>JANHMN010000011.1:61445282-61511237 GCA_030674055.1 Rhabdomys pumilio
TCTCTCTCTCTCTCTCTCTCTCTCTCTCTCTCTCTCTCTCTCTCTCTCTAATTCTCTCTCTCTAATTCTCTCTCTCTCTCTCTCTCTCTCTCTCTCTCTCTGTGTGTGTGTGTGTGTGTATTTATGATGTACATACCTATCTGAAGCATCTACAGTATTATACAAGACATATGTGAAGCTTCTTCAGTAGTAGGTATAGAATCATTTGCCTCAGAACTAACAGAACCTTGTGAAATAGAAGACTGAAAGAGTGTAATAGCCACAGGGGATTGAGGACAAGATAACAAGGCCCTTTGAATCAACAGGACCAAAGCACTTAAGAACTCACAGAGATTGAAGCAGAAGGCACAGGGCCTGCACAAATCTGTATCAGAACCTCCGCAAGCATATCACAGCCTCTACTTTCTTTTACTTATGGAATTCTTGACTGTGACTGAATGAATATCTAATTTGTGTGCCTTCTCTTGGACTTTTGTTCTTTCTCTTTTCTTTGTGTTAGTATTTCTATGTGTCAGTTTTGATTTTCTTATAAAAATAAATAACAGCAGGTGTAAGAATATAAATATGACACTTTATCACAAGGACAATATCTATAGAGAACAAATTCTAGTCTATATAAAAAGTCAATTATTTTAATTCATAAAAATGTATTCTTTAAAATAAAGACTGTAGTAAATTCATCAGTGACATTCTGATTAATACACACAACCTGTTTGCAAATTATGACTGATATATAACCATCAGAACTAAAAATAAAAGGTCACCACATTATACTTATTGATTGATTTTTAATCAAATCTTTTATTGATTTTATTATATATTTATTCTTCAAACAATTCTTAAATTTAAATATATTTTCATTATATCATTTTACATCCCCTAAGTTCTTCCAGTATCTTTCTTCTTTTCTGCTTACCAAACTTCAAGTTCATTCACAAAAATCCAAACACCTAATAAAACAAAACCAAGAGAAGAAAATATGAAAACACCTACGAACAAACAAATATCAAACTATAATCAAATTAAACCACACAATACATTATACATGTCATTATATGAACACCTGAACATGAAGCCTAGCTGGGAGTAGTTGATAGACCCAATTTATTAGAGAAATTTGATGTTTCTTTTCTCAGAAGGTATAAATGACAGTTCAGTTGTTTACCTTTACACTAGTGTTCAGGTTTTCATTCATTCATTCATTCATTCATTCATTCACTCACTGTTTTCAATATAGCAAAATAAAATTTAGTAAGATTTAAAAAACAACAACAACAACAAATCCTACCATATCAAAACTAGAGAAGACAACAAACAGAAGGAATATAGCCCAGACAAGGCACAAGAATGAGAGACCCACTTGTTTATATGCTCAAGAATTCCATAAAAACACTAAATTTGGAGCCATGACATATGCACAGAGGACCTGCGGATGACCAGTGAAGGCTCTGTGCTTTCTATTTTTTTCTCTGAGAGTTCATACTTGCTTTGGTCATGTTCATTTAGAGTGTCTTCTTTTATTGGTGTCCTCTCTCCAGAGACTGAAGGGATGTTTTCACATTTTAAACCTTGATTTATGAAGGTATTCAATGAAACTCATGGTCTTGCTACATTAAACAAACCACCACAACCAACAACAACAACAACAACAAAAAAAAACAAACAGAGGGAAAGCAAAACCAGAAAACCTTTTTAGTATTTTTTAGCCTTCCGTATTCTTTGCCTCCTACTCCCGCTCCCTAATTGAACCATTGTTTTCTCATATAACTCTTTAACCATTTACATTACTTTATTCTATTTTAGCTCCCTTAAAATTGATTTTTCTCCATGGGACTTTACTAAATTCGTGACTTTTATGGGTATTCCAAATGAAGCACACATAACTTAAAACTCAGAGCTAAAATCAACAGACTAGAGATATTATGATTTTTTTTGAGTCTGGGCTATTTCACACAGGATGAAACTTCTATCTTCATCCATTTATCTGTGAATTTCATATTTTTTCTTGAATGATTGAAAATATCCCATGCTGAAAATGTTCCATGTTTTTGTTTTTCATTTGTCAGCTAAAGGACATCGATGTTCTTCCTATTTCTTTGCTATTGTGAACAGAGCAGAAATGACACATATATTAATATCTCTATGATATTAATCTCATACATATTTCAGGTATAAAATTTCTTCTGTATAGTATTGCAAATAAACTTTAATTTGAAGCAATCTTCCTAAATACACAATTGAAAATTTTGATCTGATTTTTCCAGCAATAATGTTGAATAAAATTTATTCTAACACTAATGATTTAATAATATTTATATAACAAAATCAAAAGTCAAGCTGATGCACAATTCTTGTGTTTAATACATTTCCTTAACCATTTACTCTTGTTATCATAAGTCTTATCAATATACTATTTTAAATTTTATCACTCATCTTACTGAGCATGAAAAAAATAGTTGACAAAGATTATCTCATTTTTGAACTTGTTATGATAGTGATATTCATATCTTTAATTTTATTTTAAAATTAGGCTTGTGATGTTGTCTACCTCAATATTACTATTTACTTAGTATGTTAGCAAACCCCAGAATCATTGTGTTTATGACAAGGCCGTATGCTTGTTCAGATGATAGCATCTTCTAGAATTCTAAATTTCATTTAAAAATCAGGAGAAAATGAACAAGTGAGCCATTGAATGAGAAGACATTTTGAGATTGATAGCCTGCTCTTAATAAAATACTTTAGCAGCATGTGTCTTTTTCAAGCCATTCTATTCTGACATAAGTTTCTCGACAAAAATTATTCATTAGCATTTAATCAAGACACTCCTAGGCCACGAACACGCCTCCAGCAACTGTCAAAATACTGCATTTAAATGCCTAGCAAAGTGACAATGGAAACTTAGACTCTTCAGAGTTAGCAGTGCAAAATTTATAATGGGCTGTAAACCGTTAGTCCTAGTCTCTGTGCATTCATGTTAAATACTTGCAATATTTTAATACCTATTTAGTGTTGATAAATATATAAATTGTATAGGAAACTGTGTCTCAATTCATGTAATCCCAATGAAGTGCTAGGTTTAATGGTTCTCATTAAAACATGCATACTTTGAACTTCAAATATGTTATCATTATACAAACATTTGCCTCCTTTTTACAGATCTGACTAATATCATAACATATATTAAATGTAGATGAGAAAACTATTCTAAGAATAAATAAATAATGCTGGGTGCAATGTTATTTGGAAATACCAAACTCATTTTACATGATACCTGTGGAATTTATTTAATAGAGAAAGTTTGGTAAAGGCAAAGTATTAGAAGATCTATAAGAGCAGGCTTTAGTCTGGGATTTCAACATGGATTTACAAATTTGCAACTAAACTCAACGTGACAACTGCAGCAGGTAAACCGCATGTTCCTATTCTTTTATTATGTCACAGTAGGACTTAGGATTAAGAGACCAGCCTCAAAGCTTTGGAGTTTAAAAAAATGAATTTTATGTTAGTCTTCAAACCAGAAAATCAACTACTGTCTACTGGTGTATCTGTTATCTATAATTTTGGATTCATAGAATCCAAACAGAAAGAACTTTTTTTTTTGCTTTATATTTCACAGACAATGTAGTATAGGGCTACTGAGGTTAGATATGTGTTGGCTTCCTTCTTAAATGAACCAATTAATCAAATATGCTAGAGTGAAGAATGTAAGGTTTAAAATAAAGGGGGAATGGAAATTAATAGTGACAACGCTGATTGTTGATTAGGGCCTGGCATCAAAAGAGAGTAGGTGTCTTTCAGACAGAAGAAATATGTAAATTCTGAGTATGGTAAATCAAGAATGAATAAAGAATGAGAATAATTAATGAAGTTGTATTTATATTTATTCTGCCATCCACTTTCTACCTTATTTTATAAAATGATTAGTTTGATTCCTGCTTCAAATGTTAACAATTTTTTTAAATGACATGTATACAAATTCAAAATTTATATTTTTTTACTAAGCCTTACAGTTGGATTCTGAGGCATTCAATACAAGGCAACTGTTTATTAATATCAATGATGAAAGTAGCTGAGCGGAGAATGGTTAAAAGTGATTGTGAGTAAAATGGCATTGCTCCCGTATGTTTACTTATGAACAAATAGCACAGATGCTGTGATAACAAAAATGATTATTGAAATATTTTGTTAGCATAGGTCTCTTTTGAGTGGGGAATAAACCTAGCACAAGGCAAGAAGAGCTTGTGCTTGTATATAGGATGCATAATCCCTGTGATTGAGGAAAACCACCACCTTCATATTAACCTCTCAGTCATTCTGAATGATTAGTGAGTTTGTTACATGACTTTTTACCCTGTATCAGCTTTGTAAGATGAAGCAGCTTGGATGTTTTTGAAGTTCTTCAATGCTGGGTTTGCATCCTTAATTTCTTTGTCCACTTGTTAAGACCAATGACTGAGTTAGGAACTATGGGGTGGATCGATGTCTCTGTGACTGTTTCCCTGCCCTTTTCACTTTATAAACATAAGCCCTCACTATGGA
The DNA here is from genome assembly GCA_030674055.1 of Rhabdomys pumilio. NCBI lineage: Eukaryota > Metazoa > Chordata > Mammalia > Rodentia > Muridae > Rhabdomys > Rhabdomys pumilio. Next base: position 61,449,825 of record JANHMN010000011.1, read on the forward strand.
CAGAAGCATCTTCAATTCATGAGTTGAAACACTGAACATATCAATGTATAAAGCCACAGGGACTTGTCCAACAAAAGTAATGTCCTGTTATGTTGATTTGATACATTTTCATTCAATCAAATTTTGATTCATATATCTTAGTATTCATTATCTTATTTTGAGTCTTCAGGGTGTCTTGTCAAGTCTTTCATCACATTTTTAACAATCTCCTACTTTTAGTTTTACTTCTACATTTGTAGAAGTGAGAGGGCCATGAAAAACAGTTGTTTTTCTTTGTTTCTTCTTTGAAATGCTGCTGGATACCAATAGACATGCTGATATTGATAGGTGGAAGCCCATAAGCTTCCCTAGACAAAGAAGTACAGACAACAAAAGATTGCTGGTAGTGGTAGTCTTCACTAGCGGCAAAGACAATCATTGATTGCCCAAAACCAGATGGCCAGCCCTAAAAACATATATATTATAGATTATACTATTATACAGACTAAGCAGATTTTATTAATCTATTTAAGTGTGTGTGTGTGTGTGTGTGTGTGTGTGTGTGTGTGTGTGTGTAATTGAGGGACAGCAAGGGATATATAGGAAAATTTAGCAGGAAGAAAAATAGAAAAGGTACAATTATATTATAGTCTCAAAATAAATAAATGAATTTGTGATGATATGATTTCTTGTAATAGTTTCAATCCATAAATACAATTTACTAGAAATGTATTTGAATTTGTAAGTTATGGGTTATTTTTCTTTTCTCCATAGGTAGGATGTTTAAACTTTTGTCTTGTTTTTATAGATCAAATTGGCCAGTAACTTATCATGTATGAACTAGGTTGTGTTAAGATATAAAACTGGTACCAAGGACTTAGGTCAACAACTATGTTTGTTTGTCACCAACTCTATTTCAATAAGTACAAATATTGGAACAGATTATAATCCTGGTGCCCTTCTCATTGATGCATTTTCAGGGTGCACATGAGTTTACTCTATGAATATCTAGCTATATAAACATTATTAAAGTTTTAAATTCTACATATGTTCACAAATGAATTTATACATCTCCCTAACATTAAACTTGCATTTTTATTGTCCTGTGTTTAGGCTATGTATCTGTTTTTAAAAGGGATCATGGATTTTTAATCTCTTTATTTAGGTGTAATACAGCTTTTTAACACCACTATTCACACATCACAAATACAACTCCACTTACCAAATTGTCTTAGAATATTACACTGTGATATATTTTTCCATCTAAATTTCTCAATGACTGGAATCACATTCTATACCTTACTAGTTTTTCCTTTTAATAAGTCACATAAATGTTTGTCAAGTTATTTTTCAAGGAACCCATGGAATAACTATTATGTAACTAGCAAAATATATGTTAGTATATGTCAGAAGGAATGCTGCTGAACTGCAAATACTAATAACCAATTAAATGAACAAGTCAAAAACCCCACATAGTTAGCAATAATCCACACAAATAATTTCCTACAATTTGAAAATAGTATGTTTAATTCAGGAGATGATTACATTGAACACTTTGTTGTTTTGTGCGTTTCTTCAGTCCTGGGAAACCTGTTGCTTTGAGCAGGTGTCTCCAGGTGTCTGCCTGCAGGAAGTCATTTAAAACTGGGGCATACTGGGGTAGTTGCCATGGAAGCAGAAATTAATCCCCAGGAACCTCCTCTGTTTTATGAACTCTTTGGAGCACATCTGGCACAGCCTCCATCAGAGACAACAATTGAAGCAAATTCCCATTATACAGCACAAGGAGAAGAAAGAGCATTCACCTGCACAATCAATCCCTTGACTGCAGTAAATCTTCCTTTGAAGCAATTTTGCATGAACATCCAGAGAAAATAAGCACAATTTATTTTAGTCTTTAAACTCTCTTCTCCCATCTTGATTTAAGAAACAATAAACTAGTTATAGATATTGAAGACTGATGGAACTTATCAATTAATGTCATGCTGTTTTGTCTGTTTGGATGGTTTTCTTTTTCAAAATGTATGTGATCTTAGAACAAGGTTTAATAGCTCAAATAATGATGGTACACCGATATCACGAGGACAAGCAGCAGCTTAGAAACTCTCAGGGTGAGAAGATTGCTCAAATGTAACTATGATTAAATATCTGTATAAGAAACTGACAAGATTTATAAGTACCAACACATATGACATTCTAAATCTATATTCACTAGCTCAATTATCGTCAAGCACATGCTCTCCTGAGAAAAGTTTTCAACTACCTGCTTTCAGACTAAGAAACTAGCCATTGCTATTCAACACAATGTCTCAGCCCTAAAAGTAAGTAATATTCATATTTCTACTACCTAGTCTGGGACAAAAGTTGAGGGCTTTAATTATTACATAAGCTTAATGTTCACAATTAATGTAAATATGTCTATTTCAAAATATTAACAATTATCTGAATAGACTTTTAACAAGAGATTCTTCAGAAATTATGATTTTCATATGGAATCTTGAACTCCATATTCTCTTATTTTTCTATTTATTTCTCCAATATTCATGATGAAATATTTTATACATTATAAAAAGTGATTTCCTTAATAAACAGATCCATAGCACACCCTGCATTTTACCTTCCCACAACTATTTTTAAATGACTTACAGGAGAATTGTAAGAAGAGACTCAAGAATTTAAGTATAACTGCTTTATGCCACAGTTTTAAATGTCAATGTGATACTACAAATTGAAATTGAATTTAGCCCTTTTTTTTGTTTCCAGTAATGTCTACTGAAATGTTCCAAACAATCTTCAATAAGAGTTTTTGTGACTGATATTTACTTATTCTCTACTCTGTTTTCTACTAAACATCACATATCTCCTTTTTTTGTTTGTTTTTAAATGTTTAGTCAAATGCAGTTTGGCCTGGGACTCTATATACAGTAGAATACTGTATTGAATTGATGATACACTTCCTTTTACCCCTCAAGTGCTAGGAAGTTTGCCAGCACACCTAGTTTCTTTCAGTCCTTGAGATGGAGAATTTTGCACATTCTGGAGATGAGTTCTATAAACTACATGTCATCACAAATCTTAGAAACAAAACTGTTTGATTTTATATAACTTCAGTTCTTGATATATTGTCTATAGTTCTTTCATATTTCTATGTCTATGCCATCTGCACTGATCACTGAAACAAACTAGGACTAACATGAAGTGGATATGCAATCTTGTGTATAGGAATTATGTTAACTCAGTGTCTCTGCAGATGAGACAGAAAAGCCCATCAGGATAAGCATGCCCTACAACAGATACATAAAGGATGCTAGGTATATCTGCTCTATCGTCTTCAGAACTAACAACATGCCTGTTGTTTCAAGCCACTAAACATTGAAGGATAGTTTTAAATCATCAGGAAACTCACATCCTAATTTTGTAAGGAAGGGTCCACTCCATTTGGTATATCAGCAGTATGTGATCAGCTTTATTTGTTACTTCTCACATTATTGTTTAAGTTAATAGTATATTTCTCCTCTGTCAATCTTTCGTCCAACAGGGACCAGGGCCATTTCTCCTTGTTCATTGCAACCTTCTAAGTAGGTTGAATGTGTGACACATAATAGATACCTAGTGAAAGGTATTCACTGGTGACTTTGTTCTCTGTGTTCAGGCTACATAAAGCCTAGTCGCATAAATTCAGCTTCCTCTTTGTTTCCTTTGCTCATTCAGATAATGTAATGATAACTTTCTTTATGTTCTCTCATCGCTGCAGAGCTTGAAATGTCCAGAGAGATTCAGTGACATTTGCTATTCAAACATTTTTGTTCAAGTTAATAGCAGTGTTTCTCTAGAGGGAATTTAACATAAACGACTGGTCTCACAGACATTTTCTTCCTACGAAAACTTCACACAAAAATCAAAACATGCCATACTTTTAATATAAAGCAGTTTTAAAGTCTCAAGTGAGGTGGAAATCTGAGAACTGTTTTGTGAAATAGAGCAAGTCACACAAAACATGGTTGTTGCTGCCCATCTGAAATAATCAACAGCAAAATCAATGAATTGACCTATTTCTCTCTTTAACAAACCTGTCATAATTATATTACTACAACCTAAAAAATAAAAATATACACATTTATTTATGTTTCTTGCTTGTTAGTCATAAAGCAATTATGGTTTTAATGTGTTTTCTACAAAACTCCTTGTAATTCTACCTTAATTCTTTATTTTATAGCCAACCTGTACCACTGTAACATTTTTATAAAGTATTTTTAAATTTGTAAAATATTTTAAAGTGTATAAAATTCTAGTTTTTATTTTTATTTATTTGTATACTCTATGGAAGAAGAGGCAGGTGCACCTCAGTACATATATGAAAGCCACAGAAACACTCCTCCCGGTGGGTTGACAGAATCATTCTTCGGTTGTCATGTTTTCATGGAAAACTTTTTATCCCATAAGCCATGATGCTGGTGTAAGATGTTATTTAGAACCAAATTTTAAATAATTAAGCTGAAAAGAAGAAAGAAAAATTTCAAGATATGTTTTAAGTTTAACAAGGTTGTGAAGAAGAACAACTAGAAAATTTGCAAATCAATGTCCTGTTCCAAACAATGAAACTGATGTTAGCTGATTAGATAATACTCTTTATGGTATTCCTTCCTCTCTTCATTCATCTACTACTGATTATCAGACTACTCACTTGAGTCTTGGCATTGTCAAACTCCTTGTAATCCTACCTTAATTCTTTATTTTATAGCCAACTCGTACCACTGTAACATTTTTATAAAGTATTTTTAAATTTGTAAATTGTATCTAGATAGCATCCACATAGGAAACTAGATTCAAAAGAATCACAGGACCTCTCCACTGTATTATTACTGATTAGTAAATTTGCAAACAGTAAAGAAGGTCCTGCCTATACATAGCAGAAAGAATAAAGCAGATATCGTCAGATGGTGCAGCAACTCTGAACTTCTTAGTAGCTACCTGATGCTTTACCCACTCATGACTAGTTACATGAGTTAAAACATAATTAGTTTTCTGCTTTTACAGCATATCACCACAGGATTATATATTTAATTATAATTTTCAAAGAAACTAGATTCACAGTAACTGTGATTGTCTTATGGTAAACAAGACATAGAATATCTGTCTTTAGAGTTCACCAACTTCAATGAGAGGTAGACAAACATTTATTGCCTATAAATTATAAAATTCGCAGTTGTGAAAAATGCTATGATGTCACAGAACCAGATCATATATAAAAAAATTACAAGGTTATAATGTATTTACATAGAATACAAGAAAAGCTACAGCAAGAAAATAGAAGTGCAAAGGCTGTGAGGTGAATGAGGATGTGAGTCTTCAATTGTCTGCTTGAGGCATTCTATTGCTTTCCAAATCCAAAGTCCCAAATTCATATTCTTCCAAACAAAAGCATAGTCAGGCCTTTCACAGCAATACCACAGTCCATGGTCCCAACTTTGGTCTCAGTTAGGGATTTACTGCTGAGAACAGACACCATGACCAAGGCAACTCTTATAAGGACAACAAATAGTGCCACTCCCTGGGCCAAATGTATTATATATACAAACAGAGCACAAATTATGTAACAATAAAGATCCTTTTAGATAGAGTATTGTGTATACTATCTAGATACAATAATTTTTCATTGTGATGGTCTCTATACACGTAAGGTAAGGTCTTTGATATGAACTCATCATAACTGTTTGTGAATAAGGAAATAAATTGAAATGGTTACTAAAGGAGCAGAAGAAGGATATATGAGGTACTATAAAAGCAAGCTTGACTATATACAGGTTTTACATTTTTACGTAGAGTTCAGATAACATTAACATGTTATAGCATCACTTACAGTGTGTCAGGTGTATGCATATGAGTATGCCAGAAGTCAATGTAGGTTGCTGTTGTCGAATGCTCTTCACTTTATATACTTATTCTTCATTTTAGATACAGGAGTTCTCAGTGAGCCTGAAGCTCACCACTTCATCAAAAGTAGCTGGTTTGCAAGCTCCAAAAATTAACTGGTTTCTACTACAGTTAGAAGTGCATACCACCATGAGGAGCATATTACATGGGTGCTGCTAATCTGAACTCAGATCCTCCTGATTGCTGGGCCAAACATTGCGAATCCAAGACAACTAAGGTATCAACGGACTGAGCTGTCCCCTAAGTTCTAATTCTGACTTTTATGTTAAATGAAAATCCACACATGGAAATGTAAGAACTTACAATTTCCAAATGGAAAAGATAGCTACATCAAGGCTTTGCTTCAAAACAGTTATGACAAGTCTGTATCAAAGGCCTTATCATAAGTGAATAAAGATAGTCGCAATGTACAATTGTGATTTGCAATGCAGAATGGTAGTTTAAGATGGTTAGTAAGGGTACTGCAAAAATTGTTTTTAACCAGTGTAGATTAATTTTTTTTCAAATCCTCCAGTGATAGCTGCATAATAATTGTAAAAGTATTCAATATCTTGGAACTTTATGCATAATATGGTCATTTTACCGCAAATGTGTTTGAGCAGAATGAAAACAGGGAAATATATTGAAGTAAGCTTCAATCCACAAAAGATTATTTTATCTGGTTATATTCTGAAAAATCATCCTGGATATTTGGAAATATATTCTATATCAATTTCATTTATAATGGGAGTGTATGTGAACCTAAGTATAATATAAGAAAGCAAACAGTGCTTGATGCAACTCTATTTTGAATTTCATTCACAACAGCTTGGAGATTATTTTGCATGCTCTGTGTGTCAGGTTTCAGGCATTTTCATGTCCTTGTTAAGATCCAGCATCCACTTTTCCTCATTTTAAATAACTTTCACTTGACTTTCATTTCCATACCAATAAGTTCATTCTAGCAATAAAATTTTATTGTCAGTCTTTCCAAGTTTTTATTTTCACCTTTTTATGAATACTATCAGGAGACGAGAAAGAACCTTACCTTAATATACCCATGTGCCACTCAAATTTATATCCTAGAGCTAATCAAAAAAGGTTGGAGGATTATTTTCTCTTATGATTATCCAAATGCAAAAATTTTATAACGTGTAGGTCTTCTAAGAACCCAGTAAGACTAAGACTTTCCTAAAGCTATCATAATTATTAGACTGAAGAGAGTCCATACTTTTTGGGTTAGAAAAAAGAGGCTTTCATTACCCACACCATATCCTAGTTTATAATAAGCATTTGTAGAGTACAAAAATATTCTATGGAGAGAAGGATGTGTATCATCTTTCTGACACATTTTTTTATTCACTTTCTTAGAAGTGAGCATTTAAATCAGTCTATACAAAAGAGAAATAACACATATTTCTAAATGTCTTAGGTGAGACATGAACAAGGGCAGCATCTCAGTAATCACAGTGGTAGGCTGAAGTCCAGGTTCTGAAATCTGTGAGTTCATGTGTTGCAGGGTCATAGGGCAGCTGAACTGTATTGAGATTGAAGTCTAGCCAAGGCTAGTTAAGCACTATTTTCACTGAAACCAGGTCACCTTCAAGACTCCCTTTTACTGGATATCTTAAGAGTGCCTTAACAATGAATTTCTTAACATCTTAATGATTCTTCATATAATATAATCTATTTTTAATTAATTCTTCCTAGGTCAACTAGATAGAATAGCTTTTATGAATAAGAATGGCAAAGCTAAGCCTTAAAGGGTGAGCTTTGGTAGAGATATTGCATTTAGGGCTGCTGCTCTATAACCTCTTATTCTCTGCACATGGTCTAACTGTGTATCATTGTGTTAATTACCATCACCTGTAAGAAGCAGCTTTTTTGTGAGAACTGAGCAATGCTGGGACCTAGGAGAATAGCAACATGTTATTAGGAGTTATTTTTCTGTGTTCCTTTAGTAGGATTTTCCTTAGGCCCTTAGTAGAAGAGGTGGAAAAGTTGTAATAGCAAGAGCAGGATGACTCCAGGGCAATTCTTCCAGACAGAACAGGATAGACACAAGTAAACTCACAGAGACTGTGGAAGCATCCACAATGTCTGCACTAGATCAAAACACACAAGCACTAAGAAAGGGAAGCTGATGTAAAGTTCTACCTCTTATAAAGAAGCTATATGCAATGCATTACTAATGAAAAAGGAAAAAAAATTCAAATGAGTGTCACCAGGAATATTAGCCACGCTCTAGAGCAGTCACCCATGCTCAGGAGTAGTTGTCTAAAAAACAACAAACTCCATGATTTTGTTTTTTATTAATTAGTTTATTTGTTTATATGTCAAATGCCATTCCCATTCTTAGTTTCTCTTCCATGAACTCCCCCTCCTCATACACCTCACCTTGGCCTCTAATAGGGTTCTCCCCCACACACCCATTCCTGTCTCATCCCTCTAGCATCCCCCTTCCAATGGGGCATCAAGCCTTCACAGGACCAAATGCCTCCCCTCTCATTGATGTCAGATAATGCAGTCCTCTGCTACACATGTAGGGGAAGCCATGGATCCCTCCCTGTATACTCTTTGGTTGGTGGTTTAGTCCCTGGAAACTCTGAGGGGCCCAGTTAGTTGATACTGTTGTTCTTCCTATGGGGTTGCAATCTCCTTAGCTTCTTCAGTCTATCCTCTAACCCCTCCATTGTGGTCCCCAGGCTCAGTCCAATGGTTTTCTCTGTGTATGTGCATCTGTGTTAGTCAAGTGCTGGCAGAGTCATACCAGACTCCAGTCTGCAAGTAGATCTTTTATTACCAATAGTTTCTGGCTTTGCTGTCTGCAGATGGAATGGATCCCATGATTGGTCGTTTTCAGGATGGCCTTTCCTCCAGATTCTGCTCCATTTTTGTTCCTGCATTTCCTTTAGATGGGAACATTTCTGGGTTAAAAAGAATTGAGATGAGTGGGTGGCCCCATAACACAACTAGGAGCCATGTCTATCTACTGGAGGTGGTCTCTTCAGGTTTTCCTGTTGTTGGGTGTTTCAGCTACAGTCATCCCCATTGGCTTCTGGGACTTTCTAGTGGTCTGCTCCTGTTCCTTGTCCCCCACCCTCTGCTACATATTTATATTAATTCTCTTGGCCCTAGGGACTTCTTTTCTGTCTCCTCCTATACCCAATCCTGTCCCTACTTTCTCCCTCCCCGTTCCCATTCAGATTCCTTCCTCCCTCTGCCTCCCTTGATTATTTTGTTCTCCCTTCTAAGTGTGATTAAAGCATTCACACTTTGGCCTTCCTTCTTGTTAAGCTTCATATGGTCTGTGAGTTGAATTGTGAGTATTCTGCTCTTTTGGGCTAATATCCATTTATTAGTGAGTACATGCCATGCATGTCATTTTGGGTCTGGGTTACGTCACTCTGGCTAATATTTTCTAGTTCCTTCATTTGCCAGCAAACTTTGCAGTCTCTTCATTTTTAATAGCTTAGTAGTGTTCCATTGTGTAAATGTACCACCTTTTCTGTATTCATTCTTCTGTTGAGGGACAACTGGGTTGTTTCTAGCTTTAGACTATTATATTTAAGGCTACTATGAACATAGTGAAGCATGTGTCCTTGTGATATTGTGGAGCATCTTTTGGGCATATGCACAGGAGTGGTATAGCTGTGTCTTCACGTAGAACTGCTTCCAATTTTCTGAGGAAACATAAGATTTATTTTAAAAATGGTTGTACCCTCTTGCAACCTCACGAGCAATGTAGGAGTATTTTTTTTTCTCCACATCCTTGTCAGCAAAGACGAACTCCTTCATGTTATTGTTCTAAGTGTGAATGTGTGTTTGTGAGTGCATATGTGTGTTGTTTTTCTTGTAGTTTTTATTTTCATATTGACTTTCTTCTTTTTTTCATTCTGTATGGTATAATTTTGGTTTTGGAGATAATGGTGAAGGTGGGGGGTGAGAGAGATAGAGATAGATAGATAGAGAGAGAGAGAGAGAGAGAGAGAGAGCATGCAAGAGAGCAAGTGAGTTCACAAAGTTGGATAGGTAGGAAGATAGGGAGAATATGGGAAGAATTTGCAGAAAGAAACATAATGTGATCCAAATACATTGCTTTAAAGGTAATTTTAAATAAAATTAAATAAGTGAAAAATTGATTGATAAAACAGAGGAAAGCTTCCATTCAGAATGTGAGGCAGCCTTTTATCTGTGGCATTAGTAAATAGATATTATCATTCAATAAGCAAACAAATCATCCAAACACCCAGGATTCAAAGTCTTTATAACGTGAATTAACGATCAGATAAGGAAAAACTATTTGATGTATATTTTATCTAAAAGTACCTAAATTTAGTCTACTTTAGTCATATTAAACAAGTTGCTAATTACAGAATTAGTGCCGTCTGTCTGATAGTAAAAAGGAGTGTTATGTGTAGACACAAGGGCTTTTAAATGTCAAATTTTCAAAGAATATGTCTCCAAAATAACTAGGTTCTCCCAAATATAATTCTTGGATTTTTTTTCTAGTTTTATCTGCTAGTTCTTCATAATGCCAACTGTTTGCACTACTGTAGAGCTTATCAGAAAATTTTGAATTTTTTCTCCCAGGATTGCCATATGCAACAAATATTTGTTTAATGGCAATATGGGAATTGAAGTGAATATCATTTAGAAGATTCCATTTCCAAATATTTATATGATTAGTATATTTTCACATTTAGATAACATTTCAGAATTTGGAGGTCAAAGATATCGGGTGAATCTTTCAAAGCTCCATTGATAATGCTGTCACAGTCTAATAAGTTAGAAGGTTTTCATTTTGACCAATGGCTGCATGATGCTATATTCACAGACAGACAATTTGGGTGAAATTTCATTAGCTATAAAGAAAACTTCAATAGCAGTTTTCTGTGTCCCATGTGTTTTTACCCCACAGAAATGGCTGGTTTATTTGCAAGGTCTTTCTGTTTTTCTTTTACATTTTAGGAGATAGACATCTTCAGTTTTAAACTCTATGACGTCAAAGGAGTGTATCTGCTAAATCACTCTATGAAGTGCACAGAAGAGCAGCTGCAGAAATTGAAACTTAATAAATGGCTTCAACATTAGTCAGAATGGTGATTCATGCTTCTTGAACTGAATCAAATATTTTTGAATTCATGTTATAGTCTACTCAAGAAACTTACTCCTTTGAAATGCATATGGGAATGTATTCATTGATTTTCTGAACATTGGCTCTGGTCCAGTTTATGAAAGATTGAAAATGAGAGAAAGCCATCTTCAGCCAAAAGTCCAAAAAATATTAACAAGTGCATAAGGAATTTTTTTGTAGAATTTTTCCAATGGTTAACATTGTTTTTATTTACATTTTGATGTTGATATATGATTTTCTGTTAAGTCTGAACTATTTTCATCTAGGAATATAAAACCTCTATCCACCTCTCTCTTAATGTTAACTTATCATTATTACTTTGAGTAAAAGGGGGAGGACTACAACTATTTTCCTTAAAATTGTACAAATTTAAAGCTTTACTTTTGAGACATTTTATGTTGTTCTGTAAACTTAATTTCAAATTAAATCAGATATTAGTTTCTAATTGTGATAGCAAAATAACAGCTGAGTTACCTCAGGCCTCTTCTGTTAATGGTTTTTGACAAAGTAGTGTGATTTAAGCAAATGCCTCTTATTTGAGATTCTGTACTTCTTTATAGTAGTAAATGATTTGTGCATCAATAAAGACCACTATACTGGCAAAATTGTGTGTGTGTGTGTGTGTGTGTGTGTGTTCATTAAATTCATAATTTTATCCAGAACTTGCTGTAAGTTTATTGTCTTAGCAACCAGATTGACTACCTTATGCTCCAATAAAATATTTTATTTGGAGCTCAGCAGGTACGGATGGTTTTAAATTACTGATTTTAATCAGTATGGATGATTTTTAAACCCACATAGTATAAGAAGAGCATTTACCATACTGATCTCTGATATCTGATTTAATTAAACTGTAGTAGCTCTCAACTGGTAATATATATATATATACAGGCACATGCAAATAATGAAAATGAATATAATAACATAATAATAACAATGTGTACTTTATTTTATTCTTACAACTACTGGAAGAAATTTGAACAAAGTTTAGGTATTACTTGCTAGATTTTTTTGTGTGATTTCAAATCAACATTCTTAATGTTACATAAGCACAAATGTATTTGTTCTGTTTAATATTATTTTTAAGACAGAAATTGTTTGTGTAGCCTTGAGTATTTTGAATCTTGCTATATAAATCAAGCTGGCCTTGAAATCATAGAGATTGCCCTGCCTCTGCCTACTGGGATTAAAGGCACCATGACCACCGATCCCAAATATTTAGTATTTTTGTTTTGAAAGTTGTAAATAAATCCGTATTTGTGTGGGTATTTTCTGAATGCATTGCTTCTAGTATTCATTCTCCTAAGAATATAGTTGTTATTTTATGCTTTATGATGGCCTGATAATTAAGAGTCCTTTCTCATATACCATGCTTAGTCTTTAAAATGCTTCTGATATCTTTATGCCATCAGTTGTTTTGTCTTTTCTTATGACATTTTTTGATAGTATTTCTATAATTTCTTTAAAACTATTGTAAATCATCTCTACTTAGCGACATTTGGAAGTTTAACATTTTTTTGCTATTGCAGACACCTGGAGTGGCTTGTTCTGTTTGTTTTTCTTTGGATGTGAAGAAGAGTTCAATTTGAAATACACACATGGATGTTTTATGAAATTATAATTTAGTAATTTACAATTTAGCAAGTGAAAACCAAATTTGGACTGAAAATTATGCCAACTTATGCTGCTACCCAGCATTGGGTATTTGGTAAATACAAAGACTCAGTGTTTATTGCTTGGCATTCTTTACTTTTATTTTTAAACATACAAATGTCTAAAACATTTTATTCAGTATCAAGTGAGATGATCAACGCTTTGATGCATATTACAGAAAGAGATTACATGTTTCCTATTAAAGATTACTTTGAAGTGAGGCTTTAAAACTAATTTTTTTACCTTTTTAAACCTTTTTTTTTTTATAGTTCAGATTTTATCCTTCTCCCAGTCCACCCCCTGACTGTTCCACATCCCATACCTCCTCTCTCCCATCACCAAGAGGATGCCCCCACTCCCCACCTCGCAAACCACCAGACCTCTAAACTTCCTGAGGCCTCCAGTCACTTGAGAGTTAGGTGCATCTTCTCTAACTAGACCCAGACCAGGTAGTCCTCTGCTGTATATGTGTTAAGGGTGTATCAGCTGGTGTATGCTGTCTGGTTGGTGGTCCAGTGTTTGATAGATCTCAGGAGTCCAGGTTAGTTGAGACTGGTGGTCCTCCTCCACTGCTTCTTCCAGCTTTTCCCTAATTCAACCACAGGGGTCAGCAGCTTCTGTCCATTGGTTTGGTGCAAATATGTGCATCTGACTCTTTTAGCTGCTTCTTGGGTCTTTAGGAGGGCGGTAACGATATGCCCCTTTTTGAGAGCACACCATAGCCTCAGTAATAGTGTCAGGCCTTGAGGCCTCCCCTTAAACTGGATCCTACTTTGGGCCTGTCGCTGGACCTTCTTTTACTCAGGGTCTTTTTCTATTTTGTCCCTGCAGTTCTTTCAAACAGGAACAATTGTGGGTCAGAGTATTTAACTGTGGGATAGTAACCCCACCCCTCATTTGGTGCCCTGTCTTTCTACTGGAGGTGCGCTCTGCAAGTTCCCTCTCCCCACTGTAGGGCATTTCATCTAAGGTTCAACCCTTTGATTCCTGAGAGTCTCTCACCTTCCAGGTCTCAGGTACATTCTAGAGGGTCCTCCCACATCCTACCTCCCAAGGTTGCCTGTTTCCTGTCTTTCTGCTGGCCCTCAGGACTTGAGTGAAGCTTATGGTTCACTCTGCTGAGCGTGGGTAGATTCTATCCAATGCTTGGGTACCTGAATAAAAAGAAATCAGACAGGAAAATTTAATAATTGTCTGCCTAGTTTTGAGTCTATATTTTGCCCTCTGTAGTGACTTATCTCAGCTTCTAGATCTCTCCTACAATCTGCCATTACCTCACAAACTCTTAAGACTTCTAAATGAGGTATTTCTCACTCTCCAAAAACCTGTGGGTTAATGCTTTATAACAAATATATACCTAACCATCTTATTTCTCCTACTTACATTTTTCATTTTGGTTAGCATTAATTAATTGAACAAACTAAGTAGTTTTATTGTAATATTTTATACATGAATATAATACACCCCGATCATTCATAATTTCATATTATGATATTCTGTTCCTTACTCCCTCTGCTGTTTCTATTCTATCTCAAGTATTCCTTTTGATATCATGTATTTTTTATTACTTTTACCAAAGTGCATATGTATGATACATAAATATATCAGTATAACCTCCAGAAGCCATTTAGCCTTACTAATAGTTTTTAGAACTGACTACTTAGTATTGAATGCTTACCCCTAGAAAAGACTTATTCTCTGTCTCCTAACAGCTAGTCATTTCCTCCAGCACTTCATCTAGGGCTGGGCACCTTTCAGATTTCCTATATTTACATCAGCATGTCAACTGGTGCTATCATTGTTCAGATCATACTGTTGAGATTTCACAGGTCCAGGATATATACAATTAAACAGAACACACAGTCTCTCAGCAAAGGTTCTGCCTCTCTACCCATTACAAGCTTTCCCGTCTCTCTTCCAGAACGGTCCCTGAGCCTTAAGGTTAGTTGTAAAGGAAGCATACACTGGAGTCTGCAAATCCAATCTCATGGCAATTTATTCTATGATTTTGACCAGCTTTGGCAGGTTGTTACAAACTTTTTACACTTTTTTGTTACCATTGCTTTCTGCTTCAGAAAAAAAAAGGTTTTGTAGGTGAGAAGTGAGAAATGTATCACTGGGTATGAGGGTAAGTACTTGGAACGAAGTTAGAAATCATACTGGTTTAAGAAATTGCAGAGTAGTAGGTCTCCCAGAGTCTATAGTCTCACCACAGCCATCGTGAATTCTTTCCCATGGAGTGGACATTAATTCCAACTCCATGGCTGCTGGGTCTTTTAAAAGGGCCATTCTTCCTTTTGGGGATATCTTATTTTTCTGCTCATTGTTATTGTTCCTAGGTTTCAAAGCCTGGTAAGACTATTTAGTGAATTTTTTTTCTTGTCAGCTTTCATACAGCACCTTCAAAATTATGAGAGGCAGTCCTTAGGAAATCAGCTAATTGGTATTATCCAGATGAACTCTTCCTAACACATCTTTTCTTCCCAAGCGTGTGTCATATTCACACCATGCATTTCTTGGACTCAACCAAAGGCAAAAGCCATAGTCTATAATGTTTTGGTGCTCTCTTTGATTCCTCTGACCAAGAGCTACAGAAGGTCTCTCTTGCCTGTTGGTTTTTCTTAAATAGACTATGCCTCACTCTTATGTACTATCACTCTTAGTAGTACACACAGAGAGACAGACAGACAGACAGACACACACACACACACACACACACACACACACACACACACAGAGAAAGATGTTATATGCAATCTATATTACATCTCATATTTATGAAAACTTTTCTCTTTTGTTAAATTCTAATTTTATAAGCTTTAGTAATAAAAACCTTACAAATAAATACACCCTAATAGGTTCATACACCCTAATTAACCCAATATATATTCTAACTGTATAGAATTTCATTGAGTTTCTTAGACTTAGGTTCTGGTTAATATTAAAACATTTCTTAATAATTTACATTATTTGCAGTAGAAAATCAAAATAAAGGCTCCTAGGTTCTACCAAGCCAGTTCTGTCAGTAAGTGGTCACAAAAGACACCAATGACTTTTAAATTAAATGTAAAAAAAATGAAAAAAAATCAATTCAGTAAATTGAAGTGAAAAATGTCATTTTTAAAAAACCAGAAGAAGCAGTTCTTTCATCCCTTGAAACCATTTCAACATTTTTCCATGCCAAATAACTTTGTTACCTGCTGATTCAGACTAATCCTAATTGAAAGTGCATATTACTTTGCCCTTCAAAATGGAAAGATTGTATTTCACAGTCCTGCCAAAACTTCTTGAAAAGCACATATGTAAATAAAATCAACAAATGCCTTAAACACAGTAAATGATCAAATAAAATTAAAGCAAAGATGTAATTTTTATTTGCTCAAAAGGTATGTTGTAATTTTAACATTTTCTTTTTTTATTGGATATTATATTTTAAAATATAAAGTAGGAAGACCTTAATCAATGTATATTTCTCCCTGGGAAAGAGTTTAGTAAAATGTGTTCTCAACCTGCTAGCTGAGGAATTCACTTACCTAGCACTCAAATTGGGAATTGTTATAGATGATACAAATCACTTTATTTCCAAATCTGTGTATTAGTTTTAGTGAGACATGGCAGTTTATTCTTCATTTATCACTTATGACTAGAATTTACATGCTCATTATCCAATTTCCCATGGCTCTAGAAATCCTAAGGCTACCTTCTATGCCCAGAGGATAAGTGACAATTGGGAAGTAGCAAACTGGCAGAAACATTTTATTTTTAAAATCTTATCAGCACATTCATTTCCTCACACAATTTCTACCTTCTTCTACCTCCTACATAAAGCCCAGTAACTTAATGGTTTAATATTAAATCTGTTTTGTTTTGTTTTGTTTTGTTTTGTTTTGTTTTGTTTTCATTTAGGTGTCAGGCTGAGAAGAGCTTAGTTAAGTTTTCCAATTGTTTCTAGGAGTAAGAAAGGGTCCTGCAAACTGTGTTGCTCCATGCAGTCTGTGTTACTCTTGCTCTTTTAGGAGTACAGTGGGGAGTGAGTGGCAATCAGCCAAGGCTGCTGAGTGCCCACTGTGCTGGGCCATGTGTGAAAGGGGCTGCCTCTGCTGATTGCAGACTGAGCAGATTGAGTTTCATGTAAAAAGTCGTCATGTGGAGAAGAAAAAGACGTAGACACCTGGAGCAGAGAGATAGTGGGGAGGGACCCAACTCAGGTTTAAAAAAATCAAAAGCACATCATCAGAATTTAAAAAAAAAATGGGGCCAGTGGGAATTGACTATTAGTTCAGGCATTTATCAAGGTGAATTTGGAGAATAAACAAATTTAGTTCTATAAGCATATTTCCAAATTTTAAGACTGGATATAATAGAATCTATGTTTTTCCTCAAAATTATATAAATGTTAACTATGTATATGGTATATTTTACAGCTTTAACTGCAGATTTCAGAAAAATGGAATATTACTTGAAGCAAGACTAATGAATATTCACATCAAGTGCAATAAATATAAATATAAAATTTTGTCGGGTCAGGTCATGCAGCCTAAATGAATTACAAAAGATATTTCAGGTTTTGCGGATTTCAGAACAACAGGTGAAACACCTGTCGTCTAAGATAATGCAGACATCACAGGAAAAGAATAAAGTAGAAGATTCACTGTATTGAGTACAAAGGCCAAACCTTTGCTGGCCTAGCTGATATGAAATCATAAATCTGAAGAATAGACATGTTCAGCAAGACTTGCAAGGTCCAAAGAAATTATTAAGGAAGATAAATCCTCCCTCCTTCTCTAGGTAATTGTCCAGGATTTACACTAGGTTCTAATTCATATTGATTGTATTGCTATCATTTTAAAACACTTAGATGGAAGATACAACATTATTTTTTCTGAGCACATAATAACAGGGATCTGAACAACAGGAGCAGAAGATGGAGCAAGCAGTGTGAAGAGCCACCTCGAATAATTACACTGCAAACCCAATTGTGTGACAATAATCCCTGAGTGGCTGTCCGGTATATATTGCACATATACAAGTTTGTACATACGCAGAAAACATAGAACTTATGGAAACCACCAGTTCAAAGTCGGAATTTCATACTGTAAAGACTCTGATGAGCATTAGCTTACCAGAGACCCCCTGAGTGAACAACATGGAGCGATGCAAACGCAGGAGGAATTTTATTGTTCCATCATACTGGGGTCATTCTGCATCCAAAAGGAGAGATGCCACCCCACCTTCCCCTATTACCCCACCCAGCAGCTTATTTGGTGAACATTTATACAGTTTCCAGGGGTCAGAATAGACAACCAGCAACTAGGTACAGTATGATCAGCAGAACAGTGTGATTTTTAAACTGATTAGTTTTAGGGAATGTGGTGTCAAAGACTTCCTTTGTCTGTGGGTGGCCAAGAGTCCATCCTGTGGAATGTGTCCTCACCCGCATGTCAGATTCCAGCCTCTGTGGTCTGAGGAATGTTAATTAGCCTCTCCCTTCCATAGGGGCAAGTATCCCGAGACCTTTCCAAAGTTCCTAAGCTGATGTCTTCAATACCATCAAATACTTCTGATAACTCAGCTGTATAGTAAACCATAATCCACATTTTCATATGTGATCTGCTTATTCATGAAACCCATGGCTTAAAACCACTGACTCACGTTTAGTTTCATGGTCCCTAAACCCACAATCTCAATAGTATACATTTCACTCCTGTTTTGTTATGAATACTTTATTTTTCACTCCATTTGAGTACTCAAATTGAATGTTTACCTAATTCTTTTAGAGCAGTATTATTTATTACCATATTAATTGGACAAAATACTTCCTGTTTTAGAAGAGATACTATAAAGGGATTGGGGTGTTGGATTAAAAGTTGGAATATTTCATGTTTTTCTTTTTTAAAATTATTATTATTATTTAATTATTATTATTATTAATTTTTAAAATTATTTAATTTAAGTATTAAGGTCAGATCTAGGTTGAGGAACTAGCGATACAATAGATGCAAATAGTCAAGGAACAAGCAAGACAATAAACACAAATAATCAAAGAACAAGCAAAGCAATAAACAAAGGCCCATGATCGCCCCCCTGATCACTGTTTCTAAGGATGACTAAAGTATCTGAGCCTACTTCCCTGTCCTAGCCCAAAGTCATTTTCATGCCTGAAGCCTACTTCTAAGGAGATCTCATCCTGGGAGCCATCTGTAATTCTAGCTCCAAGGGAAATTAGATTCCCTCTTCTCCCAAGAGCAACTGGACTCACTTCAACATATCTCAACACACACACAGACACACACACAGACACACACACACACACACACACACTTTAATAATAACAAAAATAACTTAAAAATTAATAATAAAGTCATGTTAATAGCTACTTTCAAACACATAAGAATTTATGAGTATCAGATAATAATATTAACTTATTATTGTGATAGATACATGTTTAACTTCATGAATGAAGAAATGACATGTTATTAAATGTTATTAAATCAGCTATCAATATTGCTTTCTTCTTTCTTAACTTTTTGAATTGTTCATTAATAGATGTGTTAAAACAGTTTAAACTTTTTAGATTTCCAAATTGTGTTGTGTTACTATGCCAAATTAACCTTTAAAAACCTATTATAATTACAAAGTCTACCTTTATACACAATGTTTTATAAATATTTTCCTATTCAGAATTAGTTATGTGACAATTCCAAAGCTAAATATCAAGAAAATATCATATTTAAACACTGAAAATACACTGTACATTAAAGTGTGAGCAGAACATGTTATGTTGTATAAGGTTAGCCAGTCTTCCATGGTACCACCACCTCTAAAAACTATAAGTGAAAAAAGAGACTCTATCATTTTTGTGGTAAATATATCTGGGGAATCATTGAGATTTTGTCAAAATTTGAAACACTTTAATCAGTTATTCATCCTGATTCTGTATTATGCGTGTAATTATTATTTTAAAAAGCAAATATATTTTAGGAGTCTATGAAACTGAATACAGTTTATAAGAATTCTGAACATGAACATTTTAAACTATGCTCTTAATAGAAGATGTTCGTAGAAAGCTATATAGAAAATTAACAATTTTGAACAATAGAAATAGAATAGCACTTATTTTAATTTTAAATTGCAAGCAATACATTAGAGTAGAATATAGTAAATGGTGCACATTGCAAATAAAAGTATAATTAAGCTTGAATACTTCTTAATTCATCCGAATATGATAAATAAACAGATGTTTATTGATTCCATCATTTTTATCTTGAAGATATAGCATATATATGAATTTTAACTGCAGGTTGTCATTTGCCATATAGATATAAAAAGAAGTCCTTAAAAGAATTTTTTTCAAGAAGATATTAAATGTAATTTTATTTGATTAATTGTGATACAGCCTGCTGAATCAATAAGGACCTCTTAAATTTTAGTAAATAACTGAAAAACATTAGGGCCTTCTGTGTAAGAACTTGAAAGTTCATCATGTCAAGAGAGCACTGAGAACAGTAGAAACTTCCTTTGATAGCCTCTCCTGTTTTGGAAACATGTTACTCTCATGATGTCCCCATTTAGCATCACCAATGGTCTTACCTTTCTCTTATAATAGTAGCCTAAACTGATGAATGCTTATGTTGTGAGTCATGTTCACAATCATGTGGCCAACAGTCTGTTAAGGGAAAGTAATGTAAAATAAAACAAAAACAAAATCCTCTTTGCTATGATTGGTGTGAAGTGATTGTCACTCACAATTACTAGCTATACTATTACCCATATTGACGGCCATACAATGGACTTCCCAGCCTGCTTGTCCTCTTGTTCCTTACATGCTACCTTCAAAGACTGAAGCATGTTCTCTAGTTTATTCGTGGCATTCCTATATCCATTCCATCAACCATCAAGAAGAAATACCATAATGTCCAAAGGATGTACTTGTTAACCCTGGGATGCCTGCCAAGAACATGTTTCTCTCTGACTGTTCTACCCTTACTACATGTATTATAAATGTAAAAAAACACTATAGTAAAGAGGCAGAGCATAGAGTATTCATGAGGGAAAGTAGGCACATTGGGATTGTCCCAGGAGGTTTTACTATTATGGGTCAATGGATCAGCCAAAATCTCATGTCTCAAAAACCACTGTAGAAACCATGGGTCAATATTGGGTCTTCTGGCTCCTGATTCGACTTCAATTGTGTTTCATGACTTTTACAAAGAAGACTCTAATAAATATATATTTACCTCAGATTATGCAGAAATGAACCAAAGAAATAACCTTACCAAAGGCTAGGTTATTGAACCAGTGATTAATTTTGGGGAGTGACTTAGGAGTATAAGTAAGAGATTACTTACAGAAAAACACATGATCTTAGGTAGATGAATCATCAAAAATTTGCTCCAGTGTTTGTGACAATTCATGAAAACTGTACTCCTGGAATTCCCTGAAAAATCTGCAGGTATCTTTTCTGCTTGTAGTCTCTTTGTTCTACCAAATGTTTATATTTATAAAAATATGAGAAATAGAATTTGAGTCATATAAACTTCAAGAACTCTTTTAGTTATTAAGTTTTGTTTACTTCCTAAATCTTTGCACCATCTGTCTTTCCTCCAGAGGGAATGTTTCATTCCAAGAAGCAGCTATTCAACACCTCTCATAAGAATTATAACATGTAAAAATATGTACTCAAAAATTTCCCAAGTGTCTTTCTTTATCAGTAACTGATTTCAACATATTCATTTTAAATGCCCTTTACTTACTATTGAAAATAGAAAGGACACATATTCCATTCATCTCTTAATTTGTCATTGGGTTGGACAGGAAAAAATGTGGAATCAGAATTGAGAGATGCTAAGAGACAAGGAGAAGAAAAGATAAAAGCACAAACAAGATGAAGAGGAGAAATGGAGAGAGGAGGAGAGGTAGCAGGATGTGGGGGCAAAGGACGACAATGAAGAAAAGTCAGAGGAGAAAAGAGTTTTTTTGCTTGAAACAAACCTAAATCTTATATACATATAGCCAGTGGCAGTTCTATAGATAATAATGAAGATTAGTTATGGGCTTTGTACTTAAGACTGTAACTTCAGGCAGATCTGAAGAGGGAAAAAATAAAAAAGAATTACAATACAGGAGGCATTTGGGCTTTAGGTTTGTTATAAGAATTATTAAAGGCCACAATTCTACAAAACTGTCCTGCTGACAGGTTTGCAGTTTCAAATTCCAATTAAATAAATTGTATGGTTTTTCTTTTTCTTTGGTTGAGTCTTAAGATATACGATGGTAGTTTCAAATTATTTTTACATCTTTTAAACCCATTTTATTCAATCCTAGCCCCTAAAAGCAGATGAAATTAGAAATTATATCACCAGGAAATAAAACCAAGTCATAAAAGAGTTCAGCTGCATAACCTTCCCCCCCCATAGTCATAACTGTCTGCTAAAATATCTAGGGCTTCTGTACTCTCAATCTTAAGGAAATTTTATGAAAAGTACATTTGTAAGAAAGCAATTTAGTTGACAACAAATTAATGAAAACAACGAATCTGTCAAATGATTCAAGTGTTCTTAATATGAGGGTTTTCATGGAAAGGCACCTTTCAGTCAACTATGTTTGTAAAATGTTCCTTAAGCTGTCACCGACGTGTTTAAGTGTTTTATAGACAATGATACCTATAACAATATTATTTTAATGACATCTAATTATTACTTTGATCCACAAATGATTTCAGATCATATCTATAAAGATGAATGTTCTAAGTTTTAAAACGTTTTTGTAAGAATGTCAAAGAATCTAGAACTTGACAATACTTGTAAGTATCATTAGACAATATATTATCTCTAGTATTTTTGTTATTAGTTCTAGTATATATTTTAATGTCAATGTGCCACTAATTGGAATTACCTGACTCATTTTTCACCATTGACACTTTCAGTGTGCCTTCCCCTTTTCCACAATGATACCTGAGCCTTGGCAGGAAAGGCCATGATAAGATTTACACTTAACTGGGAGCATCCTGTGTTCAAGCATTCTTTAACATTAACCAGTTGTGGGGCTCTGTGGCAAGTACCCTCTACTAAACAATGAGTTTTTCTGGTGATAGATAATAGATAAGAGATGCCTGAGAATAGCCTTTAGGTCTGAGGTGGGAGTAAATCTTAAAAGCAGTTTTAATTTAGTGTTAATAAAATCAAAGTTACTGACAGAGAATCTAAAACACTTAACTTACTAAAACACCATAATCTCTAAGAGCAGTCTACAAATATTTTATTATATGCACAGTTAAATTTAGTTTTTACCCCTCATCGCAGAAACTTCTTTTTGTAACAGGTGATGAAGACTACCAAAAGCTACCACCAATCAAAATGCAGAGTTGTGGAACCCAATTCTAATGGATGCATCTGCACTATAATTCTGACACACAGGTAAATGTGGAATGCAGGTAGAAAACTTGTAAGAGCCAGAGGATTAGGGAGTTTGCTATGGGATTGTGTCTCACAGTAACGTTCAAAGATACACACACAATATCTCACGAACATGATTTCCCATACATGAGCTGAACAATTATGACACACAAGGACAAAGAAATGAGGCCAGTGCACTGGAAAAAAAACCACTCACATCTAGTGTATGAAAAAAAAGTATAAATCACACACACACACACACACACACACACACACACACACACACACACAAAAGCTATGTGTTTACAGCTACAATTTATTTTTGTCAAAAGTGTCAAGAACTTGTATGTAGACAAGGGATAGTCTTTTTAAATTTTTTTGAGAAAAACAGGATTTACTCAAGTAGAATGAAACTAGTTCCATATTTATTGCCTGTGACCTGGACAGCTCTCAGCCCCACCCTACCTGCTCTTGAGAATTAGGGGCGAGTTGGCACAGAGCCAATGTCACAGACTACAGGAGCAGGTGAGAAATCATGCAGCAAGCTCGTCTGAACTCTGCTGAAAGCTCCTTTACTTAAGCCCCCATTTGTCCCAGGACAGCATCTCTTCTAAACAGCAGTTTCTAATTGGCTGGCATTATTTGCACGAGCAATCCTTACTCTCTCAGGCAGTCCTCAGTTAGGTCCTCCTGTAGGAGCTGCTTTTGCACCTGCAATGCCCCCAGCGTTTACATAGAGGCAGCCATGCTGTTCCTGCAACACATATTGTTCATCCTGGATACTAAGTTCAAAATGGGAGACCTGAAACTTTAAAACTGATCACTGAAAAAGTAGGGAGAATGCTTCAAGGATTGGATGTGTAGTGTGTCTGAAGAACAGAGACACATAAAATTGTTTTTTACAAATATCTCCAAATCAAATCATCTAATTAGTAAATGGACTAAGGAACTGAATACATGGTTTTGAAAGAAGGAAATATACACAGGCAATACATATTTGAAAAAATATTCTTACCTTTCTTAAAACTTAGGGAGATGTATATACCATTTTGCCTGTTTCAATTTTTTCCACTTCAGTCATTTTGGGAGATGTTGTAAATTAGTAAGTACTCCTAAGATTGAATGAAGTAGAACACTGAGATAATCTATCATACTTGTTCTGTGATTTTGCAATGGAGGTACCTGACCTTAGGCTGAAGCCATAGACTTATATTATGTGGCCGCCCCCAAATAATTTTTTCTTTGAAGTGAAAATGTTTCCTTTAAAGGAAAATAATTTTTCCTTTAAGGGTGTTATATTATGCCTTTCCTCATAGCAAAAAGGAATGAAAAGCACATGTAAGTAGCAAGAGTGTGAACATGAGGCCTCAAGCCCTTTAATAATGAGCATTGTGCATTCTTTTATTTTACTTACTATTGACTCCTTGTGAATTTCACCTCATGCACCCCAATCCCACTCATCTTCCCTTTCCTCCATATCTACCCGCTGCTGTTGTAACCAACCTCCCCTGCAAAGAAAACAAAAAAAAAACAAAACAACAAAAAGAGAAAAAGTAACATAAAGAATAAAAAAATAATATAAAACCGTCCAGCGATGGAAGCCGTGATGTGTCACGGTGTGCTACACAATATACCCTTTCACTGAAACACTTTTCCTTGCAAATGTCCATTTTATGCGTCACTGGTGTGGTTTGAGTCCTCTGGCTTCTTTTACACTGTCAGTACTGCACTCTCACTGGGCCTCCTCTCCCTTATCTTGCTGTTGCCCTGTGTCATGGAGAGCCTGCAGCTTTGGCAGAACCAGCCCCTTCATGCTCTCCAGGAGTTCACTAGATGGCATAAATTCGGGGTAAGCCAGCTGCCCGGTTGTACCTGGGCAATCTCTGTGCTATTCAGTCTGCCAAGTTTCCTCCACCTGTGCCAACAGGGGCAGCTCACCCACTTTGCTCATACAAGGGAAGGGGCCATCTCCCCTCCCTGTTTGTGGCAACTGGCAAGAAGCAGAACTGGATGCCCTATGCTCACACCAATAGGGGCCTGCACTTCCAAACTCATGCTCTCAGGGAAGGCTAACCCATAGCCATGTCAACAGGGCCAGTTCGACAGTGCTACCTGGGTGAGGTACTACAACCAGCAAGGAGCAGAGTGAGCTCTCCCTCATGCCGGATGAAGTCAGCTTCCCCATGCTTTTTAGGAAAGGGGTTGGGGTTTCAGTTCACCTGCATGCCACAGCATTTCTCCACAACCTTCAAGGGTAGGGCCAGCTCTCCAGCTTTCACAACCTATCATGACATCAAGATCTGCTATCCCATGTTGCCCAGGCAAAGGGAGGGGCAGGCTCTCCTGAATGTTGCAATAGATGAGGGGCAGAGCCAATTATATACAGTTCTTGGACATTAAGATGGCACTAGAAGGCAGCCCAGACCATAGATTTCTACATAGCCTTTTGGTGATCACATGTGCCACAAGCATTGATGAACACAAATCCATGTTCCTACAGAGCCATGTAGACAGACATAGCCCTCAGATGCTGCAGAGGCCAAGACCTCACTTACTATGGCCTCAGGTGGTAGAGTAGGCTGGTCACAACAGGTTGTTAGTGGGTATAATCTCTGTCCTGTTGTCTCCAGTTCTGCCTCTTCATAGTGCACAGACAATTCAAATTCTCTTTCTCTGCCATCTTTCTACCACACATTTGCTTATCTGTAGTGGCATTTGTAGGTACCTTCTGCTCACCTCCGCACACAGCAGCTGGTGTGCCTTTGGGTGCCTTAAGACTGTCCACATAGTCTATTCTTGATGGTTATAACCTCATGATATGAACATATCTCGTAGCTCCAATAATGTGACATTAGCAATAAATTTCCATCATATAAATCTCGGGAAACATTTAATCCATGCCAGAATGTGTTCATGGTTTATGGACATGAATAATGCTTTCTGGTTGCTGGGGTACAAAGTAAGAAAAATTAATACTGTGAAATTTCTGGTCATTTTAGAGGTGTTTTATTTTTTCCTTCATTAAGTATTTGATTGATTTCTGTAGTATTTTTCTAACTTTTCAGAAATCTTAAAAGGTTAATTTCAGAGTTTGTGGGTAGTTTTAAATATTGTACATGAAGGCCTACAGCTTCACATACACTGTTCTGATATTTTGCAACAAAGACTAGGAACCTTCTAGTCACTTTTCTTCATAAGAAAATCCCAAGCAGTGTTGTGCAAATATTGACCCCCAAAATGGAATGTTGAAACACACACAAAAAATGATTGACTTTGAATTTTACAAATAAATTAAATTTAATGATATTTGTGGTGCACAGAATTAAACTTAGCAGGTTGTTCATACTCTAGAGAATTTCACACATTTTTTTTTCTTTTTCTTTTTTAAATTTCGGCATCTGTGTCAGGTGCATAAGAAAATCACTTTTAGCACTCTGTTATAGAAAAGAAAATTTAGATTTAGAGACAAAATGCAATCTACATAACTCCAAACTGATGAGAACAAATTTGAACATGTACACTGCCTGATTTCTACTTGTCAGCACATTTTCCGGCCACCTTCTCTAATTGACTTTGTCTCTTTCAATTTATAAACTCAAATATGTAGTCAAACTTTTCTGGCAATTCTCACTGAGTAGGCATATGTTGTATTCAAGAGCCATAATTATTTTATATAACCCTTTCTGTCTTCCTAGGCACTTGATTACTTTAGGAAACATGAACGCTGGCTATATGTAGCTTAAATTAAGTTCTGACTTTTGTTGCTTTGTTTGTTTGGTTTTGTGTGTGTGTGTGTGTGTGTGTGGTGTGTGGTGTGTGTGTGTGTGTGTGTGTGTGTGTGTGTGTGTGTGTGTGTGTACTCAAAATCAAGTACTATATATTCCTCCATATTCCTTAACAACAACATAAATGTCAGCTCTAAGATTTGGTTCAATGCCAGTGACTAGAATGGTAGTCTACATTGGCCTTAGAAAAAAAGGAGGAACCAGTTATAATTTGACCAAAATTAAAAAAATTATGAGATTCAATTAAACAGTATTGATGGATGACAAAATATGTTCTCACTTCTATGGAATTTAGAGTAAACAACAAAGAATTAAACTCAATCAGGAATCTAAATATTAGGCTAGGACAAAAAAATAATTTCAGACAGGAATCTAAATTTTAGGCTAGAACAAGGAAGTAAGCTTCAGACATGAAAATGACCTTGGGCTAGGATAGGGAAGTAGGCTCAGACACTTTGGTCATCCTGTTAAGCCTTTAGAAACAGTGATCACGGGAGTGTTTATGTAACTGGGTTTAATGCCTTAGTTTTCTTTGACTATTTTTGTTTATTGTCTCGCTTATTTCTTGACTATTTGCATCTCTTGTATTGCTAGATCCTCAACCTAGAACTGACCTTAATGCATGCATGTAATCAAAATGATATAACAGCATAAAGGAAAAGGGGGTATAGGATAGGGGGTTCTAGGGAGGGGAAATTGGAAAAGGGGATGACATCTGTACTGTAAATAAATAAAATATCTAATAAAAAAGAGTAAACATTACTAAATACAAAATTTGCATTTTATTCTTATATTGTATGACTGAGATAAATCATGTGTTTGGAAGCAGCTTTACTCACTGCCCTTTTTTTGGGATTCTTGCTTTATTTGAAGTTGTTTGGCTTAAGAATCCCATTTGAATTTCTCATTTTAGCTTCTTAGATATGCATCAACAGGACTTATCATTGACTGTCTCTAACAAAACTTTTTGACTTGTAAGCCTGACTAGCCAGTGAGCCAGTATCAACTTCTGTTTGCCTTGTCAGTGCTGGATTTATTGATGCATGTTTCGCTGTGTGGATTTTTCATGGATGCTGGGGATCTGAACTTAGGTACCTCATGCTTGTGAATCAAGTATTTTACTGACAAACTCAGTTTTCAAGCCCTGTACTGTATACTTTTGCATTAGAGATGTGTTTTTCGTATTTATCTTAACTTTTTATTAATTAATTCATATAATATACTATACAATTATTTTGATGTTTTTATGTTTGAAAAATTTATCCATGCATATGTGTTTGGATCAAATCTACTTCAAATTCATCACTTCCAATCTATCCCCTAAGATATATTTTCTAAAATACTTTTAAATTCCATGTCTTTACTATTTTAAATGTGATATCTTCAGGAAACATAAATGTTGTTAGTGCAACATTTCTCTGTAAATCCCGTCCACTTCTCTTTCATTTTGCTTAGCTTTATTACTAATGTTCTTAATTAGTTATTCAACTAAAATTCTAAATTATTTCCTACATTCCAAATCCTAAATGGAATTATTGTTGATTAAACCAAAGCCTATCAGTAAATGGATTCACTGATTAAAATGAAACATAATAATGTTCTTGCATTATGTGAAATATATTTTCAGAAATATTTGGTTCTAGTTACTGAAGTTCAAACAAACTGAATCACAAGGTATTAATGAGAATGTATAAAATTTGATTTCTAAGTTCACACTTGAATAGCTGGAAAGTAGTTTTCAGAGGTTTCAATAAGCATTTATAATACTGTGGATCCTAAAGCCCATTCATTTAAAAGTGTTTTAAGCTGAGTAGGTATAAATAATTTAAAAGACACAACAGCCATCCACAGGCACTCTGCTTGAATGTTTGGAACCATTCTTAAGCGATTCTTCCTGAAGTCCCATTATGATGTTTCAAATTGGCAATGGAAAGCAGATAAATGGAAACAATAAGACTTTACAAGAGTGACGCATTTATGAAACCATATAACTGCCAAAGAACATTTTAAAGCACCTTAAATGGGCTCATTAATGAATAATTTAAAACCTCACTATAGTTAGCTACTCCATGTTAAATGACCTTTGCCCCTTGGGTATCTGATCCAGACAAGTTCAGCCTTAAACAATGTAAGTGGGTACTTAGAATTCATATGCTCATCCTAATATATCTATTTTAAAACCTGATTGATGATTGCATTTATTTTCCACCTCTATAGATTTCTTTATGTCCTTTCAGAGAGAATGAATCACAAAATGAATATGAAAAATTATAAAAGAAATAAATCATGAGTGAATCTTGCTAACATGCATTCTGCTGGATCCTTTAACAGAAGTGGTTGCAGGGCGGTGAATTGTTGGTTTACTTTTGCATGCTACAGGCACATGTTAGCTTTAGAATTTGATCATTTATTCTCTAGATTTTATATTTTACTTTTATTGAAATGGTATGTTAATTTTATGCAATATATTTTAGTTATATCTTTGCCTTCCAGTCTTCCTGCCAGATCCTACTACTTCTATTCCCAGACATCCCAAGAAGAAAAAATAGAATAGATTTTGCAGGTGGACAGAGGAAGAGATGACTAGAATTGGGTGACATAAGAATTCACTGTGAAAATCTAGTGTAGTGGAAACTTCCTGGTTCCTTTGTTAGTAGTCATTCTACGAGGATGACTCTAACAAAGACTCCTAGTAATGGAGGATACAGATTCAGAACCCTCCATATTCTCTAACCAAGCAAGGCTTCTAGTAGTGGGACTGGGACACCAACCGAGACTCAAAACATTTGACCACACAACATGTCCTGCCTGCAAGATATACTGGGACATTCAATGGAGACTCAGAACTTATGGGAGTGGCCAACCAATGACTGGTTTAACTTGACCCATGCTATGGAAGGGAACACCTGTGGGATCCTGTCTGTATGGCCAGGAATCTGAGACTGGATATCCCAGAGATCTAGGGTAAAACTAAATAGGACTGGGAAAAAAAAACAAAGAAACAAAAATGGCAGTAAAATGTGATTCCGAATGTTATTCTGCTGTACTCATAGATCATTGACCAGCCCAATTCTCACCAGAGAGCTAATATGAGGAGACGCAGAGACTCACACCCGAACATTAGGTAATGTTCAGCGAACCTTGGAAGAAGGAAAAGAAGAATTGTAGAAATAAGAGGGGATGAGGACACCAGGACAACATGGCCTACAGAATCAACTAAGCAGGGCTCATAGGTATTCACAGAGAGTGAAGCAGAAATCACAGGGCCTGCATGAGGCTGCACTAGGTATCTAAGCAATTTTTTCTTTTAACTTGGGGTTTTTGTGGGACTCTCAATAGTGTGAGTGGCAGTATTTTTGACTGTTTTCTTTTTTTTCTTTTTTTTTTTTTCTTGGAACTCGTTTCTTCTGCCTGCTTGACTCATCCAGGCTTGATATGGAGGTTTATATCAATACTTATTGCATGTTGTTATGGCATTTTCGGTTGATGTCAGTGGGGTCCTGCTCTTTTTGAAGGGAGACTAAGGATAGTGATTCTATGGGAGAGAGGAGATGAGGGGGAAGAACTGGAAGGAGGGCAGGAAGGGCAAACTTCAATGAGGATCTATTATATGAGAGAAGAATAAACCAAAATTAAAACAATAAAACGAAATAAAATAAGATATAACAAAACAGATTGGAATAGAATAAACAGAAGGCAAAGAGGGCAACAAAAAGCACAAGAAATACATACAAGAATCCCCTAAAAATACGAGACCAGGAGGCTATATATATATATATATATATATATATATATATATATACATATATACATATATATATATTCACACACACACACACACACACACACACACACACACACACACACATACACTAGTACTATGTGTTTTAAAAAAATTCCCTGGCTCTAAATTATGAGCCAAAAAACCTGTAACAATAACTTCGTTGATGAACCACCATACTGATTTCCATACTTACCGCACAACTTCACACTCCCCTTAGCAATGGGGGAGTGTTCCCATCATGCTTCATCCTTGACTGCAAGAGCTATCATTTATTTTACTGACTGTGACCAGTGTAATGTGCGTGAGCTGGAATCTCAAAGTAGCTTTGGTTTGCATTTCCCTGGTGGTTCAAAAATGGTGAACACTTTTTAAGTATTTCACAGCCATTCAAGTTTCATTTATTGAAGATTCACTCTTTGGTCCTGGAGACTATGAGGTAGTAAGCTTTCTGTTGCTTTTGTTGTCATTGATGTTCAGACTTAATCTAAGGTGGTCATATTAAACTACATAGTGTTATTTCAATTTTGAGACATGCTTGAGCTGCAGTAGCGTTTCTTTTATGAACTCAGGTTCCCCTCGGTTTTGTGCACAGATGTTAAGAACTGAAATAGCCTCGTGGTAGATGTTTTCTTTGATGAGTATATAGAGCACTTCCCTATTTTTACTTAAATTCTATTCTGTCAGATATTAAAATGGTTTCATCAGCTTACTTCTTAGGTACAGTTGGTTGAAATTCTCTTTTTCATTTTTTTAACCTGATGTGATGTCTATTCTTAAGGTTAAGGTAGATTTCTTTCTTTCTTTTTTTTTTCTATTTTTATTTTTATATTTTTCCAATCTGCTTTTATACCATTTTAATTACATGCAAGTATTAAGGTCAGTTCTAAGTTGATGAACTAGCAATACAGTAGATGCAAATAGTCAAAGAACAAGCAAGACGATAAATACAAATAGACAGAGAACAAGGAAGCCAAAGTCCCATGATCACCTTCTCCTCGATCACTGTTTCTAAGAGCTTATCAGGATGACCAAAATATCAGAGCCTTCTTCCCTGTCCTTGCTCAAAGTCATTTTTATGCCTGAAGATTTAGACTCCTGCCTGAAGTTACTTCTTTGTTCTAACCTTAGACTTGGATGCTGAACAAGAACAGGTTTTGTTTTTCACATCTGGTTTGTTTGTCTGTCTGTGTATTGGTGAGGTAAGAAAGTTAATCTATTGATCTTGACATTGTTAATGATAAACAGTGTTTGTTTATTCTCGTTTTATTGTTGGGGTGTGAATCCTCCATCTCTTTTGTTTTGCTGATATGATAGTATTTATTCCTTGTGTTGTCTTGGGTTTGGTTAGTTAACCTCCTTCAGACTTCAATTTTACTTCTGGAGCCTTTTGTTGGGCTGTATTTTTAGATGCATATGGCTTAGATTTAATTTTATCATGGAGTGTCTTTCTTTTTCCCTCTAAGGTGATTAAAATTTTTGTTCACTATACTTGTCTGGGCTGGCAACTTTGGTCTCTTAGATTTTGCTGAACATCTCACCAAACCCTGCCAGCTTTTCATGTTTCTGCTGAAAATTCAAGGGTTATTCAAACTAGTCTCATTTATATGTTATTTGACATTTACCTGTGGTTTTTAAAAATTTTTATACATTTAGAGTTTGACTATTAGGTTCTGACTGGAAGTTCTTTCCCATTACAGTTTCTTTGGTGTTTTATATGCTGTGCTGCCTTTAAAGGCATCTAAAGGTTGCATCTAAGGTTGTAATTGTAGGGGAATTTTCTTGAGAAATTTTCCTTCTATGATTTCATTTAAAATACTTCCTGTTCTTTTGACTTGGGTTTCTTCTTCCTCTATTCCTATTATTTGCACCTTTTCTCTTTTCAGTGTCCCAGGTATTATACATGTGTTGTGCCTGGAGTGAGTTTTAAATTTAACATTTTCTTTGAATAAATTTTCTAGGTCTTTTATTGTATCTTCAATGCCTGTGATTTTCTTTTTAATCTCTTTTCCTCTCTTAGTGACTCTTACCTCTGAGGTTCCTGTTTGAGTTCATATATTAGTTTTTTTTTTCAGATTTTCTTGCTCTTGTTAATCATTATTTTTCTATTTTCAAGTCTTGAACTGTTTTATTCACTTCTGTCTACTCTGTGTTTTCTTAGATTTCTTTAAGGGATTTATTCATTTATCCTTTAAGGACCTCTAATATAACCACAAAGTCTATCTTGAAGTTCTATTCTTGTGCTTCACACCACTGTATTTCTCAAGGCCAAAAGGTGTAGGGTTGCTAGGTTGTCATGGAGACATGTTGTCCTGGCTGTTACTATGTTTTTATACTGGCTTCTAGGTACCTGGGTTTAAGCTGAGTGTAATTCTAGGTGTTGTTATCTATCTGATCTTGTCTTTGTTGGGTGGATGTTTTGTACTTTGGTTTCTGTTGCTCTCTCTGATTCTTAGGAGAAGGTGGTACCTACGAGAATAATTCTGAGATTCTGCCATGTACAGCCACTGGGCTTTGCTTTACTGGCATGCCTGCTTCTGTGACTGGCTTGGTCAATGGCTAGCAGGGTTTGTCTGCAGAACATGACACCTGAGACAAACAGAAGGGCTAATGAGGATGACTCCAGATTATTTACATAATCTGCTAGAGATGGGGACAGAGAGGAAGGGTAGGCCATAGCAAATGGTCTGCTACACACGTTGGGATGAAATGGGGACTGAGTTGGTAAAGAAAAGGGAAAGTTAAGGTATGAATGAAAATTAATGTCTTAGGGTTTCGATAACTGCAATGAAACAACATGACCAAAAAACAGGTTTGGGAGAAAAGTGCTTATTCATCTTATACTTCTACATTGCTGTTCATTTCTAATAGAAAGCTAGGACAGGAACTTAAGCAGGGAAGGAACCTGAAGGCAGAAACCAATGCAGAGGCTAAGAAGATGTGCTGTATACTGTCTTGTTTCACGTGGTTTTCTCAGTCTGCTTTCTTATAGAACACAAACAAGGGATGGTAGCACCGACATTGGACTGGGCCCTTCTCCACTGATCTCTATTGGAGAAAATGCCCTACAGCTGGAACCCATGAAGGCATTTCATCAACTGATTCCTCTCTAAGGGCCCTAGCTTGGATCAAGTTGATGCACAAAGCCAGCCTTCCTGATCTACGAGTTTCCCGTGACAGCCTATATTTCCCCTTTTCTGTTAAATGTTTCTAATCATTCATATAAAACTCACAAAACTTAAACATTTGAAAAACTGTTTATAATATTCATTATTAATAATTAAGTTCCTGTGCAATATGCTCAATGCCATTACATATAAAATATCAATATATGTTGAAACTTGGCACTTAGTGTATTAAGAAACATATGTATTCACTAACGTTCCAAATCTCATCCAGTATAGTGTTATCCTGTTTACACCAGGGACTATAAAATCCAGAAATTTGTATCATATTTGAAAAAACAGGATACCTTGAATATAGGTAGCATAGTACAAACTTACCTAAATATATTGATTTGCATGAATCCAGTGTTCTACAATAACAGTTAATCTTTTAGAATACTTAGACTGAAACTGATTTCAACTTAATTACATATATATTTGATATAATTTCATATGGATATGATATTGACTAGAATAGGGGAGGCTAAGAAGAGTAGAACAGATATTAGAGGAGAGCTAAATAATTAGATTGCATTTAATTCTTGAATAAAAATTTCAAAGAACACAACAAACCTTTAAATGACAATATTAACATACTCAAGTTAGTCATGGTTATCACCTATTTTATAAGATTATGTTTAAATTGGATATTTTCATTAGTGTAACCACTCTATTGATTATATCAGATAAAAGAAATATAAAACCACACAGAAACAAATACCTTATTACATTCTTTCCCCACACAAAATCTTCTGAAATAAAACCCACTTTAATTTAGTTAAAGTCTCCAAGGGTATCGCTACTTCTCAAATATCAGATAATCCTTATGGACTGATTAATAACTATCCTACTTATCACTGTGGATCAACATTTAAATTCCTGGTGTTGCTCACCCTACTTTCAACTACAAATCACTTCTACTAGACTATAGTTTTCTACAAGGCTACAGATTGGATACATGAGTATTTACTACAGTTAAGGAATGAGGAATTTTCAATTGGTGATTTGCCAAAGCTGGCTGATGAATGGTCTCATTCCGTTCAAGTTTGTCATCAAGTGCTGCACTGGCTCTCTGAAGGATATAATGTGTTCCTTGTGAACTTCAATGATAAAAAGACTTGCTCTGAATAGACGATTATTTTTTGTTTACTAAATACTATCTTATAATTCATGAGACTAAAGAAAAGACTGTTTTAAATGGCATCAAACACTATCATTTAGAATGCTAACATGGCACGACTCTTGTTTTTAAGTCATGTCGTGGAATTTTGAGAGATTTTTGAATGACATTAAAAAGAATATAAAAATGAGGACTACTACATTTCTCATCACATTAAGTTGATGGATTAGAAGAATCCAAGATGTTTGGGCTTCTCAAAATCGTCGATTGATACAATAAATATCCATAATTTAAATTTTTGCTTTGGCATGTGAGAGGTTTTGATGTAAAAGACTACTGCAATCTTGTCATAGCGACATCCAAACTTCTATCATTCCTTCAAAATGTTTCATTGGAACACAAACTTTGTAATTATTATTGATAATAATACTTTCCATATCTAATATAGTATTTTTTAAGTATGAGTTGTGAGGGAGAATGCTCACTTTCATCTGGGCTGAGAGGTCTTGAGGTTAAGTATAAAATAATAAAGCAACATTGAAAGAACTATCAAGAATAAAAATGCTGTCTTGAAAACCAAATGTACATTAAAATTATCAAAATATTAAAAGGTAAATGCAAGCTCATCAGTATTTACTTGCAAAATCTGTCTCAAAGTGGCTTGTGGAATATTTGCTATTATCAAGCATGAGAGCCTACACTTCTACTTGTAGCACTTAGAATTTTGAATGAGGAAGATTACCTATTTGTCACAAGCCTAGGAACAAAAATAAATGAAGATAATGGAAAAATGTAAAAGCAAAAAAAAAGGAGGGAGTGAGAGAGGAAGGGAGGAAGAAAGGAAAAAATAAGGCAGGCAGATAGGAAGGAAGAGAAAAAGAAAGAAAGTCAAAACAGGAAACATGTAGTTGAGCAGAGATTGAAACTGGTTTTGTTTCTTTCTTCAATTCTTATGGTAATATAAATAAATATACCACACCAAGCTGCTTACAAGTGATTGTGTTACAGAACATTGAGCTTCGCTTATGTTTTATGTTACATCTGAAAACAGTGAAGCAGAATCTGAAGTGCACTCTACTGATGCAAACTTCTAAAGCATTGTTACAATTGTTCGGCAATTATAAGACATTGCTGAGAAATTTCAGTTATTTTTCTATGATCTCATGATTAATTGTATAAAATTGCTTAATTAGAATATTTGTATAACAAAAAGCTGTTTCACTTTATTAGAATTAGGAATGCCTCAGAAAGGAAGCCACTACCAGAAGGTCAACATAGGATTGGATCAAGAACAGGCTTAGAATGTTAGTAATCATTGTCAGCATCCAAATTGAGCTATGGAATCACTTATTCACTTTGTAAGCTCAAAGCATGACATTTATGAGCTGAACTTGGGTCAAGCACTATTAAATTGACAAGGATATAGTGAAGGAACAATTCCGATCTTAGGGAAGATCTCAGGATTGCTTCCTATAGGAGGCAAGACGTGTATGGGTGCAAAGGAAAATTGAGAAAAATATTGATGGTGTTGGTAATCAATCTAGTACATTCATCTTTAAAAAGTAAACAACATGGTTTTTTCTGCAGTACATTTATTAACTTAATTATAGACCTCACATTTCAAGGTTGGCAAGATGGCTCAAAAAATACAGGTGCTTATGGACAGGACTGATAACCAGCCTGAGTTTATTCCCAGAATTTACACAGCAGAAAAAAAAAATAGTACCCAAAGTTGTTCCCTGACCTTTACATCTATGCTATTCCATACACCCAGGAACTCACAAGCACACACACACACACACACACACACACACAAACACACACACACAGACACACACCATGTTATACAGATATGCATAAACATACAAGTCAGTAAATATAAAACAATTTGAAGAAGTCATATTTGAACATCACCTTTGATCATTGACTTTGAACCAGAATAGAAATGTTTGCATTTGCATTAACATTTGCATGTAGGAAAATCGATTTCTAAAGGTACTCTGGGGGCTTGAGGTCACATTTTGCACAAAATATGCTAACAAAGATATGACATTTTGATGATCCTTCACATCTGTTTCCTGGGAGGATCATTGCCCTTTCCAAGATGTGGTGTGTTTTACCATTGTGTCCCGGGTCTTGTTTACACTTGAGGCTACTGTCTGTGGTTTTTCAGTGATAGAAATACACTGATTACATCAGCATCCATAAAATTCAACTTGACGAACTTTGAATGCTTTGACATTTTTGACTGTGTGGGCAATTACTAACAAGGTAAATGTCTTTCAGGAAAAAGGAAAGTATTTAAGACAGAAATATTTAAAAGAATAATATTTGCTAGCATATAAATTGTAGCTCTTTTTTGGTCTGAGAAAAGTATTAGTTCATCAATTATCTTTTGACAGCTAAGCTATTTATAAATACAATATTTGCTTTTGCTTTTTCTGAAGATGTATTGTGAGTAAGAGGAAAATATATTAGGAGTAAATGGGTGTGTAGTTAACTGAAATTGAAATTGTTAACAGACTAAATGCCAAAAAAGTAAACAGGGAGATATGTAAGGTAACATACTTATGGAACTGATCCTGGGCGGCAGCTCTGCACCCAATCTCAAAAAACCCAGAGAAAGCAGGGCTCCCAGTAGCTCTAACCCTGGCAGTACCTTAGGTAGGAAGACAGCAATAGCTGCCCCAAATAGGGAGTAACTGGGACCCACTGGATCCCAGGAATTCACTCCAGAACCAGAGCACTGGTTCCTTCTGGTCTGGGCCCCAGCACTGAGCAGATCTTGGGCCTCAGCTCTAACACCAGAAGAAACACCCACCCCACACAGTTCTGACACAACCAAGATAATAGGAAAGACAGGCTCCAGTCAGAAACAGGGCAGGTAGCACTTAGGAGATCCAGATGGCAAAAGGCAAGTAAAGAACATAATCATCAGCAACTCAGGGTGCTTGGCAGAATCAGAACCTAGTTTTCCCACACTAGAAAGTCATGAATTCCCCATATCACCAGAAAAGCAAGATTCAGATTAAAAATCACTTCTAATGATGAAGATAGAGGACTTTAAGAAGGAGTTGTGGAGGAGAACACAGGTGAAAAGGTAGAAGCCCTTAAAGAGGAAACACAAAAATTCCTTAAAGAATTACAAGTGAACACAACCAAACAGTTGAAGAAATTGAAAAAACCATCCAGCACATAAAAATAGAAGTAGATACAATCAAGAAATCACAAAGGGAGACTACACTGATGATAGAAAAACTAGGAAAAAATCAGGAGTCATAGACACAAGCATCACCAACATAATACAAGATATAGAAGAGAGAATCTCAGGTGTAGAAGATACCATAGAAAATAATGGCACAACTGTCAAAGAAAACTCAAAATGCAAAAAGTTATTAATACAAAACATCCAGGAAATCCAGGACACAATGAGAAGACCAAACCTAAGGATAATAGTTATAGAAGAGAGTGAAGATTCCCAACTTAAAGGGCAAATAAATGTCTTCAACAAAGTTATAGAAGAAAACGTCCCTAACCCAAAAAAAAGAGATGCCCATAAACATACAAGAAGCCTATAGAATGCCAAATAGACTAGACCAGAAAATAAATACCTCTGGTCACATAATAATCAAAACACCAAATGCAAAAAACAAAGAAAGAATATTAAATATAGTAAGGGAAAAAGGTCAAGTAACATATAAAAGCAGACCTATCAGAATTATACCAGACTTCTCACCAGATACTATAAAAGCGAAAAGATGCTGAACATATGTTATACAGACCCTAAGAGAACAGAAATGCCATCCCATGATACTATACCCAGCAAAAGTCTCAGTTACCATAGATGGAGAAACCAAGATATTCCAGGACCAAACCAAATTTTTACACAGTATCTTTCCACAAACCCAGCACTACAAAGGATAATAGCGGGAAAGCTCCAGTACAAGGAGGAAAATAATACCCTAGAAAGAGCAAGAAAGTAATCCTCCTCCAACAAATCCAAAACAATGCTACCACTAATAACAAAAATAACAGAAAACAATATTCACTGTTCCTTAATATCTCTTAACATCAATGGAGTCAATTCCCCAATAAAAAGACATAGGCTAACTGACTGGATAAGTAAACAGGACCCATCATTTTGCTGCATACAGAAAACCACCTCAGTGAAAAAGATAGACACTACTTTAGAGTAACAGGCTGAAAAACAATCTTTCAAGCAAACAGTCCTAAGAAACAAGCTGGAATAGGCATTTTAAAACCTCCAGTCTGAGAACAGAAAGGGAGGAACTCATGGCTCCATCTGTATAGGTAGTTGAGGGTGGCCTTGTCAGTCATCAATGGAAGTGAAGGGCCTTGATGCCTGAAAGTTTGGATTCCCTAGTTTTGGGGAATTAGAGTGCAGGGAGGTGGGAATGGGAGGATGGTGGAAACACACCCTCATAGAAATAGGAGGAGGAGGTATGAGGTAAGGGGTTTTGGGTGGAAATAGGAGAGGAGATAACATTGAAAGGTAAATAAATAAAATATCCAATTTAAAAATATCAGATAATGGGTCTGGCAATTGCAGTTGAGCACTTGAGCCTTTTTGTCAACAATTTATTATGCAGATTTTGTATAATCCTCAAGAACAAGGTATTGAGGAAGAGGTCCATGGAACTTAAAAGATTGGTGAGACATACTGTTGCAGAGGCAAAGAATGATGCTGACATGTGATCTTGCTGAGTGACCTGACAAGGGTGACTGGGGAGCTGTATTGGACATATGTTCCTGACCCACCTTTGCTTGACTATATCCCAGATGAGACAAGCTACCTTGCCTCAAGGTTTTAGACCTTGTGGGGTAGAAAATCAAAAAGAGAATCTATGTCTCTTGTATTCTTCTTAAAGGTGCCCAGCTATTAGGACTTAATCATGTACTAGTATAGAAATCAATCCAATATGGGAAATAACAGACTACTTTTGGAAGACTGGATCTGGACTTTGTCAGGAGCATATTTGGAAGCTAGCTGTAGCTCGCTAAGATGTTAGGATAGCAAGAGATAATGTTGGGACAGGATCTGGATTCCAAACAAGGATTAGTGCATGTTTTAAGGATCTTCAAATTGTCAAGCTAAAATTGGTTTTGTCTCTTTTACAGCATTTATTGTAAGTTGCACTGACTATATGATTTCCAATTATGTTACTGTGTTGAAACCTGTCTTAAGATTTCTGTGTTGGGAAAAGGAAAAAAAAAAAAAAAAAAGAAGGGAAGTTTGGTTGGTGTCCTCCTCTTTCTCATTTGGAAACATACAATGAAACATACCATTGAAAAGTCCAAGCATAAATATCAGTTATATGAAGTAATTACCTTCAAAGGTCATTCTGCCCAGTTTCTTTTAAATGATGAACACATTTAATTTAATTAACTTTCATCATTGTATGTTCATGTGTGT
Source organism: Rhabdomys pumilio (assembly GCA_030674055.1). NCBI lineage: Eukaryota > Metazoa > Chordata > Mammalia > Rodentia > Muridae > Rhabdomys > Rhabdomys pumilio. The sequence goes on from JANHMN010000011.1 coordinate 61,490,185, forward strand.
ATGTGCATGTATAGGTCCATGTATGCTAAGGAGCACCTCATAGAGTCAGCTCTCTCACATTTATATGGATTCTGAGAAAATCTAACTAAGAATGCCATTCTTTGCAACAAGTGCTTATTCCTAGTGAGACCCTCCTGCTGCTCCATAATTAACAATTTTACTTTGTGTAATCTATGGATCCATATAAAATGATTCCATTTCCTAGGTATTTGCAAATATATTACTTATGAAATTTCAGAAGTTTGTATGATTTTTAGTTTATTTCTGAAAGCAGTACAAATACATATACAAACAAAACATTTAATATATAATGGATAAATTTCTTGTGGAGGCTTGGGGATCCAAAGTAGGGAAATGTTAGGGCCCTGAGACAGGAGTGGGTGTGTGGGCGAGCACACTCATAGAGGCAGGGATAGGAGGAAGGGAATGGGGGTTATGGCTGGGAAACTGGGAAGGGGGTTAACATTTGAAATGTAAATAAATAAAATAACAAATAAATTTTATTAATTCTAAAACACAATTATTCTTCCTAGATTTCAATTATGCTCAAATGTAAAGTGCAGATCAGAATGGTGGCAAAGTTGTAGCGTGGTTGTAAGGTCCAGTTAATTAACAGACATCATCACTGTGGAACACAGCTTTTCAGAAGAAAGGTTCAGTCATATCAGTGGTTACTAATGTCATTATAGGATTAAGTCTCTCCACCTCTACAGCCTATCTCATGTACACAAACTTAATAGTCACTAAATATACTCAGTAACACTGTGAGGTAGAATTAAGTAAAATCTTAGCTGTTCTTTATATCAAGAAGTAAAGAATAAATAATGAAATGAATTTTGTAGGATCTCACAGTGAGGACAGGAAATAAGTCTTCTCTTTTCAAAAAAATCCTTTGTGTATATACAGTGTAAACAATATCCAGCTAATGAGAATGCATTAAATCAGATTCATACAAAGCAAAGGGGTGCCTACATTGATGCATGACAGGGTTTCATTTGTTTAGCTTATATTTCTGTATGTGTGCCACATTTGGTATTTAAATTAGAATAAGCAGGTGACATTACCATGGAAGGAACCTCTGGTAAATTATAATAATGCATATTGCTGAAAGACAGAAACTAAGAAAAGGTAGGTAACATCTTAGTTTATTGTGAAAACAGTTCAGTTTTCATTTTCTGTAATTTGGGAGGGTCTTCAAGAATCCAAGTTTTCTCAGTTCCCGCCTGGAGAATAGCTGTCATCTAAAATGCTCCCGGAGATGATTGCCTGGGCCCCATCTTCTCATCTACAGTCTAATTGTCTTTGTTCTCCAAAGTAGCCTTTGTGCATTTTCTCAGTGATTTTTTTCCAGTTAATCATTTATTTCACAGCAAGCAGGGCTTTCATTCCATTTTTTCCTCGTTTTTTTTTTTTTTCCCCCATGGAGACACACTGCTTTGGATTTAGAAGGAACAGGCCATGGTATGCAAAAACGGTTGTGCTTGATTAAATATTCAGCTCTATTCATAGGCAGCAGAGGTACGACTCGGGAGAAGCAGTCCAAGTCTCAACTGGGAGTTGGACACAAAATACTCTGAGCTATGAAATAGGTTCAGGAGTTGCAGAGGTGACCCAGGCTGAGTTGAAGGATAAGGTGATGGAGGCTTTGAATGTAACCAAGTGAGTCGAGGCCAAGAGAAGAATACAGAGAAGGAAGAAGCAAGAGATGATGTAGGCCTGCTGAAACCTATTCAGGTCCTTCACGAATTATCACCAATGTGGAGAAGTGGGGGTCAGCCACATGATGCAGTTGAGAGAAGGTAATTTTTATTTTCAGAACTCTATGAATCCTGATGAATGTGCTTTCGTTTTACATTTAAACTGTAAAATGTCAAGGATGTTTCAAGTTTATGAAATGGTATGTTCCTTTAAACCTTTTAATTTAGTAAATATCATGCTTCTTTGTTGCAGAAGGTCACAATTTTTTTCTGTTTATATGCAACCGTACCAAACAAATCAATTTTTTGGTCTTTAGAAGAAAGGAGGCTTGTTGAAGAATTCTAATCCAGCAACATGGCTGTTCTGGCAAGAGATCACATCCAAAGACTTTCCAAGTCTCTATGATATGATTACATGCCCTGAAATACAGTATGATCCGGGTGGGATACAGACACACCTTCCAATATATACTGTGAATACCTAACAATGAAGGTAAATTAGTTCTAGTTTGCAGAAGAAAGAATCCATGTTTGGAAATAACATCTAATTGTGGGGCAGAAAAAATGACAAATCAGAGAAAGTGTTGACAGAATAAGTCATATGCTGAACTCTCAGGAGAATGGCACAAAAAGACAGGATACTAAATTGTGGGGTGTACGAGAGAGAGAGGGAGAGAGAGAGAGAGACAGAGAGAGAGACAGAGGCAGAGAGAGACAGAGAGACACACACAGAGAGAGAAAGAGAGGATTACAGTGTGTGTGTGTGTGTGTGTGTGTGTGTGTGTGTGTGTGTGTGTGGCATTTTTACTTGGACAGTTTCACAGAGACAGGATACAGAGAGGACAAGCTAGATACTGGTGAAAACAGAATCAGTTAGAGAATGAGAAGGAGCCAAAAGATGTAAATATATTTCCAAAGTTAATATGAGGGCAACATTACAATTCAGTCAGATTCCAAGAGAAGCCAGATTGAATCAGTGATCTTGGAAAAATAGATTGTATAAAGGCTTGGAGCATCAAGGCCTAGACATAAAGATAATCACAACAGAGAATGGCATGCTCTGGGCTCAGCCCACATAATATATTCACGAAGCTTGTATATGGATCTCATCTCAAACCTTCATTTGGAGAAATGAAAGCAACATTTACAGAGACTGAGCTAATGAGATTGATATTTATCTGCACAGCTGTCCTTTGTCACATGGCATTGAGTTAAATTACATATTTTCAAATTACTTCAATATAAAGCCCTAATCTTAAAATGACATATGCTTATCTTAGAAAGAAATATTTAATACTAATAAGTAAACAACCTTCCCTGAAAGTGTTTGTTATAAATTACTATATTCTGATCCCTTATTAAATATAGATCATTAAGCTAGGTGACAGATATAAAAGAGAGTTTTTTAAGTCATTGTGAAGGTTTTTATATGCTTAGCCTAGGGAGTGGCACTGTTAAGTGTGGCCTTTTGGAGTAGGTGTGTTACTATGGGTGTGGACTTAAGACCCTCACCCTAGTTGTCTGGAAGCCAGTCTTTTACTAGGAGCCTTCAGATGAAGATGTAAAACTCTCAGCTCCTCCTACATCATGCCTGCCTGGATGCTGCCAAGCTTCTGCCTTGATGATAATGGACTGAATTTTTGAACCTGTAAGCCAGCCCCAATTAAATCTTGTCCTTCTAACAGATGCCTTGGTCATGGTTTCTGTTCACAGCAGTAAAACACTAAGACAGACTTGTAGCATTCTACAATGACGTATGCTCTAAAGGAGAAATTACATAAACTTATAATGACAAAATGATTGTAGTTGAGGAGATATAATGTAGATGATAAATGCCATTTTATATGAGATGAAGTTATTAGAATATAGATAATAACTCTAAGGGATAAACTTTTCATTTTTCAGTTCAGTTTTCCACTACTGACACTAACCCTATAAATAACCACATTTTAAAGGAATAAAAGTCACCTCACAATCTAAAAGTGTATACCTATTCATGACTTTGTTAATTTATATGCTTCTTTATGTTAAAATTTCATTTTTCAGGGAAAAATCTTTTTTATAGTTGTTAAAACAGGTAGTACGTCTAATATCTCTGTAATGAAGTTGATGACATTAAATATTGGATAGGTTTATGGAAGTTATTTTTCACTTATTTGGAGGAGTCTTTTGAGAATATAGCCAAGAATAAAGGAATTGCTCTGAGACAGAAAGCGAAGAATTACTACATAGAGCTCTGCATAGATTCATTTTATTCTGAACATCTCAGGTATATGATTTTATAACCCCCTTTCTTTTTTTTACAGTAGTTTAAAATGAGTTCATGCCTTAGGAAACAAAAGATCACAGAGTAATTTCAGGGTGATCATGCCCCAAACTGGTTTCCAAGATTCATGTGAGCAGAATCTCGAGTTGTATATAAGACCATCAAAAAAGCCTATAGACAAATACACTTGGCAAGATTATAGTTACAAACAGAAAACTTATCAAATGGACAGTCATCAAATGTAGAATAAGTTAAAAGAAGTCAGCTCCCAAAGTAGCCAGGTAGCATTATTCCACAGTGTTTTTTTTCCCCACAAATCTTCTGTTGCTGATTTATCTACTTCATTTTCTTGTTATCTTGAATATTCTGTTCTTTTCTTTCTCTGTTGCTATGCACCTTTGTGCTTTGGAGTATTTTTTGATTTTATTAAAAAAATTCTTTTCTCATATAGTATACTCTGATAATAGTTCCTCTCCTTCTACTCCAATCAGTTCCTTCATCCTCTCCCATCCAGATCTACTCACTTTCTGTCTCTCATTAGATCAGAAGTGACATCTAAGAGATAACAATCAAACAACAAAATGAAATATAGGAAGATAAAGCAAAATCATCATATGAACATTGGAGAAGAAAACTAACAGAAGAAAAATAATCTCAAGAGAAGTCATCAGAATCAGAGACCTACTCATTGAATCACTCAAGTCCCATAAGAATAGTAAACAAAGTGCTATAATACATCTGTAGAGGAACTGATGCAGAACTGAGGAATCACCATGTTTAATGCTTTTGTCTCTCTGAATTCACTTTACTCACTTTATTTACAAGGTCTTACTTCCTGGGTGTCCTCTTTCCCCTCTGGCTCTTACACTCTTTCTCTCTCCTCTTCTTTGAGGTTTCCTGAGCTTTGAGGACAGTTATTTTACGGATTCTATTCATTTAGTACTGTGTGCTCCAAATACGCCGCATGATTTCTCTCTGAATACTGTCTGCCTCTGTCTCTCTGTATGTATTTCTATCTGCTGCAGCTTCGTTGACTATAACACACTCTTCTCTCTAGGACTGGATCTACTCTCTGTTAGCAGTTCTCTTTGGCAGGGATCCTAAAGCTCTGGCATTTCTAACATCTTGGGGTCTCCAAGGCTTCCAGGCTTCATCGTCAGTTTCATGAAATGACCCCTCTAGGCCTCCATTCAGTGAGACCACTGACATTTGCCTGGTTTTAGCAGCTTTCCTTAGTTGCAGAAATTCCATATCCCCTTTATTCTATACTTTATTCCAAAGCCAGCACCATGCAACCAAAGCTGTCAAGTTCTACTGGTTACTGAGACTGGACCATGGCTCCTTTGTTAATTCCATCTTAGCCAGCTTCCTGTTTTCCAAGGATCTTTTCACTGCTTAAGGATTGCTGTCCTGGAACTTTCTCAGTAGAGTAAACTGGTATGAATTCAGGGAGCTTCCTGCTTCTGCCTCTGGAGTTCTGAGATTAAAGGCATACACTATCACACCCAGATTTGACCTTTACTTTAATCTCTGCATACAAGTTTGAAGTTTACCTGCATAGGATCATGTCCCAAAGTCACAATGCCCTTTATTCCACTTAATATGTTTAATCAGTTTATTTTTTTGAACATGAGATTTAGCTCCATTCAACTTTCTGGGGCCCCTTTTCTCCTTGATCAATACATTTTATATTTTTTCCTTGTTTAGATTGTTTGTTTTCATTAGAATGTGCTTCATAACAGTTAATGATAGTACCAATACAACAGAGTCTACACTAGGCTACTTTGAGATTAACTTTTCCAATGTATTTAAGAAAAACCTCTTCAATTTAGACTGTCAGCCTTTTTGGACAAAGGCGAAACCAGCCACATTGCTTACCAAAACATCACAAGAATAGTATCTAGGCCACATACTAAAATTATCTCTGAAAGCCCTTGAGCCAAGCTCCCACAGTTCAAGCCACACCAACACCACTATTTTCCATGTTCCTTCCAGGATAGTCCATTAAGCCCTTTTTGAAGCATTGCTTTACTTTCCTGAGCTAAATTTTCAAAATCCACATTCCTCTAAAAAAAAAAAAAAAAAGTATGGTCCAGCCTATTGCAGCAATACCCCACTCCTTGTACCAACTTCTCTTTTAGTTAGGATTTTATTGCTGTGAAGAGACAGCACTACCACTACAACTCTTTAAAAAAGACATTCAATACAGTCTGGCTTACACTTTCATAGGTTTACTCCATTATCATCATGACAGGAAGCATGACAGTGTGCAGGTAGACATGGTGCTGGGGGCGATGAGAGAATTAGAACTTGTTCCCCAGGCAGCAGAAGGAGACTGAGTGCCACACTGCACTAGGTGTTATAGGAGACCTTAAAGCCCATCCCTATAGTGACACACTTCCTCCAAATAATGTCACACCTACTCCAACAAGGCCACACCTTCTAATAGCTCCATTTCTTATGGCTAAACTTTCAAATACATGAGTCTATGTGGGCCATTCCTATGCAAAATATTACAGCTGACAATTTTTAAGATTAATTTTAATGATTCTCATATTTTCTGGTTCTTCATACACACCATAGTCTTGTTGCTTATACACACAGAAAGTCGTAAGTTAATCTGCATATGAAATTAGTAAATTTCTCAGAATCAAATCACATTTTATAATGCTAGGTATGAACAAATTGAATTGTAAAATGTCAAAGGATTTTGGCTTCTAAAAAATTTGTTATCTCTCTGCCATAGTTGCACAAAAAGGGATGTGAAATAGAATAGTTCTCAAGAACCCAGGCATGGAAGAGAAGATTACTATCAGGAGAGAGTAATTTTCTCCATGCAGCTATACAGCTACCGTGTGTCAGGAATGTAAATGTTTGAACAATCTTTCTAAACATAATTGTCATTGTTCCAAACATAAAACACCACAACCATCTCACCCATGTACCTGGTTGAACTAGGAAAATATTTACCGATGTATAGAAACTTGTAGTTGTTAGCTGTAACTTTGTTGTAAGTTGCTAGGCTGAGATCTGATTAGTTCACTACTCAGGTGTATTCGCTTTCATATTTACATACACTCCAGCTGACCATGCTCATCAAAGATCTAGCATTAGAAGTTGACTGCACACTATTTGTATACTCATTGTTATGTATTTGTAACTTTAATCATTAATTTCAAAGTTGTTACACACACATACACACACACACACACACACTGCTTTCTAAAGCAACAGAAATTTGAGTTTACATAGGTTATTCCTTGCTAGGTAAGCTCAACCAGGATCATTCCATCAGTTTTTTAGGCTTCATAACATAAACTTTAACAATTTTACCCTCTTTATTGTTTTCTGTTTCTCAGCTGTTGGGCAAATACTGTCTCTTTTCAAATTGTTTCTTTTGTTTCTAAATTCAAAAAGTTATATGATAACACGCAGAGAAGTCTTACTTGTTAATATTAGTTTCTCTCTACAAGGGATGATTGTATGTCTGGTAGTTGTGAGCTCCATTTGGTAAGAAATCAATGATGACTCACTCAAGTAGGATTTCCCTAAAGCATCATTCTCTAATATGTTTTATACTAATAGCTCAACACTTCCTAGGCCAGTGTCTACAGTAACTTTATTATCTAATATGGCTGCACTGAATACTACATTATGTCTGTCTGGGTGCCAGTCACCTTGCAAACATCTTAGAGGGCAAGCCACTGTGCAAGATCACAATTTCATGGTGGGGCTGTGTTTATTGATTATTGTCAGATGATTTTTATTATAATTCTACGATTCAAGATTATTAAGGACTCCTGGGAAAAAGCAAGTCCCAGATCCAGGTGTGGTGGTACACACCTTTAATCTGGCTGACTGTTGGAGATCTACATAAGGACATTGGAAAAAGAAACACACTCTCATCTTTGCCTGCTTGCCTCGTGGAACTGAGCAACTGCTAGATCCTTGGCTTCCATTCGCGGCTGCTGCTGACCATTGTGGGGGAGTTGGACTACAGAGTGTAAGTCATCAACAAACTCCCTTATTTTATAGAGACTGCTCATAAGTTCTGTGACTCTAGAGAACCTTGACTAACGCAATATTTGTCTATATTTATTGATATTTGTGAAACACATAAAGAGAGTCTGATATTATTTTTATGTTCACATAAGCTGAGTTTGGTATCTAAACAGTAATAATGTATACATAATCTCTAAACCTTTGAAGGCTAACTACATAGGTTTATTTTCAATAATTATGGTAAAATTATATCATCTTCTAAGTGTGTCAGTTTCCACATTTCTATTTTGGTTGCAAAAATGCTTCTTCTCCGATTTAGAAAATCTCTTAGTTGCTGAGGCAGAACAATTACTTCATTTCCAATTTAGAGAAGTTTTTTTTTTCTAGAAGTTGAAACACCTGCTATGCATATGTTATATAAAGATATACCAGTCATTTAGGATTCACATTTTAGTATAAATTTTATACATCACTAAAATCTGGTTCTTAATCTGTTTCTATATACTTTTCATTGTTTTGATCTTCTATTTCTATAGATGAAAGCATATAAATGTAGACACATATGCGCATAATTAATGGGTAAATATGTACTAAGTATAGGTAAATAGTGGAATATACTAACATGCTTTATCCACACACATTTTTTTTTCTTTTTAACTTTGCAAATTTTTGTTGCTACTTGGTGAAGAATATGTAATAGTAGGATTATTTGCTGTCATCTGAATTTGGAAAGAATAGTTAGACTTATGTATGAATGATAGTGACTACAAAATTTACCTTGCAGTTGACTGTAAGGGGGTTGTTTGCTTTCTGTGTTTATCATCATCATCATCATCATCATCATCATCATCATCATCATCATCATCATTAATTATCTTACATCCCAACTGCAGTGTTCCCTTCCTCCTGTTCTCCCAGGCCCTCTCTCCACCTCAGCAGTGTCTTTAATCCACTTCTCCATTTCTTTTTAGAAAACCCAGACTTCCCAGGGATAGCAACCAAACATTGTATATTAAGCTGCAGTAAGCCTAGGTACCTCCACTTGGATTAAAACTGGATAAATCAAGCCACTATTATGAAATTGTATGAATGGGAGGCAAAAGACTCAGAGGCAATCCAGATCCCACTGTTAGGAGTCCCACAAAAAGACCAAACTCTACAACTCTAACATATATGCAGAGGGCCGAGGTCAGTCCCTATGAAGGCTCCCGGATTGACAGTTTAGTTTCTGTGAACCTATGAGCTCATGTTAGTTGATTCTGTAGATTTTAATGTAGTTCACTTGACTTCTATGGCTCCTGAAATCCTGCCTCCTCTTTTGAACAGGATTCTCTAAGTGCCTTCTAATATTTGGCCATGGGTCTATGCCATCAGTTACTGAATGAAGTCACTGTGATGCCCATTGGGCTAGACACCAATAATGTTTATCTTCCTTCCTGAATCTGGGTTACCTCAGAGAGGTGGGGGGATGATTTTGTTTTTACTAGTTCCATCCATTTTCCTGAAAATTTCATGATATGTTTTTAACAACAAAGTAATTTTGCATTGTATAAATGTACCTCATTCTCTTCATCCATTCTTCAGTTGAGAGATATCTAGATTTTTTAGTTTCTGACTATTATAAACAAAGCAGCTGTGAAGTTATGATAGACCATCCTTTGGATATATACCCAGGAGTTGTATAGCTGAGTGTTGAAGTAGATCAATTCTCAATTTTCTGAGGAACTACCATACGTATTGTTCCCCAAAGTGACTGTACACGTTTATACTCCCATCAGCAATAGAGTAGTGTTACACCTTGCTCCACATCCTCACCAGCATAATGGGTCACTTTTTAAAATCTTAGCCAATTTGGCAGTTATAAATGGAATCTCAGAGTTGCTTTAATTTCCATTTTACTGATGGCTAAGATTGTTGAACATTTCTTTAAGTACTTCTCAGACATGTGAGATTCATTGTTTAGAATGTTTCTGTTAAGATCTGTACTCCATTTTTAGTTGGATTATTTGATTTTTTTGATGCCTAGTTTCTTAGATATATATTAGAAATTGGTCCTCTGTCAGATGAAGTATTGGTGACTACCTTTTCTAATTTGGTAGGCTGCTGTTTTATTTCTTTGACAATGATCTTTGGCTTTCAAAAGCCTTTAGGTTCCTGAGTTTCCCTTTACTATTTTTTGATCTTTGTTCCTAAGTTACTGGTGTTCTCTTTAGGAAGGTGTATTCTGTGTCAACGCATTCAAGGCTATTCTCCCCTCTTTCTTCTATCAGATTCAATCTTGTGTCAAAGTCTAACTACCTAACCTAAAGAAGATGATTATAAAGGTACAAGAAGTTTACAGAACACCAAATAGATTGGACTAGAAAAGAAACTATTTCTTCCCTCACCCCAGGCAAAAAGCTAATCAAAACAAAACAAACAAAAAAAATAACAACAAAATACCAGGCATTTAAGGGATAATAATATATAATAAAATAAAAACTTCACATATTTTAAATTAGCATGCTACATATACTTATATAATGTCTAACTTTCTGAATAGGTAACTGAAATCTGTAGTACAGACAGGAAAATTTAGCCCATGAAAGTCAACCTCTTAATAGAGATATGCCAATTTTCAGTGTTCTATTCATCTGAACCATCAAATGCCTTACCCAAAAGGCAGTTTTTAGAATAGGAACAAAGTAACTTAATATTTATTCTTTACTGAAATAAATACATATTTATTTAGTATTATTAATAATAATAAATACATATTTATTATTATTATTAACAATGTAACTTAATATTTATTCTTTACTGAAATAAATACATATTTATTATTAATAATAATAATAAATACATATTTATTATTATTATTAACAATGCTGAGCTTAGGTCTCCTTCATTTATCTTCAGTTAATCCAATGGATCCAGTGTTGCAGACCAGTAACAAGCAAACAACAATAAAAAAATAAAGTCAAGACATCTCACTGCAGCCCATGCTAGATTTCTATTTTAAGCACTTCCCTAATGTCTAGAGAGTTATCAAATAAATTAAAGAAAGAAAAAATTAAAACATTCATAAGAAGTTGGTTAAAATATTTTAAATCCTCAGTTACAATTTACCATGTGTGCTTTTTATTAAGTCTGGATATGCTCTTTAGTTATAATTGCTTTTGTGTACAGAATGGTTTCTTATGTTAAGTCTTCCAATATTTAAAACCTGATAAATTGATTTTGTTAACACATTAAATATACAAAGCATTTACATTGTCTATTTCTTCTAACACAAGCTAAAGTAAAAAATAAATAAATAAATAAACCTTCTGTTGCTGTTTGAGATTTCATTTGGGTAGATTGGGTTCTGACTGATTGCCTGTTCTTCATTACCTCATCACAAGTTGCATTGATTAAGATTAAAGCAGCTATGCTTACATCCTCCAAATGTCTTACTTAAAGCTTATTCAAACTTTTATTCATTTTAGAAATTGTGCATTATACATACATGAAAATGGGTTCCAGAAAATTCTTTCAGCCAGGAATGTATTCACAAACTTGATTTTTTTACCTTGTCCACACTAACACCTTTTATTTAGGGAAGCTTCTAAACATTAGCTGTGAACATTGTCATTGGTGCTAATTGCTTGCAGATAAAAGTAAGTTTCAAAGTTCATTCCTGAAAAAGGTAATGTCTGCACCTGGGACCTTCACCAAATATTTAGAGCATTTAGGTGTAGATATCAATGGCTTCTCATCAAAGGATGAAATGAGAAATTGAATTACTCCCATTCCAATAATTCTCTGAAACTTACAATCACAGTCATTTTGACTTTATGGGGTGTAAATACCTGAACAGTAAAATGATCTTTCTTATCCTTCTATGCTACTCTGGCTACCTCCCAGCTGCCATGATAATTGCATATTATTTTATGATGTGGCTCTTTGCACTTCAGGTCTGTTTCCATGTTCCCTCTCCTGATCATTTCCTTTTGATTACAATTTCTCCATCTTCTTGGGAGAACTGAATTTCCCTCTCTCCTTTTCTCCTCTCTGTGGTTGAGAGACTGACATCCCTGTTCTCTATTATGCCAGCCAATTGGTAAGAAACATTCATTGTGAAGGCAGAGATTAAATGATAAGAATTCTTTACACAATCTTGAGCCAGGGGATTTTTGGTATAAGCATTACAATATAGTATCTATATTAAAGCAAGTTATAAGGCTTGAGAAATCAGCATTTGAATAACACAAGGGTACATTTTATGTACAGTTTACAAAGACATTGTGCCTACAGTGGGGTTTCTTGATGCTGTAGACTTACTTTATGACTTGATTATCTCAAGGGTATAGATTCAAAGTTGTGACAACAGTCACTGAAAAGAAGTTGAGTAGTCTTAATATTATATTAGTCTCAAAATAATGATATATTTATAATAAAATAAATCAATCACAAATGTTAATATTTATAGCAATTATGATGATTAAACTTTTATTATTCAAATATATTAAAATATGATTAATATAAGTATAGGTTAACTTACATTTATTACATATTATACACTAAGAAACAAATTTATGTAATACTATTAAATTATTAAGTCTTTTTCTTCATAGCTAATTTTATTTGGTTAAACTATATACTGAATATTAAAAGAGACTCCTAAATCCAGCAATGACACCTGTTGAAGTATATGTCCCTAAGACGAATTTAAAACATCTTTCTAAAAATATATATAGTTTATTCTACTTCAACATTTTAGAACTCAAAATATAATAAATGGAAAAGAAAGATGAAATGGAAGTGTGGATAGACTGAGATCACTCACTGTTGCTTTGATGTGTTCAGTTTATTCAGTTGTAACAGGAGAAGTCTGCAATGTATTCCTTCATCAGGAATTTGTGTTTTAGTGGTATTACAGTTTTTCAGGTTTACATTAACCCTGGGGAGAGGCAGAATCTAATTCCACAAGCTTAGATAACAAAAATAGCAAGGGAACATAAATGAATGAAAAACACTACTACCTAGCTTGAAGTCTGAACACTGGCATTTCTTTTAGATGAAAGTTCTTGTCAAATTACACATGTGGCTTGGTTCTCTGGTATGACATGAGCTAACATCATTTGTTTTAAACAAGGTGTAATATTACCTAATTGGGATGCAGCTGATAAAGGCTACATTGGACCTCTACCAATATGAGCTCTAGTTACCGAAAATATGCTTAGTTTAAATGACTTCCATCATAAATTTTGACTTTTAGAGTGGAACATGTAAAAATTATTGCCCCTCAAATTATTTTAAATGAAATTCTATATATAATAATATAATAAAGTAGTAAGATGTGGATCTGGAAAGAGTATAGTTTACTCTAGCAGAAGTTGCATAATTTGTATCTCAGGATATGCATGGAGGCACATATTGATCTGAAACACCACTTTACACATCCAGTCATTTCCTCTGGCCTCCTTAGGTACAAGGAATAAATGTAATCACAGAAATCTTCTCAGGTAAATCATCCACAAACTTAAATAATTTTTAATAAATAAAGTAGTGAGAGAAAGGCATCTAGTTGATTATCTCATTTATGAAATAATCTAATATGATATTAACAGCTTCTTTATTGTCAATTTCCAATGGCAAAGGTTAAGTTATGATCAGAAGTAATTCAGGAAGATGTCTACTATCTACCATAGGGACTCCTGTTATACTTATATATAGTTCACCAGTGTTCACCTACTTTATTTTTCTGTTTATTGTTGCTATTGTCAACTTGACACAAACTAGAGTTATGTGGGAACAGGAATCTAGACCATGAAAAATCCTCCACCATATTGCCTGTAGGTAAGTTTGTAGTGAATTTTCTTTATTATAGATGAATGTATGTGAGAAAATTTCACAAAAGGAGGTACATTCCCAGAGCAGGTGGTCCTGAGTATGTCAGAAAGCAAGATGGGCAGGGCATAAAGAATAATAAAGAATAATTCCTCCATGGTCCCCGGTTTTCTGATTGAGTTATTGCTTTCAGATCTGGTCCATACATTGAGTTTTGGCCCTGACTTACCTCCATAATGGCCTTGAACTACTAAGTGAGATGAATTCTTTCTTCTCCAAATTCTTTCGATAAGTGCTTTTGTCACACCAATGTAAACCAAGCTAAGACATGGACAATGGTCTTGCATCAAATGACCCATTTACACATTTCCAAAAATATAATATTAAAGCTTCCTTTAAAAGTTTGGTTCAAATCAGCATGCAAGAAATGGTGTAAAGCTACTATTGATGTGTCAACTATGCTCTATCGTGTTTAACTTCAGAAAAGTTATCAGTCATAGAACTATCTATAATTTACTTATTAATTGATATTTAATAGAAGAACTCAAGAAATTAAGAATGATATTAAAATCAAATCTTATCTGTGTACCATTTAGAGTTAATATAGTTCAAAATGCTTGCTTCTACAATATTCATATGCTTAGTTTTCTTCACTATGAAGTCATTATATACTAAATATATTTACTTATGTTATTCTTCATATTTTTGTTACATGAGAATTGATATGTCAAGATAATAGTGAAATGAAAAAAATAACTGATTGCTTTACTTCAGAATTCTACATTTTTATAGTAAATAATTATGTCCCCTATAGTCTTTCCTGTGCAGTATATACATACTTTATGTTATTTGGAAACCCCATGAATTATTTCCCTAAAGATTCATATATTTATGAGATGGATAATGCTGTGAGAAAGTAAAAATTAAGTTGCTTATTAATGTTTGTCAATAAACCTACACTATTTTAAGAATATATCTGAACCTAGGCTGTATTTCTGTAAGAAAGAGGTTGAACCAGAACAATAAATTGAGCATGTGCATATTCAATTATTAGAACTCCATATTTATTTGGTTAGTATATGCTCAGGCCAGGTAGTTGAACTATTTGAAGGAGTTGTCCATGTTGGAGTAGGTGTGTCACCATGGGTTTGGGCTTTAAGACCCTCATCCTAGCTGCCTGGAAGTCACTATTCTGCTAGCATTCTTTAAATGAAGACAAAACTCTCAGGTTCTCCTGCACTATGCTTGTCTGGATGCTTCTATGTTCCTGCCTTGATGATAATGGACTGAATCTCCCTGAACATGCAAGCCCCAATTAAATGTTGTCTTTATAAAGGTTGCCTTGGTCATGGTGTCCAATCAAATCTGTAAAACCCTAAGATAATATTATTACAAAAAATTGTGCTCTCTCTCATACATTAAATATATTTTTGACAGTTTCACACATGTGCATAATACACAGTAACCACTCATACCTCTAATCCTCACCAGTCTCCCTCTCAACCTCATCCATGATACCTCCCCCAACTTACTTATAAGTCTTTTTCTCATGGTTATGTTTATTTGTTTTGTGAATAACTGAAATTTTCAAGGATATTATGTGTGATCCTGGACCTGAAGTTACCCATTGATATCCGCTGGGCTTATCAGAGGCTGATTAATGAGGATAAAAACCAGCCCTCTTCTAGATCTATTGATAATTGTAAAAAGTCAGGCCTCAAAGCTCATTTCCTATTCTTGACTAATTGCAGACAGGGCTAGTCTTGTATAGGCTTAGTACAGGTAGCAGTAGACTTTATGATTAGTGATTGTATGGTTAAGTCCAGTCTAGAGGGTAACACTTTGCTGAAGATCACTCCATTGTCTAACTGTAGTATACTTACTCTGCTACAGTATTGTTCCCTCTTCTACAGTGTTCCTGTAGCCATCAAGAAATGGTACAAATGTCTTGCTTAAGATTGAATTCTCAACTATTATTCCTGAGTATTTGGGGCAGCTACAAGTCTCCAGTTTCAAATTCTTTCACTGTAAAGGGAAGTTTCTATGCTTAAAATTAAAAGTATATTTTGAATATGAGCATAAGTATAAATGTTTAGAAGGCAGTTTGATGCTATATTTACTTAAATAGAGATATTAAGTTCTCCCTTGTATCTATGTCATCTATCTTAGTTGAATTACATGTTATAGTGGCAAAATATTTTGATAAAAGTAAGTTAGGGGGAAAAGATTTAGTTTGCGTGCAGTTTCAGGTTATCATTGGAAAGTCAAGACAGAATAGTCCTGCTATATTCACAATAAGGAACAGAGAGCAAAATTAATGCACACGTCTGTTCAATCTCCTTCTACACTCTTATAAAATTACAGACCTCCTGCCAAGGAAATGGTGCTAGTCACAGTATTTGTTTCTTCTCACTTCAATGAACAAAATCAAGATTAACTACAAAAATAATATCAAACCAATATGATGGGTGTCTCTGCACTTCCTGGTATGATTTTCTATTTACTACATTATTGCTGTCCTTTTTAGAAAACTTCTATACTTATATGCTCAAATAGTTTCTGTACCTTTTCTTCACCAATGCTCAGTGTCAAGTTGTATGTTGATATATTGATTAACACATTGACAAATCATCATTATGCCAATAAAATGCCGCTTATTAAGGAATAAAAATATTTTCTCTTAGATTAATTTGGTCAAAGCTTCCTCGGATTTTAGTTCTCTATTTACTTCTCTGTGTCCTCTATATTTCACATCATATCAAGAGCCCCCTCCATCATGATCAAGTTGTTTTTATTCCAGATGTAAAGTTTTATTTCAACATACAGAAATGAATACACGTAATACAATATTCAAATATGCTAAAGAGAGAAATCATATGATGGTCTCAACAAGCTCAGATATGGCCTTTGAAAAAGTCCCACATCCCATCATTATAAAGTAATAAAATAATGGGTAGTTTAGGGAAGGAGAAAGTATACATTAACATAAGAAAAAATATATTTAAAAAACTTATAATCATTATCAGAGTAGAAGAAAAAACCTCAAATATTCACTCTAAGATAAAGAATATGACAAGGGTGTCTACTTCAGGGATGTCTATGTAATAAAAATCCATCTTGATTGAAAAATTAGCCACATACCATTTTAAAGCTGACATTGCATACCACATATAATTGGAAATTTAGTCCAGTGACCTTGAGCTAAAAAAAAGTCATTGTCCTCTTGAACTTGTAAAAACAATAGTCAAACTAATGTGTTTTCCATAGGCATAAAACAAATAGAATATTTCAGTTCTCTATCCCTTAAAGCCAGACACTGATTTTTAAAAAGAATAATGTGAATAAATTAACTATGGCCCCAAACAGTAAAGAAAAACTTTAGAAATATAAATGGTGTAATTTTTGTTGTATTAATTTGTGATGAGTGATTTAAAAGAAAAAGCCAGAAAGCAGAACATCGTTGCTACATAATTACAGATCATATCAAGACAACAAAACTGGGAGGTTATTGAAAATAATGTTTTCATTTAAGAACTTTTGAGAATTTGGCTTGCCCTTAGTGTGTAAACAACCTTAAAGTGGTCACACCATTAACTAAACTAACTTTTCCTCTCTCAGCAACCATCAAATGTCAATACTTCTTCTAGTATTAGTGATATGTTATACCCACCTCCAGTTCTCCATGTTTAATTTTGTTTTGTTTGAGTTTGTAAAGGGGTGCGCACATGCCCACGGTAGCTGTAACTTCAGCAATTGTTGTGTCCAGTCTTATTGTATGTAGAAAACAGCTTCATTGACATATTTCACCTCTGGCTCTTACCATATTTTTGTCTTTTATTTTGCATAGATCATTATGCCTTTGAAATAGATATCAAAGGGAGGTATGATATAGATACATGATATAGAAATTTCATATTCCCTATACATTGAACAGTTGTCCACCTCTGTGTTAATTGACTTCTACATCCATTAAAACAGATAGATGCCCTCATCTGTGTGTTTAGCAATAACTCTTTAGGAGGCATTTCAATGCTATGTACAATTCATTTAGAAGAATACTGTAGAGTTGCACTTTTGACCTTTGACATCTCTAGCCATGGGTTCTTGACCTCATTAATAGTGCCAGTTTGGGGTTCTGTCTAGTGGAACAGAACTTAGATGTAATCATAAAAGTATTAGTTACACCCATAAACTTTGTACAGATATTATATGAGAACAATTATCAAATATAACTGAATTGAAATAGTTTGATTTGTTTTCTCAATTCTGCTTACTTATAACTAAATTAAAATAAAAATTTTTACTATATACTTAAGTAAAATAATAATTATTTATTTATTTTCCTAAACATCTAAAATAAATTAACTTGGAAAGTATTTAATAAAAGTAGAAAAATGATTCAAATACTTTATGTAGCTTCTTAGGTTGTAGGGTTTGTTATACAATAAACTATAGTTCATTTCCATTTACATTAATATTTCAATATTATCATAATATATGTTTATTTCTAAATGAGTATGTAGAGAATGTTGGGTAGAAAAATTTAAGATTAAAAATATAAGCCAAGTTTAATTCCTCTAATTTTGGTTGTATGTGTTATTTTCAAGTAAACAGAATCAAAGAAAAATTTATGAAATTGTTATATACAGATACTGAATTATCTTTTATTTGTTATATAGTATTTTGATGATGTATGCAAATAATTGTAACATATTCGTGAGGAGAATAAAATAGGAAAAGAAATAGTGCAGATATTGACTTGAAACATACAATCAAATATAAATGTTACATACAAAATCCTTGTCCATTTTTTTAGATTGTGGATAGATAAAAATATATGAAGATAAGAAATGAACTTTTGTACTAAGGGACATTTTATCATAGATTGCTCAACTTGGAAGATCCAGAGATACTGATAACATATAGGTTCACTTCCCTGCTGTTGCTTCTGATCAAAAACTTGTTTGTTAGATCCTACTGCTGAAGACACACTTTGGATACGGACATAGACAAATTAATATAAAACTGATATGGAGCCGGGCAGTGGTAGTGCACACCTTTAATCCCAGCACTTGGGAGGCAGAGGCAGGTTGATTTCTGAGTTCGAGGCCAGCCTGGTATACAGAGTGAGTTCCAGGACAGCCAGGGCTACACAGAGGAACTCTGTCTAAACAAACAAACAAACAAATAAAAACTGATATGGAGCCTTCCTACCTAGTGGTTAGCTGTCATATTATCAGAATTGTTATGCAAGATCTTGAGAAAGATTAAGCTATAGTTCATGATGTTTTATTATTGAAGTCTCTCTGAAGAGAGTCTCACAGGTGCTTTTGTGGCATATAAGCTACAAAGATAAATAACTTAGTCCTTATTGGATCTGAGGGCAGTTCAACACTAGAGGATACCCTGATACTATAAACATATCAAAAGCATAAAGCCTTGGAGGCCACAGACTCTATGAAAAAATATATTGCTTATGTTATGCTAAATGGATATATCATTAAACTAATATCTAAATACTTGTGGTTAGAGCTATAAACTCTGTTTTGTTCAAATTTTTTTTGACAGTGGATGATGGTCAAACGAAAGACTCATAGCTGGTCAACCTCCAACAATCAGAGAAGATTAAATCTACTGTCCTAAACATGTTAATGATATCCTCACTCCATAGTCAATGAAACTGTGCAAATGACTTTAGATGAGGAGGAAAAATATGAAGTGATACAGTCTATGTGGCCATAACAGTCATGGGCTATCACATAACAGGTATAACTTATTACTAAATATCTCCCCAAAACAAGAAAGAGAAGGGGGCACAAAAAACACACTATGGAGAGGGAGGAAGAAAAAGTAGATATAAGAAGAATAATCAGAAACAGCACCAATGCTAGTGGAAAGGAAGATTGGAAATGGAGTTGGGATTTGGAAAATTATGATTAAGTGTATTGTCTATAAGAATAAAATTCTGAAAAATAAAACTAGAAAACAATTATACACACAAAAGATAAACCTATATAAAATATTACATGAAAAACCTAGAAATAACAAGGAGACATTATTTTATTGCTATTTAAAACATCATTATTTTATAAATATCATTATTTTAGTGCTATTTAAAGCAACTGAGAGACAAAACAGCAAGAGAGAAATACAGCCTGGCGGTGGTGGCGCACGCCTTTAATCCCAGCACTTGGGAGGCAGAGGCAGGCGGATTTATGAGTTCGAGGCCAGCCTGGTCTACCTAGTGAGTTCCAGGACAGCCAGGGCTACACAGAGAAACCCTGTTTCGAAAAACCAAATATAATAATAATAATGATAATAATAATAATAATAATAATAATAATAATAATAATAATGAGAGAAACACAATTCTACAAGATATAAAGTGGAAGGATACATAGAGAAAAGTTATACATGAAGAATTGAAGAGGAGGGGGGATCTCTTTTAAATGTTTTCCTGGTTAGCCTGCAAAGCAATGTGCATAGAAAATCATATTTTCATAGAAAATTAACAGGAATTCAAGAAAATTAAGTAACCTGACATGCTCTTGAAGTTATAAAGAGTCATGACTTGGTTGTAAGCACATTTCTGTTGTTTTCTGGAATGCTATCAATCCATTGTAGTGGGCAGCTTTAGGTCATATCGTTATCATATCATATCATATCATATCATATCATATCATATCATATCATTAGAAAGCATGCTCACATGAATTTAGACCTCATTTTCAAGATGTGATTACTTGCTGCCTCATAATTTCACTTCCGAAACAAGTAATATTCTGTTAGGTTAAAGCAAAGGAAGAAAAGGACATTCATAACTGTTGCATTATTGATTAATTTGTTCTAATCTCCCCAGTAAGTTTCAAGCTACCCTCCTTAATGTTCTGGACTCTAAAGTAAAAGGCACACACATGCAGTCTTATATTTAATATGTCTTAATCAGCTCAATGGCTGAATCACTCCCAATCTTCCACATTTCTAATGCCTCCCCTCAAATCCTTCTGAGTTATTACTACCAAAATACATATTCTATCTTTGTTACTTTCAACCCAATCAGAAGAAGACTAGAGTCCCTCTTCCCTGCTCTTCCATCATTGGTATTCTGTCTTATGAAACTCTCAAGCCTTCTTCTCCTTCTTCTCCTTCTAGTCCTCATCCTCCTCCTCATCCTCCTCATCCAGCTCCTCCTGTCTTCTTCTTCCTCTTTCTCTCCCTCCCCTCCCTCTCCCCCTCCCCCTTCCCCTTCCCTCCTCCTCCTCCTCCTCCTCCTCCTC
>JANHMN010000011.1:61511337-61636852 GCA_030674055.1 Rhabdomys pumilio
TCTTCTTCTTCTTCTTCTTCTTCTTCTTCTTCTTCTTCTTCTTCTTCTTCTTCTTCTTCTTCTTCTTCTTCTTCTTTCTCTCAGTCCCCTTGACCACTAATCCTAAAGTTCCTCCTATGTCTCCCAGAACAACCACTGGAATCCTGCAACATTTTCAGCAATCAGAATCGGGTGGAGAAAAGCGCCCTCAATGTTTTACATACATATTCCCCTGTAGTATTTTGGAAACAAAAACACTATAATGTAAGCAGTAGACCAAATCTATGACATTTCCTCTTTTTTTCCATTAAAAAGGCCTTTTCTCCCAGATATACAATGAACATAGTTACAACAGTTAAGTAAAGTATAAAGTATGATATACACTAATAATGTCCAGTCCATCAATTTTTTTTTCAATTGAAGTATATTACTCTAACATCTATTCTAACTTAAAGAGTTTATAAATTTATTCCCGAATTATGTTTTGATTTTAACTTTTATTATACCTAAAAAGCATCTTTTCTAATCTACATTCTCTTTCTCAATGCTAAACAACCAAAGTTTGATTATAAATTTATTCTTCAAGCCCACCAGAGATCTGTCAACAAATTAAATATTACCTGAATATATAGGAAGTACAAAAACATAGCTTTTAAAACTTAAAAAATTTACAGAGACAGCTGACTACCTGGACAATCTCTTATTCCTTAAAATGTTGAAGCATCTGTCTTTAGTTTTAAGGCCCAGAACCATCTGTAGAACACAAGTAAGCAAGATCTAGAAAGGAATAGATTACTTAGTTTTGGCAGAGATAAGCTGTCTACTATCTTGTATCTTGTGTTATTTTCTATACAGTTTTTTTTGTCTGTAGATAAATTAGGGCAATTCATGCTCAGTGTCTACTTTGTCACAATGGGAGCAACTATATATGTTGGTTATGGTTCTCAGTATCTTCTTTGAACTTTGAAGGGGTTAATATCAGAAGCAAACATGTTTTCTAGTCAATATTTCTATTATTAATAAAATGATTTTAGATGTCATATTCTGTGGGTTTCTGATGCTATTGAAGATGATATATATATATATATATATATATATATATATATATATATATATATGTGATGTGAACTGTTAAACCTATACTATTCTTAGCTCTTTTTATTTGGATAATATTTGAATCATATTTTTATAATTAAATCAGAATCTAATATAACCATGAGTTTACTTTTTGGCCATTAACTTGTGTTAATAAATTATCTTAAACATTTTGTAACAGCAGCTATAGAAGTACTGGTTCAAAGCCTGTATTCCTAAATGAATTGTATAGGCACAATGTCTATCAAAGAGCAACAGTATTACAATGTCTATCTAAAAGTAACAATATTAATTTCAAATTTTGTATCAATATACAAAGATTTGTACCAATGAAACCTGTATCAATGAATAAATTCTGTACCAATGTAAGAAATTTTATCTTCATGTCAGAAAATTTGATAAGGTTTAGTTCAAAAGCCCCAGCATCTCTTACCAGATGCCAGTAGGTGCTTCATCTGCTCCTGACAAGGCCCCTGTCATGTGACCACCACACCCCATGAATCATGACAATCAGCACATAAGGGCATCACTTCAAGCTTGTCCACTTGCAGATTAGGCATCCCTAACATCTAGACCATGCCAATAGAAAACATCTGCTGTCAGACCCCCAACCTACATCAAAATGTATATAAGACACTACCTAAAAAAATAAAGGTTCAGGAATTGTTTCGTGGAGGTTTTTCTGAGAAATTTGATCATATAAGAGCTGTAACACTTTTTGGAGAACAAGATCTCTCCAGAAATATTTTCTGCTGGAAGCTTCCCAAGTCTAATATTGTCATTTCCTGCAAGGTAGCCTCAACTTTGGTTCCTAGCCTCCTCAACTCACTGGCTGTTGAGATGCCAGCTGGCCAAACAGCTTCTCGCCACTTTGCACTGACTCTAGAGCAACCTGCTGACTGCTTAGCAGTGTCTTGCCATTCTAGAGTAACAGCAGCCACAGAAGAGAGCAGCAACATCTTCCATTGGACTTCCCTTTTGCCTTTGGAGAGTGTGACTCTTTGGCTACTCTAGCCAGACCAGAGCCACCCACAGGTCTCTGGATTTAGCATCTGGTATACATATCAAAACATTTCGGTTACTAAGAATCTGAAGAACTATACATAAAATCATAAAGCCACAGCCCACAATAAACTGCAGTAAACTCTGACCTTTGCAATCAATCTACCAGGCATTTTTTTATGAGATATGAATTGAATTCTAGCAGTAGAAAACAAGAATATCAATACAGACTTTTATAAATGCATTGTCATTAATGTGGCCCTTGAGATAAAAGTTACATTCCTGTGTTTATGCAAAAATTTATATGGCTAATGGACACATAGTAACATTTGTATCCAACCGTTGTGTGAATCCTATACAATTTAAATACTCCTAGTTTTAATATTTTAAACAATACTTAACTATATGTTTAAATATTTATCATTTCTATCATTTCTCTAGAATATTCCAATATTGTAAAATCAAGAAACATTTTTAAATGATTCATGCTAAGAATCTTGGTATGGCAAACTTTGTTCCTGAATTCGATACAAGAGTTTCCAATTGACATTATGTGATACAAAGTCTGTCTTACTTTAGCAGTGAATATCATTATACTGATATTTTTAAAGAAGATATATTATGTTGAAACCAACTGTTATATTATGTTTGTGATCGGCTCCATGAATATTTAACATGTTATAAACTAGTGTGTGCACATATTTGGCTTTATTAGGAATATTTTTCACATTCTTTCATGAACATTTCATGAACAATTGAGTTTAGAGCAAGAGCTATATATGTTATTTAATCTTGAGATTTTTGATTATGTAGTCATATGAAATTTTAAGGTTGAATGCCAAAAGGTCATTGAAAATGGTAGTCTAGTATTAACTATGAGTTTTATAAAAGAGAAATTATCAGTTTAGCTTCTCTGATAATAGTATTTAGAAGGAACGGAAAACCTTGCAAATCATGATATGTATTTGGAAAAAATAGGTCAGTTTACAATTCAAATGGTTAGAATAGAGTGTTTAAGTTTGAATCCTCTGTAAATATCCTCAGAGTGATGTTTGTGAGTGTCAGAGGACCATTTACAGAGGCATTCAGGCACCTGTTTTTATGAAGCGATAGGATGGAAACATTCCCATGGCACTGAAGGTCTTTAAACTACAAGCAATTTTTATAGAAAAATGCTTTTCACATATTTTCCAGTATTTCAGGCTGCAGACATATGATTAGGTCCTATGATTAGATAATATTTCTATAAATACCAAAAAATATTAATATACAACACACAAACCAAAGACTTTGTACACAAATAAAATGAAGATTGTGTTCCTTGTGAGAAGTATATCATGGACAAATTGCAGTATTTTCACATAATTCATTTAAAATTACAAAAAAAGAGATACTTTGTGGCAGAATTCTCCTAAGGGAACACTTATGAAAGTCAGAATTATGAGAACAAAATATAATAGTTGCATTATAAGAATGTACAGGCTCTATAGAGTAGAATACACTACAAGGAGTAATGGACAGTAAAGTAAAATATTTAAAACTATTTCAACCTATAAAGATTTAGAAAGGAAACATTTTTAAAATGAAACAACCTGTGAAAGACAACCTTTTTTGAAAGAAAACTGAACTATAGTTAGTTCAGAAAATACAAAATAAAATTCACTCTGAAAAGTAGATTCAGTTATTAGAGACAAAGAATATAAATAAAATAGATATAAAACAAAATGGCAAAGCAAATATGGCATGGTGGTTTTAGAAATAAATATCTTATAAGCTAGGGCTTACCAGTCAAATTGAGAATAACTTTCTAATGGGTAGTTATCTGTAAAATATCAGAGTTGAACTTTCTTAGTAAGCCTTGAAAATCAATAAATAATGATCATATCCTAAAAAATGACTAATATAAAACAATTCATATCTAATAATTACAACAGTAAAGCAAACAAAAAACAAAGAAACCAACACTTCAGTCAGATTGGGAATTTGTTATACTGTATTGGAAATATAGTACTTAGGTTTTTGTCCTATGAATCAGCTTTGAAAACACTCATATCTCCACTACCTCACATAAGATGATAGACAAACTCATGGTATGAGTGTAAAGTGATTTTCTACCATTTGCATCCACAACAGAACAAGTTAAATTCCTTATCAGAGCTGGCACTCCCAACTGATGCATGCTTTAAAAGTCTCCTGTCTTTCATCTATTGTTTATCTCTATGTCATGAGAGTGTATGCAGTTTCTGCGCTATAAACAGAAACATAGTTTCTAGCTTCCCTCTAAGTTCTATGATCTAGTATGTGTAGAGTTTCTCTTGGGCTTCTAAGAATCAGTGACTATAAAATCTTGGTTAAATCCTTCATAACATAGTTTAGTATAAGCATCTAGTTTATATATGTTTCATGAATACCTTAATGAATCCCTACATTATTGAAAACACATAATACAATATGCATTATATAAGAGGTACAATATATTTTAAAGAATATTACAACCAGAAACAATGTGCATAATTAATAAAAATATAATTATTTTACAAATTCTTTCAATTTGTAACTAGTTGACTTTGTGTGTATTTTGATCCTCTATCTATTTTATATGGCTTGAGCTATTGGCAGCCATAATCAAATTAAACTCTGCTTTACACAGCAGCTATCCTCCTCAGAGTAGACTATCTTAATAATAGAGTCCTGATAATTATATAAGCTCTAACAATGTGACAGGAAAAAGATCCAAGATGGTGATGATTCTAACATGTTAAATAAAAGAAATCTGTTTATCTTTACATATCCTCATGACTGAAGTGGTGAGTTCAATAAAAATGGTCCCCATAAACCCTTGTGGTATAGAAATATTACAAGGTATCGCCTTGTTGAAATAGATGTACCATTGTTGTAGAAAATATGTCATTAGTAGGTTGGTTTTGAAGTCTCAAATGCTCAAACCAGCTCTTTTCCTGCTACCTGTCCATCTGGATATAGAACTCTCAGCTCCTCCAGTACCATGTCTGCCTGCATGCTGCCATGTTTCCTGCAATGCAGATAATGGAATAACCCTCTGAACTGTAAGCTACCCCCAATTAAAGGTTTTCCTTTATCAGTGTGCTAGGATCAGAATATATCATCTCTTAAAGCAATAAGACTCTAAGATAGGTACCATGCATGAAAAAATGTCTCAAGCATAAACAAAATGTTAGAACATGGTTTAAATTTGTGGAAGAAAAATTATAACAATTTTCTATTTCTGGAATCTGAAATGAGGGAGAAGAATCACATTTTCAATTTTTGCTGTCAATAATTTATTTTCTGTCATTTTTTCCCAAAATGGCATTTATTTCCATGAAATTAAAAAATATGTATCAGGTATTCAAAAGCAATTGACATTATCCTTTTTTCCTGGTTTGAGTAAGAACCCCATTTTGTTTTCTCTCTTTTAACAAAGTCCTTTTCAGCTGACCCAAACAGATGTGTGTGTGTGTGTGTGTGTGTGTGTGTGTGTGTGTGTGTGTGTGCTTTCAAAATTATTGTGATTCTAAGAAAGTAAATAACTCTAGGAGGGCATGAATGCTCTATTAAAATAAGCTTCTTCAATACACTATAAGCTGTACTTTATTCTCTCAATCAAGACTAATTTGGCTTGTTCAAACTTCCTGGAGAGCAAGGTTGTCTCTGTTTCAATGAGGATTAATGTCCTTCCTTCTGCTAAATAAGGGAACCTCATAGTCACCATTCTGCAGTCTCTCTGGGATGGCTCTGTTATTTTATGGAGCAATCAGACTAGCCTCCAGCTGTTTTGGGCTCTGTGTTACTAGCCAGGGATGCTGTTCCTGTGGCTCACCCAGCACTTTTCATTTTCTCATTTAATTATGGCAGAATGTGTTTCTTATCTATTTTTTCTTTATTCTTTTCCCTAGGCAAAAGCGTGATTGCATAGATTTTTATGAAAGCTAACATTATCCTCTATTTTTCTGTGGTGGAACTAGTTACAGTTGAGGTTTGCTAATAAGCTGCTACTTGTGCAAAATCTCAAGTATTGCACTTGGAAACTGTGTTCAAGTACACTTTGCAAACCTAGCTACTTATCATTGATGTTGATTCTAGCTGCTACTAGTGAGTTACTTCCCTTATCAATTGAAAACAATTATATTGTTGCCATTAAGATTGACACATTGAAAATAGTATGTCCATATTGCAAAACAGGATTCAATAATCTACATGAAATCAACATAAAACATATTATAGCTAAATTCTATGAATTATTAAAGCTGCACAAGTATTTTAATAAACAAAATATGTCTTAGTGAATTTTTCACACACATATAGAGATTTAGAAGAAAATCTAATAACTTTCTCAGTTTCTGGGAAATGTCACTGCTCATTACTTATCTCAGGTCCTTACACTGCTATTCTTAGTTTCTGTAGGCTAGCTATATTTTTGTGTCATATAGCCTTTACACATGTCATCTCATGGGCTTCTAGTAGAATGATTGCTTATACTAAAATTATCATAAGTTTTTCTGATTTTATTCCAGTTAAATTAACTTTTATGTAAGCTAACAACCATGAAAGTCTCTGGCTTTCCCAGTTTCCTTATTCTATGACAGAACAATGAGGGGTATTTCACCTCATTCAATGTCTGAATGTTTTTAGCTGTGGCACAGATATGACATCTTGTATCTATCCACAAGATGAGTCAGATTGGACAATAAAATCATTTCCATCATCATATCAGCTCTAAATTTCAGATAATCAGGTAGAGTAAAAGATGTACAGAGAATGACTTTTTATCTATGAGAGTAAAAGAAAAAAATCTGTTCAGACCTACTGTACTGGACAAGATAAAGATGATAATGTTATTCAGCCATATCCCTGTAGAAATAGACATTCTGAACACAAACTAAAATACTGAACTAGTAGGAGCAAAAGGCTCATTCTGCAGAGCAATTAAAGTGTGTTTACTGTCCTCGCACAGGAACCAAGACTAATTTCTAATACACATTTCAGGTGGCTCACAACTATTTTTAACCATGTCTCAAGGAGTTCTAAGTCATCTGGTCTCCATGAACATTGTACTCAATTTCAACACACATCACACACACACACACACACACACACACACACACACACACACACACACCACAGACATCTTAAGAAATAAAATAATGGGTTGGAGAGATGGGCCAGAAGTTAAGGGCACAGGCTATTCTTCCAGAGGTCCTGAGTTCAATTCCCATCAACATCATGGTGGCTCACAGCCCTCTGTAATGAGATCTGATGTACTCTTCTGGTGTATCTGAAGACAGTGACAGTGTACACACGCACATGAAATAAATAAATCTTTTTTAAAAGTAAAACAAAATATTGAATTTAAGAAGTGTTCAAATGCAGGAACTAGTGAGATTAAGTAATACTTATTTGACATGGACTTCCATAAAGAGGAAAAAAAAGCCTTAATTTGGATATAAAATACATGAATTGAATGTCTCTCAAATAACTGTCCTTAAAAACACAAATTTGAGAGTATTTTGGAAGTAATTAAAAATAGATTACATTCAATCAATCTAAATTTGATCTAAATGGAGATTTGGTTAAAATAATACTGGATATTCATATCCATTCTATATTTATATTTCCTTGAGCTAAAAATCAATTGAAGCTAAATGATCACATTTATTTATACATGATGAAGGATGTGAAGATAAATGACAAATATAATTTCTAATCTATTCCCTTTCCAATATTAATCATGAAATATACAAGAATAACATGAATTTTAAACATTAATATTTAATGTGAATAATAACAACTTTAAAATGATACTCTGTCTCAAGGACAGTTTTTGTATAAATGACAAAGCTGACATCTTAATAGTCTCACACTGCTAATGTGGAAAAGCAAGAATAGGAGAAAGTACATTCAAAGTAAAGGAATGTTTGGTTAGTGTATCTCAATCTACATTCTCTTATGCCAGTTTGAACAGTTCTGTCTAGGTGCCTGAGTGTCTATGTGACTACTAGTATATAGGTTTGCAGCTATACATGTGTTTCACTTAATTGTGGAGATTTTGATGATCACAGTGTTTTTCTAATCATTGTTTTCATTATTTTAGACACAGTTTTTCAATAATTCTCACTGATTAGTCTGTCGCAGCTGGCAAACAAACTCCAGAAATCCATCTATCCCTACTTCACCCATACTGAGATTAAGGGTTAAGGCCCTTGGCATTTACATTGATGCTGGAGGTGAGACTCACATCTTTATTCTTTGGCAGTGCACACTTTATATTCTGAGCCATCCTGACAGCTCTTCTTTTCAGCAGAAAGCTTTAGTAGAAAAATGTACATGATATGGTCATTTAAGAGTCACTTATGGGGAAGATAGATGAAAATAATGCTTATATGACACAAATTTTCTATTGATATAAATTATTATTTAAAAATAAGTTTTTGAATAAATGTTCTTGTAGAGGAATTTTAATCCACTACTGAGGATGCTTGGGCTGGAATACAGACTTTCCATACTACATACCTTTTATCTCAAGCAATATAGGAATGATGAGTTTGCAGAAGGAAGAGCCATGTGTTAAAATGACTTCTTTTTTATTGGTTATTTTATTTATTTAGGTTTCAAGTGTTATCCCCCTTCCCGGTTTCCCCTCCAAAACTCTTCTATCCCATCACCTCTTTCCCCTGCTCCTAAGAGGGTGCTCCCCTACCCACCCACCCACCCAACCCATCTCACCTCCTTAGCATTTCCCCATGCTGGGGCATGGAGCCTCCATATGACCAAGGACCTCCCCTCCCATTGATGCCAGATAAGGCCACCCTCTGCTACATCTGCAGCTGGATCCATGAGTCTCTCCAAGTGTATTCTTTGGTTAATGGTTTAGTCCCTGGGTGCTCTAGGGTGTCTGGTTGGTTAATATTTTTCTCAAATGGGGTTGCAAACCCTTTTGGCTCCTTCAGTCCTTCCACTAACTCCTCCATCGGTGTCCCCTTTGCTCAGTCAGATGTGTGGCTGCAATCATCCACATCTGTATTGGTCAGATTATGTCAGAGTCTTTCTGGGGACAGCTATACCAAGTTCCTGACAGAAAGCATTTCTCGGCATCAGCAATAGTGTCTGGGTTTGGTGTCTGTGTATGGGATGGAAACATAGGTGGGACAGTCTCTGGATGGCCTTTCCTTCAGTCTCTGCTCCTCTCTTTATCACCGCATTTCCTTTAGACAGGGACAATTCTGGGTTAATATTTTTGCAATGGATGGGTAGCCTCATTGCTCAACTAGGAGCAATGCCTAACCTCTAGATATGGCCTCTACAGGTTCTCTCTCCCCTTTCTTGGGTATTTTAGCTTAGGTCATCCACTTTGGGTCCTGAAAGACTCTTGCTTTTCTGGTATCTGAGATTTTCTAGTGGCTACCCTCAGTTCCCCATCTCCTGATGCTACACACCTCCATTGAAATTCCTTACCCTTTGTACATCACCCCTGTTTTCTCCCACATCTGATCCTGACCCCCTTTATCTCTGCTTCTCCTCTCTCCTGTCAGGTTCTCTCTCTCACTCTCCTATGTTTATTTTGTTCCCTCTTCTAATTGGGACTGATATATCCACACTTTGGTCTTCCTTCTTCTTGAACTTCCTATGGTCTGTGAGTTGTATTGTGGGTATTCGAGCATTTTTCTAATATCCACTAATCAGTGAGTGCATACAATGTGTGTTCTTTTGTGACTTGGTTACTTCACTCAGCATGACATTTTCTAGTTCCATCCATTTGCCTGTGAATTTCATAAAGTCATTGTTATTTAATAGCTGAGTGGTACTCCATTATGTAAATGTACCACATTTTCTGTATCCATTCCTCTGTTGAGGGATATCTGGGTTGATTCCAACTTCTGGCTATTATAAATAAGGCTGTTATGAATGTGGAGCATGTGTCCTTCTTATATGTTGGAGCATTTCTAAGCTCAAGTCCAAGGGAATCAAAGAACTCCACATAAAACCAAATACACTGAATTTGATAGAAGAGAACATGGGAAAGAGCCTTGAACACATTAGAACAGGGAAACATTTTCTGAACCGATGGCTTATACACTAAGATCAACATTTGACAAATGGGACCCCATAAAATGTAAAAGCTTCTGTAAGGCAAAGGACACTGTCAATAGGACAAAACGGAAACCTACAGATTGATGGCCAAGAAGCACCTAAAGAAATGCTCAACATCCTTAATCATCAGGGAAATACAAATCAAAGCAACCCTGAAATTCTACCTCATACCAGTCAGCATGGCTAAGATCAAAAACACAAGTGACAACAGATGCTGGCAAGGAGGTGGAGAATGATAAACACTTCTCTATTGCTAGTGGGATGGCAAGCTGGTGCAACATCTCTGGAAATCAGTTGATGGTTCCTCAAAAAAATTGGACATAGTCTTGCTATTTCACTCCTCGACATATACCCAAAAGTTGTCTAAGTGACTTCTAATTGATTGGTAGACAAAGTGATGAATCAGAGAAAGATTTGACAGAATAATATATGCCCAATTCTCACAAGAACAGCACAGGAGGGAAAAGCTATTTTTAAGATGGCAGGGAGAGGCAGTTGTGTTGAGTCTGTGAGCTGAGAGGCAATGCAGTGACAGTTCATTCTGGTAAGGATGTGGAGAAAGAAGAGCACTCCTCCATTACTGGAGGGATTACAAGCTGGTTCATCCAGTCTGGAAATCAATCTGGTGGTTCCTCAGAATATTGGAAATAGTTCTATCTGAAGACCCAACTATACCACTTTTGGGCATATACACAAAAGATACCCTATCACAAGGACACATGCTGCACCATGTTCATAGCAGACTTCTGTAACAGCCAGAAGCTGAAAATAACCAAGATGTCCCTCAACCAAAGAATGGATACAGAAAATTTGGTTCATTTATGAAATGAAATACTATTCAGCTATTAAGAACAATGACTTCATAAAATTTGTAAGCAAATTAATGGAACTGAAAAATATCATCCTGAGCAATGATAACTCAGACCCTGACCATAATAGACTAAAATGAGTGTAACAAGTAGAGAGGCTGAAGTGAGGATATGCCAATTCCACTTCGAAAGTAAGGAAAATAATCACTGGAGTCAGAACGTGAGGAACCTAGGTGAGAGAAAGGAGGGTGAGGAAAAAAGGAGAACAGGATCAGGTATGGAGGGAGGACAGGAGAGTAGCCCAGAGGGCCCAGAGAATGAATAGAAATAAGTACCATTGATGGTTTGAGGAGGGGGACACTGGGAGATGAGGGACTCTAAGGACAATTGGGGTGACCTTATCCAAAATGCCCAACATTGGGGAGAAGGAACTTAAAGAATCCACCTCTGATAAATGGACTCAAGAAGAGGGTCAAGATTACTAACCCACAGTCAAAATTTCTGACCTCAAAATTCTGTTCCGGTCTAAAAACAAACAAACAAACAAAAACGAAAAACAAAAAACAAAAAACAAAAAACAAAAACAAAAACAAACAAACCAAAACAAACAAACAAACAAAAAAAACAAAACCTCCAGGGACAAACTTGGAGAAGAGACTGAAGTAAAGGCAGTCCAAGAGCCAGCCCAACTTGGGATCCATCTCAGGCACCAAGCCCTGACACTATTACTGTGCTACTGTGTTGTCCTTATAGATGGCAGCCTAGTGTGGCTGTCCTCTGAAACTTCCTACCAACAGCAGAGTGAAACAGAAGCAGAGAGTTATATCTAACCATTGAACTGAAATAAGGGATCCCTATTGTTGAATTCAGGGAAGGATTGAAGAAGTTGAGAGGGAGAGAAACCTCATAGAATGAGCAGCAGTCTCAACTAACCTAGACCCAAGGGAGCTCTCAGAGTCACCAACCAGAAGCATATATGGGCCAGTCTAAGTCCCCTGGCACAAATACAGCAGAGGTCTACCTGATCAGGCTTTAGTTGGAGAATATGTATACGTTCTTAATTCTGGAGAGACTTGAGATCCTAAGGAATTGGAGGTCTCATAGAAGGGAGCACCCTCTCAGAGACAAGGGGGAGTAGAAATGGGATGAGGAAATGTGGGAGGGGACTGAAAGGGAGAAACAATGACAGGATATAAATAAATAAAATAATAAAAATTGAAATCCTTCCACTGTAAGACCAAAAATACCCAAATATTACAGATTTTAATTATGAATTATAAAAAAGTTAAAAATACTAACAGCAACTCACAAGGGTCAAAGTAAATACAATAACTGACAGTGGAGTTTGCCACAACAAGGCTTAAACTTGATCTCAGAAGATGAGTGGCATTATTGGAAAAGCTAGAGTTCTAGAGAGTACTAGATTGAATCAGTATCTTCTAGACATGACAGAACTACTGAACTCAAGCTTCTCTCTTTGCTTGCACAATACATATAAGATCCCACCAGTCAACATGGAATGGTGACAACTGCAGTATCACCCACCCTTAAATGAGGAACTACAAATACTGGTATGATTATAGTACAGTCAATTTTGTTTATGGGTTTGACTAATAGTTTGTCAACCCTGATTTCATACATAGACCCATGTGCAAGACTATATAGACAACACTAAATTTTGAGGTTATTAAAAAGATAGCACAGATTTGGCAAGATGTACAGGGAAAGAATGGATCTGGGAGGAATTAGTGCAAGAATGAGAGCTGGTTGAATGAAATCAACATACCTTGTATAAGATTATCAGTGTAGTAATTAGAATGCTTTCAAATTATCTGCTGTTTGAGTATTAAAAAACAAACAAACAGTTATACCTCTTATGAAAAGGGACACATGGGAGCACTACAAAGGAAAGGGATGAGCCAAAATGAAGGATGTATAAAATCACTTCAAGAAAACCTAATTTATATCTTCTAATCCAATTTGAGAGAAGGGTAGGAGATACTTGCACTGCTAAATAATGCTGTGCCTATATTCTATGAGTTGCAAAAGAAAATTAGTTTTGAGATTGTATATTGCAGAATATACAGCTTTGGTGTATCTACTTGTCAAGCAAGCTGAGCAGACCCGCTCAAACCTCTGATGTCCTGGAATTCCATCTGGATGAAGTGAAGACATAGCATCAGAGGCTTATCAATTTACTCTCCCCCCCAACCCTCTTCTAATATCTCAATGCCCATAATCAGCTTGAACAAGTTAATGAAGAGTCAGCGCCCATATTCCCTGGGCTTGTGGACTAAGGTAGTTAATATTGGGCTGTCTTTCCAAGGAAAGTAGTGGTTTTGTTGGAACAGGGAGGATTAGCTAGGATTTATTTCATAGCCATAACCTATTGGTAGAAATCTGTATAATTATTATCAAGATGAAGTTATAACTTCTTAAATGGTACAAAATTTCCTTCGATTTCAAATTTAAGGTTTTCATTGGTACGAGCTTCTTATTGATATAAAAGTGAAATGAATATTGATACTCTCATAGGCATTGTGCCTGTATAACACATTTAGGAATACAAGACTTAGACCCAGTCCTTTAACTTTTTTAACTGATTTGAGATGGTTAGCCTGTGAGTTAAGGGACTATAGCAAATTCAGGCCTTTGACTTTACTGTTAGGGTGCTTTCTATATTTTATTTAGAAATAGCTGAGAGGAGTTAGCAGACAATAGTCCAGATTACCTTACATGGATAGTTGGTTTTCAAAATGTCAAAAGTCCACAGAATTGACGTTACAAACATTTCTGTATTTATGTTCATTTTGATTAGAGACCAGTCTGCTCCTGACAGCTTCCAGTCTTGTATTCTAAGAAGAAATTGAGCATCTTTGGAGTTACTCCAGTTGTGTTGAGACAGCCACTGGGACAGAATTGCCTCTTTCCATCTACATACAAACAACTATCCAGAAAAGGACACACTTGCAGAATAGTCGACTGATTATATCTGCCTAGACAGAGTAATCAGCTCTTAATAATTCTGCATATTAGGTCTGTCAGATGATCTTGGGCCAGAAGGCTGAAGATTGGATGTTCCAACGTTTTGTAGTATAGGGACTGTCCAGGTGTTCAGCAACCTCTATAAATTGGCTAAGTTTTAGAAGCTATGCTTTGTGCTTCCCATAATTTCAGTTAACTCAGTCATTCTGGATTTCTGACAGGGTTGAAAACTTATAGTCTCATAGCCAATCCTGGCTATTTACTTTGAGAGAAAAGATTTGAGTGGATAGTTTTCACCTGATATTCATTCTAAAGCCAAGAAAAAAAGCCTGGTTCAGAACTAAGTGTTTTAGTTAGGAGAGATGACAGAGGTTCTGGTTAGTCAACAAAACGATGGACTGGGTATTAGGATTATCCTGTACCTCACTGGTACAAATTGGCATAATTATGCTCTAATTGTATTTTGAAAGAAAAGTTTTATTTTAACAGGAAGGGTAATATGTAGGAGGAGCTAAGGTGGGAGGAGTACAGAGAGAAAAAGAAGGAGTAAGGAGAGGAGGAGAAGAAAGAGAGGAGAAACTAGGTGATGACAGAGAGAAAGAGAGAAAAAGAGAGGGGGGACATGGAGGTAGATGTTCACATGTCTTCACCAGGCAAAGATTGTTGATATGTCTAGGTTGGGCATTGGCTTACAATTCTTATTGAGCATTATCAAACTTATAAAGCCTTTGATTAACATTTTTAAAAAAAATTGTATAAAAGCAAAAAGGAAAAGGGGCATGGGATAGGGGTTTTCTAGGGAGGGGAAATGGGGAAAGGGAATGTAAATAAAATATCCAATAAAATATAAAATTAAAAAAAAAGAAATTCTCAGATCCAAGTGTAGGATATCTATGTAAAAGTTTTGAATCAGAGAAGTCCTCAGTGAAACAGAAAGTCTTACAATTGTTATTGTCTTTCAGTCTTGGAACTAGATGACAAAAATCCACTGCTTAGTCTGTTATCCACATTGCAACTTTGTTATAAAATATAAAATCAGCTGGAAGTGAATTAAAAACATCCTTCCTGCTGGGTATCATTGAGATGAAAAATGCTGTGTAGGCTTCTATGTAGGCTTCTATGCGTGAAAATGTATTAATGGCCTTATCCACCTATGACCTTATAAACTACAATAGAAACTTCACCCCCTTGTGTGACAGGACAGCAAGTGTAGAGATAATTAAACAATCTCCAAGTAGATGTGAAGCTTGTTTTGCAGCAGTGAATGAATTCATGCTGGTAGTGTCTTCTTGGTCAAACCTCAGAAATACACAAGTAACAAGTCACAGGAAAGTGGATATTAAGATGGTGTTCTTCTAAATATCTATGTTAAAACCCACATATAAACGTTAACCAGAACATTAACCCAAAAAGTCTTTCTTTATAGCTAACAGTGATGAAAACAGACAGTTGTGGCTGCTCATGGGAGTTCTCAAATGAGCTATGCCATTGCAGGAGATATTTGTTTCACACAAGGCTTTTCTACCGTGGTGTGACTCAAAGTTCTTCACACTACTCATTTCTATATGTCATTGCATTTTCTCTAAAACCCCTCCCATTTCTATATTTGGGTTTTACCTCTAGTTTGGAGTATGCTTTATGTTTCATGCATTTTCAACTGCCTTCGGGAAGTTTTGCAGTTGAACATGTTCCTGTCATTTCAAAGCCTTTAACTGATGCGATTTGACCTAAACTCGTCTATGTCAAAAATGAGAATTTCAGAAACTCATTATTATACTGAAATTTGACAGTCACTTTAAGTATCTTATGCATCCAGGCCTCATACTTCTGTAAATGTCGTGAAGAAATGCATGCTGCTTGAAACTTTTCAACATTGTCTTTCTTCTCTGTAAAAGAAGACATGCTATGAAGTGCTCAGTGAGAGAACACAGGAGAAGACTCAAATTAACACAGGAGTGATTGAGCTATAAGTCATTTTAATTACCACATTAAATTGAGATCAGCATGACATTTAAAATTCAACTCAACTTGATTTGATGATCATCATTGGTATCACTGAAGGTGCCTAAGGAAAAAGAAAAGCAGGGTACATATAGAGGATAATTATTATCCCCTGATCCCTAGACAAGCTCGGTGTCATAGATTTGAGGTATAATAAAGTTAAATCTCAATATAGAGAATGAGGTTTAAGTGAGACAGATTGTTGAGGTATTCATATATTTTACTTTCTCCCTACTTTACTACTCAGTTGTATAGTGTGAAAGTTTCCAAGAGTTCTGGAGAGAAAGCACATTACATTTTAAAATATTTGTATTGTTTCCCATTAATTATTTCATTGCATTTTCTGTGATTATTCATTCATATATGTGCATGTGTGATAGCTCATGTGCATAGGTGTGTGTTTGTGTGGAGGCCAGAGATACTAGGCAACTTATTCTTGATTGATTTTTATCTTATTCATTTGAGTAGGGTCTATCAATCAAATTCAGAGGTAACTGATGCAGCTTTACTCAGGAATCAATTATTCTTTCCTTGTTAGCTTGGAGTTAAAGACTGGGCATTATGTACATCTTTTTTTTTTTACTTTGGTTCTGAAGATCTGAGCTCTCATTATTTTTGTTTCAACACAAACTTAAACCTCTGAATTTTTTCCCAGACATATTATTCCTTATTTGTATCTGCCATGTACCTTTTGTAGGCTTGTTAGAGCAAATATCACATTTCAAAACACATACCCAAATACACACACAAACACACACAGACACACACACAGACACACACACAGACACACACACACACACACACACACACACGGCTGTAATAAATGTGTGTGAGCATGTGTGTGAGTGTGTGTGTGTGTGTGTGTGTTGTATGACAGTAACAAACATATCCACCATGTTTTGTGATTATAGTATTCAAAGTTCTTTTAAATTATACAGTGAATGAACTACAAATACATTATCTTCCAGCATAACATCAGAACCTACACATCCTAACTCTAACTGTTACAAAATGACTATACCACTCTTCTGTTTAAGTGGATATTACTAAAAAGAGAGGAAATAAAAGTTACTATTGAGCATGTAGAAAAGGGAATGAGAACCCTATTATAGTATAGTCAGAATAAAAAAGTATAGAAAACAATGTGTATATGGAAGATATAAATTTTAAGTATAATAAGTATATTTGTGAGGGGAGCCTTTTAGTCCTGTGGAGGCCTGATGACCCAGTGTAGGGGAATGCTAAAGTGCTGAGGCGGGGGTGGGTACGTGGGTGTGGTAGCTTTCTCATAGAAGCAGGGGTAGGGGTGGGGATGGGTAGTTTGTGGAAGGGAAACTGGGAAGGGACATAACACTTGAAATGTAAATTAATAAAATAACTGATAAAAAAGAATAATTTGAGTGTAATCAGAATCTCGAGAATTTAATACCAGCAAGAGAAGACATAGGAAGAGGTTCTGGTATAGTTCATTTTCTAATTGGTAGGCTTTCCCCCTATAATCATTTACTATGGTTTCCATATAACCCTGCAAAAACCAAAAATCTTATTATATAAACTTTCAACTATCTCCCTAAGAATAAACAAAAACAAATAAAAAAATATTATATCATGTCCCCAAAATGAAAGACAGCAAATTTCTGACAGCAGTATGATTTCCCATCTATGTTCCAAACTACCCGCAGTGAATTAAAAAGAGCAAATATAAAATATAAAAATGTCTTCCTAAAACATGCTCATTGGTAAAATGGGAGTTCTGCTGTGGTAGGAGTAAGTCACAGTGATGTACCATGAATTTTTATCAATTTTAATTAAAGTAATCTACCATATTTAAGATACACAAACAAGTTAATCCATATCAAATCTGTCAAGTTGGATGTTTGTTTGTAAATACAAGTCCATGGTAATAACTGGCAATTATGTTTTTCCTCTTCCATTCACTTATCCGTTATTTTAGATAACTTTTTCTCTTCTGCACTCTTCTCAAACAGTCCAAGCTCCTCTGCCATCTTCATCCAGACAAATATGCTATTTTCTGTATTATTGACATAAGCAATATGAAGAGGCTACCCATATTTGTCCCTACCCATACTTGTGGGACACCAAGAAGCTCACTTGCCTTCAGAAAGGTTCTCCAGGTTTAAACATACATTCTCACCCATTTTAGATAAGCTGTTATAAATAAATTCCAGGCGAATAAGTTTTAAAACCCCTTCAAATGCACACCATGCATTTGAGCTTCAGCTTGCTGTATAGTTTTCCAATTCTGATATCCAGAATAAGTACTTTTCTCATTAGTTTTTACACTACATATATGGCAATTTCATTCTAGGTCTTTATGTTCCAAAATTGTACATCGTTCCAGATCTTCCTTTTGATAATCTTATGACACATATATTGTTCAACAGCATACACAATCCATTCTACTCTGAGTAATAGCATGCTTCCTCACGTAAGAGTGGAGACCTGCTCTGTTCTGCTACCATTGCTATTACACATTCTAACTGGTCTTTCAAGGGAATTTTTGTGTCCTACTGTAACTGAATTGTTAACTTAAGGAGGACATTCAAAGTTGGCATCAGGGGTTTTAGAAAGTGAAATTTGACAATGTAAAAGTTTAGAATATGTTCATTGCATG
Source organism: Rhabdomys pumilio (assembly GCA_030674055.1). Taxonomy (NCBI): domain Eukaryota; kingdom Metazoa; phylum Chordata; class Mammalia; order Rodentia; family Muridae; genus Rhabdomys; species Rhabdomys pumilio. Next base: position 61,529,950 of record JANHMN010000011.1, read on the forward strand.
ATTGCTACATGGTCTTACATATCGAATGATTTCAGACATAAGACTAGATAATCCCAGTTGGTTTTTTTGTTTTTGTTTGTTTTGTTTTGTTTTGTTTTGTTTTGTGATACAGAGATATTAGATGTAAGTCCTAATCTTCCTCCTGGCCTGGTTCATGCCGTCCTACTTAATATGCCCCTCTCTACATTCTTAAACATAAAAAAAATGTGTTTACATTGGAACTGTGCCCTTGCTTTCTCCTCTGATTTAAGTAAACTTGCAACTACACTACTTTGGAATTATCTTCTCAAATGTCATCTTGTAAAATAGGCACTCTGCACATGCAAGAGTGAAAAATTGACTGTCTCCAACCCTGTGTTCCCATATATTACGTAATGCTTTCATATATTTTTTGTTTGTTCTTTACATAAGTGTCACCAGCCAACTTTTCCTAGAATTCTCCAATGCCAATCATTTATGGTTCCATTCTAACTGAAAGTGGACTCCAGTTAAACAGGGACTTGCTCTAAATGATATCTGTTTAGCGCATGGAACTGTGCCCACTATATGAGGAAGACTTAAATCATGCACGCAAAATGACAGAATGTTTCCAATATTCTGTATCTGAGAAGTATGTCTTCTCATAAGGTAAGTGTGCCTGCCCCTAAGGGAATATTCAACTGATTCTTCTTAAGTTAAAATAAATGACCATCTTGAGGCTAGGGATAATAAAATAAGTGAACACTTATGGTAGGATCTAATTAGGAATGTTTTTTGTTTAAGATATCCTAGTCTATGCTAGGAGAAGATTAGTCTCAGATGCATTTGAATTTACAATAAAAATCCTGTTCATAACACTACAAGTTCATATTCTCTCCATAACTTCATTTACCTGACACTCACATATGAATGATATTAAAATATTTTCTTTTGTCTTCTGTGTTTCCATAACTTCTGTACACTCATGTGCTACAGCTTCTCGTTCTATTCATGGAAACTCAGTGCAAGGGCTTTCAAACACAACCTGATTATTTCCAGGCTGATATGACTGTATATATTTCCATTCCCTTCCTAATTAAGACACACGTATCTTTCAAAAACTTTTAAAGCAAAATTGACTATATAGGTTGGTTTTTTTTTTTTTTTTTTTACTATTTTAATTGCTATGAAGAGATGCTATAATCAAGACAAGTTATAAAATAAATCATTAATTAGGGGCATGATTACAATTTTGATGGGTTTGGAAATAATCATTCATCCTGGTGGGAAGTATGCTGATAGGTAAGCAATCATTGTGCTGGAACAATGGCTTAGAGCTGACTTATGATCTGCTAGTAGCAGGCATATACATATATACACAAATACACACACACACACATCTGCACACACACATCTGCACACACAGAGAGAAAGAGAGACATAAATAAAGAGAGAAAGAGAAAAATAGAAAAAGAGTTATAAAGAGACTGGCTTTTTGTGGGCCTTAAGGATTCACCACACCCCACTAGACACCCCTGTAACAGAACTCCTCCAAGAAGGTAATTTTTACCAATCCTTTCTAAACAATTCACCAACTGGGAACCAAACATTTAAATACATGAGCCTATGGAGGTTATTCTCATTCTCATTTGTTTGGTTCTCTTAGCTTCTTAGTTAGTCTTCATAAGTTAGTTTCCTTGCATTTTTAAAAGAGATGTCTCATCTTATTATGTGTTTGAAACCTGAGCTTCCATTGTCAACTAGGAAGAAATGTGTTGATAATAGTAAAATAGTTTTGCCATGTGAGGCTTTGCAAATTCAATTAATATTTGGCATTTCTGACATTGATAAGGAACAACATTATTTTTGGAATGTGGCAAGTATTAAGACTAATTTAAAGTTTCTCAATGAAAGTCCTCAATAAACTGAATAGTAGACATAGTAACCAAGGCTTGATAGCATGAGGATATTGAAAGTTTTGTATACAAATGAGACGTTGTTATATACTAATCTTGAACATTTCCTCAAATGATAGAAAACATTCTTATTCAAGAAATGTAAATTCTCGTTTCACTCTTTATTTAAAAAATATTGGATCAAGACTAAATGAACTCCAGGGCTACTCTGGAAATCATTGGGTCTTCCAAGGTGCCCAAGACAAGCTTACATTTTCTAACTAACTATAAAATAACTCAGTGTGTATGTGTCTGCTTGTGTGTGTTTTGTAGCAGGGACCGTGGTAATGTGTGCAGCATGGGTGTATATCACTTCTAGTTTGATTTTTTTATTTAAAATATATTCAGGCTGAAATAGTCAATTCAGTATCAAATCTTGTCCTGGTGATTATTTTTTGCTGTCACCAGGCAGATGCGATGCCATTTAAGTGTTTTTAGTATAAGCCCTAGAAAATCAAATCAAAACAAAATGACCTCAAAACAAACAAACAAACAAACAAACAAACAAAATACCACCACAAAATGTTGAGTTGGTTTTGTGTTGACCATGTAATCCTGGGCATGAGAAACCCCTGTGGTGTAGATAACATTCCTAGTGGCACTACATTGGAGAAAAATGATTTTCTGTTCCCAATGCTGTTAAATGTAGTCTCTTGGTTAGGAGTGGGAACCTGTATCTGCTTCCTACTTTAATTGTTGGGGCCCTGTCTACACCAAACCTGTGTAGGTCATATGTATGGTGCAATAGCCACTATTAATTCAAATGTGCATCAGTTGTTTTGTGTATGAAAGAAATATTTTCCTTGGATTCATTTAAAAGTAATGAAGATCAATGTACTATTTTGGTAAGTGTTTAGTCTAAGTAACTCTTTACTTCTGTTTATTTTATAAGAAATACTACAGCAATTCTGCTCTATACCTGCAAAGGAGAAGTGGGCAAGTGTAATAACCAGTTGAAATTTTAGTATCAAGTGATTTTTAACACAAGAATATTTTTAATACCTGGAATCTCTAGGAGTCTCTTAGCATTATTCAGACATAATTATACGTGTGTGATTATTTATGTGATTATATATATATATATGTTTAAGTGGTACATTTATTGGAAATTTAATAAAAAATCTATATACATGTATATATATATTCATATATATTATGTGTTAAAATACATGGTAAAGTTGTTAACTTTGGACTATTGATAATGACTTAATTAAAACATATTTAGAGATATTCTTGGTAATTGAAATTTAATTTTTTGATAGTTAAAAGTCACTTGTAGAAACTTTTTTCAGGTATGCTCTGTGTTAAATCTTATACAGTATAAATTACAATCACAATTCCTTATATTTGCAAAGAAATGTGTGATTTGAGAATGTGTATTCTACTTACTTTTACTTCTGGGAGATTCTAACAGATATGATGGCCTCTTCATATGCCTGACTATGTTCATGCCTGTGTGTGTGAGTGATTTCGGTAAATACTATAGAATACCCTGATGATGAGCTTTTTATTTAGTGTGATCATGTTCAAGGCAAAATTTAAGACTCTGAAACTGCATCCACGTATGGCTTATATATCTCAGTCCACTTGAAACTAGCAGGTAAAAACTGAAAGAAAGAACAAAATAATATTGTGACACTTGGTTTTCTGTGTGTGAATCTTATATCATAATGTAGCAAATTTTATCTGATATAAATCATAGACAGGTTATTTAGAAAGAGAAGTAGGCAAAATAAGAGTGAAGAAAATACTCAAGCTTCAGTCTGAGTAATTGGAATGGAAGTGATGCTTTAATGTGGTCTGCAGACTTCATAGGAACAGGTTTGAAATGGAAGGTGGAGACCAATGCTTAGGTAAACAAACTTACTGCTGATCACTGTGCCTGTGTTATTAGAAAACATAATGGAAAGTATACCTAATTAACATTGGATATCAACACCCATTTAATAAAAACAATTTTCTTTTAATGGTCACAAGATTCACTTCATTCCTGTGTCTAGTGTGCTGAATACAAATACAAATTGGTCATGAGACATTTTTTTTTGTTCTTGCAATCAAAATGAAAGCACCACTAGACTTCGGGAATTGCAACATCCTGAGAGATGTCTACCGCCCTCTTTAGGAGCTCTTTATTTAATGTGATCAAGTTCAGAGAAATGTTTAAGACTCGGAAACTGCATCCACATAGGGTCTATATATCTCAGTCCATCGAGTTCCAGTGCATACATCCTGAACCATAAAAACCACTTTAAACAATCAGGTCAAAATTGAAAGAGAGAACAAACTAATATTATAGCAATTTGTTTTTCATGTGTGTACAGAGTATCATAGGGTAGCAAAGGTTATCTGATATAAATCTCAGATAAGTTATTTAGTTAACTACATCTAGAAGATACCTCAGATGCATTCAAAGTTGCTTTGTAACTGGAAAGGAACACCAAAGAAACAAGACTGCCTTTGAATTAAGATTCAAATGTTTTCTTCTTTGCCCTAAATCTTCACTTAGCTTTGCTGCACTTAAATTTGAAGATATTAAATGCTAAATACATCCCACATATAGGACATGCTGAGAAAACTGCTATTATTTTTATTTATTACATGTCATCATTTAGACATCCTATAATTTTCTTATATTCTTATATTTATTAGGATGATGATTTTACTAATTTCCTGCCAAAACTTCATTTAGAGTTAGTAATTGACCTTGACTATCAGTAAGTCAGTCTCTGAACATTTTGAAAACCATTTTATAGAATTCAAATTGACAATGCAGCCCTTTTTCCTTGCCAACCTTCATCTATGTTTATCCATAATTGATCCTTGTTTCTTGTCAGCATTATGCAGACATTGAATGGCATTTGAAGGCACTCATGACAGTGCCTATAAGACATTCATGGCACTTAATCTGTCAGAGGTTTGTCCTTAGAATTAAGGAGTAGGATATCTTTAGACCTCATGTCTCATAGTAAGTTACATTCAAAATATCTTGTAAAATTAGTTTCAATGTCAGCATACTAATGCCTGTCTAAGCTTTCCTCAAAGAGTGGCAGTGATGTACAACTCCCTAACTTTGACTGGAGACTATAAAATAGATGGAGTGGTCAGGTTTAGTCCTAAGTAACCTTTTATTCAATGACAGTAATTACTTGTTTGAACCTTTAATTCATTTAAATTTGCTTGAACTTTCAAGTGACTCCCCACATATTTTCCATTTTGACAGATAAAATTAAATGACCAATAGGTGAAGCAATATATGTAATTCTTTGGCATGATTGACAGTTTAAGAAAAAATATAAAGTGTCTTTTACTATTCCTGTTTTGAAAAACTAACTCACGTAAGGACAATGGGTGTTTGTTACTTTGTGGTAGTACTTAATTAGGGATAAACTATAAAGTAGAAATTCTGGATTTATGACTGAGAGTCTAAGGGATTTTGAACTCTATAGAAAGTTCTAGGGTATTTGTACTTATGTAGTAGGGAGTTCCTTACTGTTAAATTAATAAAACAAAACAAAACAAAACACTGTACCAATCAAATAACTAGATAAAAATTTGAGTTCTTTGCTCATATGAAGGAATCCTATGGAAACATTTCTTACATATATTTTTATAAATATAATTTTTTCTGACTTAATGGTATCTTTAAAAATGATGAACCTCCCCCCCCACTCCAGCATGGAGAGAAGTACTACAAAGTGCTGCTTTCTGAACACGACATGTCGATCTCCAGCCTCCAGCCTCCACCCGTTGCTGTGGAGCCAGTTACTTTGGTTAGTTGCTGGGAAGGAAGATTCATTCTATGTCTATGACCTTGTTGCATGTAGGTTCCTTATGATTCAGCGGATCACCGTACAGCAATGCACATGTGGGCAGACTAGTTGGATTTAGGTAGCAATGTAACAGCAACAGCAATATGAAGTTAGGAGAGGACATGTTGCAATGGCTGTGGGAGGACTGCATGAGTAATATGGAAGGTGTATATGGCAACCGATCACTGTATTCATGTATAAGATACTCATGAATAAAAAAAAAAACAAAAATAAAGACTTGCTTTTATTTATTGACAACCACAACACAAACAACAAATCATCTAATGTGTTTTCTCTAAATGAGGTAGTGAATCAAAGTCATTAACTTGTTTTTCATTGTGTCTGGGCTCTTATGATAAATCCTCACCTGGGTGACTATTTTGGACCATCAAGAAAGAACCTCTTTGTCTTTGAGTATGTTACCCAGAGTAATTGCTACATACCTGCATTTATTTTCCCACTAACAATGAGAGTACAGAAGATCTCTATGACTTTGGGAGTCTTTACTTAGTTTGTGACACCTGTGATTACTAAGAGTGAAATCTTATAAACTCGAAGAATTGTTTGAACAAAGCCTTTGGCATCTTCCTTGTCACCTGTTGGCTTTAGCTAGAACTCTCTGTCCTTATACCACCATGACACTATGCTGAAGACAATCAGTTCCAATTCCTCCCAATTGAGATCTTTCGGCATTAACATAAAAACAAAGATTAAGTCAGATATGATGTCAGCTTTAAATAACCCGTGGCTTTTATGGTATTCTACTGTATTACTGCCATTCATCACTAATTCTCATTTTAGAAATCAACCAGGTGTTATCACTAGAGATTGACAAACTTACACCATAAGAAAAGTATTAGAGCCTATTTCAAGTTTCTAGTGCAATAGATGCAGATTTGGCATCTGAATGTTTAATATACTTCCCCAATTTTTTGAATTTGAACCTGGCAGACTTGGAAAATGACGATAAAGCAAATTTTATTCATCACAAGAATTGTTGTCAGTTTTTATCATTTTTTGTGAATTTTATTCAGCATATATATATGTATAATATATATATATATAATATATATATAATATATATGTATAATATATATATATAATATATATATATATATATATATATATATTCAACATATATACGTATATATCACAACTTGTGAAATCATGGATAAAAGTAAAAGCATGATTTTTAAATTTATTGTCTTTTGCTTTTGTGCATAAACAATAAATGTCCATTATGTTACCATTATACATGATCATCATTCCTTCTTCCAATGCATTTTCATCATGGATGTTGATATTTATTTTAAAATAAATTACAGAATTTACAACTAGAAGAGATATTTGCAAGGGTGTTACTAAATGACTCATTTACCTATGGGGAACCTGAATCTAGAAAAGGAGTGGTTTACTTAAAAATCGGTGACATTTCAGGGCATTTAACCAAAACACATTTAAATATACTGCTAGTCTATTGGTATATGGGAGTAGATATTTGTCAGTGTTTCTGCGTGTCTAAACTGAGAAACAACTTATTTTGAAGCAGAATTGAGACACTGGTCTGAAATTCCAAGGAGGGGAGACACACGTTAGTTCAAGATTCTACAAGTCTGATTGACAGATGAGAATTATGTGACGTCACTGAATTGAAAACTTGCAGAATCAGAGTCTCCATTATCATGGCTTCTCTGCCCTCTCCACTCATAGCTATTTCTTCACCCCTGTAATTGATCTGACATCCTTTGGTTATCAAGTAAAGCTTTTGACTAAGGATGATTGCAAGTTTCCATCAGTCTGGGAATTAAAATGGCATTGGCTTGCATGTGGATTCTACAGAGACTTCCCTACTTGCTACATACATACATGATGTCCTCTCACAGTATATATTGTAAGCTACTGAGTTTATGTTATTCCTTTATTCTGTAATTATAGAGGTTAATGTAATCATTCCCAGAATGGGCCATGACATAAGAGAAAATCTGAACTCATTTCAGGATCAATTATATTTAGTAGAGAAAACACAATCTCTTATTTCCTTTGACGTAAGAGCTGTGTTGACATTGACAGAATTCACAGCATCTGAAAATAATATCTACAAAAAAAGAATGGAATGACTTGAAAATATGGAGTGGCATACTAATACCCAATGCCTCTTCAGTCTTTAAATAAGCTCATCAATTCAGAACTCAAATCTCTAAACGTGGAAAAAAACTGAATATTTTTCAAGAGATGGCTAAATATCTTGAATTTAGAAAATAACCTGCCTTGCTCATTTATATGGAGAGCAGCCAGATAATAAATATAATACTGATAAATGGAAAATTCAGATCAGGATCTCAGCTCCTGAGAGCTAAATCTTTTATTCCAAAATGAAAGGGTTGCATTTTCAATGAAATGTGGTTTCTTCAATATTTAGAATTCAATATCCTAAGAGCAGAATGAAAAGGAGCTTAATTGCCAGAAGGGCAAAGGAAGAGCAGAAATTGGAAGGGAATAAGACACTTGGCTCATGCATTTTCTTCTTATTTCAATTTCAATGAGTCCTTTTTGTGATGATTTTCTTTAAGCCTTGAGGTATTTTTCTCCTCCCTTCTAATTCATAAATTCATTAATATTTCTTAGGCCATATGAAACAATATGAATTAGATGAAAATCTAAATAATCCATGATAGCGAGAGAAAGTGACACATAAAATTTAAAAATATATAATATTGTATAATAGGTAAATAATTTCGGTAATGTATCCACATAGTTTTATACGTGAATCATGTCCAGCATTCAAGTCTTTAGGCTCTCAGAAAACATTTAGCCAAACATTTATTGACTTTATGTATGCCTCTGTTTCCTTAGACTTTCATTTATTTTCTGAATATTTTAAAAACCAATTAGTGAAAAATAGAACAAAACCATGTTTTATAAAGGCCTGAATCTGCACACATTAAAGTAAACTTGACTGTGGACATTTTCTAATGTATTTTTATTTTTATTCATATTATTTAGTTCTGCTAAATACACTAGTGCTACTTCTACTAGTGATAGAATTTTTGATAGAAAATAGTACAGTTGAATGACAATACAGTAAGCCCTACTTTAAAGTGTGAGTTAGAACTGAGAAGATATGTGGGTTTTATCTCTAAATGCTCCATGAATAATAGATCAATATATCTGTGACTATATAAAGAGTTTCTAAAGGAATTGTAAGTCTAAAAAGTTTCTCTGGTAAAAATAAACACACTCAATATCCCCAGATGTGTATTTAAGGCAATGAGACAATTATAATCCCCACTTAGTTTATTTTGAAGCATTTTAGACATGGAAACTTTCATGGGCAGAGAGAGTATAAACACCTGACAAAAATCCTCTGATTGGAGCAAATCAGAAGCTACCTCAACCATCAACATCTTTTCCGTTTTCTAAATTTAGAAGAAAAGAAAAATGAAAAAGATTTAAAACATGTTCTGTGGTAATTAGCTATGCACAGAGCAATTCAAAATCACTACTTAAGGAGACTTTCAAACTGGTTTCAATGTCTAAAACAAAATTTTCTTGTTTATAGTCTTCATGCATTAAATGAGATATTAATTTCATTTTAAAATAGAAAGGTTACTTACATTTAAAATATACACATAGTTGTTACATTTTTGAAAAAATGCAAATTTGATTTCTGTAATTGTAGCACTTTCTTCAAAAGAGGATGCATGCATATATAACTGTAATTATGTTAACAGTAATTGTGGCATAGATATTTGGGTGCTTTGTTTATGCTAGTAAGTATCCTACCACTGTGACACAAATTCAGTTTTCACAAGTGTGCACTCTTAAGTCCAAAGGAAATAAAGGAGTCTTTGGAAGTTATACTGCAGATTCCAAAATGTGAGTCTCCTGTTAGTCATTGTTCCTGAGTGATGTGGACAAAACTGTCTTTCAGCATCATTCTGAGAACTTGTTCTAGACATAGAAACATTTTCTGTGTGATATGGTGGCTGGTGGCTGCCATCCTAATAAAAAGAGAAATATTACCATAAGTATGAAATCCCCTCATATCCCACAAAACACACATGCACACATGTGCATATACACAGACACACACATACACACACAGAATTTTTTTAAATTGTAGATACTTATTTATAATGATAGAAACAACTTTATTGGTATTTGTAAAATTATCAGCCCACAAAGGCTTCTATAAAGCAAAACTCAAAAAAATGATATTTCCTTATTCTTGCTATTGTCAATAATTAAACGCATCTGTTAAAGTTTTAATAATTGAAAATACTAGCATTTCAATTCTAAAAATTGAATTCTGGTACTGTGACTCATTGACTAATATAAATTTCTATGTACAATTTTATGAAAGAAAATGGAAAAAATAAAAATTCCTGTTTTAATAAATAATGCATGAGGGTGTGAATGATTAAGCTACAAATTACCTATAGTGATGACAAGAAGATATATAAAATTTTGGGTATTTTTACTGCAGCATTTTAAACAGACATAGTCTCAAGATATTTATTTAAAAATATATAAATATTTTTAGAAAGAAAAATCTCCAAATGATATTTATTTTAAGATATATAAATAATTTTTAGAAAGAAAAATCACCAAATAATTTGATTAAAGATAAAATGAAGCAACTCAAAAGAGTTACACAAATTCATCAGATGCATACATATGCAAGTTATACCCAGTGACTTTAAAACATGGTAATATCACAAAATATCTATATTGAGAAAAAAATTTAATAACTTTTTATAATAGTTTTACTACTGTATTAGTATCGATGTTTTTATTCTTAGATAGTTGTGCATGTTAAAAACCATGAAAAATGAGAAACTATGAGACATTCAAATTATAACTGAAAATAGATTTTAGAAGAATAATCTATGTAGAAATAAAAATTATCTAAACATAAAGTAAATTACGGAAACTTTAAATCTTATATTTTACCTCTTAAACTGGAAATGTTTGGGAAAATATTTCATGATAAATTAGTAAATCACAAATGAATAGTTATGTCATTCTTCTGTAATGACCTGGAAAAAAAGCTATTCCTGTCTCAAACATCTTGATCTAATGCAAGGGTACTATCTCAGGTTTTACCTAAAAGCAACAAAATACTAAAGATTAGTCCACACCACCCCAGCATATCAGATAACAAAACAGTTCTCAGTGACTGCTGGAATCATTTCATAGTGAAACAGAAATCTAAGAGGAGCTACTCTTGCTACACATATGACATCTAAAAACAATAATTATGTGAAATATGTATGGCTTTAAGTTACTTATATTTTTATGAATTTATGAAATAAAAGAAAACAGATATTTTGAAAAAATCAAGAATTCATTTCGGCTTTCCTTTAGAAATTTTACCCCAGTTTCACCTTGAATGAAATCTCAAAACTATGCAGGAACTTAAAGAAAATCAAACCAAGACATTTATACTACTTTTTTTAAAAAATCAGGAATTTTAGGCAATATTTTTAATGTCAAGGAAACAAAATAAAAATGGAATATATATGTATGTGTGTATATACACATATATACATATTCACATACATATTTTGGGGGGATATATTATAGGAGGAATGAGGGCTAGGTTGATTGATATAAATACAGCATTCATATATGAAATTCCCCCAAAAAATAATAAGAAAAAAGGGCATTAAACTCATAGATATCAAAACTATGGTGCATATCAGAACCTAAGATTCTGGATGGGCTAATTTTAAACATTTTACAATGTATATATTTATTGAAAAATTACATCATGCTTCATTAATACATTACATTTCTACCTTTAAGAAATGTTAACATTAAAAATTAATCAAGAAGATGAAATCAGATATGTTATAACTAGAAACAAATATCTCCGCTCTTTTCTATTTCTCACTTTGCATTTAACTATGTATGGACATTACAGAGGACACTGCTGACTGTGATCCCTAATTCCATTTCTTTGCTCTGACACATCACACTGGATCTAGGTTTTTAGTAGCTATAAGACAAAGACCCCATATATTCAATTATAATTTGCTGGGTAAGTGTGCAGATTAGTTCAACAGTTGTTGTTAATAGTTGATTCAATATTCCACCTTCCATGACCAGGGTCCGGGAGTGTTTGAAGTAGAGGGAAAAAACTGAGTAGCAGGGACCATTTGTAACTCTATTTATTGATTATAAATATGATGCAACCAAGTGCTCCAAGCTTGTGATGCCTTGGATTATCTGCCCTTGTAGATGGCATCTTTGAACTGTGAACCAGAATAAAGCTTCTCTCCTTCCAAATACTTTTTGTCATCCTATTGTAAAGCAGGAAATGGGAAGCAATGAAAGGCTATTGCCAAATATGAAATTCAGCCCAATGTTAAAAATATTTGCAAGTCAGTACTACCAGGCAAAAATGTTTCAATTTTAAAGGCCATGAATTTTCCAAAATGTCAAGAGCTTTACCTAGGCATCACCTATTTTGCAAGGATACCACTGACAACCAATTCTTCTGTCTGATTGAAGAGGAAAATGGTCAGATCTATGTTGAATAATGGATCACAGTGTATTGATGCTCACACTTCACTCCTCAACTTAAAAACTGTATCTATACAATATCTCTGTGTGCTACTAAAGAATGCAGGGAGAATTTTTTATTACCAAATTCTTTTGGTTTTTAAAGGTAAATGTATCCAAATAAATCACTTTGGTAATATATATATATATATATATATATATATATATATATATATATATATATTGTCTTCAGTAATAAACCTCCAAAGGACTCACTCCAATTTACTTTCATCAAATCCTTGAATACTTCTTCCTCCAGGAAGCCATTCCCTGTTCCAAAATTATTCTTATAATCTCTAAATGTCTTCAGATATACTCACAAAATTCAATAAGGGCGGTACCTATGTTTTGAATATTAATTTATGTGAAAGAACTTTACCTTAGGGTAAAATAGTGTTAAAGGAAGCCTGCCTGAATTTTCAGGATTTAGTAAAACTTTCTAGATTTTAAATTATAACCATCAGTTTGAGGAGAAGCAATAACAACAAAAAGTAAATACCAAGTCACATAGTTGGAAAGCACATACCCTCCCAGGGATGGTGGGCTGTAATTAATGTCAGTCACCTGAGATAGATTAGAAACCACACTGAGCAGCTCAAAGAAAAAGTGATTTGCACTCACGATTGATGGAGAGGAGTTGCTGCGATTAGATTTAACAAAGAGCATGTCTCAGGTGACAAGGATGTTGAGGGCAGGGACTCAGAGCACTCCAGAGTAGTTTGAGTAAAGGTGGTTTTAGAAAGACAGCAAACAGGTATTTTTCTTTTAAACAGAAAATATAATTTAAAAAATAATTTTTATTATATTATTTTCAATAAATTAATTATCTTTATTTTCCCTGCACAAATATTTTTTCTTAAAGTCCAATATTTTTCTGTTATATTCAATGATCATACTTGGTTTATAACAATTCACAAATAACTCTTTCCAAATTTATATGGAGTTTATCAACACAGTCTCAGGTAAGTACTTTATTTAAAATTTCGAAATTATTTGCCCTTCCTAGTTCTCTCAAGAAATCTCTAAAACAACATAATAAAGATTATTTAAAATGTTTTATTTTGGCATAGAATTAAGTCTCTCTCCTCCAGCCGAGCAAGATGCCCAAAGGAAAGAATGCCAAAAGGAAGGGTGAGCTCAGATCCCACCTTCATCAAGAAATAGGAGGCAAAAAAAAAATGTGGCCAATCCTTTGTTTGAGAAAACACCCAAGAACTTCAGCATTGGGCAGTGCATCCTGCCCAAAAGAGATCTAACACACTTCTTTGATAAAGAAGTGTGTTAGATAAAGAACTCCCCCGCTCCATCAGGTTGTAGCAGCAAATGGCAATCCTCTATAAGCAGCTAAAAGTACCTCCTGCCATTACCCAGTTCACCCAGGCTCTTGACAGGCAAACAACTACTCAGCTGCTTAAGCTTGTCCACAAGTACAGTCCAGAGACAAAGCAAGAGAATAAGCAAAGACTACTGGCCTGTGCTGAGCAGAAAGTTGCTGGCAAAGGGGGCCTCTCGACTAAGAGTGCCTGTCCTCTGAGCAGGAGTCAAAACACTCACCACCTTGGTGGAGAACAAGAAGGCTCAGCTGGTGGGGATTGCCTATGATGTAGACCCCACTGAACTGCTGGTTTTCCTGCCTGCCCTGTGTTGAAAGATGGGGGTGCCCTACTGTATCATCAAGGAAAAGATTAGGCTGCTTAGCCTGCTCCACAGGAAGACATGCACCACTGCTCCCTTCACACAGGTTAACTCGGAAGACAAGGGTGCTCTGGCTAAGCTGATAGAAGCTATTAGGACCAATTATAATGAGAGATATGACAAGATCCAATGCCACTGGGTAGGCAACATCCTGGGTCCTATGTCTATGGCTCACATTGCCAAGTTAGAAAAAGCAAAGGCTGAAGAACTCGCCACTAAACTGGGTTAAATGTACACTGCTAACTTTTCTGTGAATATATATAATTTCAAAATTATATATGCAAAAGAACTAACTCCTTTATTTTGTGGCTTTTGAAATTGCTAAGTCTCTTGGAACTTTGTCTTATCTCTGTAGTCAACTAGTGTCAGGAGATAGTCATCTATAATAGTCTTAACTATTCAAGGTGGTTCTATCATAGAGCCGTTAGCTAGTCTGAGCTTCATTATTTCTCTTAATGTGACATCTGATCCCCCTCATCACTTCCATGCCACTGATTTATGATAACCTGCTAGATATATGATAAGCACATCCTCTGTCTGTACCTGGTTTTCAAAAGGAATGAGATCTTGAGAGTCAAGTTATAGTTACATCTGCAATGGTCAGACTCCCTCTATTTTGTTGATAGAGATGTCACTGGAACCATTTATATCCATAAAAGCAATAAATAAATTTTTAAATATTAGACTGTCATAATGTCACTTTGCTTACGATGAGGCAAGATACAAAGTTTTGCTATGTCCCTCTATATAGTGTCTTCCCTGTATTCATTTACTGTTTTTCCAAGGTTCTGAACCTCATTTTCATTCTCCTCATTTGTACACTAAACTATTAAAAGTGCCATCTTTTCTTACTTCAGGTGGACTTTGAAGTCATCAAATCAAAACAACCCCAACTAATGAAGCCCAGCAGATACTAATTTTTGTATCTACAGTCATGTGTTGCACCTTCTCTGTGACCCAGATTGAGGAAGGGTCTATTCCATCAGTGTCTGAAACTCATGTTTTCTATGCACATCTTATTTGTGTTTCTTTTTATAACCTCATCTGGTCACATAATGACAATTTCTGTAACATAATTTCATGTTTTCTTCTATTTAAGTATCTGGCGATTTAACAGGGCTCATTTGTGTCTCATATTAAGACAGTCACATGCTCACAAACACAGAACAAAAACTTATCACATTTCTTATTCTTACCTAGTACACACAAACATGTAGTTCTTCACAGTCCTGTGTTTTGTCACAATTGTTAAGAAGGTATCTCCATTCCCCTCCTAAACACCTTGGTTTTGTTTGAAAGGAACTTGTGTCAGACTCAAAAATAAGATGTCTGGATTTCAATCTGGAAAGTTCCGTTTAGTTTTTATCCTACTAGAAATCTCAGCTACCTTTGATCCATTAGACAGCTCATTATGACTTAAAATCACTGCTGCTTCTACCTGAGAATTCGCACAATGTTCTTAGAGAAGAGATCTTTCTGAATGTAGTTAGATTCGGTCCCCAAACCCAGAGAAGAATCAGCAGAGAAAATTGATGACCTTTTCCTCTGATGTAAAGGGCTCAGTTAGGTCAGCTTCATTGTGTATAGTTCCCTTATCCTTCCAGAAGAATTTCTCACTAGACGTTTCCTCTGTCCCTTAATAGATTTCTTGGAGGCCACCTTGACCTCCACACCACACACTCAGCAGTAATAGTGGATATTACGTTTATGCCATGATGTACGGGGTGAATGAAAATCATGAGTTTCACGAAAAAAAAAAAAAAAAAGTAAAGTAGCACCAACATAATTACTTTCAAAAATGCTATTGAATTTGACCTTTCTTAAGACACAATATGCTGAGCGGAAATATATGATGTATTAAAACATAAACATGGTGTATATTTCAAGCCATGAAAGGAATAAAGAAAATAAGAAATACAAAGGACATTATCTGTTTTTTCAAGAGATACTCTAATGTGATTGTGCAGTCAGGTGGCTCATGTTTGTCATCCTCACACCTAGGAGGCTGAAGAAGTATTGCCTTACTTTCAAGGCAAAGAGAAATTGAAGCTCTAAAAATAACCAACGAGCCGATTCAACTTACGAACTACATTTATAGAGTGAAAGTCTTCAAATCGCATCAAACTGATTTTACTTATAGAATCAAACAAAAATCTACTTGCTATGATAACTTGTTCTAATCTGAAACAACTCTGACTTAAAACTTGACAGCAATTTTCCTGAACAGAAATTCATACCAGTACTCATGTTGCCATACTGAAGGCTGAACTTCCAACATCTGAACCTTTGAAGGAAAGTCAACAACCTACTTGACTACACAAATGGAGACAATGTGTAGTCTCCAGTTTCTGAGTTTCATTTTTTTTCTTTCGAAAAACTTAACATTTGTACTGAATCCAAGTATTTGTTATGATTATTTCCTGATGAATAGAAATAAATACTTCAATCTAGCAACTTACACCAAAAGTTCTTGAAAAAAATTGTAAAGAAAATTGTTGATTTAATTAAAATTATTATGTTAATACCTAGTTGGTTTCCAAAAGAACATGGCTCTTATTTACCTTCACAGAATAACTTGCTGAGAATATTAACTATATTCCCAGTTGCTGTGACAAAGTCTATGACAAAAATAACTTAAGGCATTGCTTATTCTACTGTACATGCTGAAGCACAGTCTACTTTGGTAGTCAGCAGTAGAGAGAACTTCAGGAAGGAAACAGATAATGTCAGTATCCAGCTTGCATTCTCCTTTTAACTTATTCCAGGAGGGCAGCCCAATGAATATCACCACTTACATTTAGGATTCTTCTTCTCATCACAATTAAAGACAGTCTAGAAACTCACTAATAACATGACCAGAAATTCATCTCCTGGATAATTTCAAGCTCAGTGAAATTCTTCAATTGACATGAACTATTGCACTTAGCTTACATGCATTTCCTTTACTTGCATCATGATTTTAATTTTTTTTTAATTTTAAGGAAGCTACTAGCTGTCAAGAACTGCTATTTAAAAAGTCATTTTTAGGAAAGCATATTCTTTTGACTCTACACATCAGGTAAGGTTATATTCATCATCATCCTCAAACACAGACAAGCTACACATAAATTTACTGGCGTTTTATGAGCTCAGCAAACGAGGCACACATGGCACTCTTTGGTGAGTTTCCCAGTTCATTTTATCTTCAAACATTGCAATTCTTATTAATTTATAAATGTTAAAGTTAATTTAAAGATAAATTTTTATAGCTCACTTTTTATATGAATCAAAAGTGAGTTCACTTTTATCTGACTTCCCTTTATTCCATTTCTGAGTGAAGATTTTCCTTCATTTACATCAAAGCCAATCTCTTCATTTGTGTCCTCATTTCAATATATTTCTACCTCTGGAGGTTTTGTCCCATTATTTCCTAATTTTGCCATGCTTCTCAAATGTCTTATCTATGGAATTGGTTTTAACTAAAAAGATTGCTTATGATTTTCTAGCTTTCAAAACATGTTTCTCTCGCCACAAATCTAATTCTTTCTCCTTTTCATTCTCCTTACATAAAATTTCCCCAACTCTTTTTTAAGTCTCTGATCTCATTACACCAAGGAATTCATAACCCAAGTCCTCAGCAACCTCTCGAAAAGGCTAACTTCCTGGAATGATAAATTTTTATAATATGGATCAAAACTGTACAATTATAGTCAGAGTAGAGTTGAGATGAATTTGGATGTATTTACACATCATAAGACTCTGATTCAGAAGTTTGGAGGAAACATTACTAAAAGTCAGGTTATTTAATTGATTCCTGTTACAGTTATGATCTAGAATCTGCCCTCTCCTGGCCCTATTTGTTAAAAGATTGGTCTTTTTAACATACCATGACTTGAATTGGGTAAAATCTCTATGAGCCTTATGATTTTGGAAGATCTGTAAGTTACTAGAAAATTGCCTAGAATGGGGCAGTGTTCAAACCACTTACTGTTTTTTTCTTTTTTTTTTTTTATTATATCTTAGCTGTTAAGTGTAGAGTTTTAGTCTGTACCATGTTGCTCCTCTGATGTATTGCCTTGCTATAGACATATAAATCACAGGGCATACCAAGCATAAAATAAAACATCCACAACACTGAGCCAGAGCATTTCCTCTTTAACATTCAATAACTGCTAGTATTTTTTCTTAATCTTAGTTTTCATATGCTATGTGGCATGTATTCTTATATATTTATATGTCCACATGCTTATATGTACACAGCTTAAGGTTGATATTGATAACTGTCGTTGATTCTTCTTCACCTAATTATTTAAGGCAGAATATCTCAGTCAACAATATCACAGAGTTGTCCAATGTAGCTAGTTTTGCAAGCTAGTCAGCTTGCTCTAGAGATTCCTCTGGATCTAAATTCTGAGGCTGTGATTATAGGTGAACCGTATTTTATTCCTAGATAGTTGATCATATACTTTCCTAATGGAGTCTTTAACATATTTCTGGATGAGAGTAACGTTTAAATTCTTATACCTAGTGAAGTTTTTTTTTTTTAAAGCAACTTGGACTCTTATCTAGTAACTATTTAAATAGAAACCATGCTGGCTAGTACTCTCATATATGTAATATCATAAAATATTCTCTCTTTAAATAAAAATATTTAAGCACTGTATAAAACAAACATCAGACCAAGAAAGATGACAGCATGTCATTATATGGACACTTTCCTGACTCAGCACACAAATACTAGTGCTATAAGCATGCACTATCATGTTCAGTTTTTATTTATTTTTATTTCATTTAAATTGTGGCAGTGATTGCATCTATATTCCCATCACAGGGACAAGCGATAAGAGTATTAGTAAGAACTCTGCCATCAATGGAACTTTCAGGCAACACTCACATGCTCACTGGCCAATCTAACTCCAAAACTGGCTAGTTCAGAAAAAATCTACAGCATATGATGAATAATGTAAGACTGCCTTCCTATTTGTTCAAACTAGCACATTTGCAATAATAGAAAGTAGTAGAGAGAAAACTAAAGGAATACTGTAATCTCTATAAAACAATTTTATTCTGAAACTCCTTGAAAATTTCATGTTTCTAAAGTAAGGAATGGCATTCTCTTCCTCAGTCCTCCCCTCACCTAATCCCACATGTTCCTATCACCACTTATATCTCCATCCAGTCCCCTTTCCCTGTCCAACCACAATGTCTATTCTATTTGCTTTTTTAGTGAGATTCCCACACTCCAGCACTTTGGCCGTGTTACGGAGTCTCCTAACATCTGTGGATTGTAGTAGCATGATTTATCCTTTGCTTTACCAGATGATTTTTTTCCAGTCCCATACATTATTCTGAAAATTTCACAATGCCATTATTTTTATCAGTTGAATAATATTCCATTGTGTAAATGTACCACATTTTCTTAATGTATTCTTCAGTTGAGTAACAGCTAAGTTATGCTCAGTTTCTGGCTATTATGAATCAAGCTGCTATGACTATAGTTGAGCGAGTGTCTTTGTGGTATTGTAAAGCATCTTTGGAATGTATGTCCAGGATTGAGGTAGATCATTTCCCAATTCTGAGATACTACCAAAATGACTTCCAAAGTGGCTGATGGGTGGATGGGAAAAAGGACTCCTAGGAGGGGAAAAAGGGAAAACTGTAATTGAGATGTAAAGTCAATTAATTAGTTAATAAAAAGATAGCTTTTGTCAATAAACTTACTCTGTGCAGGTAAGAAAAAAATAATAATGGAACACTTCTCACACGCATCAGGCACATGAAGGCTGATGCTCTCTGACACTAGGTTGCACAATAGATCACACCCATGCTGACGTCCTTGCAAATGAATTTATTCTGGCAAATGACTCGATTGGGTTATACTATCTAATATTATAGCCTAGAGTTTTGTGTTTTACACACACACACATATACACACATGTACACACATGTATACACACAAAAATACATATATCACAGAAATACACACTTTCCTTTGGAATTAATTTCTTTTATTAAATAATTGTATTGTTAGTTTCACACATTTATTCAATGCTTATCAAATAATCCCACCACAATTTGATACCTCCCTTTTCTGTTCTAGTACCCACAATTCTTTTTCTCCCCTGGTCATATTTATGCATTTTTCTCCTTTGACCCACTGAGACTCAGCAGTGACTCTGGGATGTGAACCCATTGAAACTAGGGGCTTATCAGTAAATACACAATTAAAGAGAGTGATTCTTCTCACTTATTCCTCTATAATCTATATCTCAGGCCTGGGAGATGGCTCTGTGATTAAGAATACGTTTATTGCTTTTAGCAAACTCAAGTTCTGCTTCCAATAGCCAATGTGGGCAGCTCACAATTGCCTGTAACTATATGTTTGGGTTTTGGCATTCCCTCATCAACCCACTCAGATTTTTATGCTCCACCTTGCTGATCAGTTAAAATGGGGATCGGAGAGCCTCTCAAATTCTCAAGGTTTATAGTTGATTGAGACAATTCTTTTTGGGTCTCATGAAGATAACTATAATTGTTGGTAATTGAAACAGTTGTATTAAATGTAAAGAAAATGTACTTCACCCTGTTCCCTTTCTTCCATACCCCTGTCCTTCTTCCACAATGCTCTAGAGCATTAGGCAGGGTGGTATAAGAGTCCCATTTTTTGATTTCCTGCAACAGTTGCTTATCGTAGCATATGTAAGGGAAGAATACAGAGGAAGAATACTGTAGGTGCTAAGGGTTAGGGAGGGAGGGAGGTAGAAGGATTCAGGAAATGAGGGTGTCTGAAAGACAGACTAACCATGATAAAGAGAGAATAATGAAGCCATCTGGAAACCTGCCTTGTAACCTAGGTAAATATTTCAAAAGACTGAATGGAGGCACCCTACGTGACTGACTGCTGCTAGTCCTGGAAATGGTAAATGTTTAAACTCTCAGTCTCAGATGCGGAAGACCACCATGGAACTCATAACAGATTCCGCAGAAACCTACAAACAAATACAATTTCTACACAATATTTTAACTGCACTAACGAACAGACTTAAAGAATAAGTTCATATTAGCACAGATGCAACGCATCTTAGTTAAAAATTATATATATATATATATGTATATATATACATGTATATATATACATATATATACATACATACACACACACACACACACACACACACACACACATATATATATATATATATATATATATATATATATATATATATGCAGGCCAGAGTATATAAGCATCTTTCATATTTTTGCCCACTAAAACTACTACAGGATGATAGCAAAGCATCTGTGTGCAGGAGGGCAGGGCAGCATTCTTCTAGCCAATTCATCAATACTATCTCAGGTAAGAAACTGTCTTTTGATTGGATTTGAGGCCCAGTCCACCTAGGAGGAGGAAAGGTTCAACAATGTAAATCCAACTGACAAATCCAATATGGTAAGGTCATAGGACTAAATTTCCTAGATTAACATCTAGGAATAGATCAACATCTAGGTTAACTAGATTGACAAATCCACATGCTGTCTTCTTAAGATCTATGTTCGCACCCATGGGGAAAAAAGTAACAAATTATTTTAATCCTTAATCACAGAAATTTTCCTTACAGTGTTGGCAATGATTGCAGTGACTCATGATACCTCAAGATGCAAAGACACTTACTTTTCAAGTAATTCCCTATCACATTATTAGATATAAGGCTCTCTTTAGGTGAACTGCATTCCCATTGCTGTACATAGAACACCTGTCTATCAAGTGTATATGCTATTATTGCTGTCACCAAGCTGTAAATAGATATACTTAACTCATGTATGTTTCACACATTTAAGTACACAGTGAAGAAGGCATACTCCATATTAATAGCAAATATTTAATTGTTACTCTATTAAGAAGAGCCAGCAATGACATTAAGTCTCAAAAATATCAAATCTATAACCCATCAACTTGGGAAGATGAAAAAGGAAGGTCATTGTAAGTTTAAAGGAAGTCTTCGCTATGCTCCTTGAGCCTGGTCTGAGCCATACATAGTTTTAAAATTCCAGGAAGCACAAAACACAACTCAGTTATATTGTTCTCACAAAAATTTAGCCCTTTATAATTATGACATTGAAATGATAACTTGTGGGTATGAGTTAGTTTTATGAATTTTAATTCAAACTTCCACTAAGTTTCATAGCTTTAAGCTACACTGGATCCTTTTGCAATCCATACCAGATAGCCAGAGTAGACTTTGCCAATATTCTCACCTGGTTACAACTATTTGAAGGTGTGGATTATCTTTCTTCTTGTTTTATGCTACCCTTTGAGGAAAAAAATCCCTCAGGTTTTATTTAATATTCATTTGAGGGGAAAGGTCCTTAAAGTCATTTCTGATTATTTCCAATGCACATATTTCTCCTCTATGAATGAACTAAAAAAAAAAGCTAACATAGATCTTTACCAATGATGTAAATATAATGCTAGCAAAAGACCACTAATTTTGAATCATAATATTTTATATTTTTACAATTTCAATTACTCTTGTTAAATATACAACAGTATGACTGAACCTGACCTTTATTTAACTTTCAAAGGTGTAGTTAATTTTAAGATTATGGAATTCAATTTATTTTTCAATTTGGTGGTGAAGTTACGAATTAATATATACTACCACAAGTCTTTTTTTCTGAAAAAAAGAGACTGCTACATTTTGGTAAATAGAAAATAGAAGCTAATAATTGGCTCCATCTTTTTGGACCAATGAAGCTTTGTTATCAGATGGAGATGATGAAAATCTGGTCCACGTTTTCTTTACTGGAGGTCACCTAACATTTCCAATCACAGACACAATTTTAGAGTGGTAAGAATCAATCAGATACAATTGCACATATCCGTGTATTTCAGTAAGGGTCCTGTCCACAGTTCACTGAAATCCTGCCTCATTACACAGTAGAATGCACACTGTCCTTAACTCTTATTATTATTACCTATCATCTATGTGCATACTACAGAGAATTGGCACAGCTACTCTGATTTGTTTTTCAATCACAGAATGCTTTCCGTTAATTATATTGTAGCCATTTAAATTTTAGATCTTCAACAACTACATTTTTTTGTCAGTAGTTATTTTCTTGGCTATACAGTAAGCATAATAATATGCTATAAATTAGTTGTGGAGCAATTTTGTATTCTATCAGAAACATTTGAAAGTTTATAGGGTAAAAGACTGATAACAGTTTAAAAATGGGAAGAAAGCAAAAATAACTTCAGTATATTATGGTCACTTTTTTGTTGTTTTAATAAGGTAAAATTGAGCCTCATATTAAGTAACTTATCTAAAGTTAGCATATCCAATCACAAAAGAATGTTACTAAAGAAGGTACCAAGAAATGGTGATTCCTCACCCAATGTCTTTTCTTCCTCAAATAATTCAGCATACTCTAAACTTATTGATGACTTAAGTCATTTTCAACATCATGATTTTAATAAGTCAATGATACAAGAACTATTCACTGGAAAAGATTATTAAGCAACTTAAGATTTTGACATAAAAGGCCCATGTATCACTGCAACTATTTAATAAGTGGAATCGCTAGAATGGGAGGTAATGTATGTACTATAAATTAAGGAAAACTTCAAGAACAGAGAATGAGAATGAGAACCACTGAAATTTACAAAATGTAGAAAGTAGACAGCATTGAAAAGAAGCCACAAGGCAGTGTTTGTAGCTCCTGGTGGTCTCACGCAGTCGGATATGAAGAGTCATCAGTCCCATGGCAGCACCTCCTCGAAGGCTTATGACAGTGCTTCCTGTTGACAGTCTCAAGATGGCTCCAGCCAGTCCCAAGGCCTTTGTAGGTGCCTTCCTCCAGTCAATCCTCACACTCCAGCTCTGGGACATTGAGCTCCTTAGAGACGGAGTCTACTCAGGAAATCTGTTCTATTCCTGAGGACCAAGAACCTGAAGATCATGGTCCTGCCCCTTGGGCTCGGCTATGGGCTCTTCAGGATGGATTCTCCAATCTAGACTGTGTTAACGACAACTACTGGTTTGGGAGGGATAAAAGCTGCTAATATTGCTTTGATGGACCACTGTTGAGAAGGACGGACAAGTACCGGACTTCTAAAAATTCTTAAATCATATACACAGAGAATCACAGTGGAAATGGAACCTTTGTAAATACAGAGCTTATCGGGAAAGGCAGACACTGTGCTCTAACATCTCTGAAATCGCACTTTCTCTATGTAGAAATAAAGTTTTTGTATTTTTTGATCTGAATGTAGATAATCAGGCAGTTTATCCTGAGGAATTAAGAGACGAATACATCATGACAAAAACTCTAGGATGTGGTGCTTGTGGGGAGGTAAAGATGGCTTTTGAGAGGAAAACATGTAAGAAAGTGGCCAGTCACCTTGGCTTCTCGAGAGAAACTGACACAGCTCGCAATATGGAAACTGAAATAGAAACTTTGAAGAAACTAAATCATCCATGCATCATCAAGATTAAAGATGTTTTTGATGCAGAAGATTATTATATTGTTCTGGAATTGATGGAAGGAGCAGAGCTGTTTGACAGGGTGGTGGGAAACAAACGCCCGAAAGAAGCCACCTGCAATCTCTATTTCTACCAGATGCTTTTAGCTGTACAGTACCTTCACGAAAATGGTATTATACATCGGGACTTCAAGCCGGAGAATGTTCTTTTATCATCTCAGGAAGAGGATTGTCTTATCAAGATCACTGATTTTGAGCAGTCCAAGATCTTGGGGGAGACCTCCCTGATGAGAACTTTATGTGGTACACCCACTTATCTGGCTCCTGAGGTCCTTGTCTCCAACGGGACTGCTGGGTACAGTCGTGCTGTGGACTACTGTAACTTAGGAGTTATTCTTTTCATCTGTCTAAGTGGGTATCCACCTTTCTCTGAGCATAAGACCCAAGTGTCACTGAAGGTTCAGATCACCAATGGAAAGTACAACTTTACTCCTGAAGTCTGGACAGATGACTCAGAGAAGGCTCCGGACCTTGTCGAGAAACTGTTGGTTGTGGATCCAAAGGCTAGGCTTACCAAAGAGGAAGCCTTAAATCATCCATGGCTTCAGGATGAGTACATGAAGAAAAAATTTCAGGATCTACTGGTGCAGGAAAAGATCTCGGTGACCATCCCCCTGGCTCCCGCCCAGACTTCCAGACAAAAGCGTCCCCTGGAACTGGAGGTGGAAGATTCAGAGAGCACAAAGCATTTGGCTGTGTGTGGGGCTGTATTGTGAGCTTTGAACATGAAAGAAATGTGCTTCCTTCCACGCTCCTGTTGTCTTCTCCATCTTGAAGTCTTTTTTTTAAGGCTGTATATTTTTTTAAAAATATATTCTCTATTTTAATGATGTGAACAATTGCTTTTCCATCACAGATACACAATTAAAACATTGTGGGAACTGAAAAAAAAAAAAAAAAAAAGAAAAGAAAAGAAAGAAGAAGAAGCCACAATAGTAAAGGTTTTAAGGTAATAAAGATAAAAACATGAGATGTCCTGAAAAACCCTATTTCACAGCAGGAGAACATTACTACAAAGTCTTTAGACTGTGTGAGAGGAGTTGCCACTCAGAAGTTATTGTTGAGTGTGAGGGGATGAGAAAGTCAGACAAAAAATGGGATATATCTAGCAGTAATTGAATGAGGACAGAAAAGTCTTAAGGTCACATCGAATATATACATTTCATTGAGGGTCAGACTGAGAAACCAAGTATGCTTTAAAGGTCTATATCAACACCTTTACTGATAAGAAAATAGTAAGATAGCATGGTGGCGGAAAATGAAACTATACAATGGCCTCTGCTGTGATTCTATTCTCATCAAAATTGTCAGAACAAAAGTTTTATATGCAATGGAAGATTCTAATTATGTATGTAAAAAACATCAATATTTATACATGAAGAAATTAATACATAATAAAGAAGTTTTTGATAGTTGCCTGTATTCCAAGAATGGAAAATAAGACATCTAAAAAAATTAAGTAAGAAAAGTTTATCAATTACTGTGGCTACCAGGTACATTGACTTTAGGGAATGCAAGAAGGACCTGTAGGCATCAGGTGAATGTGAGTTTTCACAGATGGGATCTAATTACATAAAGCTTAGGAAGAATAATGTGAGGGAACCTAGACAATTTTAATTTAGTTATAAGAATGTTATCTTTTTCCACATCTTCTTTCTGTCAACCAAGAAGCCAGATGTGCTTTCAGATTTTAGAATTTTAGAGGTACTTTGGAGAGAAATATGCTGCCCATCTTCTGTGTATTACATAACACTCTTAGTGGGGGTCTGTAATCAGCATAGCTTTATGTGCACAGAGCATCATATGAATATTCACAGCAAGAAGATAAACTATAAATATCCTCAAATCAATTCATTTACTAAGGGATACAGACTAGACAAATTTAACTGTCCATTGAGATATGCAAACATTTTGTTTTTAGAGACTTGGGGATTTTAAAAATCACAGAAAAGTGATTAGGCACCTGTATTTGCTCACATATTTTAGCTGAGATATTGCAAATATAGTCATTTTAACCTAAAAGCATATTGATTAAAGATTCATGCTCAGTTATAAGTATTGTCAGGGCATTTCATCAAAATAATATAAATTTTAAGTATTTAAAAATTTTTTAAGTTTCTTAGAATATAAATATTTTATGGAGACAAGAGATTAATTTGTTAGGCATACAATGAGGTAAATTGTACATATTAGCATAAGTTGTAGGGCTTACAGGATTTAAATTTTAATTTTTGAATGAGAAGGTGAAGTGTTGACTATCCTTAATCTACACTAAAGCAACACTTTTTAAAATAATACAAAAATGTAAGATGTGCTGAAATGCAACCCTTTCACTATCATATAATTCATAAAACGTTAAAATTTGGAAAATAACAAATGCAGAGCAAGGCCAAGGAAACTGGTAAACATCCATAATCCTAGTAACTTGTAGGAAAAGGAATAACGATGCAGGCTAGCCTGAGCTGGAGAGTAAGTTTTAAAAACACCCCAACTACATAAAACCCATGTTAAAAGTGGGTGGGATTATATTTACATTTCAGATTTTATCCCCTTACCCCACTTCCTCCCACCACTCAGAAACCTCCTATCCCATCCCCCCTCCTCATGCTTCTATGAGGCTGTGCCCCCACCTACTCCCCCACCCCCACTACTCCCTCCCTACCCTCACAATCTTCCCCCACTCTGTGTTCGTTTTTCATGGGACCAAGATTCTCCTCTCCCCCCTATGCCTGACAAGGCCATCCTCCCCTACATATACAACTGGAGTCATGGGTTCCTCCCTATGTGCTCCCAGGCTGGTGGTTTAGACCCTGGGGAGCTTTGGTTGGTTGGTATTATTGCTTTCCTCATGAGGTCACAAACCCTTTCTGCTCCTTCAGTCTTCTCTTTAACTTCTCCATTGGGAAACCCTTGATCATATCAGTGGTTAACTATGAACATCATCCTCTGAATGTGTCAGTCTCAGGCAGACCTTTAAGGAGACAGCTATATCATGTTCTTGACAGCATGCACTTCCAGCCATCCACATCAGTGTCTAGCTTAGGTGACTGTACATGGAATAGATACCAGGTGGAACGGTCTCCAGATGGCCCCTCCTTCAGTTTCTGTCCCATGTTTTGTTTCCATATTTGCTCCCTTGAGTAATTTTGTTACTCGTTCTAAGTAGAACTGAGGCATCGCCACTTGGTCTTCCTTCTTCATGAGCTTCATGTGGTTTGTGAGTTGAGTCTTCTCTATTCTAAGCTTTTGGGCTAACAACCGCTTATCAGTGAGTAAATACCATGTGTGTTCAAAGAAAGCAAAGAACGGAAAAAATAAGAATAAATAAAATTAGCTTGATACTAAAATTTGTTTTGAGAATTTTATACTACAGAATACACAGCCTTGGTGTATATACATATCAAGCAAGCTGAGCAGACCTGCTCAAATCTCCGATGTCCTGGAATTCCATCTGGATGCAGTGAAGACCCAGTATCAGAGGCTTATCAATTTACTCTTCCCCTCACCCCTCTTCCAATATCTCAACGCCCTTAATCAGCTTGAAGAAGTTAATGATCAGTCAGTGCTCCTATTCCCTGGGCTTGGGGACTAAGGTGGTTAATATTGGGCTGTCTTTCTAGAGAAAAGTAGTGGTTTTGTTGGAACAGGGAGAATTAACTAGGATTTATTTCAGAGCTATAACCTATTGGTAGAAATCTGTATAATTATTCTCAAGATGAAGTTATAATTTCTTAAATTGTACAAAATTTATTTCCATTTCAAATTTAAGGTTTCCATTGGTACGAGCTTCTTATTGATATAAAAGTGAGATGAATATTGATACTCACATAGGCACTGTGCCAATAAAACACACTTAAGAATACAAGGCTTAGACCCAGTCCTTCTTTAACTTTTCTAACTGATTTGAGATGGTTAGCCTGTGAGTTAAGGGACTTTAGTAAATTCAGGGCTTTGAGTTTATTGATAAGGTGTTTTCTGTAGTTTATTTAGAAATAGCTGAGAGGAGTTAACAGACAACAGTCCAGATTGCCTTACATGAATAGTTGGTTTTCAAAACGTCAGAAGTCCACTGAATTGACAGTACAAACATTTCTGTATTAATGTTCATTTTGATTAGAGACCTGTCTGCTCCTGACAGCTTCCTCTCTTGGATTCTAAGAAGAAATTGAGCATCTTTGGAGTTACTCCAGTTGTTGTGAGTCAGCCACTGGGCAAGAATTGCCTCTTCCTCTCTACAGACAAATTACTGTCCAGAAAGGACGCACTTGCAGAATAGTTGACTGATTATATCTGCCTAGACAGAGTAATCAGCCCTTAATAATTCTGCATCACTATGGTCTGTCAGAAGATCCTGGGCCAGAAGGCTGAAGACAAGATGCTCCAACGTTTTGTAGTATAGGGACTGTCCAAGTGATCAGCAGTCTCTATAAATTGGCTAAGTTTTAGAAGCTATGCTTTGTGCTTCCCATAATTTCAGTTAACTCAGTCAGTCTGGATTTCTGACGGGATTGAAAACTTATAGTCTCATAGCCAATCCCTGCTATTTACTTTGAGAGAAAAGATTTGAGTGGAGGGTTTTCAGCTGACATTCATTCTAAAGCCAAGAAAAAATCCAGGTTCAGAACTAAGTGTTTTAGTTAGGAGAGATGACAGTTCTGGTTAGTCAACAAATTGATGGACTCCTTATTAGGACTAACTTGTACCTCACTGTACAAATCGGCATAATTATGCTCTAATTGTATTTTGAGAGAAAAGTTTTATTTTAACAGGAAGGGTGATATGTAGGAGGAGCTAAGTTGGGAGGAGTACAAAGAGGAAGAGAAGGAGTAAGGAGAGGAGGAGAAGAAGGACAGGAGAAGCTAGGTGATGAGAGAGAGAAAGAGGGGAGGGGACATGGAGGCAGATGTTCACGTGTCTCTACCAGTCAAAGATAGTTGATATATCTAGTTTGAGTATTGGGTTACACTTCTGACTGAGCATTACCAAACTTATAAAACCTTTGATTAACATTTTAAAAAATTGTATAAAAGCAAAAAGGAAAAGGGGGCATGGGATAGGGGTTTTCTAGGGAGGGGAAATGGGGAAAAGGGATGACATCTGAAATGTAAATAAAATATCCAATAAAAATGATAAAAAAGTGGGTGGGGAAACACCCTCATAGAAGCAGGGTAGAAGGAATGAGATAGGGGGTTTCTGGGGTGGGGGAGGATCCTGGAAATGAGATAACATTTGAAATGTAAATAAAGAAAATATACAATAAAAAAGGGAAAACAGAAACAAAAAAGTAAAAAAAATGGTTGATTTTAAAAAAGTATAAAAGAGAAGACATACCCATATGTTGTTTTTAGTGCTCATAGTGTGACTTTCAACATAACCCAAATAAAAATAATTTAATAATACCAAAGATAATTGTTCTCTATTATATTTCTAATTCCTATCCAGTAACACTGGACAAAGTTCCTTAGCATCAATAGTAGTCCATATGCTACTTGATCTATTGAAAGAAAGATGTGCCTACTATATGTGTTTAAACTTATATTCTTGGCTATATAGATATTGAATGCAAATATTTAAAAATTAGTTCTATTTATAACTCATATTCTAAAGTATATTATGAATAACTCTTACCACATTTGATAAATCTTCACATTATTTTAATTATTTTTACTTTTTATGTGTAAAGTTTATATTACTTCAATTAGTGAAAACATTGCATGGAATTTGATGTTGTAACTATTTTTATATTGCAAAAATAAATAATAATATATTGCAAAGTGAATACTTTGCAGAAAAAGTGATACCACTAACAAATTTTCTCTTTATATGTCCACGAATACTTGCAGTTACTTAAGAAAATAGACTTTCTAATATTCTTTAGATCTCAAGAATACATAGTAGTTTAACAAAATACATATCCACATATTATAAACACATACACACACATATACACACATGCTTGTCTCAAGGTCCTTGGACCTATATTAAAAGATATATTAAGTCTTTAAAAAACATACATTTCACATTCACATTGCTTTACAAATACCTTGGCTTTGTTACAATAGGTTTCTCTCAGCAAACTGCCAGCAAGACCCCATTACTGAAGACAATACTCACATAACTAACCGAACATGGAGAGGTTCAGTTAATGTCTATAAAGAAACTTCACTCTTATTTGTCTTTGGTATAAGAAGATATTCTGTATGCTTCCAAAAATAAAAAGAAAGGAGGAAAGAAAGAAAAAA
Organism: Rhabdomys pumilio; assembly: GCA_030674055.1. NCBI lineage: Eukaryota > Metazoa > Chordata > Mammalia > Rodentia > Muridae > Rhabdomys > Rhabdomys pumilio. The sequence goes on from JANHMN010000011.1 coordinate 61,560,695, forward strand.
AGAAAGAAAGAAGAAAACAGAAGAAAGAAAGGAAGGAAGAAAGAAAGAAAGAAAAGAAATGAAACAGAAAAGAATAAAAGAAAGGAAGGAAGTAAGGAAGGAAAGAAACAAAAACACCACACCATTCATAAAACCTTCATTCTACAATTTGCCCTGCCTACAAAATAATGCAAAGCAATAGTGGCATAAAGCTTGTGGGAGTAATCAACCAGTGTCTGATTTGACTTAAGACCCACTCCATGAGATGGAACACATAACACCAAGTCTTGGGTAATCAAGAACCCAAAGCCCAGAGAATGGGGGTAAAATCAAATGCTACTGGTGACAGAAGCTCTGTCATTGGATAAAGACGAGATAGGCAGAGCTAGGAATGAGGAGAAGGAAGGAGAAGATGAGAAGATCGAGGAAGAAGATGTCTGCAGATGTCCACATGTCTCCAGCAGTCTAAGGTAGTTATTAATATCAAGGTTAGGTAATTGAGTTAACAACTCTAATTGTATTGGCATCCTGTGTATTCAGTATTTGCTGATATATAAATTCATTTGGTTAATCTTAAGCATTAAGAGTCTTCTTTCTACCAGGTACTGTGAGGATGGCAGTTATTGTATGGGGTTGAGCAGAGCACTATGTGTGTGGCGGAGTTGACCCAAGGGCCCTATAGAGCCATCGACTCCATGGAGCTTACCAGCAGAGACAGCAACCACACCAACATCTTTTGGGTCCCAGTCGCTCCTGGCCAGACATTCCCATTAGTGCAGGAACTTAGAGTGGAAACTTGGCAGCTGGGCTGGAGCTAGCAGTACCTGCAGTGCTGCCTTTTCTAAAACCTACTGCTACAGCATAAAATTTGTTGGAGTAACCAACCAGTGTCTGATTTGACTTAAGACCCAGTCTGTGATATAGAACACATAACACCAAGTCTTGGGTAACCAAGAACCAGAGTCTACAAAGTCCAGAGAATGGGGGTAAAATCAAATGATACTGGTCTAAGGAAATATAAAAGTAACAATAAAATGATTCCTACTGATACCCACTTAGACACACACATCAGTCCCTTACTCAGCCCTCATCAAAGAGGATTACTTTTGTAGCCAATGGGAACAAATACAGAGAGAGACCCAAGGTCAAACATTACATAGAGAGAACGATCTTGGCATACACAGCTTTAAATGTGATGCACCCAATGGAGTCTCTCCTCTCAGAGATCAGGGAACTACACTGGACAGAAAGCCAAAAGAGTGGAGGGGACAGAGTGAATGGGGGACATCAAGAGAAAAAGATCTTCTCAAATAACTGAGCAAAGTTCATATGAAATCAGAAAGTCTGAAGGAACAATCAACAGGTCTATACTTATCTGAAACAGGATGTTTATATGGTAGATTATATTTATCTATTTGCATATATTGAACCATTCCTGGATCTCTGGCCTGAAATCTATTTTATTATGGTGGATGATTTTTGATATATTCTTGTATTTCATTTGCAATATTTAACTGAAAACTTGGATTTATGTTCACAAGGAAAACAGAAAAATAGTTCTGTAATTCTTTTTGTTTGGTCTTTATGTCGTTATGGTTTTGGGGTAGTTGTGGCCTCCTAAAATAATTTTGGCAATTAAAAAAATCTGAGCTTTAATCTCTTTACTACAAACAATTATTTTTCTTCTGGTTTTAATTTTTTTTAACCTAAACTATTGAGTTTCCACTGATATAGAACATAAAAAACGCCTGTAGGTGAATGCCAAGAGTATTCGTTTTGAGATTGCTAATTTCATTCTGTAGTCTAGATGCTATATATTTCATATTTAAAAGTGCTTAGAAACAGCTGATGCATATTTTTCTTATGATGCCAGAAACATCGCATTTAATTTAATGGGTGGAACAGTCTTTTACAAGTTATGTTGTAAAAATATTCGTTAATGTTGATGTAGCATGCTACTCAAATAACAAAACTCTGGAAGCAAATTAAGATTCAAAGGCTCATCCTATTCAACTGATGAACCCTCAACTTCTTCAAAATCCAACAGCAGGGGTTGTATCATGCCAACACTTCAAAAGTGAAATTTATTATAACAAGTTCCTCAGTAGCTATTTGTTGTTTAAATGTGAGAGGATTTATTTTTTTCTGAAAATGACATTTTCAAATATAACAATAAATTTGCATAAATTACTTGTCTTCTATGAAATGGAAATTATTTTACTTACTTTATTTGTGTAGCGTAGAATTTCATTTAAAATGGTTTCCGAGTATGATATTTAAATGGGGCCACATATTCTTTAGATTTGTAAATATTCATGGTGAATTACAGAGTTTCTAAGTAATTCTTCCATCTAAAATGATATTAACAAAAACCTACAACAGAGCAGTGTCCACCGGGTAAGAAGCCATGAAAATATCAGTCGTATCTGGCATGTTTCCATCAAGTCCTTCCCTTTAGAAATCAGAGAACTATGAAGAGGAGTGGGCAGATAAATTTTAAGAGTCAGTGGATAGGGAAGATGCCAAGGAAACAGGGCCTTCTAGACATAGCAGGGTTGGTGCTAATCTGAACGCAGAGTGACTGTCAGCATGCAATCGGACAACACATCTTCAAATTAAATGAGGTCCCAGGGTTTAGATGAGAATGTGAATGTGCACTCCTGGCAATAACGTAGAAGTAAAGAACAAACACTGAAAAAAAATCAAACGTATATTTAACGATCTTTTATCTCTTATTTATTTTGCTTGTTTGTTTATTTTTTGATTACAGCTCTTTTGCTTGTTAGTTATGGTTTTAATATTTTCTATGTTTTGTTTTTATGGGCATTATTTGTGTCTGCATGTGCCTGTATGTATTTGTCCTAATACATTCATTTCCTTTGTTTGTACTTTTTGTTGCTGTTGCTTTATTGCTGTTTTTTAGTCTCTTATATTAGTCTGTTTGACTTCTTAAGGAAGAAAGACAAAGACAGCATAGAGTGGGAAGGGAGCTAAGTGGGGATGATCTGGGAAAACATGGAAAAGGAGAAAGCTTGTTCAGAATATATTGTATTAAAAACCTCTACTTTTAATAACAAATACATTTTAAATACAGAAATAAATTTTTTCAAGAAATAATACATTTTTTAAAATAAATCTACTTTGTATTATGATTTGTTCTTTTTTAAATTTTATTTTATTTATTTACATTTCAAATATTATTTCCCTTCCCAGTTAAGCCCCTTTATCCCCTTGCCCATCCCCCTGCTTCTATGACGGTGATCTCCCACCCACCCACCCATGTCTTCCTGGCTCAGTGCCCTAGCATTCCCCTATACTGGTTATTGAGCCTCCACAGGACCAAGGAGTTCCCTTCCCACTGATTCCAGATAAGGTAATCCTCAGTGACATATGCAGTCAGTCTTTATAGTGACATACTTTATTTAAAAATAAAAAATCTTTACACTATGTAAATTGAAACAATAATTAAGATTCAGAATATAGTCACACAGGTCTATATTCTATCTTTCCTCGAGAAAGGTTGTAAACAGTTTATTGAAGCATATTAAATATTTTATTAGGAATTAAACTGTTCTTTTTATAAAGATTTTTTATGTATTTACAACAGAATAAGATTTTTTGTTTTTGCCCGAGCTTCTTTGTCTGATTGCAAATTGTCTTTCCTAATTATAATTTTGTGGTAAAACATGATCAGGCAAGTTTAATATTTTTCCTATTTTGGAAAAAGTCAAAAAATAAAATAAAACTCCAGAGCCAGACAATGTTACATTGTTACATGTTCTTTGTCATACCAGGCTCCTAGCTCCAAATTCGAAAGTGGGAGGATAGAATGGAAGCTCGGATTGCTGGGAGAGGAATAGCAAGGTACAAATTAGGTAAATTTGATTAATGGGCCAGGTGGTGGTGGCTCACGCCTTTAATCCCAGCACTTGGGAGGCAGAAGCAGGAGGATTTCAGAGTTCGAGGCCAGCCTGGTCTACAGAGTGAGTTCCAGGACAGCCAGGGCTACTCAGAGAAACCCTGTCTCGAAAAACAAAACAAACAAAAAAATTTGATAAATGGTAGTGGTAGGGGAGTCGTAAAGTCCTAAATATGTAGGAACAAAGAGAAATACAAAAGAGAGAGGATAAAATAATAGTAACAATATCTGAAAAAGTCAGAAACATACTATTAGCTCTCTACTAAAAATCTATAACTCTTGTTTGTGTATAAATGTACACGTATAGTTTAAATGAAAATTTTTATGTTGGTTGACAAAGCTCCCTCCAAGAGATAAAGATGATTTAACCAAAAAACCCAACACCAGGAACAGAAATCTTTTATTGTATTATTGGTCAATGTTGTCCATAAGACTCCCCCAACCATCCAGTGAAAAAAGACAGCATATTAAATAAATGGTGCTGGTTCAGTTGGAGGTCAGCGTGTAGAAAAATACAAATTGATCCATTGTTATCTCATTGTACAAAGCTCAAGTCCAAGTAGATCAGGGACCTCCACATAAAACCAGATACACCAAATATAATAGAAGTGAAAGTGGAAAAGAGCCTCAAACACATCCACTAAGGGAAAAATTACAGAACACTAATGGCTCAGGCTCTAAGATCAACTATAGAAAAATGGGATGTCACAAAACTGAAAAGCTTCTGTCAATGGGACAAAAATGGCAACCTACAGATTAGGAAAAGATATTTACTAATCCTACATCCAATTAAGGGCTAATTATTCATTATGTACAAAGAACTCGAGAAGTTAGACTCCAGACAACCAAATAACCCTATTAAAAATGGGGTACAGAGCTAATCAAAGAATTTTCAACTAAGGAATCTCAAATGGCCAAGAAGTACCTAAAGAATTGTTCAACATACTTAATCACCAGGAAAATGCAAATTAAAAAGACCCTGAAATTCCACCTCACGCCAATGAGAATGGCTAAGATTAAAAACTCAGGAGACAGCAGATGCTGGTGAGGATGTGGAGAAAGAAGAAAATTCCCCCATTGCTAGATGGACTGCAAGCTGGTACAAGCAGTCTAGAAATCAGTCTGGTGATTCCCCAGAAAATTAGAAATATTTTGACCTGAGTTTAAAAATAAAAAAAAAAAAACAAAGATGACATTTCATGATTTTTTCTAAATCAAGAGCAGAGCCTATGCGGCTGTGTTCAATGCTCAGTCATTATTGTGCTTGCCATGAAGACTTAAACTCACATCTCAAAATCAGCTATCAAAAGAGAAAACAATCTTTGTCCCCATAACCAGAGATCTGTCATTGCACTTGAAAAACAGGGGAACATGGTTCTCAGTGACTTCACAGCTGAGGAAAACTGATAGGTCCAGGTTGGGTGAGAGGCATTGAGCTATAACCTTACACTTGACAGGGGGTAACTGGAGAATATTTGTAGTGTCCTCTCAGTTTCAATGTAGAAGCTAAGCTGCTCTAATACAAAAAGCCCTTAAACAATCTAAATCATTATGAATATAATTTGACAATTATTATATAGTCTTTGGTTGTACTATTTCTACTTTGAATTGCACATGATCTTTGCTTTCTGTGTAGATGAATTTTCTGTGTAGTTGGCTCATTTTGTTCCTGCTAAGATACTTACTTAGTTTTCAAAATAGCATGACTTGCACTTTGGGCTGTTTTATAATTACTTTGATCTTAAGGTATATATTCCTTATCTTCCCATTAGCATACCTTGCTCTGTTTCACGCTCCTAGAAGTTCCTTGATTTAATCATGTCAACTTTCTTTAAGCTACTACTTCTTAAGCTCTTATTGCTTAATGTTAACTGAAGAGCTAATAAATAGAATTTGTATTTTTATCTGCAGTTCAGAGATTTTTTTCTATTAAATAATTTACATCTTAACATTGATCACATAATTCTTTTATGCATTCCCTTAATGAAATGATTATCTCTGTTCAATGTTAATTGTTTAGAGAAAGGAACAAAGGGACTTAGTATTATAGTTTGCTCATATACTTCTTAGATTTGTCAATAGCATTACATTATTAAATATGTTAACCTCTATATTTTTTCTAATATTGATTTTGAGTATTCCTTGAGGTGTTTTTAAATCACATTTTAGATGACTTCATAAACATGTCTTCGTAGACGATGAACTGTTGAATTCTTGAGTAGATGATTAAGCAGAGGAGGGGTGAAAATGAGAAATTTTAAGAGAAGACAAGAGAGTAGGAAAGGGAGCAGAACAGAAGAGGGAGGAGGATGAAGAGAGGGCTTAGAAAATTGTCAATTTCAAATTCTGACAATTATAGCAATACTTAAGTATAAAGAACAAGCAAAAAATACAGAATAACATCTTATCAATTTTCTTTTGCCTTTTATGATGTATTATGCTGAAAAAAAGCACCATTCTACAAATTAAATTACATTAAATTTATAAATATTATTTTACCTGGTAAAACAAGATTATATAAATTATATACATATATATAATTTATATATATATATATATATAATATATATATATATATAATTTATATCTATATCATTTATATATATATCAGAGATTATGACCCTTGAAAGAGAAAATCTTAGTTGAATTATTTAATTATTTATATTGACCATAAGTGAGTTCACATTTATATCCTTAAGGGGAGCCGTTCCACAGACAGCAGAAGAAAGTCATGTGGAGGATGAAGTTGGAAACAGAGTTAAAGCATTACCTATTTCTCTAACTGAAGAGGAGGGATGGTCTGAATCAACAAAGGAATACAAATAATGGCATTAAAAGACAGGATACAGAGTTTTATCAAAAGCATTTGGAGGCAGAAACTGAAGCAGGAGGAAAGCTGCTTAGTAGATCCTCCCCCTTCCACTCTTACAGCTTGCTGATAGTCAAGATTCACCGGCCTACAGATAAATTTACTACATAAAATACACTGGCCCCTTGATCATCAATTATCAATCAAGAAAATGTTCTAAAGATAAGCCCACAGGCCAGCCTGATGAAGGTAATTGCTATGCAGACATTCATCTTTCCATGCAACTGTGATTTCTGTCAAGTTGACAATTGAAACTAACAAGTATGCCTTAGCTTTTAAACAATAAGCTTCTTTTTTGTTGTGTGGAAATTGGAGCATTTAATATCCTTAAGAAGGTTGCTCACCTACTTTGAGACCTGCCCAGGGCAAGCCCTGGTGGGATCTTCTTTCTTAAAGATTCTTCTTGAAGCAGCAGAGGGGGAGGAGTGTCAGCAGAGTGTAAGATTTTGTCTTAGGAGATATTTAGGTTTGCTGTATAAAAATAAAAAGTTTACTTATCTAAGTTACCTTGCTGGTGTAGCTGACCTACCTCTATGATTTTCTCAGGCTAGAAACTGCAGTTTCTTATATTTAGCACCCCTTCCTAAAACAGGAAAGGATTAAGTAAATAGCCTTTGTACTATCTCAGCAGGAATTGCAGGGCTAGTTGAATATGGCAGGAAGGAAAAGGGACACTTGAAAAGTGATTATAGTGTTTATTACTAACTTGTAAGAAGTTTCTTATGAAAGCTATCTAAGGGGGAAAGCAGCAAAATCCTAAGGGAAGGTGTGGGAAAGAAATCTTCTAGTCTCTTTGTCCTCAGTACTTATACTTTTTTCAGAATACATGATCACATGTTAAAATGTTTATCATAATTTCACTCATAAAATCAAATCATAAATTGAAATAGATGTTTACAACTCAGAATATTTACATGTATATCCATTTGGAGTAATTATTTGGCTAAACCTCCATCACCTGTTGCAGCTTCCCAGGTTCACTGAAAGTAAAAAAAAAAAAAAAAAAAAAAACCTTAACTAAGTTATTAAGTTTTGTATAGATAAACCTAGAAACCCAGTCAATAGTTTACCTTCTGTCCTAGCACCTAAAACAAATTGTTAGTTCACTTTTTATGCCCTTGGTTAATTGTTTTACCGCCTCTTGGAATGTGTTCTGAGTAGTAGAAAATCTGATTATTATCTAGAAGCAATTAACTGGTGACACATGGGAGAGTGGCAGAGTTCTCATTACAGTTTTGACCATCAGAAAAGAATCTAATAGCAGTTCCACTATAAAACTGCTTATTAATCACTGATATCATAGTAGGAATTCTTATAGGACCGTCATTAAGAATTAAGAAATCATCTATTTGTCTGTATAGCATCACTACAAGACAGTACATCTTTATTGATCTGCAGAGATCTGATCAAAAGTCATAGTCTAATACCTAGTGATTGTTATATATGTTTAATAATAATAGGAAAAGCATATTAATAGCAGGCATCGTTCCTAAGATGAGTTTTTTTGGGCCTTGCCTATGAGAGAAAATCTATTGTGGATTAAAATCAAAAGCAGACCATTTGAGAAAGATCACCTGCTAATTATTAGCTTGTTGCGTGATGGCTGATGGCTTCTGACAGAGACTGGGTCTCTCACTGGTATGAAACTCATTGAGATAGTATAGTCACAGGGACCCCCCCCCCCCATTCTCTATTTCACCAGTGCTGTAATTTTAAACATCTGGCACTACACCAGGCATTTTTACCTAGGTTCTGGGACAGTAACTCAAGTTCCTGTACTGGTTCATAAATGGTTTACTGACTAAACTATATCCCCCAAGACTCTGTTTGAGTTTTGGTCCCTGCTCCATATTTCCTATTGAAAGTTTTTCTAACACAAGATAACCCAAACTCTCTCAAAAAGACAACAGCTCCAGCTATTTAATCAAATCCTCAGAGGCTTTAAAAGGAGGGCATTGTGGTAAGTATCTGGCCTAAAAGAATGAGACAGATTACAGTCTAATGCTATAGACAACTTTATTTCAATTTCAGTGTATGTTTTTAATTTATTCACTTTGTATCCCAATATCCTCTTCTCTTCCTCCCAGTACACCCATACACAGATCCTTTCTCCATTCCTCCTGTGTCAACCTCACATACACTAGCCCCTTCAGCACCACCTCCCATCCCTGCACACCAACTTGCTGCAGTACCAGGCACAACCTCTCCCACTGAGGCCAGACAAAATGGTCCACTTAAGGGAACACAGTCTACAGGCAGGCGACCGAGTCAGGGGCAGTATCCACTGCTGTTGGTGGGGAACTCATGAAGACTAAACTCCAAATCTGTTAAATATGTGCATGGGTTGGGGATGCTCAGTCCAGCCTGTGTTCTCTCTTTAGTTGGTGGTTCAGTCTCTGGGAGCACCAAGGGTCTAGTTTAGTTGACTCTGTTGATTTTTCTTTGGGGTCCCTATTCCCTATCCTCTTTGGGTTCCCCGGCCCTTCCCCCAACTATTCCACAAGATTCCCTGAGCTTCATCTAATATTTGGCTCTGGGTTTCTACACCTGTTTTCATTGGCTGCTGTGTAGAGCCTCTCAGAAGACAGTTTTGGTAAGCTCCTGTCTGTAAACATAATAGAGTATCATTAATAATGTCACTGATTGGTTCTTTACCATGGGATAGGTCTCAATTTGGGGCAGTCACTGGTTAGTCATTCCTCCCGCTCTGCTCTATATTTGTTGTTTCACATCTTCTATGCAGGACATATTTTGGCATGAAGGTTTGTGAATGGATTGCTGTCCTTATCCCTCCACTAGGTGTCATTCCTGGCTACAGAAAGTGGCCACTTCAGGATCCATTACCCCCATAGCTAGGAGTCTCCTCTAGACTCACCTCCACAGGTTCCCAGAGCCCTGACTCCGTCCCAGCTGTTTGGACTTCCTAGTGATTGCTCCCCTTCACCACTGATTTTCATTCTGTTTCCCCTGTTCTCCTTACATCTGATCCCCAGGGGCCATTCCTCTTCCCATACCCAATCTCACCCAGCTCCATTTTCCATAACCCCTCCAATATATATTTTATTTCCCCTTTTCAAGAAGATTCAAGCATCCTCCCTTGGCCCTCTTTTTACTTCTAATGTTTGGCTGTTAATAAAGTAAAAGGTTACACTACACTACACACACACACACACACACACACACACACACACACACACACAATTACAACAGAGAAATCATTACCTATATGGGGATAAGGATTTCTTATATTCATCACTGAAGATTTGTAAAATTGTATTTATTTTGAAATGTTTACTATTCTTTTTTTCAAAGCTTCTTTCCTCCTGTTTATTTCTTTTCTATTTCTTTATTGGTTCCCATTTATTATTCTCTTTTTAACTTCTTTTAAATAAAATAACTATTTGCTAAGCATCTTATTTTCATTTTAGGTATTTGTTTTTTTGAGAATCAGCCTCTAGTTTGATGAATAACCTATACATTACAATTAGGTATTTCAATTTCAAACTAGAAAGTCAGATACTGCTTAGATTAAGTTACTACTTTATTTACATATATAATGAGAGTATCAATCTCATTATTGAGCTAAGTTATAAATAAATGTATGAGTTGCTGATGTCCATTAATAGACACACATAATCAGAACTATCAAGGACCTAATTTTTATTACAATCATATATCAAATGCAAATTAGGTGTGCATGGTTGTCTGTGTGGTCTTGTTTGGTGAGTGGGTGTAATGGTCAAAAACTGTTACTGAGTTTCTAATCAATTCTCCATGATCGCTGACATCTAAGCTGGATAACACATTATTTACTATAATTTAGGGTGTTTTATTAATTTTAGTTCCATACTCCAAACTGAAAAAGAACCAATAAGACAGGATTTTTATTTGAAATTTGGGTTTAACAAAATCGTATATACATTAGAAACTGAATGAAATCACTCGGTAAGAAAGGATCATGTTCAAGGATAAATTGTATGGATTTATTACTAGAAATCAAATAGGATGGAAAGGCTTTCATAGGCTTCCTTGATTGACACATCATTGGAGGAGTATGTGACACTCTGACTCTTCTCATACATACAATAACAAGACTGCCAACATATTCTAGACTGAACTTAAATTTTCAGTGATGATTATACCTTGCAAACATTGACTTGAGTAACTGAGAAAAACATATCTTTATATACTTGGTATTAAATTATAATCATATCACATTCGAAAATAAAGAAAATCTTGCAATGAGCTACATACTTAGTTCTCCACTTATCTTAACAGCTCTGCTCAGATATATCAGTTTTAAAATGATACTACCTTAAATTTAGTCAATAAAATATGTGGTTTATCTTAAGTAGTCTCCTTCTGCTTTTATTTGTTTAAAAATATGAATCAAAATCAAGTTCTTTTGACTTTCTGTAGGGATTTTAAAGTCATAATATGTGCTACTCTCTTATCATAAAAACAATGATTACAAATAAATTATAAAAGCAGTAATAAGAGAAATAGCACCATTTGTACTAGTAGAGAAATATGCAAAATATAAATTTATTTTTTGATATAAGAATTTCCTTTGATATGGTTATTTTAAATATATTTTAACTACTATTACTGGTCATAAATTTTTGTGTATTTAAATTTTTCAGTAATGAAATGTTTTTAGTATGTTATAAAAATGATAGTGTGTATAGTAGGTGTAGTAGTAATGTGTCTCACTTGCTTAGTAACAACAACAACAATAACAACAAAATGTTTAGCTGGAAACAGTCCATTATAAATATTTATGTGGGCTTTTAACTTGCAGTCTACATGGTCTAATTGTTATTATATGGAGAATTAGTTCATTCATCTGACAAGCACTTAATCATAAATTGTATATCTTCTAAACACAACAGATCAGATGCACACATGAAATCACAGACAATGGCAGCACCCCCAGGGCCTGTAGATATTAAGCTAGATGGTGTCATAGCACAGTAAAGAAAGATAGGTCTCTATCTGGAACCAAGAGACTATCTAATTGATAACCAGTGACAAAGAAAACATTAGTTTACCCCAACTATTTTAATGAACATATGAACTACACTTGTAGGTAGACTTCGTTTCCGAAGAGAGAGAGGGAGAGAGGGAAAGATTCTTGGGCTTGGGAGTTTACCAATTGTTTTGGGTATTTTTAATATTTGGTTTTTTGGTTTTTGCTTTGGTCTGGTCTGTATTGTTAATTTTTATTTTTTTAAGAAAGAGGGGAAAACAGGTAAGGAGTTGAGTGGGTAGGAGATGGAGATGATGTTTAGGGAGGTTGGGGTGTTAGGGGTGAGAGAAAAGCATAATTAGTGTATTGACTGGTTTTGTGTGTCAACTTGACACAAGCTGGAGTTATTGTGGAGAAAGGAGCCTGCCTTGAGGAAATGACTCCATGAGATACAGCTGTAAGACATGTTCTAAATTAATGATCAAGGGAGGACGGCCCCATCCATTTTAGGTGGTAGAAACCCTGGACTTGTAGTCCTGGGTTCTATTAGAAAGTCAGCTGAGCAAGTCAGGGGAAGCAAGCCAAAAAGCAGCACTCTTCATGGCCTCTGTATCAGCTCGTGCCACCAAGTTCCTGTCCTGTGTGAATTCCTGTCCTGATTTCCTTTGGTAATGAATAACAATGTGAAAGTGTAAGCTGAATAAATCCTTTCCTCCCAACTTGATTCTTTATCATGATGGCTTTTGCAGGAATACAAACCCTGGCTAAGACAATCAGGATATGTTGTCTGAAAAATGTATTTTTTAATTAAAAAAGCAAAAAAAAAAAAAAAAAACTATTTGGTAGCCCTTGTTACTAATAAAATCTATATATCTGGACTGTGGCTTTGGCATATTAACCTTAATTTATAGTTAAGAAAATTTATGTTTGGTTTAAGGGGTATTTTTCAAGGGAGCCTATTTCTATCAAATGCTGGCTTCAAATACCTAATGGAAACATAAATGAGTCTTAGCTGTGTAGTCTTAAATTCTTTTAGTACTTGAGACCAATATTAAGGATTTGTTAAAATTTGTTGATATATTTGTTTCTGTGAGAACATGTCAGGGGACACAAAAATGAAACTTGTGATGAAACTATAACATCATGCGACAACCTGACAAATAGTTGCTACAGAATTTTAACGGGAAGAATGTGCAAGGTTTTCTTCTCTGAAAAGAATGTTACTTGTCAGAAGTACATATGAAAAATAGTCAACAAGATAAAATGAAACAGAGTACCCAACCCTCACGAGTTTCTTTAAACTTGTGGGTACTATTTTAATTTACCCACCATAAACTTGTGGGAAAATAATACATCAATCTCTGAGGAATCAAATGTATAAGATTTTAGCAATAAACTGTTTTTATTTGTGGTGAAAATTTTAAACTCAAATGTATTATCCCATCTTAACTGACTGCCTACCACATGTAGAAAACCATAGGAATGTAGATGACCTAAGCACAATTTGTTCTCTACAGTCTAGAGCTGTTCAACTTAATTAGTAAGAATTTTAACACTGATTAAATATTGCAGCACTCCATGTAGACTGGAGTAAGAGAAAGGTTAGAACTAAACTATTTGTTTCCATTTTTTTTTTTTTTTGCAAATGTAACTATTAGATTGAAATTAAATGTTTCTCACAATTAATTTTTACTGAACTTTTGAAGCACCCAAGCACTTGGACTAAAGGACAGCATTTAATATTAAGTCAGAACTTAATTTACTTTATGGAGCATGGTAGCAATTAGCTATTTTCAAATCCTGATTTTTTTTTCGTGCTAGAGATTGAAAAAGAAGATTCTATAAAAAGTATTTTAAGTGTACTGCCATTATACAATTATTTTAAATATTTTAATAAATTACCAAAAAAAAAAAAAAAAAAAACATTAGATGCCCATTCCATTTGGTATCATTTTCAATTAGTTCTTCTTTGTATTAATGTTGTCATTGTGCAAGTCTTCCTTGATGTGACAGAAAACTTTGGTGTCCCCTTGACTGTATATGGTATTGTAAGGCCCGCCAGAAAGGGAGGAACTCCCTCCCTGTTCTCCGGAATTCACGGTCACCCCAATAACTGCAAGACACTGAACTTGATGTAATTAACAAGAGGTATATTTTGATTCAATGCTTTGAGGCCGCACTTCTAGCCTGTCCTACGCAAAGGCAAGCAATGAAGTACGACCTCCCCCTTAGAGAAGAGCTAGACCTTTTAAAGGGAAAAACCACAACCCAGTGAGACAAGGGGGGAAATCATGATTCCAGTGTTCAGCTTCTGTGACAGGTTCAAGAAATGGGGGTGGGGGTGAGATATCTCTTTGTTTTCTTAAGAATCAAACCCTATTTCAGTTCAGTTCTGTTCTTGGTATCCAGGGTGCATGTGCACGCTGACTCCCAGCTCAAACTCTATTCAGTTTTTAGTTCCTGGTATTCAGGGTGCACGGGCATGCTGACCTGAACTCTTAGCTCAAATCCTATTCTTATCTATTTTGTCTTGTGGATAGCTAGTTTCCTAGGACCCAGAGCGTAGAACAAACTGATCTGCACTCTTGACTCCATCTGTGGAAGGTTTAAAAATTTTTAACTCTTTCAGTATCAACTAAAATCAAGGATCTGGACATATATGTGAAAAGGTTTCCTGATTAGATTATTTGAATTGAGAAGACCCATGTTGAATATGGGCTAGACCTTCTGTTGGTAGAGTCCATAAAAGAATTCAGAAAAAAAATATTTACTTATCTTATTGCCCTTATTCTCATAAGGGTGAACATTTCTCCTGTACCAGAAGCATCATTTCACTCCTATCAGAATTTGCAAGATTCCAAAGCACCCTGAAGTTCTGCAACTCTCTAGGACTTCCCTACAATTTTAGCACCATACAGGACTGTTGAGAAATCCAGATTTGTAAACTTAAAACTACTGGACCCTGTCTTTTTTCTCAGGAGATCTTTGTTGCAGAAAAGTTACCTCAGCCTCCTGTAAGGAGGAGACTTAAGGGTGTGACTTAGTGTGATTTAGAGATAAGACCTAAGACTTAGAATTGAGACAGAAGAAATTATTAGGTAATAAGCAGAACTCGAGACTTGAGAACTGGGAGAGAAACTAGGAATTAGACACTTGGATGAGGCTCGAGACTAGAATTTGGAACTTGGAGGCACTAGGGACTAGGAACTAGGGACTAGGAACTCAAGACTTGGGACTTGGACTAGGAAGAGAGACTGAAGAGTAAACGGGATTGAATCACATTCTGTCTGGTCACCATTCCTCACATTCATTCTTACTCTCTCTCTTGCTGAACCCTGACCTGCAGACTGGAGCAGCCTTGGGCAGTGCAAGTTTTAACAATTTAGCCCCCAAGGCTAAATTGTGGGTTCGGTAAGGCCCCCACGAAGGGAGGACCTCACCCAAGCCTCAGGAATTCGAGAACACCCATTAACTCACAAGACACCAAACTTGATGCAATCAGCAAGGTCAGTGGGGTCTGACCCCTGGGCTTTGGAAAGACAGAGGGAATTTAAAGCCAAAAACCATAACTTAGTGGGGGAAACCACAACCCAGGCAAAGTGAAGGAGGGTTATTGGAGAGTACCTGTGGAAAGTTCCAGCCCATTATTCAGTTGTGACAGGATCTAAGGAACAGTCATGGGGAACATTTTTATAGGCTATTCTCTAAGTGCCTATTCTTAATCAACCATCTATCTTGTGGTCAGCTAAGTTCCTGAAACCCAGAGCTCACGACCAAGCTCACCTGCACTCTTGCTTCTGCCTAGTCTGCTAGGATTTTGAAAAATTGTAACCCTTTCATTTCCCCATTTCTTCTGATGTAAGAGTTTTAATCATAAAACTTGGCATAACATCAAAATCTGAACAGCACTTATTTTTTCTCTAACAAAGTTAACTAATCTATTTAGAGATGTCTTCGACTTTCATTAGTGTAGGGGTGGTCAGGAGCACCAGCTATGGTCTTTTCTAGTGAGGCTCAAGGTTCTCGACCTGGTGGTGGCAGATGAGAACAGCATCTCCAACCTGGAACTAATGAAGCACATTCAGGTCTCCAGTCTCGTAAGCTTTTTTTAGCTGCTCCCAGACCTCATGTTCGACCACCTCAAGTGTTTTCATGTGGACAAACAGGGATTTAGAAAGAACAACATCAGAATCGTATATTTTATGTATCTCAGTAAGTGATAGAGACCCCCACACATGCATAAAATCTTATAAGGTGTTAGTTTAAATTATAACCCGGACCAAGGCAAAAGGAAGGAGGGCTGTCCAGTCATCCCTCACCGGTCTCTAAGGCTAATTTTCTAACAGTTTTATTTATCTTTTTAAATTAATCTCCAGCTAGGTGGCCAGTCCCTGACTTACTTGGGCAACAAAGTCAGATCTATTGTCAGACCCAATTATCTTGAGTATTCTATACCTGGGGAAGTTTTCTTCTAAGATCTTCTTAGTCACCACATTGGCAGTCTCAGTCTTTGTAGGAAAGGCTTTTTTTTTATCCAGCCTGAATAAATTATCTATAAAAACTAACAAATATATGTAATCATATTTAGCGGGTTTGACTTTTGTGAAGTCTACTTCTCAGTAGGCCCCAGCTCTGTCTCTTTGAAGTCTTCTTCCTGGGGGACATCTTGAATATCTAGCATTAGTCAGGGCACAGGCCTCACAGTATTTTACAATTATTTCATCTCAGAGACATTGTAACAAGAAAACATTTTTCTAGTCATCATTCACTGTCTTCAAAACTTAACATCTTTCCTGTTCTTCTTTCTGTCTTTTTAAAGGATTTCTGAGCCTCGGAAGAAGAAATGTTTGTGGAAGAAATGATCCATTTATGGCTGAGAACTTTGCAGTTCCTTAAACCTCTCTATATTAAGCACCTTCCATAATAAAAATTGACTCTGATGGGTATACAGTAACATATGGTTAAACTAGAAGTTGATAACAGGATTCTGTTCAATAAAATATATTAGTAGAGTAATAGTGGTAGGTTTGTCAAAAGCGACTATAACCTATATAACCACAGGTTCTTGAACCCAATGACTGCTGTGGCCCAAGCTGCCCCACGTTGGGTGCCAAAAGTGTTGTGGACTGCTCTGCCCCATGCTTGGAGGCCAAAATGTTGCCAACCACTCTGTCAATGTTGGAACTGAAAGGGTTAAAAATTTTCAAAATCTCCTAGCAGACTGGGCAGAAGCAAGAGTGCAAGTGAGCTTGGTTGTGAGCTCTGGGTTTCAGGAACTTGGCTGACCACAAGATAGATGGTTGATGATAAATAGTCTCTTAGAGAATAGCCTATTCAAAATGTTCCCCATGACTGTTCCTTAGACCCTGTAACAAACTGAAGTAATGGGCTGGAACTTTCCACAGGTACTCTCCAATAACCCTCCTTCACTCTGCCTGGGTTGTGGTTTCCCAAATAAGTTATGGTTTTTGGCTTTAAATTCCCCCTGTCTCCAAAGCCCAGGGGTCAGACCCCACTGACCTTTCAGTTCCAACATTGACAGAGTGGTTGGCAACATTTTGGCCTCCAAGCATGGGGCAGAGCAGTCCACAACACTTTTGGCACCCAACGTGGGGCAGCTTGGGCCACAGCAGTCATTGGGTTCAAGAACCTGTAGTTATATAGGTTATAGTCGCCTTTGACAAACCTACCACTATTACTCTACTAATAATATATTTTATTGAACAGAATCCTGTTATCAACTTCTAGTTTAACCAGAGTCAATTTTTATCATGGAAGGTGCTTAATATAGAGAGGTTTAAGGAACTGCAAAGTTCTCAGCCACAAATGGATTATTTCTTCCACAAGCATTTCTTCTCCCGAGGCTCAGAAATCCTTTAAAAAGACAGAAAGAAGAACAGGAAAAATGTTAAGTTTTGAAGACAGTGAATGATGACTAGAAAAATGTTTTCTTGTTACAATATGTCAATTACTCATATGAATTCCTGGAAGTTTTGATTGCATGTAGGAGACCTGTGTAAGCTAAAAAAAAAAAAAAAATCCCTCAACCTGAGAATTTTATAATAGTTAATAACTTCTCATAGATTTCAAATATTCCACTGGTTGGCTATATGCATAGGAGTATATAGGTAGAAGTAAGAAAAATGTAGTGTGTGTGTGTGTGTGTGTGTGTGTGTGTGTGTGTGTGTGTATAATGGGAATGGGAATCTTGTAGTAAGTAGGAGAGAAGACAAAAATACAATACATAAAATTAATAAAAGGTTAATGAAATTATTAACTATTCAAACTAATGGAATTAAGATCATCTTTATGTCAGAATAAATTCTAGTGTATTAACAATGAAAATGTATTACTTCTATGAATCAATATTGTCCAGCAAAAATAGGCAGTATGTACTCATAAATATATATATATATATATATATATATATATATATATATATGCATATATGTATGTATGTATGCATCTCTTTATCATTATCTACCTCTATCTATATCGATCTATAAATTTAATCTATTATCTATTTATCATCTGTCATCTAATGTATGCTTTCTATCATTTGTCTATATATCATCTATCAGCATATTTAAAACCATTCAGTTTCTCTATTCATCTATTATCTGTCATCTCTCAGTGTCATTATTTATGTATATCTACCCACCTTCTATCATCTATCAATCTCTGATACATGTCATCAATATATGTCTCTTGAATGCAGTTAGAGAAATTCATTTAAGCATTCATCTAGGGATGAAAATAATACATTTTAGGCATTTAGTTAGCACAGTGAAAATTCAGATAAGGTTTGATGTGATGGTCAAACATGAGTAATAATCTGCAAATGAGACGGTGTAGAATTTTAATCCAGTAATATGGCTGCTCTGGAAAAGGATGAAATCCAAAGACTTTTAGGTTTGTGTGTCCTAGATGGAATTCAGACACACCCTGGTTTGCATTATAATCTGGCTAGAATACAAACATAACCTTAGTATAAAATTTTAATTCCTAGTAGTGAGAAAAAGTTTAGTTTGTAGAAGACATGTTTAAAAGTGACATCTAACTGAGGGGTGTTGCAGGCTGAGCTGCCTCACGTTAGGGGCCAAAAATTTTGAGAACCACACTATCAATGTTGGAAACAACACTGCCAAAGCTTTGGGGGATAAATTGTTAAAGCCTGTACTCCCCAAGCTGCTCTGGTCCATGAGTTGGGGTTCAGCAAGAGAGAGTGAGGACAGACATGAAGAATGGAGACCAGACAGAGTGTGATTCAATCCTGTTTATTCTTCAGTCTCTCTTCTTAGTCTAAGTCTCAAGTCTTGAGTTCCTAGTCCCTAGTTCCTAGTCCCTAGTGCCTCCAAGTTCCAAGTTACCTGTCTCCGAGTTTCAAGTGCCTACTACTAATTCTCTTTCCAAGACTAAGTGTCAAATTCCAAGTGTCAAGTAAGTTCTTCTGTCTGCCTCTCGCCTTTTATATGTCTCACTACTAAGCCATGCCCTTAAGTCATGCCTTTAAGTCATGCCCTTAGGTCTTATCTCTAAATCACACCTTTACGTCTCACACACCCAAGGGAAAATCCTGGGTATCTAAAACAAGATGTTATCAGAGTGTGCTCAGCTGTTGTAGGCTATTGTAAGTAAGTCTCTTGTCAGGGTATATGGTTCAAGATGGCTGCAAGGATGACAGCTGCCTTCTGTTGGCTCCCCACAGAGGGGTAGATATACTGATGAAATAGAGAAAGAGTTCATGGAATGAGTAAGAGAGTAGGCTATGCCCAACCCTCATGAGAACGGATAGGAAAGAGCTGACTATAAACCATAGGGCAGGGGACATAGCCAGTTGCATTGAGTTCAGGTGAGTGCAGAGCAGTTCAGTTGAGTTGCATCCAGGTCAGTTCCATGCAGTCAGTGTGGTTCACATTTAGTGGAGTTTATAGGCAGTTTTTGCCAAGCAGAGCAATCAGTCAGAAGCCAAGAGGAGCCTGTTTGAATCACTCAGCCAGAGTTCAGAGGAATTCAAGTCAGACCAGCTGAGATTAATCAGCCTTCCAGAGTTCAGAAAGGGCTAATAAGGGTGAGCATATTCAGGAGCAAGCCTTCAAGAAAACAATTACATCTGGCAAATAAAAGTTACTTTTACAAGACAAAATTTACAAAATCAAGTAGGGCTCTTTTCAAAAGGTGGAGCAACACTTCCTTTTTCTTTGGTGAGCTGTTGACATAGTCTTTTCAAACCTTTAGTTAACTGTAGTGATCTGTTCACACTATGGAGGAAAACCAACCCCTAAGTCAACCTCAACATATATATCAACATATCTACAAATAGTTTTTGTTCTTATTTAGTTCTAGAAATTTTTCCAAGATTAGCTGTAAAAGACATTCCCTACCTTGTGACATTATTGCTAGTTTGTAAAAACTATACAAGGTAGGGATTAATTGAAGAAAGCTTGGTCTCTAGGTACACATCCATTAGAGAGATGACTATGCCTTGATCCCTTCCTATTGCTTGCTGTGATTCTTGGCTTCTATTAGCTGAAAGCCACTTATTACTAATATTTCATTCATAACATGATGTACAACCACAAGCAGTCCACCTCCAAAAAAATTGCTACTTCAGAACACTGAAATATGAACTTTTCTGTCTTTATGTTGCTTGTCTCAGATTTGCAACAATGAAAAGAGATTAATTCATATTCACTGCAATAGCTACAGCAATATATGACAACATGACATGTCATGAGTGCCAAGATAATTAATATAGTTAATTCCACATTTATGGAAATCATTGCACAATTGTCCTCTAATTCAGAATAGGCCAATGTGTAAAAGTTAAAAAGTCTATATGGATTATTTAGTCTGAAATGGGACCTCTATATGACACCAAAATCATCCAAGGATTAGGGATAATTATAGAAGAGAATGTTATTCTTGTCAAGTATATCTGAACAGCACATCGAATACTTTGAGCTAAAATAAAATATTCCCTACTTTAAGTTGTTTATTTAACTAGAAAAGTTAATTGTTTACATAAGATAAAGCAGAAACCATTGAATTGTATTGTCCATCTAAGGGAACTTAACACTTCTTGAATACATGTAGGAAGGGAACTATAGCTTTATAGCAGTGTAGATCAAAGGGTAAATAAATCATGCTAGATTGGCAGGGTAGATTTTGAATCAGGAGGCAATAAAGTGATATCTTCTAATGCAAAAAGATCCAAGTTTGCTTTTGACATCCTTAGAAGCTGCTTCTATTCAAAAGTAGACATTTAGTTCCTACTTGTTTTATTTCTTGACCTATCCCAGCTTTGTTTGTATGGTAAAATGCATTAGATTAGGTATTATATAAAAAGAAATACATTTTAGGTGCTTTGAAGCCATTAGAGATTCTTCAGTTAATAATTCTTTCTTTAGTTCTGTACCCCATTTTGTAATTGGTTTATATGGTTTTCTGGAGTCTAACTTATTGAGCTCTTTGTATATGTTGGATATTAGCCATCTATTAGATGTAGAGTTAGAAAAGATTTTTTTCAAATCTATAGGTTGCTGTTTTGTCCTAATGACAGTGTTCTTTGGCTTACAGAACCTTTTAAGTTTCATGAGGTCCCATTTGTCAATTGTTGACCTTAAAGCCTGAGTCATTGGTGTTCTGTTCAGGAAATTTTCCTCTTGTGCCAATGTGTTTGAGGCTATTTCCCTCTTTCTCTTCTATCAGATTCAGTAAATCTGGTTTTATGTGAACATACTTGATCCACTTGGACTTGAGTTTTGTACAGGAAATAAATATGAATCAATTTACATACCACCAGTTAGACTAGCACCATTTGTTGAAAACTCATTCTTTCTTCTATTGTACAGTTTTGGCTTCTTTAGCAAAGATCAAGTTATCCTTAGGTGTGTGGGATAATTTCTGGGAATACAATTCTACTCTATTGATCAACCTGTCTGTCTCTGTACCAATACCATGTGGGTTTTTTTTTTTTTTTTTAATCACATTCTTAGTCATCAAGGAAATGCAAATCCAAATGATCCTGAGATTCCACAGTGTATCAATCAGAATGGCTAAGATAATAAACTCAGGTGATAGCAGATGCTGCCAAGGATGTGAAGAAAAAGGAACACTCCTCCATTGCTTTTGGGATTGCAAGCTGGTACAACCTTAGAGAAATCACTCTGATTTTTCCTCAGAAAATTGAAAATAGTTCCACCTTAAGACCCAGCTACACCATTTCTGGGCACATATGCTAAAGATGTTCCTCCATATCACAAAGACAGGCCCTCCTGGTATGTTCATAGCAGCTTTGTTTATAATAGCCAGAAGCTGGGAAATGGAAATGGAAATGGAAAAATGGATACAGAAAATGTGGTACATTTAAATGAGGACATCACAAAATTTGCAGACAAATTGTTGGAACCATAAAATATCATCCTGAGTGATGTAATCCAGACCCAAAAGGACATACATGGTATGTACTCACTGATAAGTGGATATTAGTCAAAAAGCCCAGATTACCCTTGATACAATTCACAGACCATATGAAGCTTAACAAGAAGGAAGGCAAAAGTGTAGATGCTTCAATTCCACTTAGAAAGGGGAACAAAATAATCATGGGAGACAGAGGAGGGAGGGACCTGAGTAAAAGGGAGAGGGTAAAAGGAGGGACAGGATCAAGTATGAGGAGACACAGGAGAGAAGCCCTGAGGGCCAAGAATAAAAATAGAAATATGCAAAATAGAAATATGCAGCAGTATGTGGTGGGGAACAAGGGGAAACTACTAGAAAATTCCAGAAACTAGGAATGCTAAGAGGCTCCTAAGACACAATTGGTATGACAATACCCAAAATGCCCAACAACACGGAGATAGAACCTAAAGGGATCACCTCCAGTAGGTAGACATGTCTTCTAGTTGACTTATGGGGCTACTCACCTATCTCAATAATTTTAACCCAGAATTGTTCATGTCTAAAGGAAACACAGGGACAAAAATTAGAGCAGAGACTGAAGAAAAGGCCATTCAGAGAGTGCTGTTGCTAATGCCAAGATGTGCTTGCAGACAAGTGCCTGGCATGGCTGTTCTCTGAGAGGCTCTGTGAGCATCTGGCTAAGAGAGATGTAGATATGTACAGCCAACCAGTGGACTCAGCCTGGGGATCCCAATGGAAGAGTTAGGGGAAGGACTGAAGGAGCTAAATGGTATTGCAACCCCATAGGAAGAACAGCAATATCAACTAAACAGACCCCTCAGAACTTCCAGGGACTAAGCCACCAACTAAAGAGCATACATGGACCAGTCTGTGGCTCCTACTACTTATGTAGCAGAGGAGTGCCTTGTGTGGCCTCAGTGGGAGGGGAGGTTTGTGGTCCTGTGGAGGTTTGATGCCATAGAGAAAGGAAATGCTAGAAGGGTGATGTGGGACTGAATGAGTGGGTGGAGGAGCACACTCACAGAGGTAAAGGGGAGGAATAATAGGGTAGGGCTTCTTGGAGGGGGAACAGGGAAGGAGGACAACATGACACTATTACTGAAGCTATGAAGTGCTCAGAAAAAAGGCCTATCATGATGGTCCTCCGAAAGACCCAACAAGTAGCAGAATTATTCAGATGCAGATGTTCACATACAACCAATGGACAGAAGCTGCTAAACCTTATTGTTGAATTAGGGAAAGGCTGGAAGAAGCTGAGGAGGAGGGCAACCCTGTAGGAGGACCAGCAGTTTCAACTAATCTGGATCCCTGAGATCCCTCATACATAGGGACACCAACCAGGCAGCATATGCCAGCTGATATGAGGCCCCCAACATATATACAGCAGAGGACTGCTGGGTCTGGACGATGTTACAAAAGAGCCACTTAATTCTCAAGAGATTGGAGACCCCAGGGAGTGGGGATGCCTGGTGGGATAGGGAGTGGGCTTGGGGTGGTGGTGGTGGGGACATCTTCATTAAAACACAATCAGGGGGAGCAGGTGTGGGATGAGGAACAGTCTGAGGGTGGACCAGGAGGGAGATAAATCTGGACTGTAAAAAAAGATTAAATAAAAATTTAAAAACCCACTTAAAATAATTAATAAAAAATAAATAAGAAAAAGCATTTCTCAAGGTCCCAACGAATGAATCTTGGACTAAGACTAAACTATCAGCATGGCTGCTATCTGGGCCTGTGTTGTTCTTTGCATCTGAGAAAGGTGAGTGGCTGTAAGAAAGTCTAGCTGCCAAAGAGAGGAGAAATTTGCCATCACAGAGATGAAGAAAAAACACAACCACGGGGAAATTATGACAGATATTGCGGGGCTAATGAAGATAACTTAATAGCTCCAATTTTACTCAAGCATCTGCATCATCTCTTAATCTCTTCCATGAGGTACACCTCTTTAGAACAATGAAAATGGAGTTTCTAGACATGAATCTTCAACATATATGCAAATAATAGATTTTTCCATATTATGTAAATATAGATAATGCACAGATGAAAATTTACAGTGCTTGAATAATACTATAGGAGAAAAGTATACTTATAATCATAAAATTTTGTCAGTATTCACAAATAGTCCTTATTTGTTAGAGTTAGAATCTCTTCACTGCCCTTTGATTTGTCTGATGATTATTTTAATGGATCTATGGCAAAAAAAAAAGTATTGAAATCAAGTAATTTCCCCATTAAGCATCTCCCAGCAAAACTTACCTGCTTATTAAAGATGAAAGGTTTCTTTTCTTTATTGTTTAAATTATTTCCACATTCATATGACTCAGTTATAATAAGATTTTTGCTCTAGCTTCAGGCTTATTAATATATGAATTTTTTTAATTTCTATGCTGCATAGTGAATTACTACAAATATAGTCTCTTAAAGCAATACATGTTTGATATCTTAGTTTCTGGAAATCAGAAACGTGTCTACAGTTTAATTAGGATTCTGGCATCAAGCCACTATTTAGATGTTGTCAAAAGATATTGGTCTTGTTGGCCTTGCTTTAGATTCTATTTGAACAAAAACATCTCCCAAGCTGCTGCTGTCATTATATATAAATATATATATATATATATATATATATATATATATATATATATTATGTATAATTGCTGTTTCCCTTTGGTCAGACATTTTCTTGCTACATGACCCTCCTTTTAGGGTTTCACAATTGTATAGCAGCTTATTTTCAAATTCAGCAAGAGAGAATTTTTCTGCTCAATCTGCTAAAACTGGAGTCTCATTTATACAAATCATGTGAAAGATGCCCTATCATCTTTCCCTTTTTCTGCAATTCAGTAACTGTAGGGGAATTCCACTAAAGCCATACAACACAGCAGAGTTATATATGCATCACGAAGAACATGGATAGGCATAGAGCTATAAAGTTAAATCCTACGCTGTAGTATAGGACTCCAGATGATGCTAATTTCTGGAATGTGGTACATCTGAGAGAGTCTGGCTGGGACAAAGGCCAAATATGCAGCAAGCATTAGGACCATATGCCCAAAGCTTTTTAATACCACTTGTTTAATGCAACTAGTCACGGAACATAGTGAAGAGACTGTTCCCCATGCTGGGTTCTCATCTTGCATTTCTTCAGTGTTTTCTTATATTCTCTCGCATGATGATATTTACTTTGAACTGCTGTATATTTTAAATGCATGAACTTATGTTTTATTTTGCTGATGTTTACAGCTAAGACATTGCTTTTAGTCTTGGCATATTCTCTAGACATAGAGTTTTGAATAATTTTAGGGCTGTGGATATTCTTGAATATAGACTACCTGGTTTTCACTATGCATTTCTTATGAATGTTTGGATACCCCTGACAAAATATTCTCATTCTGAAATTTCTCTCAGAGGCTTCTTTTTGAATGGTGGGTTTATAGCTAATGGCATTATTTTCATAGGTGTGGAAATGTTGGAATACAGAGCATAGTTTGAAGATGATAACTGAGGGCAGATCTATGGAGTGTATAGGATCTCTGAATACTAACCATTTAGTCTTCAGTAGCAGGGTCTGTCATGCTATCCATGTTATGAATACCTGACCTCTGTAAAGTGCTCCTTTCACAATGAATATCTGCTCAAGCACATAAGACAAGTTACAATAGCTTTGAAATCATGATCCAAAATAGAGATTCCCTATCTTCAGTGGTTTCTGTCAAATATTTAACTAGCTGTGACAAAATCTTTCTAATGTGAGTATAGTTATTACAGCCCTAAATACACAGTATGTCAACTGACAGTTTAAAATATTGAATAGAAACTACCCAATCATCTCTCATGATTCAGGAAAGTAAAATAATAACTAGCATGAAATAGTCTTAGCAGTTGTCACTGATTTCTGTATCATTATAGCTATTGTCTTAAGAAAGTAGACTCCTTAATACACACACACACACACACACACACACACACACACACACACACTAGTAGTACTAGTAGTACTAGTAGTAGTGGTAGTAGTAATAATAGTGCTACTACTGCTGCTGCTACTGTAGAGAACAGAGTCTCTATCATGTCTCACAACTGCACTGTCAATGATGCATGCCACCATCTTTGACACGGTCCTCCTGCTCTGTAACCATATAATTCAAATCGTTTTCACTATAACATTTAAAGTGAATATCAAAATGTAGCAAATTTATTTTTTTTTCATCCAAATTCATATTCCATCTAAGTCAAGATTTAGTATGTTTTTTTGAGAGGTCATTTGATTAACTTAGGCTGGTAAATTACTAAGTGCCATGTTTTCTTCAAATTATAAGAACATATAATCTCTTGGTAATATGTTAGCTGCATTGTATTATTTGGGATTCTTACGGATTGGAAAAATACTAGGCAAGTACCTTAGAATGTCTAGTTATTTTGACTGGTGAGAAATTATACTCTAAATAAAATATGGGTTTCCTTTGAAAATAAGTTGCTTGTATAAAACATTAAGGTAGAACATTAGTCATTTTACATAATTTGTGCAAAACAAAAACACAGCTGTGTCCTTCTGTACCTAATCATGTCAGCCATAAACAAAAACCAAAACAATTAATAGACAATACATACTTATATATGTATCCACATGAATAAATTGATAACCAAATTTGTTATGTGAAGCAAGTAGCTAATTGTTTTAGAGTAAGAGTCAGTATTTTCCAAGGTAGAATGCTATCCCTTGGAATGTGTTGTTAGCATATTCTACTTTAAGGTCTGTATTCTCTATTGAAAGTGAGTGGTTATCTAGGTCTAAATAAATATAGCAATATATAAAAGTGACTCTAACCCTTACTATCTGAATACTTGTTCTTTTTAAAGCTTCCATGATGTTGAGGGCATGAAGACCACACAATTTGTAGACTTTGGAGAGAAGAAGCTCATTCCTCTGCAGCATAGAAGACAATCACCACCTATGATAGTTCATTAACTTGAAGATAGATGTTTCCATTTCTTACTCAGAAAGAACCTTTCCTGCAATCAAAATCTTTGAAACCTGCTACATCCTCATAACCCTACCCCCAAATAGAGATGGAGAAAAAGATTATTGACTTTTGTTACAATCAACAAAGCTGAAAGGAGCTGAACAACAGATGAAGAACGGTTGTACATGGAGATGCAGAGTTTGGGATTTTACCCAGCTTGTTTCAGGTCTTGCTTTGGTACAATATTTTCTCACTATGTTGTTTTGGAATGGTAATATATATTCTGTGATATTAGAAGTATGTGATCTGCTTTTTGATTTTGATTTTATCAGGGACAACAGTTAAGAGATTGCATGATCCTCAGGAGAGACTTTGAACGTTGTTGAGATTCCTATAGGCTATGGGGACTTTTGAACTTGGACAAAATGTATTTTGCATTATGCTACAGCTAGTATGGCCCCCATAGAATCATGTGTTTGAACAAGTCTGAGCTAGCCTAAGTGTAGAATGTGGTGGTTTGAATATGCTGGCTCATAGGAAGTGGCACTATTGAGATGTATGGCTTTGTTGTATAGATGCAGCCAAGTTGGAGGAAATACATCACTGTATATGAAGGTTGTTGGGTCTCCAAGGGCTCAAGCTCTCCCCATATAGGAAGAGGTCTTCCTGGCTACCTATGGTAAGACAATCCTCTCCTGGCTACTTACAGATCAAAATATAGAATTTGAGCTCTTTTCCAGTCCCATATCTGCCTGGATGCCGTCATGCTTTCCAGCATGATGATAATAGACTATACTTCTGGAACTATAAGCTTGAAATGTTTTCTATAAGAGTTGCCTGGGTCCTGGTGTCTCCTACCAGCAATGAGATGCTAAAATACTATTTAATGAAAGATTTACATTTTTAGTTGTTAATATATATTTAGGTGATCTTCATGTCTCATTGTTTCTTACAATAAAAAAAGTGACTTCATCTCTGAATCTTGAGAGCTACCATATTTTTTCATACCAACTCTATATGAACCACACACATGCATGCCCCACTATTACTACAATTTCTGAAAAGCAATAAAAGTTGAAAAAATATTATCCTTTAAAGAAAGGTTATTTTGAGTGAAGGTGTGAAGTAGCAGTCATATTAGGATAATGCATTGAAATAAATCTTCCCATGTGACTCAGTGACCAATTGTGAAATAAGGTATTGGAGAAAAAAATTAATAACCTGGGTAAATGATGAAACATCCTGTTTAGAGATACTAACTGCTTAAAAGAGGTGGAATTGAAAGTCTTTGGAAGAAACGTATATGTAAGTTGTTGGAAGTAGAAGAAAGATTATGGGGGAGTTTTCTAGATAATATTCTTTTATGATTAGATATATTTTCACAGATAATAAAGAACGCCAGACTTTATACAATATATATAATGACTTAGTTGATATTCTAGAAATAATATTTCAAGAGAGAGTTATAAAAAATTGGAAGGATTGTTTTCTTGACCCAGAGAAGCAATGACTGATGCAAAAATAACCAAAGCATTAAAATATTACAACAAACTGGAACTGGTTGCTGTTTTGGAAGGAGGGGCAAGGATAAGTGGATAAAAAAATATTCAAAAAGGGTGAACTGCCTGAGAGTCATTATTTAGAGTTCTAATTTGAACCAGTGTAGTAGAGCTGTATCTTGAGAGTGAGGTTGGAAGAATTAGGTAACATATCAATGTGGCCTAGTTGATATCACTTGTTGTTCATCTGCTTCTCTTGTTTCTCAAAATCAAACCTTATACTTATTTTTTTTCTGTTAAAGCTGTTATGCAGAATATAAAATTGTATTTCAAATCTAGAATTTATCTTGTCACCCTCACAGATATATCTCAGCTCTCAACTGCAAATGGATAAATTGATGTGTGTTTGAGTGTTCTGCCCTATGCCATCAAGTCAGTTTGAATATAATTTCATACATAGGAAAAGACAGATGGTGGACTCTGTCAGGGACATAATCAGCATTGAGCCCTTTTGGCTTTGCAAAATGTGAGAAATCATCTGCAATTTAGTTAAAATTTGAAAAGAAGCTACTGGAGCCTGTACACTAGTGAAGTGAAAGATCTGACAAGGTTTTCAAACAATCAGTGTTCTTTAAATAGCAGAATTGAGTATGGCAGGGATAGAGTATTTAGGAATTCTGTTGCAATGTAACCCAAGGATGGTGAGTTCCTTTTTATTCCTAGGAATAAAATTTCTTCCAATATCTGGACATTATTACTGTTATTCTGCTTTCTGTTTTTGTTTCCTTCTGTTTTCACACAGCTTAACCTTGGTCATAGGGTACATTCCCCTCAAAACAGAATTCTTGCAACATACTTTCCAACAAGCTTTGTCTCTTACAGTGAACTGACTAATAAATTTGCTTTGGCTGTTCAAAGCCTTCACAAAAAGATAAAAGTTATATTGTTCATTCATCTATTTAAATTCTGCATTCTCACTTTAGAGGATGGTCTAGAAAGACACAAAATACAGTTTCTTTATTGCTGTACTACCCATGTTGCTCAGCACAATGCTGATACTGAGATAAGCATTTATCACATTTGTGGCTAGATCAACAAATGAAAATAAAATAAGAAGCTCCTTAAAATGTGGACCCATTTTGACAACTTAGTGAGATTGTTGAGGAATAAATGATTTGTTCTGGACTTTTTGAGTAGGGGAAGAATTTTTGAATAGTGGAAAAGTTTTATATGAATTGGCTGTAAAAAGAAGTTATAAGAAGACAGACTTTCTGGAAATTATAATTAGTATAGAAATTGGATAAAATACATACATCTTAATTATGAAAAATCCCATTTGATAAAATATAAGTACTCACAGAATAGAAAAATACCACATGTACAATACAAAAACATCACCAAATTAAATATTGGTATGTGATTATATTTTTAGCATTATAACAAATCCAAAGTTATACATTTGCGAAACATATGTTTTCCTGAATATATTTTTTACTAAAGTATGAAATTTTGTGTTACTCAATTTTATGTCAACTTTTTCAAATATATCTAGAGTTGACTAATACTAATTTTTTTTCAGTTCAGTGGCTCCTGATGCATTGTTTATATTAGATATTTATGCATAGGCCAGTTGATCATGAACAAATTACCAAACTTTATATTGTAGCGGGGCACCTTGTTCCCAGTGTTGTTACCATAATATATTATAGCATACCTTGTGTTGTATCAAACTTTAATTCAAACATTAACACATTTGACAACTATTCTGAAATCTATAAAAGATTGTTTTCTATTTCTCCCTCAATGCAGTTATGTATATATTTCAGAATAAAAAGTAGACCTACATTCAGCCATACCAATGAATTAAGATTCATCATAATTCTGGTGAACATATTATAAATGAAATTCTGAAAATAAATAAATTATTCATGGGATGAACAAAGATCTGTAAGTTAATGGAATTTTGAGAAATGAAGATTATGTTATTTCCACAAACTCCTGATTAGAAAATGGTTTTTAACATTTTTTCCCTTCATTTTAATTTTTCCCTTTGTTTTACTTTCCAACTTAAAAATGGCAATATCTCATCTTGTGGAAACAAACGTTTGGCCAAATAATTGAGATATCATGCAGCAGCGAAAAATCAAAAGTTACCTGAGTCAAAGTCATTTGACATTGCTCAGACTGAAGGTGTACACATCTCATGACCACAGTCCATATGCTTACAAACATGTGCTCTAGTGACCATGTAGGTGTCTAAATAGTGTAGAAAGTGGGTCCTGTCTATGTGAAGTGATTGAAAAAGTAAACAAGTTATTCAGTGATTACTTAGGTCTGAAGATCTAATATGCATATGAACTCTGATAGGTTAAAGTGCTGTAAGGAAGTATATGAATTTAGAGATGAGAAT
Organism: Rhabdomys pumilio; assembly: GCA_030674055.1. Lineage (NCBI taxonomy): Eukaryota > Metazoa > Chordata > Mammalia > Rodentia > Muridae > Rhabdomys > Rhabdomys pumilio. The sequence continues at coordinate 61,591,723 of JANHMN010000011.1, forward strand.
CTGAATGATTATTAAGTGAGAAAAATGAGAACAGGTTTCATTTTGTTATATATATATATGTGTGTGTGTGTGTGTGTGTGTGTGTGTGTACATATATATTAGTTATTTGAGAATTTCACTCATGTTTACATCATGTTCACCTTCCCTATTGTCCAAGAGTACACTTTTCTCTTCACACCAAATTTTGTCTTTTTTTCCCCCATTAAAATCAGTTTGTGACGTCCAAATATTCTATGTTGTATTACTGTTCATAGGCCATACTCTTAGATATGCCTACCTTTCCTCTCTGAGAAGTTTAGTTTGTCATCAATATGAATGTATTCATTTGCCTACATACAGACCACCAGCTACATCAGCACCATTTATTGAAAATGCCTTCTTTTTCCACCGTGCTTTTGGCTTCTTTGTCAAAGATCAAGTTTCCATAGGTGTGTGGGTTTACTTATGGGTCTTCAATTATATTCCATTAATCAACCTGTTTGTCTCTGTAAGAATACTGTGTGGTTATTATTGCTATTGCCTTGTAATATCTCTTGCAGTCTGAGATACTGATTCCCTCACATGATCTTTTACTGTTAAAAATTGTTTTGTCTATTCCCTTTTTTTCATTTTTCCACATGAAGTTGAGAATTGCTCTTTCCTCTTGGAGATGGGAGAAGAGGAATTGGGTGAAAAAACAGTTGGAGAGTGCACCAGGAGGAGGACAACAAAGAAAACTTTAATAATAATAATAACAATAATAATAATAATAATTGAATAATAATAAATGAATAATAATAATAATAATAAAGTAATTGGGCCTAGAGATATTTCTCAGTGGTTAGAGTCACTGACTGTTGTAACAGAGGACTCACATTCTATTTCCAGCACCCTCATGGCAGTTCATAACTTGCTTTAACATCAGTTCTAAGGAATCTGGACTCTACATACACTACATACCTAGACATGCATGAAAGAAAACATCAATACACAAAACAAATAAATAAGCAATAAAAATGTAAGAAAAATTCTTGTAATTACACAATGTAGTCTCTGTTTGGTCAGTATTTGATAACACAAAGCAAAATTTTAGAGTTTGGTACAAATGTGACTTAAGTTAGAGTCTTGGGAAGTAGTTATGTGGTCTGAGATATGTCTGGGTACTTTGACACTCGTCTTGGATAAATTCTGAAGAGGAGCCTTTTGAGTATGATGTAATTTTTATATAATAAGAATATGGTTAAAATATTATTATCCATAAGGTTGAATGATGTGAATATTATGTATTGAGATTATGCTATGGAAGTGTGAAAATTTTACAAAACATTTATAAAATTCAGAGGAAAGTTGACATTGATATTCTAATCAGATTATGTATACTTTTCAGAAAAAGAAACCTAATAGACCCGTTTTTTCTTTGAATCCTTAACTCACACAAACCAGTCAATCCCGTCCTGAAATTGTGTCCATTATCCATTTTAAATATATTTATCAGTGTGAATTTATTTTTCTGGACAAATAACAGTTAATACTGATTCTCATTGTAAATTATATACAAAATTAACAGTTTAAAAGTTATTTGAACGTAAAGACAATGACAAATTTTTCAGCTATTCTGGTTGTTATTTTAAAGGTTTCCTTCAAAGTTCACATCTGTTGAAGTATTTTTAAAATAAAAAATAAAGCAAATGTGAAATTAAAACAAAGGTTTTTATTTTGTTTAACACTTACTTTGTTAAAATATTTAAATAACTTTAAAATTACGTTTAGTTTTAAAATGCATAAAATAGAAGCTACTACCAAAGATTAACACAATTTATTCATTAATATAGTTTAAATATCCAGTTATTGACAAAAGCAATAAAGGCAAAAGAATTACTTCACTTCTGACTTTTTTGGCAGTATAATATGAGCTACTTTCTTCAGGTCTCTAGGCCATCTTTAAAATTCAGTTCTACTTTTCTGTAAAATAATCCATTTCCTTACGGTTGTGTTTGCATAATTAATGTCCCACTCCACAATTTACATGCACTGATTTTCAAAGACTAATTTCAAAGCTTAGCATTTTATTGCTTCTTGTTCAAGTCTTATTCTGTCTGTTTGCAAATATAATTTGCTTCTGATTAACCCCATTTAAACTCCATATTATAGAAAGTGATAATTTTTAAAAGATGAGCTACAAGTATCCTTTGTATACAGAACGGTATATTTTAAGGCTAACAACAAAAGTGCATTTAAAGAAGGTCAGAAAATCATGAATTCTGGCAAACTTACACTCAAGATAAGAGTTTGAATATAACTGTCGAAATTTGGCACAAAATATACAAATAAAAATTCACTATGTTAATTTATTAGTTCTAATATTGAACATAATATTAACATAAATTTAAGTTATGATGAATGCAGACACAACTATTTAGAACTTAGCTAACACAGAAATACACAGATATGTCAATACTTTTTGCTTCTCTTCTTAAATCACAACCTGTAACATGTATTATAGAATAGGCCAATATTAATACCTGAGTGATACGGCTGACCCGTATTTTTCCTTTTATACCTATGTTTTTATTTTGAGTCATCCATCTTCATGAACAGCCAAATCCCTCTTGCTCAGTCTCACAGGATTGTGCCATTCCACTCTCCTTGTTCCCTTGTAGCTATGATTTGTAGCATGATCCACCTTTTGATTTACGACTCAATAACAGCATATGAGATTTCATGAGGTTTTCACTGGGATATTAGCAAAATTCCTCTGAGAATACTGCTGATGTATATGTAAGATATTCAATATAAAATTATTTATATTTGTTTTTATTGTTAAAATGGTTTTAATAAACTCTCTCAAAAACATGGTCTTAATCACAAAATTATGAACAGGAGTCATTACATCTGAATTATAAAAATCAATTTTTAAGCACAAAACACACATATATCACATAAAACAAAATGGAAACAAACAAACGACTATTATATGAAAGAAACATCTCCTAGATGTATAAGACAAAGAGAACAATTTTTTTTATAAATTTGAAACAGAGTTGAAAAGTAGACTTTCTATATCCTGAGTAAAGAAAGTAGAAAGTTTTTCAATATTCTTTATCTAACACTGTGTTCCATATAACTATATTGTCCGTTTAGTAACATCTTCTTTTATGTAAATACTAAAAAAGCCAATAATAAAGATGTGAGTATGATGGGAGAATGCAGGAAAATTATTGTAAATGTTGCCTTCCCTTTGTTGGTATTTTCACAGATTCTGGAAAGTTTGCTGTTGAGAAAAGTAAATTTATTATTTAGAAGACAAAGGAAAAACACCAAATACACAGGTCAATTTGAGCTACTAGACTGTCGAGCCATTGAGAAATTATCAATGATTGGTACCCACAAGCAAAAGTGAGTTTCCTAACAAATAGTAGATGAATAAAGCTGAGCAAATGACCTTGTAATATAGTGGGACATTGTTTGGGTATATGTCCAGGACTGGTATAGCTGGGTCCTGGGTTGAAGTATTTTCAAATGCTTTATAAACTGTCAAAATGATTTCCAAAGTTGTTGCACAAGTCTGTACTCCCACCAATAATGGAGGACTGTTTCCCTTTCTCCACCTGTTCCTCAGCATGTTCTGCCCCTTGAGGTTTTGATCTTGGCTATTCTGAGGTATGTAGGATAGAATCTCAAATTCATTTTGATTTGTGTTTCTCTGATGCTTTAGGATGTTGAACATTTCTTTGTTTATCAGTCATTAGAGAATACTCTATTGAAAATTCCCTGTTTAGCTCTGTACTCCATTTCCTAACTGGGTTGTTCATTTGTTTGTATGTTTGTTTGTTTTGGTGTCTAATTTATTGAGTTTATTATATATTTTGGATATACCTCCTCTGTCAGATGTAGTGTTGAAGAAACTGGAAACAACATACATGTCCATCAACGTAGAATAGATAAAGTAATGTGGTACATTTACACATTGGAATACTATTCATCTGTTAAAAACAAAGACATAATGAAATTTGCAGTCAAATATAGGGAACTAGGAAAGGTCATGATGAATGAAGCAACATAGAATTAGAAAGACACACAAGGTATGTATTCATTTACAAATGAACTTTAGCTATAAAGAGTAAAATCCTACAATTCACAGACCCAGAGAAACTGTGTAAAAAGGGTTCAAGGGAGAAAGCTTGACTCTCACTCGAAAGGAGAAATAAAATATAAATTGTAGGTGAATGGAGGAAGGGAATTGGGTTGGAGAAGGGGTTAAGAATGGAATAGAGATGAGGATCAGGTGGTGGTGCATGGGGTGGGACTGGGGAATTGGCAGAAAGAGAACACAAATCTGTGGACAGGGCATTTCTGTGAAGAGCCAGTGACCTGGAACAGAGAGGCTCCTGGGGACTGTATGAGGAGGACTCTAGCTGAGACACCTAGCAGCTAGAGAAATGGAGACAGAAGTGGCTACCTCCTATGTCCAGGGAGCACTTCCAGTGGTGGGAGGGCGAGGGATACCAAGCCACCCACAAAAGCTTCAACCTAAAATTTGTGTAGCTTAGAAGACATGCAAGGATAAAGATGGAGCAGAAATTGAGGCAATGGCCAACCAATGACTGGTCCAAATTGAGATCTATCCAATGGGAGAGACACAACCTGTACTGACTTGTTTTGTGTCAACTTAACACAAGCTGGAGTTATCACAGAAAAAGAAGCTTCAGTTGAGAAAATGCCTATATGAGATCCAACTGTAAGGCATTTTCTCAATTAGTGATCAATTGGGGAGGGCCCCTTGGGGGTTGTGCCATCCCTGGGCTGGTAGTCATGGGTTCTATAAAAAAACCAAGCTGAGCAAACCAGGGAAAGCAAGCCAGTAAGTAGTATGTGTCCATGGTCTCTGAATCAGCTCCTGCTACCTAAACTGCTTGAGTTCCAGTCCTGACTTCCTTTAGTGATCAACAGCAATATGGAAGTGTAAGCTGAATAAATCCTTTCCTCCCCAATTTGCTTCTTGGTCATGATGTTTGTGCAGGAATAGAAACCCTAACTAAGACAAATGGGTAGCAGCATAGTGGGGTATTCCTGTCACAACATGACCATGTTTTGGGGAAGATTGTGGAAGGACTTTGGAACTTTAAGCTAGAAGAGCCATTGGGATGTTAAGAGCTCTGTGGGATGTTCTGTAGGAGCTTGGAAGATAATGTTGAGAACAGTGCAAAAGATGGAGGTCTGGCTTGTGAAGATTAAAGACTCTTATAAGGGATGTAATTGATTATAAGGTATGTTATTGATCTCAGAAAACACTTGCCAGTTTTTTTTTTTTGTTTTTTTTTTTTTTTTTTTTTGTGAAAAACAATTTCACAGACAGCCAAGGTTGTACCTTGTGCTGTGGCTGGACTGGGTAATGTGTAAGACACAACCCCTGACACTAATTAGTGATACGCTGCCATGCTTGCAGATATGAGACTAGCTTAACTATTTCCTGAGAGGCTTCACAAAAGTAAATGGAAACAGATGCAGTCATCTACAGCCAAATATTATGTAGACATGGGGGCAGGGTGTTGTGGAAGATTGGCAAGTGTCTTAGTCAGGGTATCTATTCCTGCACAAACATCATGACCAAGAAGCAAGTTGGGGAGGAAAAGGTTTATTCAGCTTATACTTCCACATTGCTGTCGATCACCATAGGAAGTCAGGACTGGAATTCAAGCAGGTCAGGAAGCAGGAGCTGATGCAGAGACCATGGACATATATTACTTACTGGCTTGCTTTCTCTGGCTTGCTCAGCATGTTTTCTTATAGAATGCAAGATTACCAGCCCAGGGATGGCACCACCCATAAGGGGCTCTCCTCATTTGATCACTAATTGAGAAAATGCCTTACAGCTGGATCTCATGAAGACATTTTTTTCAACTGAAGCTCCTATCTCTGTGATAACTCCAATTTGTCTTAAGTTGACACAAAACCAGCCAGTACAGCAAGTAAGACTAAGGAATTTGGAGAGGTCAAGAACTTCAGAATCAACTTCCCTGTGCCCATGATGCACACAGAGTCTGATCCACCAACCACAGAGCATACAGAGGCTGCAGCTAGGCTTCCTATATATTTGTAGTGGATGTGTAAATTAGTCTTCATGTGGACTAGTTAATTTTACCATGGACTATCTCTGACTCCATTGCCTGCCTTTGGATTCCATTCAGCTTGCTGGACTGCCTTGTAGGGCCACAGTAGGTAAGAATGTTCTTATTCCTGCTGTGACTTGTTGTGCCTGGACACTTAATAAAGATGGGGCACTTTCCCTTATATGAGGAGAAGAGGAGGAAATAATGTGGTTTGGAAGGGGTTTGGAACTGAGAGAAGATAACAAAGCAGCACTGTGATCAGGATCTAAAGTAAGTAAATAAATTTATTAAGGAGAAAAAAATAAAATGTTTAGTATAGTTTTTCGTTATATATATGTATATATATATGTCAATTTTATGTAAATATATAATTTATTTTTACATGTATTCATTAATCTAAATCATGAAGGAAAATAATATTTGAGACTTTCTAGACTTATCATAAAACATAAACTATTAACATATACTGAGGTTAAGTAGAAAACACACTTTTAGTTTTAAAGACTGTGATAATCAGCCTGGTAGTATAAAGTGGTCCAATGACAAATGAACAGCCCTGAAAACATGAATATAAGAAACATTATACAGACTGAACAGGTTATATTTAAGAATATATACATATATTAAAATCTTGACTATATATGCACACTTTGATATTGATGAAAAATTTATGAAAATCTTTGGAAATGAGATGATGAAATCTTCTGATTTCATATTCAAATAATTTTTAAATTAAGAAAAATAACTGTAACTGTATACTTTCTGACATGCATCAACCCCTCATCACAAAATTGTCATTTAGGAAAATATGTAATAGTATTTAAATGGGATTCATTTTTAAATGTTTACAAAACATATGAAATTATGTTCACATTATGTACATTTTAATATGTACAGATATAAAAGTAAATACACCCCCTCTGACGGAAAAGTTATATTGGTGATAATAGTTTAAGCTCAATTTAAAAGTACTATGGCTTGCTTTCTTAGAAACAGGAATATCAGGTCTTAGCTAGGAACAGTGGAATTTTCCTGATGAGGTAGTCTGGTCTTAGAAGTGTTTTAGAAAACAAGTAAAGTGCAAAGTTTCACTAAGTCCCTCAAGTAAAAATGATGTAAACCCACAGATGACAGTTTAATGGGCTCAGGCAGGAGGATGGGGATACATAATATCAAGATAAATGGTGCTGAATCCCATGGACAGATTCAGTTACTGACTCTACAGATCAATAGTGGCAATCATGATGAGAATTTACTGTTAGGGAAACATATTTTGGTAGTATCTGTGGCTGCCTGACAATGCATATTCAAAAGACAAATTATGTGCCCTAGAATGTTAACCTTGTCACTGATCAGTTTAGTAATTTTCTGAGGTATACAGAAAACATTGAACCTTTTTATTTAAAAAGTTACTGTAGTGAGTATGATATTCCTTTTAAAAGACTTTACCATCCCTCAAATTATGATCAAATAATTAATTTTTAACTCACAATATAATATTAATATTCAATTTGTTCATTTATCTATTTATAATCTAAACACAGTGAAATGCTAATACCTGTATTTAATAATTGAAAAGACAAAACATGACACTGAAGGATATGCATTGAAATAGGACTGAAAATGATATATTATGATACATTCAGGGAAGATGTCAACCTTGCATAAACTAGACAACACTGCATCTGTTAGCAAAACAGACATTGACAACTTTGCTTTAAGAAAAATTGTACTTATTGGTATGGAGATTGAAAAAAAAAGAACAATTAATCAGGTGTCAGTTTCTCAGTTTTTAGTGTCCATTTTTTTTTTTTATAAAATAACAAAGATATTCAGAATTTTATTCATTGAGATTGTCAGATTCGTTTTTCTGCATGCATTTGAATTATATGACACTATCATACTGCTATATTAAAATAATATTGCTTTCATTTGAATTTGAAATGTCTTCTAAAGATTTCATGGAACGAAGTATGGCTTACTAGTTGGTGAAATTTGGGGCACTGATTGAATCCTGAGGTCAGAATTGTAATCAACAGATTCTTTCTTTGGCAGATTAAAACTGAATGGTTTTCCAGAAAGAAGATGAAGATTGGTTGTAGAAAATAAGTAAGATCAGCATAGAAAATCAGTAAGAACAGACATGGCTTGGGAAGATCTTCCTTGTCTCTGGGTAATTCCAGACGGCTGTATGTAACCTGCTCCACCACATACTCTCTGTCACGATGTTCTGTTCTATTACATGTCTCAAAGCACAGATCCAAGTGACCGTAGCCTGTAACATTTGCAGAAATGAATCGGGTAAGCTTCCCTCATTGAAGTTGTTTCACTTAGTTTTGAAAAGACATACACATAAATGTAAAGAATAGTTGAATACACTCCATGAAGCAATTTTTTTCTTCTCTCATGTTCATATGCTGGGATCCGCTGTGCCACTTAGATGACAGAGAGCAGAACACATGGCTACAAAAGAGAACCTGTGCTTTTCCTAATAATGATTTTTCGAAAGTAATTCTCATAACCTAAACATGGGCACATACCATTCTATTTTATTGTGATTTGATTCTCTTCCTATAATTACTGACCAAGTTACCTACTTGGCAAATTTCAAGGACAAACTAGTGAATTATTTAGCTAAAGAAAACAAGTGAAAACTTCTAAAATTACCTTAGGGTTGTGTAACCGAAAAAATACAAGCTGAATATATTCTTTGTTGAGCTGAATAATAGGAAGTTTTCTTCTACTAGTGCAACATTTAATTGATGTATTATTTATAATATGTTACTTTTATGTTTGAAAAATTGTCAACAATTATACATTTACATCATAAGTTATTTGATTATATATTGTCAATATTTGTAAAATTTCCCTATTGTCTTCGCTATTTAGACTTTTTTCTTGTGATTAATGTTAGGATTCAAACTTAAAATGAATATATTCCTTCAGTCATTATGTTCTTTGATGTATCAAAGACAGATTAGATTAATGTCACACATTCTCTTAATGCCTCCTCACTATTTTAAAGTTTCCTTTTAGATTTATGAATTTAATAATACTTCATAACAATTATTCTCTTGTTTATTTAACCATAAATGTTTTCAATCATTTAGGTTCAAATATTCATTTTGAGAATTTAAACTTTTCATCCCAATATTAGTTTTATTAATTTACTTACTTATTAACTTTACTTCCTGAATACAGATCGCCTTCTTCCTCTTTTCCCAATCACACCCACAAAAGCCCCTCTCCATATTACCCCCTCGACGTCTCAGAAACAGGGAAGTCCCCATGGGCACGAAGCTACTCTGACACACCAACTCACAGTAGTACTAACCACATTCTTTCCAATTGAAGTCAGACAAGGCAGTCCAACTCGAGGAAGGGGATTCAAAGGCAGGCAACAGAATCAGAAACAGCCCAGACTCCAACAATAAGTAGACCCACATGAAGACCAAGTGACAAATCAGCTACAAATGTGTTGGGAGCCTAGGTTCAGCTCTTGTACACTTTTTCATGAGTACTTCAGTTTCTAAGAACCCCAACTGGCCTAGCGTTGTTGACTATGTTTGTCTTTCTGTGATGTCATAGAAGAATTCAGTTCACTCATTGCTATCTCTCACTCTTCCACAAGACTCCCCACACTCACATGATGTCTGCCTCTGGGTCTCTTTATCAGTTTCTATCAGATGCTCAATGAAGCCTCTCAGGAATAAGTTATGCTAGATTTCTGTCTGCAAGTATAGCAGTGTCATTAATAGTGTTAGAAGTTGGCTCTTTCCCATAGGAAGAGTCTCATTTGGGACAGACCTGGGCTGTCCCTTGACTCAATCTCGGTTCCATCTTTATTCCTTACATCCAGTAAACCTGACAAATTTTGTGTTGAAGGTTGTGTGAGTGTTTTGTTATCTCCCTCCGGTAACTAGAAGTCCTGCCTGGTCACATCAGTCTCCATATCCCAAGTTGCTAGATATTTCAGCTAGTGTCACCCCTATAGACACCCAGGAGCATATCAATCTTCTGATATATTTCTCAGTTTCTTTCTTCACAGGCTTGAAGTTCTTGTCATATAGATCTTTCCTTTGTTTGTTTATAATTATACCAAAATATTTTAAATTATTTGTGGATGTTGTAAAGGGTGTTGTTTCCCCTAATTTCTCATCCTTTTTAATGCTTGTTATAAAGAAAGGGTACTGAATTTTTTAGGTAATTTTGTAATTTACTTTGATGATGATGTTGATTAGTGTTGTCCTCTGGTAGAATTTTTCAAGTCACTTATGTATGCACTCATCTCATCTGTGAATAGCGATACATTGACTTCTCTCTGCTCTTGATCTTACAGTTTTAACTTCAAAAACTAAGTTGAGAAGATATGGAGAGAGTGAGCAGCCTTGTCAATGATTTTAGTGGAATTACTTTTAGTTACTCTTCATTGAATTAGATGTTGGCTATTAGCTTGCTGTATATTGCTTTTATTACATGTAGGTGTGCAGTTCGATCCCTGATCATTCCAAGACTTTTAACATGAAGCAGAGCTAGAATTTGTCAAAGAATTTATCAGCATCTAATGAGATGATCATATGGGTTGTGTTGATGTGGTGGATTATATGCATGGATTTTCATGTATTGAACCAACTCTGCATTCTAGAGTGAAGCCTACTTAATTACGTGGAATAATGTTTTTGATGAGTTCCTGAATTTAGTTTGTGAGTATTTTATTATTTTTTGCATCAATATTCATAAGACAAATTGGTCTAAAATTTCCTTTTATTGTTTAGTCTTTGTATGGTTTAGGTATCAGTGTGACTATGGCCTCATAGAATGAGTTTGGCGGGATTATTTCAGAAGTCTGGTAGAAAGTTGCACTAAAACCATTTGGACATGACATTCCCATGAGAAGACTTTTAATGACTACTTCTAATTCCTTAGGGGATATAGGGTTGTTTAATTAATTTCCTTGATATTGATTTAACTCTGGAAAATTGTATCTATCTAGAAAATCATCCATTTTATTTAGATTTTTTCAATTTTGTAGAGTACATGCTTTTGAAATATGATGTAATGATTCTTTGAATTTCCTCAATGTCTGTCTTCTGTTTCTTCATATCTGATTTTGTTAATTTAGGTACTTGGCCTTTTTCTCTTGCAGCTTATAAATTTTTTTCTTTGTTCTATAGATTAGTATTTTGATGATAATGTGGCTGAAGGATTTTCTTCTTTTGTTTCTCTCTTTGCTTCTTTCTCTCTTCATTTCTTTCTCTTTCTTTCTTTCTTTCTTTCTTCCTTTCCAAATCTAATTGCCATTCTATCACTTTATAAGAAATTTGGGGAAATTTCTTTGATTATATTGAAAATATTTTCTGGGCCCTAGAACTTGTTTTCTCCTCCTTCTTCTATTTCTATAATTCTTAAGTGAAGTCTTTTCACAGTATCCTTGATTTCCTAGATGCTATGTGTCAGGATTTTTTTTTTATAAATGAATTTATTCATTTATTCACTCAACATACCAATAACAGCTTCTGCTCTCCTTCTAATCTCCACACTCACAACTTCTGTTCCCATTCCCCCTCCTCTATCTTCTATGCCTGATATTTTCTCTGCCATCTCTTGTATTGTCTTGGAGATGCATACTTCTGTTTATCCTGTTTATTTCTATAGGTTTCCATTTCCAGGTTTCCCTCTGTTTGCATTTTCTCTGTTGCTTCTATTTCCACTTTTAGGTTATGAATAAATTTCTTTATTTTTTTTTACCTGTTTAATTATATGTCACTACATTTCTTTAAAAGCCTTATTCACTTCCTCTTTAAAAGTCTCTCTCATCTTCATAAGTACATATTTAAGGTATTTTTCTTGTATTTTGTTTATGTTCAGGTACCCAGGGCTTGCAGAGGTAGGATAGCTGTGCTCAAGAGGTGCCATATTGCCCTGGATTTTGTTGATGATGTTCTTAATCTGATCTGAACCATCTAATTCTCCATTGATGTTCCTGGTTTAGTAGGTCTCCAGGAAGGTAGGCCTAATCTTGGTGTTCCTGGTGATGCAGGAATTGGGTGAGCAGCCTTGTGCTAGACAATGGGCATGTCACAATGTACTCTTGGACAGTTGATTGGCTGGGAAGTGATCTAATCTGTATGATCCTGTTGTAGCAGAGCTGAAGAAGGGTGGCAGAGTGATGGTAGGACAATGAGCATGATGGAGCTCCAGGCAGCTGAGAATACCCCAGGGGACTCAGTGGGCAGGAGACTGGGGTAGGAGAAGAGACTTAACCTAGAGGTTTCTAGTACAACAGTTGGTGAAGGCAGGCAGAGTAGTGGCCAGACAATTGTCCATCTAATCACTTTTACAGATAGTTTGACAAGAATGGAAAACAATTTGAAAACATATATTCTTAAATTTCATTATCTGCTTTTATTTTTCAATATTTATCAACAGCTAATTAATTTGAAATGTGTAATGTACTCTATATAATATACATTCTTTTTCTTAAAATATATTTTCTTATAAATTATTAGATATTTTTCTTAACTTTCATGATTAAACATGAAATTCTTATATAATAAGTACTAAAATATATTTGTAAGGATTTTACATGGGTTAGCCTTTTCAACATTTGTGGAAGGTGTAGGGAATCCCAGAGGAGCAATAGGAAATAATCTCTTACTCTAGGGGAAGTCATATTTCTTAGTATCAATCACTGTTGAGTTGCCTATACTCAAGTAAATCATTTTACATGCATGCTTATTCAGGCATACCCATTAGCATCAGATACATGCAGAAAAAAAGACATAAAAATAGGAACTTGTTGGGGAAAAAGAAGTGGTTTGTTGCAAATAAGGGAAGAAAAAAATATAATGAGGGAGAATATGATCAAAGCACATTATCCAAAAATATTTCTGTATGTACTCTACATGTAATAGTTTGATTAGCTTTCTTTAAGTTTCATTGCTCATTGTCATCAGGCATATGGTTTGCTCTAAATGTTGACAATATAAGTTGTTGGAAGTTCTTTATGAACTGTACGTTCCTTCCATTCCAAGAATGCATAGTTTCCCATATATACTAAATAAACACTCAATACATGTCAGGGTGAAATATCAGGTCACTAAATTTAACTTGTGACCTTTTACTACAAAACACCTTTCAGTTATTTTTTTTTCCTGTCAAGGTTAAACAGCTTCATATTTGTGATAGTGTCATTAAATTGTAAATTTTACCAAAATAATCTGCTACTTACCAAGAACATTATTTTCTGGATCAATGAAGTCATTTGTTCATGAAGTAAATGAAGATATTTTCCCCCAGTCCTCACTTATAGATGAGGAAATGGGAGACAAGAAGATAAGAATTGTCCACAGTTACAAACCTGAATTATTTTGTACTTAATATTTCTTGAGATTTTTGTTTTAGATTAATATAAAGCGTTTCTACAAGCAAGGAATTATGACTTCATGCATTACTGAGGGAGGGAAAATTATATTTGAAAATATTTTTAACTCAGACAACCTTGATTTTATTTGATGTTTTAACTGTCCTATCTTTATCCCATGTAATGACTTTACCCTGGAGATTTTGTTAGGTGGCCTGATATTAAAATTTGGGGAAACCAATTTGGTTGGTAAATTAGAAAAATAAGTTAGATGGAATAGCCCAAGGAAATGTCGGGGATTGCTCTGCGAAATGCTCAAACCCACACTGCCAAAAGCTTGGGGGCCAAAATTGTTAGAGTTCACCACACTGCCCCAAGCTTTGGGAGCTAAATTGTTCCAGCTTGTACTGCGGCTCTGGTCCACGGTTCAGGATTCAGCAAGAGAGAGAGAGAGTGAGGGCGGACGTGAAGAATGGAGACCAGACAGAGTATGATTCAGTCCCATTTTATTCTCAAGTCTCTTTTCTTCTCTCTTTCTAAGTCCCTTGTTCCTAGTTCAAGTCCCAAGTCTCGAGAGTTCCTAGACCCTAGTTTCTAGTCCCTAGTGCCTCCAGGTTCCAAGTTTCCAGTCCTAGTCTTCTGTCTGCCTCTCACCTTTTATCAGTCTCACTTCTTAAGTCACACCTTTAAGTCACACACATCCAAGAGAAAATCCTGGGTATATAAAACAAGATGTTATCAGAGTGTACTCAGCTGTTGTAGGCTGTTGAAAACAAGTCTCTTGTCAGGATATATGGCTCAAGATAGCTACAAAGATGATAGCTACCTTCTGTCGGTTCCCCAAAAGGAAAATGAAAAATAGGATTTCTTTTATGTTAAGACACAGATTACAAAATTAAATGTCTACATTGTTAAGTTTTAAGAGTGATTCATTCATATTACACACCTAACTACTTTCCAAATTGATTCATTGTAGGGTATTCTATTTTTTGTTATTGTTACTTGATATAGAATTTTTCTTAGTATAACATTATTTTTAAAAAAGAATGAGATTTTAGAGTTCATTTCAGCTATTATTTTATAGCAGCCTATTTCTTTAGAGTAGAGAAAACATGAAGTCTACATGCTGAATACTTTCCTCCGTGTAAATGGATTCTATAGAAAAAATATGGTGTCCATTTTATCTTGGCACACAGCTAGCATCTTCCAAGCAACAATATGTGTATGAGAGGGATTGAATAATCCATGAAAAAAATACATAACCAATTGAAGTGAAAACAAGAAGTTAAGATTATTTTGTCAGGTTTTATAGTATCTGAAAATGGATATTAGTAACAATGCTTGTTCCTAATTTGGAATAACTGTACTAATTCTTGTGTTCTACATGTTGAATGAAGAGAACCAAACTACAAGTTGTTTGATGGCCTCCACATTTTACCAAGGCATTCAACTAGGTACATGAATACATGTGTATACACACAAACACACACACACACACACACACACACACACACACACACACACAAACACACATATAAAATCACACAATAATAATAATAATAGTAATAATGAATTTAAAATGTTTTAATATTCTAAAGTAAATCCGAATCTAATAATAGACATTGTGCTCTTGACTATTCATGACTATTTTAGGATTAAGTAGCTATCTCTAGCCTTACCTCAATTTTTGTTAATT
Source organism: Rhabdomys pumilio (assembly GCA_030674055.1). Lineage (NCBI taxonomy): Eukaryota > Metazoa > Chordata > Mammalia > Rodentia > Muridae > Rhabdomys > Rhabdomys pumilio. The sequence continues at coordinate 61,606,871 of JANHMN010000011.1, forward strand.
CATAAGAAAATAAAATGAACATACATAATGAAATTAAAGCTTGTCTGTGTGTGTGACTGTATGTTACACTTTTACAATACAATAAGTAAGAACAAGAAGCAAAAATTTGTTATTTTTCATAATATATTGAAGTTAAGAGAAAACTTTCACATTTTACTTGACTGGAATTTATAATCAGAATGTCTACAATGAAAATTCTTTTTATAATCATTTATTATATTTGGTTGTTTTAACCCTAAATGCTATGGCAGGCTAAACATTATTGTTCCATGATAAAGTATTGCCCTAATAACCCTCATATCTATTTTCTCAAAAAAATAAAAAGAGAGAGATTTTCTAAGTTTTAGCTATCTTTAGTATAAATTTTGAAATAGAATAGTTATTCACAATACTTCAGAAAATATTGATACACATTTGCATTTTAAATTCATAAAACTAAAAGTTTCATTTAAAATTAATTATGATTAACATTCATACAAAGTTCATTTTGTAAAATTATTCCTTACATGATAATCATAAGATAATATAGCTAACTTAATTAACTAAAATTACACAAAGACTCCAGTGTTTAAATGGATAAATATTCAAATTTGTCTAAAGTTCATATAACACTTAAATTAAAGTATTGAATATTTAGGCATCTATAAAGAATGGCTAGCCTAATTAATTTATAAAGGTGAACACTATTTAAATATTTACTGTTTACTTAAGACATTGATTGTTCAGAACACACTTGTGAATTAAAATTATTTCTAAAATATGGAGTTCTGGGAAGTAAGCCAAGGTCATGGGTTTGATGCAAACCAAGCAGGCTAATAATAAGAACTCTTCTATTACCTGAACTGAATTATTCAGCTGTAATCAATAGTGTCTAACATTTTAAAGTTCATCAGACATCTACAATATACTGTTATGTTCAAAAGCTATGTTTTCTTCCAGAAGAATTGATACAAATTTTGATGATCTGGTAATAGCCTTCCTCATTGCTGAATTATATTCTTGGATCAAATTGATAATTGGTTTTCTGTGAAAGAGAGAATAGATTTGAACTCTTTACAAAATGAGAAAATATTTAAGCACATCTTTTAGTGAGTTAGTAGACATATACATTTTACATATTTATTATTTTGTTATCTTATATTAATATTTATTAAATCCAGTTCTTTCTTCTTTTCTCCCGACAGCGTATCCTCACCTGGTCTAGAATTCACTTTGTCATTGATGATGAATGACAATCTTTGCCCTGAGTAGTGGGATATAATAAAGCTTAGGCTTGCAAAAACATGGATCATTGATTCACTTATTAATTTCTGTTTTGTCTTGATAATACATAAACATTTTAGGCAATAATACAGATTTCTACACATTTAAAAGAATGAACCATATTATAAACAGAAAATTGACAAGATAGTATTATTGTAAGACACAGGACCACTTTATAGAATTTTCTGCTTCACTATAATGTTTCAATAAAAGAATGAAAATGATTTTAACAGCTGTTATTTAAAGATGTTTTTTAAACTCAGGTAAATTTGTATACAATCATTAGATAAGAAAGTGTAATTCACACATATTACTGAAAAAAGCTTTAATGGAAAATACCACTTCAGTGTTGTATCCTGCCTATATTTTCTTAGTTTATTCAAGACACTGAAGTTTTGATTCCATAAAAATTTATATATATGTTAGTAGAAATTATATATATAATTTCTTGAGTTTGAATTAAAAATATATTACTTCATATAACAATAAAGGAAATAATATTTATTTAACAACTAAATTGTACCTGGTGGTTTTTCAAATTATTCCTATGGGAACCCATAAAGAGTGAATGCACATATTAAAAATGCTATTGACAGTACATTTATGATTTCAGACACATGCTTCAATTCATTCTTTTTCACTTTTCTAAAAGTATATATTAAATCTCTTCTATCTGTTAAAAAAATCTATTCTGGACTCAGAAAAAGTCAATAAGAATATTATATTTTATAGCTTTACCATACAACAGAATTATAGACAAAATAGAAACAAAGAAAGTCAGATATCCACAAATGCTCTACAGAAATCATAAGGCGTGATGATATGTTAACAAGTAGCAGGAAGACATCTGAAGATGTCATGGTGAGTAAAGGACTCTGTGAGTGACTAATAGTTTTTAATACATACTTCTTCATTAATATATTTCTGACAAGCTGCATCATAGTGCATTTATCTTTGTTACTTTAGGTCTGTGAAGCCACTCATACAATTCATATTGCATTATTAAATTTTGTATAGTTGAGAAATTCTAATTTTTTGAACTCTTATTTTCAAAGTTATTTCCCACAGCCTTAAGGGCTGTCTTGAAAATCACAGCAATGATTAGTTTGATTGAGTACACTAGACACATTCTTACCTCCTTGGCTTATACTATTTCTAAGTATCATGGAGTACTTAACTTTGGCAGGGAGAACATTCCCAGATAACCATAACAGGGAGAATATTTCCTAAAGGAGGAACATAAAGAAAATTATATGCATGATCATACAAACAATTCTTAGGCATAGCAACCGTCAGTACACATAAGGCCTATGGAGTAGGCTTGTTCTACTCCAAGGTCAGAAACTGTCATGAAATCCTTTCCAATTGTCCATGCAGGAATTGCATATGTGTAATTATGTGCCTTGGTCTGTGGATCAGTGTAGAAAGGATATTAATGGTATACTGCATGAGGATCTGTCTTCCTTGAATAAAATTTTATCTGTGAATTAATGAAGTTACATGAAGTGGATAGATCATTACAAATAAAGGCATTAAATAATATAAGACAGGAAAATTAGAAGAAGAAATAAAAATTGAAATACTTGATAGGAATAATTCAAATATTTGGCTAATTAAACAAGCATCAGGTAATGTAGAATATTTTGTTAAGGGAATTAAAGAGTTGTACGCTAACTATGAATAATCCCTTTCCACGTTTTCTCGTAACAGTGCTTATAAGGCTATACCTTTACATTACAACCATGAACATTTTCACTTTTAGTTACATAATGGCTTCAGAATCATTATGATTATGTTGCTTTTCTTCTTTAGGTTAAATGAATTTTGAAGACATTTCAGCTATGAAAAATACATTCTGCAAGAAATGCAAAAGATGACATACAAAAAGTTTATTTATGAATTTATATGTAGTATCTTATAAGTATTTACATGATCTTTGGACACACTAAAAATGCATTTGTGATCACACCCTGTTGACTACGGTAAGTCTTGAAAACCCTTCTTTTAGAGAAAACTGTGAATTTTTATCATATCAGTATATGATTTAGTATATCTAAAGGGAATAGTAAAAATAATTGGATTTGAAGTTATAGAACTAAAGGAGATATTTGAAGAATGGAGAATTAAAATAAAATAAAATCCAGAAAGAAAGAAACTTTAACAACAAAGCATAAACCAAATTTAGATTTTGCTATAAAATAGAATAAATTAAAAAATAATAATAAAAGCCAGTGCTATGGAAGATGATGAAAATTGTTGAGTCTTCCATAAATCGAAGAAAGAAATCTATCCAAGGCAAAAAACATATCACCAAGTGTATATAAATCTTTGAAAGACATATAGTAATAACTACTCAACCACAATATTCATCTATATTTGACAAGTATATATTTCAAACAAAAGCAAACATTTACTTTACATCATTTTCTGTAAAAGTATATTTTATTTGTCTCATGAAAATGCCATGTTTAAGGCTTACTGCCCAATATGTTCTCCCTTTCTTATTCTTTCTGTACTCTGGCTGACTTGGTTCAACTCAGGTTTTCTGGCTTAAACTCCTCTCCAAGATGACTGACTCATTAAGACTTCTCTCACCATCTCACTGAATTGCTTTGCTTATCCTCAAAATAACTCTAGCTATCTGTTCAAATCTTCTGGATCCTCAATTTCTGGTTCCTTCTGTCTTCACCTGTATCTAGCTTGTTCTCACTACAACCTTGCTCTCTCTAAAACTGTGTAAAACTGTCTCTAAAAAATGCATATGAAGTCTGTGAACTGAACTTCTATAAACTCTACTTCACTGCATTGTCTCTCAACTCACTGATTAAACCGAACTGACTCTCAGTACAGTTCCAAAACAGCTGCTCTTACCTGTCTGTCTTCTTGAGAGTTGAGAGTATCCTATCTCTGACTTATCTTTCTCTGATTTATCATTTTGCCTGCTCTTCAATGAGATGTCACTTTAAAAATGGTAGCTCCCTTCTACAAACTAGTCTTGCCTACATTGTTTTGGAATAAAGGTTGTACAAAGATCATGTGCATATTCCGGGTACAGCTTCCAAATCTAGTATTTTTCTAGATGATTGAATTCAGAAAGGGGGAAAATTGGTTAGTGTATTATGTGCCAAATAAATTTCTGAGAAAGGTAGTCTCAAAATACTTATCAAAAAATGAGATTTACTTGGCTTATATATCTAGACTTTAAATGTCCAAGATAGAGACACTCCCTGAAAGACTTCTGTGTAAGTTTAATGTAGGCATACCAAATGAGAATTACATAAAAATGCTGATAATGGTATTATGAGGCAATATCCATGAGCATAAGAATACCAATGATCTCTCCCAGGTAAAGTTGTCCAAATAGTACTACCTTGTGGACCAAGCATTCAATGAATGTAACATTAGGGAGATGTTTAATTGCTAAACCATCATTATGCATGCTGGTTATTTTGCACATAGGGGAGACAAATCAACCCAGATTGGGTGGTCATTAAATTTTTCACAATGTATGGGAGACTACATTGAAAATTAAGTGAAAATTTGAAGCTTATAATAAAACAAGAAAAGGTGCTATACAGTGTTGCAGAAGATGACAACAAATTAAGCCTTCAGATTTGGATCGTACCAACTCTAACATAAACCAAAAGAAAGTCAGGAGTTGAAATAGAAAAGTCTTTAAAGTGTGTGTCTCACAATATCAGTCAATAAAGAGTCATAACCAAAATATTGACTAATAGTGATGATGTTAGGGGAGGACAAATGTATGAATTTGTAAATAATCTTGCTTTTATTAAAATTATGAAACATTTTTTCTCAAATATAATAAAGTACCTTGACAAGCTTTCCTGGCTTATGCTTTGTTTATTGAGAAATGTCTATTTGTTATTCAGGGTGCTAGAAATATTTACTGTAGTGGCAATACTTCTGTAATTTAATGTTACAAGTTATGAACATCTCAGTTTCATTGTTATGTGAAATAAAACATTGCATAGCTCTTTAAGGGTAATTTGTATCACAATGGAAAAATATAAATGTGCTTACTTGTTTGCAAATTATTTTTTGTAGGTAGGCACCCTCATTTCTATTTTGAAATAAACTTCCAAAACTAAAACCAAAGCTTTTAAGTCCTAGGTGACCTTGATATCTACCTGGTTATAATTATACTGAATAATCAATGGAAACAGAAAATATCAGAAACTAACATATACAATTTTGTATGATACATAACATTGAATAGTCCAGTTTATTTTCTACCTATGGTTGTTGAAAATACTATTCCTACCCAGTTCCCAAAGTCTGAATAATACTCAGGGTATATTCTCTTTTTTGTTTGTTTGTTTGTTTGTTTGGGTTTTTGTTTTGTTTTGTTTTGTTTTTTTATCATGTGGTGATTTGAATTTGCTTGAGATCTTATGCTTAAGCTCCATCTACTATGGAAGAGAGACCCTCCTAGATGATAGAAAAAGGCAGTCTCTTCCTGATCAAGAGGTAGAACTCACAAATTCTCTAGCACCTGTCTGGATCCCTGCTGTCATGCTTTTAGTCATGATGATAATGGACTGAATCTCTGAAACTGTGTGCCATTCCTGATCAAATATTTTCCTTTATATGAACAGCCTCGGTCAAAGTGCCTCTTCATAATAATGGAAACCATAAATAAGAAAGAAGTTGGTACCAGGTACTGGTATATTGCTATGATTGGCTTGACCATGCATTTGTTTGAAGGAATGTGGACTGTCAGACTTTGGAAAGATGTTAAATGCTTTAAGTGGGGCTTAATGATCCATCCTAATACCAATATAGAAGACATTGGCCCTGAGGACGATTTTAACTGTGGGGACCTGGTTCAAGAGGTTGCAGAAGAAAATGTTTGTATGTAACATAGAGACTGCCTTTGTGATATTTTGTTAAAGAATGTGTCTGTTTTTCACTCTTCTCTAAAGAATCAGCCTGAGGCTAAAGTGAAGAGATTTAGGTTAATTATATTAGCAAAGGAAATATCAAAACAGCCTTGTATAAATTTGGTGTGTTTTCTAAAGTTCTCTCTTATGTAGAGTATTTTAATGAAAAGGAGCAAACTGAGGAAGTAAAATGCAAAATGTATAGTTCAAATATTAAAGTAGAAGTGACATGGAACTGAATCCTCTGTGGAAGGAGTAAAGAGATTATGGGAGTGGTGACCTCAGGACATGATTCCCCCAAGCTAAATTTGTTGTTTATATGTTTGTAATTGAATAAAGAATAGTCTCTAGGCATTATCATGACATGTTTGTTTGTTTGTCTGTTTGTTTTCATTTAGACATAGATATAATAGTTTTTTTAAATTAATAAGGGATGTATTGGGAAGGCTATTCTCAATTGTCAACTTGACTATATCTGGAATGAACTAAAATACAGAAATGGAAGGCACATCTGTAATCCATATCATGAGGCTGGGAGACCCAGACAACTTAAGGAATTGTGCCCATGTAAATCTTAGATCCAGGCATGGTACACAACTCTAATCACAACACTCAGGAGACAGAAGCATGCAGGTCTTTGAGTTCAAGTTAAGTTTACAGAGCAAGATCTAGAACAGCCAAGCCTAGGAAGTGCAGGATATAATAGAACATGGGGCCATGTTCCAGGCCCAAAAAGCAGCACAATATGACAGCTTCAGCCACTTAGATCTAAATTTATAGTCAAAAATAGAAGGATTTATAGAGATGATTGATGCTGATTAGCTAGAGCTAAGAAATTAGCAGTGATTAAAAAAATGCCAGCCTCAAGGAATTGAAATATGGGAAGCATTTTCTAAGAACACAAAGAGGCTATGTTCTAGAGATAGCCAAGGCTGTACCTCATGCTGCAGATGGACTAGGTAATGTATAAAAATCACCCACGTACTGGTTTTGAGGACAGAAAAAGGTCAGGGAAAACAGATGGTGCTTAGCTCTGTGTTAGACAAAAAAAGAAAATTGGCAAAGTTGTAGCCTGAGTTTCAGTTGCTGGCCCAGAGCTGAAGCAATAATGCAAAGAATGTGAGGCCTGGAACCATGAAGAGATCCTTTAAGAGGATATTGGTGAAGCCTATTTGTAGTGGAAGAACCCAGTGTATTGGAAATGAAAGTACAATGGGATGGTCACCAAGAACATCAGCACAAGTGCTTCTCATTGGATGCAACCAGAGCCTAGAGTGCCATAGAGGGTAGAACTAGAGAAGTGACAAAGCCCATTGGAGGAGCCCAGAAGATCATGTGTGGATCACAGACACTGAAGTGGTGGAGACAAAGCTATGAATATTAAGTTTCCTTGGAATACCAAGATTTTAGAGATTCCAGAAGACACATGTTGAGGGAAGCTGCTAACTGAGAATAAAACCAGCCCAAATGAAAGAAATGTGTTGCAACTCAACAAAGCTAAAAGGAGTTGAATACTAGACATAGAGATGCAGTTTGAAGTTTGCCCAGATAGTTTCTGGTCTTGTTTTGGTCAATATGTCCTCACTAAAATGTTCTGGAATTGTAATGAAGTATGTAATCTGCTTTTGTATTTGGACTTTTAGGGGACCACAAGGACTCTAAGAGATCATGTGACTCTCAGAAGAGGCTTTGAAATGTGAACTTTTAACATTTTTGAGACTTCTACAGACTCTGGAGACTTTTGAAGTGGGACTAAATATAGTTTGCATTTTGTTGTAGCTAGATATTGCCCACATCGTCTCTTGTGTTTGAACAAGCCTTTGGGAGTCAGGTAGTTGACTGGGATGGTTTGAAAACACTTGTCCCATGGGAATTGACAGTACTGGGGGTGTGTGACTTTGTTGGAGTGGATGTAGCCTTTTTGGAGAAAGTTATCCTTTGAGATCCTATGCTTAAACTTTGGCCAGTATGAAAGACATTGCCTGCTTAACTCTTTTTGTTATAATTGGGTGAAGGATGTGACTAACAGGTCTTCAGTGAAATTGATTAGCAGTTATACTAAAGTAAAAGCTATGTCTTGCAAAATTTTTTAATTGGATATTTTATTTATTTACATTTCGGATATTATCCCCATTCCTGTCTCCCATAAAACACCTATTCCATCCTTTCTCCTCCTTTTTGCTTTTATATCATTTTAATTTTATGCAAATATTAAGGTCAGTTCTAGGTTGAGGAACTAGCAATAGGAATAGGATATAGCAATAGGAACTAGCAAATAGGAATCTATATCTTAGGATAGAACAAAGAAGTAATAACAGGCATAAATATAAATAAATCTTAGGCTAGAACAAAGAAGTAAGCTTTGGGCATGAAAATGACTTTGGGCTAGGACAGAGAAGTAGACTCAGATATTTTGGCCATCCCTTTTAGAACTCTGGACTTCCTCCTGTCTTTTGGGGCCGTGAACAAACCATGGAGAAGGCCTTTAATGCTGCTGCCACCGTAACTGTAGCTGCTTAATCTCTCACATGGAAAACTTCTCTGACACAGAGACCCACAACTGGCACCCAAACTGGGGCTTGACAGGCAACACAACTGCAGGAAGTGATACCATGGGAAGCTAGAGACCTTCTTAAAAACTATGGACTTCTTCACATCATTAGGGACAGCTGTTGTGTTTCACTGCTGAGGCTCACATCTTCAAGCAAGCTAGTTGAGCAGCTGTCCCTTAGCCAAGCGAGTAGCCAAACCCCTTTTCAGCTGGGCACAGTGAGGGGCTTCCCTCTCCCTCTCCCTCCTCCTGCCCCTCCCCCTGCTCCTGTCCCTGCCCCTCCCCCTCCCCCTCCCTCTCCCTTTCCCTCTCCCTAGCTTCTCTCAGAGTGCAGGCTGGTTGCATTGCATGCCACAGTCTCAACTCTTCAGCGACAATCAGTGGCGCCTGTTTGTACAGGAGTCTGAGACCAGTTCGTCCCTGGCCACCTCCTAGCCCGGGAACCCCCAACTCAAGAGCCCCTGCCACCCGCAGATCTTCAGGCTGAGTTCACTCCCCTCCCGGGGGCACCCTGTTCTCTCACTGCCCAGCACCTGCCCAGTGTCACAAAGAATGAACTCAGTCAAGGTTCCCATGCTCCAGTCTCATAGGAGCAGTGAGAATCACAACCACCTAACAAGAGTCAGAAACCCACACCCATAACCATGTGTGAGCTACCATTCCCTGGAGGTGGTGGAGAATGCAGACAGAGCCAGCTCTAAGAGTGCCCCCTGCTGGTACCCACAAAAAAGCCTTTCCATGAAACTCCAGGACAGTGAGTAACCCTCACCCTAGTTCACAAGACTAGGCAGGCTTCTTTCTGTCCCCCCCCCCCCCCCACTCCACATGTTCTTCAGCTTAAGGACAAGATGGCGGCAGCTCCCTAGCTGATGTTTTTCTCCCCCAGCCATCAAAAACAGACTCAAAGTTTCCTTCTAAGACTGAATTTCCTCTAACACCTTTGCTTTCTAGGATCTTAACAACAGACCATGATGTGGTTGCTCCATAGCTTAATACTGGTTACACACTCTTTGCAGTCACACAACCCCCCACCCCCTGCCAGGGTGCTGCTTTCCTGTTGTAATTATCTTATAGATGCTCCCACAAGTCCAACGAAGACAAAGCCATCTTCTGGAACTTACCTGGGACACCAAGCTGCCTTCCAGCCAAATCTTCTGACTGAAGACTCCAGAGACACATGCCAAAATCCAGAGATGCACACTGAGACCCAGAGACACATAGAGCTGACAGGTCCAGACTTTCCAGATTTAGATGAACTTTCTTGCCAAAGTCAAATAGATAAAAGTTCCATGTTATTAAGGAAAACATAATGTCTATCTAGATTAATCAGATGTTATTACCCTCAAACTGTACCAACTATAATTAACTGGCTCAATGATCCCTTGCCTTCCCAATGCCCACCCTTGGCTCCCCTTACTCTGTGACTTAATTGTGCTCCTCCCTGCGGCCTGAGTAGTGTTTTCTTTTGACTTCCTCATCCAACTATTTCACTACAGATGAGACAGTGATGCCCCTCCTTTTATAAAAGAAAAGAGAGGGAACTGTGGAACCATGATAGGAAGGATTGGGTTGTAATAGAAGTGCTGACTGGAAATAGCCCAGAGACCCAACAGGTGTACATACCTATGAGGGACGGGCATCTATTCTGCTGCACTCCCAGAATCCAGGCTCCTGACACACATGGCATAGACCTCCATTGACCCACACTTTTCAGTCATTTAGGGCAATGCTCCTACCAACAAACCCTTCCATAGGTAGTGGCCCTAGAAGGATCTACATACTAATGAGATACTTGAAGGCCAGAGTGCATAGCCAATTAAGCATTATCCATTCAATATCCATATCACATCTAATATACACAAAATATTTTTTCTCAGTCAATATAGAGTGCTTTGAAAGTTTATAATATTGTATAATAAATTTTCAGGTTTTCTTGTTGTCTATGTTTTTGCATTGGATACATATTCCTAGAGAAATTTTGAAGAGCTCAAAGTAAGTTGAGAAATGCAAGAGTTGGGGAGGAAGTAACAAGTGGGTACTAATTACAATTGGACAAAAGAAGTAGTGTACCACTATAGTAAGTTGTCCACATATAACTATAATATTCTACATATATCAAAAACTATGCAGTTTTTACTGTTTTCTTTAATAGAAAATGGAAACAACCATGCTATCCAGTTAAGAACAACAATCTGTTAGCCTATAGAAGGCACTTCCTATTCATAGCACAATACAATTTATATTCCTTGGGATGCTCTTCAGGCATTGTAAATCTGCAAATGTGATTTTAGATTCCCCAAAATAATGATGATAATAATAGTTTATATTAATTATTAATTATTATTATTATTATTATTTTTAACATTTTGATTTTTCAAAATAGGTATCTATGTAACCCAATCTGTCCTTTAATTAATCCTGTAGAGCAGGTTGACCCCATTCTCAGAGATCTGCCTGCCTGTCCTTCTAGACTGAAATCATTAAAGCTATGTTCTATAACTCATTATTCTCTAAAACTTTCAAAACTACATTTCTGTTACTTTGGAGAAAAATACTATTTTCATTTCGTTATGAATCAGGATAAAATATGTATTATTCTATGCAAGAAGATGTAAATAAGAAGAAAGATCATTGAGAAAGAGTGAGCTTTTTGAGAATTGCCCCTTCCTAGTGTACTCTTGAATTTTTCAATCATATAGTATTTTACCAATAAAATAAAGTAGACTAATATAAAAGTCTCATTTATGTACAGAAACAAGTAATTTAATCCAATTATATTAAAATGAATAACAAAACAACTTGTAAAAAAAAGCAAACCAAGAACAGTAATATTATAACGTATATTTCATTACACTATTTTGACAGTAATTATCCAGATGCTAATGCAAACTGTGAGAAAGTTTCTAAGTACAGCAACATTTTGTATGCTGATATGGATTGATGATTTGCAAGTACATTTAGTGTAATGTAACCCTGATAAAGGAGAATGCATATTCTGTACAGCAGTGACAAAATATCTTAGTCTTCTAAGAGAGAACTTTGTGAAAAAGGGTCAAGGAATAAGGAAATCTATAATTTAGGATTGAGATAAGAAGTAAAGATTTAGATAGTACATACTTACACAAATGCACCAATATGCTGTGTCTGCTGTTTTAAGATAGGATGCAACAGTAGTCCATGGAAACACATTTAAGTGATTCAAGATTTATTGTGACTTATATTTTCAGAATATTTCAATCTATCAAGGCAGGGATCAGTGAAGCAGTTTAGTGAAGGCAGCAAAAATGTGCAAAGAAGGCTCTATACACTGAGTTTAACTAGGAAGAAAATAGAGAAAGAAGATAGATTGCACATAGTTATTCCACAAAGATCTACCAGAAATGACCTATTTTTAATTAGCCTGATGACATTTCCTGAAGCTGCAAAAAGTTCTAAATATGTACCATCATATGGGAAACAAGCATGCAGAATATATGCTATAACACTCTAAATTCAATCCAAGCATGTTGATAAGCATGAATAAAACTAAAGGGATCATCTGCTTCTAGATTACCTACCCAAGTGTCCTAACAATATCTCCTCAGAGATTTTTTGAAATATGTATTGCTTTATACATCATGACATCAGTTTCACTTGGATTTCAAAACAACCCAGCATCCCTCATTGAATATGTACAACTTTTCACAGAATTTATGATTATATATTTTTGTCCTTTCTATACTTTCAGTGAGTTTAGTTTAATATCTTTATATTTTATTTCAACAAATGTTGTAATGAAAATGAATTGTATGTAACTTAAAAATAATATGTTACAAAAATAAAAAATAAATTACATAAATAATAAACCTACATAAAAGGTAGTAGATATAAAATTTCTGTCTTGGAAAATTAATTTTTTTTTAGTCTTTGAAAATTAAGATAAAAAATTTCATCAGGCTTTTGAACATGGCCACCAGGGTTTTTGTTTTTCTACCATTCACAATTTAAAAGGAAAATTTGAATGTATACCAACAAAAAATAATTAAGAGTCCTAGAGCTTATGAGTTCAGAAAAATAAATAATTCTCTGAGTTCATTATTTTTGTCATTATGATATGAATTATTAGTATAATTTTTCATTCTTCATCATGGTAATCATTCTAGATAGACAAAACGGGATGCTGAGGAAATTTTAATTTTGAAGGTTAATGTTTAATCCCCATTAATACATGCCTCTTCCTCATTAGATCAATAATTCAAGAGGTCTAATGCAGTGTGAAAGCAATTGCATTCATCAAATTGGAACTGTATTGTGGCTTTTGTCATTGTAACCCATCCTTTAAAAATACTACTGAAGATGCTTATTGAACCAGTGAATACCTATGGGAGATTGTGTCTAGCATCTTATAAAGTGCAAAATATATATGAATAATTGCTTAACATAAGTAAAAAGACCATTATGATCATTGTATATAAAGCATAATTCACATGTATAAACCTGTTGTATATCTCAGTTTCCAGATAGAAGATTTTATTTTATTACAAACTAATGCATAAGCAATTTTGTGCTCATATTGTGTTGATATTTTTATTAATGTTCATTTAAAGATCAGACAATAAACCATACATCACATTCAGTATGAATGGATTACATATCAAACATGTTTTCAAATATTCAAAACATTTTTCTAAAGATATTAGGTTATCTTTGTATTCAATATTTTCAACAATGCACCTATTCCTTAACATGTGTAATGGTTTAACTATAAAAAAATTAACATTTTTTATAAAAATATTTTCCTTAAGAAGATAAAGTATTAATAAATTTTTATTTTTAACTAAATAACAAGTAATTGATTTACTACATTTTTAAGTCAGAAGATCTTTACAAATTTCATAAACTGTGAAATAATTTAGTTAGAACTGACATTTTGTATAATCATTTAACATTTAGAATTTCAATAATTTATTAAAATAACTTCTAATTTATGCACCTGACATGTCTAGTTTTTAGTCAGTTGACAATACACCCCTTAATATCAAATAGATTCATTAATTAATGAATTGCTAATTAAAAACACAAAGGATGTTATGACATGCTGTTTTTAATGACTAATATTAAAAAAAAAATTGACTGTACCAAATACTGTGAAGGTTTGATTGGAACCCGAATTTGCTCCCCCTACTTATATGAATATAAAATGATAAACATCTTTGAGAAATCTTTTTTAAAGTATGGGGTTGTCAGAGTTCACATTGTTCTTGTAAACCATGTGGTGACCAGATGGTGCCGCTACACTACTCATACGCTTTTATTGAAAGTGAATTGGTAAAGGAAATATTTGTCTACATGCTGCACATGGATCCTACTATTGATAAAATATACAATCACCAAAAAATAATTCTAACATCAATAAGTGAATATACACAATAGTAGTCTAATAAACTACTAAATTAGTCTATTATTATCTAACCGAGTTGTATTACCAATATAATTGGGATTGTTTATGAAAAAATAATAGTTGAACATTAAAACATTTACACAAAATAACAGAGGCTAAGACTTCAAATAATCCCCACTACATGATTGTATATAAAATTTGTGAAGAGTTTAAAAGGCACACTTTACCTGATGAGGATAAACAGATGAAATGGAACAGATAAAGGGAGCACATTCAGTAGGAGTATGAAGGATTTTACTGAGTAAAATGGTGACCAACAATGCCAATTACAGGTGCAGGAGCCTTAAGTACGTCAATGATATATGTAAAGAAGTAAAGGGATAACTTGGGGAGTGCAGGACTTCAATTTCCTGTGGTAATTATTTCTGCTGAATGAGCCACCTTGACAACTTATTAAAAACACTTTTCTAGTAAATGTATTTATGTTTGTCTTAATTTGTCCTTTAAAAATTTCGCACAGGTAGACAGTTTATTTCATTTATTATCTCTATTCACTTTCCCTCCAACCTCCCTTAGGAATTAATTCTTTAATACATTTGCTTACAAATGTCAGGTCTTATTTTTGTACTATTTATTTATTTATTTATTTATTCATTTATTTATTTATTTATTTTAAACTCTAGATTTTATTCCCCTCTCAGTCCACCCTCAGACTGTTCCACATTCCATACCTTTACCCTGGCCCCCTGTCTCCACAAGGATGTTCCCACCCATCACCCCTACCCCCCCAGAACTTTAAATTCCCTTGGGCTTCTAGTCTCTTGAGGATTAGGTGCATCTTTTCTGACTCAAACCAGACCCAGCAGTTCTTTGCTGTATATGTGTTGGGGGCCTCATATCAGCTGGTATATGCTGCTTGGTTGGTGTTCCAGTATCTCAGAGATCTCGAAGGTCCAGGTTAATTGAGACTGCTGGTTCTCCTATAGGGTCGACTTCCTCCTCAGCATCTTCTAGCTTTCCCCTAATTCAACCACAAAGGTGAGCAGCCTTTGTCAAGTTCAATGAGTAGTGCCCACATGTACTTGACCTTGGAGTCAAGTAGTTGAATATGGACGATCTTTCTTTGGTCCAACTAGACAAAAATGACCCTTTCTCCCCTACTAAGTATCAACTGTCAAAAGATCTTCACATAGACCTGTGACCTTGCCCACTACATGGTACAATTTTGCCTAGCTTGGTCTATTGCACATCTTTGTGTCACTATTTGTCGCTTCTCTATCTGACCAGCAGACAGGAATGACACAACGAGGAGTTCTTCTCAAAGCAGTTTATTCAGGAACCCTTTACAACATCTCTCTGGAAGCCCCTGCTTCCAGTCACGTTCTTTCTTTTATCCCCAAGCCGTCCCCATACAGCGCCTGCCACGTGGGGTAGTTTCATTGGTACATGTCAAATGGCCTGATAATGTGTAGCAGTGAGACTGTGCAGTAGTTCTGCAGACGTGGCTCTTTGTGGGGTGTATAAGGAAATCAGGTGCTAGTCATAAGACTTGGCAGTAGTCCCAGGCGCCACCTTAGCTGGCCGCCACACCGGCTCCTCACATCTATTGAGTGCTTCCTCAAGTTCTTGTAAAGAGCAAGCCTGTCATGTTCAGAGAACAGAATTTTATAAAGTTCTCATCTCTGTCTTCTTGTTTTATGTTACTTATTTCTTTCTTTTAAAATGTTTCCTGGGTACCAGTGAAGTGCATCTAAGGATAACCAGCTGTTCACTTGGTTGGATTTAAACCCTGCTGACAGGAAGTAATTCATACTTGGCACTGAAATCAAGTTCAAACCTCAAAACCTATTGCTTTTTCTAGTCATGGAGCCTAAGAGAGAAGATATTGATGTTTCTCTATTAATAATTAACTATTATTATCTTGATTGTGGTAACACTTTCACAGACCAATAAATCTGTCAAAATTACTAATTATTTTCTTTTTAACATGTAGAGTCTATGGCATGTCAACTCTACTACAGGGAAATTCTTTAAGGAATAAAAAGAGATACATTGTTTTACTTCCAGGTAGTGCCTGTTGCTGTTGAAAATTTTCTGCTTTGAAATTATATTTGAGAACTTTTCTTTATAAAGATTTTCTTCACCATAATTATTCTGGCTTTCACAGTTTGGGTCTGAGAAAAATAGGATGGAAAGTAATACAAAGCTGATTCAATGATTAGACACCACCTTCAATTGCTTTGAATGTTCATTTTCTGTGGTCACATTATCCTTTCTGTGTACTTTCTGCTGTATTATTCACATTGTACTCTGCTTCTCTTGTATCTACTACTCATTCTCATCTGAGATATTACAATCTTCTTTGTTCATTTTCCCAAGTTTGTGATTGTTAGTCATAGTTAAGATGCCAATGCCCTTAATCTGCATCTATAAATGTTAAGTATTGTTATTTCACATGCAAATACCTTTAAATGAAAGATGGGGATTATCAATATGATTTGAAAATAAAATTTCCATCAAAAGCTGCATGTATTGAAAAAATATATTTTTCAATATTTTTAGTACTATTCATTTTCAGTAAAACATTAGTACTTAAGTCATAGTAGACAGGGTTAGGCGTAGTGATGCATGCCTCTGCAATACCAGAACTTGAGAGGCAGAGGCAGGTAGAACTCCATGAAGTCTAAGACAGGTTAGTCTACAAAGTGAGTTCCAAGACAACCAGGGTTGTTATACATAAAAACTTTGTCTTGGAAAAGCAGCACTTGGGAGGCAGAGGTAGGTGGATTTCTGAGTTCGAGGCCAGCCTGGTCTACAGAGTGAGTTCCAGGACAGCCAGGGCTACACAGAGAAACCCTGTCTAGAAAAACCAAAAAAAAAAAAAAAAAACCAAAAAAACCAAAAAAAAAAAAAAAGAAGATATGGAAAAGCAAAACAAAAACACACAAACACACTGTTGAAAAATACAGTTAACTGGGGTATTTCTTTAGAGGATATACTTCATCACATGAACATTCCTCTCTCCAGCTGCTGATTGACTCTTAGGTGAGCTTCTCTGTTCCAGCGTTTTCTTCTTCATGGTGCTCTGGATTAGTATAGGCCCACATACAACAGAACGAGGCAACTGTATTAAAACTTCTAAAACTGTTAACCAGACATGTCTATTTCTTTCTACGTTGTTTTTCTCAGACATTTTCCTAATACCAACCAAAAAGTGACCAACACAGTCATTTTACAATGATGCTTGGTACAGACCGATGTCACCTTTGCATATATTAGCTCTGAGGAAATTTTCTAGTGGTTCCTAAGAAGCTGTAAAATAATTGCTTTGCATTTTAAATCACAAATCACATAGAAATACGATTTCTATAGTTTTATGTCTCAAACTAAAGTGAGTTTTGTAAACTTCCCTTTAATAATATACTACAGTTTTATTATCTGTTGAACGTGATCACCGATTCCACTGTCAGTGGGATTAGATCATAAGACATAGGATTGAATCATAGGACATCTAGTCCATGCCATGCCCACTGAAATCTCATGCCAGTTGTGCTTATCAAGACGAGACTTGTATAAATTTGATCCTGTCAAATTTTCTTCAAATATGTGTGATGGATGCCTGATTCTCCATCATTCCTTGACAGACTATTAAAGATTGTGAGGGATGAAGTATGCCTTCATCATAGTGTAGCCACTAATGTTATGCTCCAGCAAGTAATGGATAAGAAGTTCTACTTAAATTTTATGGTTCACATGCACAAGACGATCTGAAAGTAGAACTTACTGAGAAGGCTTCAAGTATAAGATAGAGTGCATGAGCAATGGGAACGGCTAGGGCAGATAAAAATGAGAAAAATTCATTTTATGAATTGATAAAACAAAAAAATCATTAAAGAATTAAGGGACAAGTGACACATTATTATTTTAAAAAGTTTACAAATAAAACAATGTATCCAGCATGGGTTGGAAAGCTTCAAAGCCCCACCTCCTTTTGAGAAGATACTGGAAGAAGATAGCTTACTAAAGGAAAGACAGTCATTTTCTTTAGTTGTGCAATCTTTAGTAGAATTCTCATGCTCAGTGTATGACTGCATCCATGTGCATGTGAGTAGCACCTATTGGACTAAGTGTGTCATTGATTTTTTTTTTTTAATGTAGACAAGAAATTGGGATGGAGACATTTTGAGAAATACTGCAGATATTTTAAAGATGACAGTCAGTGGGGTAGTTGTGATAAAATATTTTGAGTACATTTTCAAAATAACAAGACTTTATCTAAAAATACTTAGGACATTAATTTGGCAGTGTATCTCTGCAAGATTTTTGAAAGTATTTTGATGAAGAGGAAAAACCCAACAGAAAAGCAGATGCCTCCGGGGATGAAGTCCAGAATGAAAAAAACAAAAAACTTACAAACCTAACTAAACACAAGGATTTCTTTGATATCGTATTCTGATTGGCAACATGGGCTAAGCTTTTATGACATAATATCTTCTTCCTTAGGAAAGACTGCACTATTTGAACAGGTAGTCCAAGTATATCTCTACTCTTTTAATTTCCTTTTTTCCCCTCTATATTTGGTAACAATTATAAACAAAGTAATGAGCTGAATATGTAATCTATGTGACTTACTGAACCAGTAAAAAAGGTATGATAGCTACATAAAATACTTAAGTATCATCAATGTTATCAAATAAGCAAAGTCAATCATGTAGAAACATGAGTATAACCGAACAGAAACACAACACTCTCATGATACAAATACCCTGCAGGTGGAAGTTGTAAATAGAAAAGATGCACTCTCCGGTTTTTGGATAGGTGCCAGTGAATGCAAAAAATAACAGTTATAATGATTAACTTTGATAGTCAACAAAATATGATTAAGAATGACAAAAGGTATAATCTCAGATGCAGCTGGAGGCATATGTGATAGTATTTCTAGTCAGAGAACATGAAGGCTCCAATAAAATCAATGCAACAATCCTTCAATGTCTTCAAATTTGATGAAGTTATTGGAAGAATGGGAAACTTAGGAGACAGAGTCTTTTAGATGAAGAAAGTCACTGAGATTCTATGTCTCCCGGGTCTTTCTTACTTCTTATCCACCACAATGCAAAGTACTTCTGCCACAAACTCACGTAGTCTCACAAACATAGAATAATGAGACAAAATAAATGTCACCTTATGTTCTTCTGTCACACAGTATGTCAAATGATAAGAATCTAATGCACAGGGAGAGTCTGTGTATCTGACGGATTAATGAAACACATAATAGAATACTGTATAGAATAAATAAAACTATGTCATTGCAATTTAACATAGCCATTCATATTTAAAACCCCAGACTTCCAAAACCTTGTTGTTGTCAAAATATTTCTGATTTCTGTGGTTGACTAAAATGCAGATATGAATTGTAATAAATCAGAGAAATTAATTTATAGTTTATTAATGAATCACATCTCTCATATCCTAAATATTTTTTATTGATGCAAATATAAAGCCTAGATATAAATTATAAGTACTGTTTTAATTGATTTAATATTTTGATTTCTTTCTGTTATTCTATAAACTCTGAAATAAATTGTAGACAAGGTCTCCCAGGGCTTCTACTTTACAAACAACAGAATCCTTTCTTTGGTACTAATCTGTTGCTGTGATAAAACTGACTAAAACAAGAGAGAAGAATAAAGGTTTTGTTAGTTTAGATCCTGTCATCAAGAGCAGTCAAGAAAGCAACTCAGGTTAGGAACTTAGGTGCTAATTTGATTCTGGTTTTTGTCTCTGCTGCTGTTGTTTCTGTTATTTTTGTTGTTGTTTGTTCTTGGGATTGTATTAATTTTGTGATCTAGGAGATTGTAGTTTAATTATATCTTGCTTGCCCTTTTTCTTTCTACAAATCATACCACAATCTCCTTCAAATTCATTATTCTGCTTCAAGTTCATTACGTTTTGATGACTTGATATTGCATGCGTATTTGTAATCCTGTATTCATATTATCTTTAAATATAACCTGTTAAGAACATTAAATGCTACTTGTATGTACATTATTAGAGCTCATCATCTAGCATGGAACAGCCAACTAATATACTTATCACCATGGGGGAATCACCTCTTTTGAGTCTCAGTGGCTTCTAGTATTTGTGCAGGCTTAAGGCCTCTTCGGCTTTTGCCTATACAGTTTGCTATGTTTGTTAGCATCCTCTTTGTTCAGCTCATGTTTCAGTAGTCATGTTATTTTGAGACATTGCAGGTGTCTTAGTTAAGATTATTTGGGGTTTATTTGGTTTGCACTTCCACATTAATGTTCATCATGGAAGGGAATCAGGACAGGAAATCAAAGTTAGCAGGAATCTGGAAGCAGAAGCTGATGCACAGGCCATGGAGAAGGGGCATTTAAAGGCTTGCTCCTCATTGCTTGCTCAGCCTGCTTTCTTTTAGAACCCAGGGCCACAAGCATAGGGATGGAATCACTTACAGTGGGCTGTGCCCTCTCTCATCAATCACTAATTAAGAAAATGATTTACAGTTTTGTCTATAGCCAGATTTTATGGAGGCATTTTCTTGATTGAGATTTTCCCCAATCAGATGGCAATACATTATTTTGAATTGACATAAAATGAACCAATACAAGAGGTATAGTTTCTGATGTTAGTAGGACACATTGTCTCACAGCAAAATACCTAATAACTTAGGAGTACTAGGAAACAAAAATAAAAATAAAAATAAAAAAGATGTAATTTATAAAAAACTATCTGTGAAAAAAATGGGATAAAATAAATAGAGGAATGTCAAAACAAAAATAATTATTTAGAGTCCTTTGACACTAGTGACAAGGGCATGATGTGTGTAACAGTGTATTAGATCTGAAGTTTTGGGAACTGTTGTTCATTGTGTAATCAGTCTTCTAGTGGATGTTCAGTTTGTGAAGAATTACGGTTCTTCCTAAACAGACTGTGTCTTTCCCAAGGTCTTTGGTCCATTTATGTCTCTGTTGACTTATGAAGAAAATATTCTCCCAATATGTATACAGCATAACATTACTATTATAATCATTATAATGATTATGATTATTGTTTTATCACAGGGGTTATTAATTTTTATCTCTGCTAGGAACAGGAAGCTCTAAGATCTACAGTTAAATATATTAAAGTTTATTTTCATTTTAAAATAGTCTATTTTTGAGGGAAATGGTCAAATTCCAAGGTAATCTTGAGTTTTTCCTCATAGCTGATTGTGGAAGAGAGATTGTGCACATATTCACATCCTGGCAAACAAGGTTAAACAAATAAAGAATAACCAAGGTTAGCATATAATGGATTTGGTGACATCTTCACTGAAATGCCATGATAAAACTTAATTCAATAAGATAATATGTAGTATTTAATAAAATAATTATCACAGGAATGGAAAGTCTGATGTTCTTTGTCAATCAAGATTTATAATTGTGTCTAGATTTAGATATTGACCTTTGGGGCAGAGGAAAGACTGAAACACAGGAGATGGTCAGGAGAGAGAAACATGCTTAATTAACCTTCTGGCAAACAGAGGTATTAAAGGAATTAGATTTGTTTAGTTTAGAGGCCAGGGAGAAGGATAGTGATGTGATTACAGCAATGACTCACAAAGTAATGAGAAGGGAAATACGTTGTTTCGTGTTCGTCCAGAACTGCATGAAACACTGGGAACATTAATAAGGCACTAATTTCATTTTTGTATATAAAATTTTAAAAAGTATATTATTTTCAAAAATTGACTGCTAATAGGTTGCTGTGTAGCCTACTGCACTAGTGCAGATTCCAGTGGAGTTGCCTTTGCATGATCTGATTAGCAAATTGATGTAGTGTTAGATCTGTGATGAACAAGTTCCCTACTTGTTTTCATAGATTCCCTTTTTTTTTTTCTGAAAGATTACTGTAAACAATGTAAATCCACCCCTGTAACGTCAATCTTTTCTATACAAATTGAGACTTAAGTGTTAGAGAAATCGAACAAAAGCACTTTAGGTGATATTACTATCATAAAAGTAAAAAACTCAGCGGATCAAAATGAATCATTGCTACAGAGAGAATTTTTCAACACATTTCTAGGTATGTTGTTAACTCACTTTAGGTATTTACATAGTTCTTTTTTTTTTTTTTTTAGAGCAGTGGCTTTTGTTTTATTTTGTTGTTGTTTGTTTTTGTTTTTTGTTGTTTCTTATTATTTATGTTTCCTTCTCTGATACAGTACATTATCACTTCATTTTTCCCTTTACTCTTTCTAGTCCCTGCCACTATCTTTTCTCTCTCCCAAATCCATTTCTCCTACATTTCTCCTACATTTTACAGTTTAATTGAGAAAAGAGCAGACATCCCAGGAATATCAATGAAACATGACATAACATCATACACTAAGACTAGGTACAAACACTCATATCAGAGCTGGACAAGGCAACAGAATTCAATAAGACTACACAGTAGAGGGAAAGTGACCTGAGAAGCAGGCAAAAGTGTCAGAGACACTGCTCACTCCCTTGTGGGACTGTTAGGAGTCCCATGAGAACACCAGGCTACGCTGATATAAGATCTATGCAGAGGACTTAACTCAGATCCATACAGGCTCTATGATTGCTGCTTCAGTTTCCGTGAGCCCCTATAAACCCTGCTTAGTTGATTGTATAGGCTGTTTTTTCACGGTATACTTGACCCCTTTGGCTTCTATAATTTTTTCTTCCCTGTCTTTGTAGTGCTCCCAAAGGTACATACCAGACACCTAAATTCTGCCATGATTTCTGCACTTGTATCTGCGGGTGCCAGAGGAAGTCTCTCTTGTAATGACTGGGCTAAGCATTGATCATATTTGTCTTTTTTGGATCTGATTCATCTCAGTCAGGATGATTGTTTTTCTAGTTATATTCCTTTGTCTTCAAATTTCATGATGTCAGTTTTTGACGTCTGAGTAACACTTCATTGTGTAAATGTATAGAGAGACAGAAAGATGTGCAAATTAAAATTAGCAGCTCTAGAAAACTCTAAGTTGATTAAGGTCTTAATGGTTTAATCAGTCTCTATGAACAACTAAAAATTCACATAGGATGTTAAAATCTTCTGAACTTGCATAAGATGTAAAGGGAAATATTAGGTAGGCTGATGGATAAACAGGTCAATATCACCACCCAATAAAGGAAGAGCTAAAAAATTGGAAAATATACCACAATTAGAGAAAAATGTGTTCAATAATTGTATTATTATAAAACCAACCAACCAAACACCACCACTACAACTAGAACAACAGCAATACACACTTTTCTTTGGATGCTTCACTAACATTTCAATTTATACAAAGCCAGGATTGCATAGATGGCTCATCCCTTAAGAGCACTGGCTGCTATTCTGGAGGTTCTCATTACCCACAGGACAGTTCACAATCATCTGCAATTGATGTTCCAGGGATTCTGACACCTTTGTGGGCACTGAATACACACATGTGCTGCACAGATGTACAAGCAGACAAAGCATCCATAAATGTTAAAAGTATAACAAAATAAATTTAAATGAATACATGTCACTCAGCTAAATTTACCAATCAAAAATATGTGGTGGCAAGTTTTCATTTTAACAAATGGATATCTACTCCACCTTCTAAAAATTAATGTTTCTATTTAAAAGTCCCTGTGGCTTTCACCATAGTGGGAGATGTTTCTTCTTCCACTTGTCCTCATCCTCTTCTCCCTCCTCGGCATCCTACTGTTCCTCCTCCTCTTTGTCTTTTGCAATGTTAAATAGTTCATACAGAGATTCAAATTTCTCATCACGCTGAAAACAAGTGACTTCTGACTGCTCAGCCTCAAATCAGATACCTATACTCCCTTCTCTCATACACAGAAATAGTAGTAGGAGGAGAGAGAAGATGAGAAGACTGTAAGGCCTGGAGCATGGAGAGAAGTGGTTCTTAAAAACATCTCCTGCATATGAACATGGCCTTGGCAGTCATGTACACAGGAAAGCTATGGTTCTTAGTGCATTCAGCCTGAACAAATCAAGATCTGAAATAGTAATAGGACTAGTTAAGAAGGAGAAAATAGTCCTGAGGAATTGGAGGAAATAAAAGAAAATAATGAAGTTGGATATCATCATGATAAACTGTAAATATGCATCTTATATTCAAAATTAAGTTATAAGCTTGTTGAGATAAAGATGTATTATGATCTGTAAGGAGATGGAGTTTTTAGTGTGACTAGTATTAAGAAAAGCCTCTTGAGGAGACTTTTATCCATTGCAGAGGAAATTGAGATTCTGACTAATTTTGACTGACTGGAATGACTATTGTCAGTCATTGGCTTCAGTGGTACTTGATTTGCTATTGCTTAATTTTCATGATGTAAATAATTTTAGTAAAATCTTTCAGAAAATTTAACTTTGATTATGTGTGATCAATGGATTAGTTTTTAGAACATGGAAGCATTTTATTAGAGTAGTCAAGATATGGCAACTGACCACAATAAAATAATAGTATATAGCATATAGTAAAGAAAAAGAGGGTTACAGATAGAGATGGCTTAATAGAGAAATTAACTGGCTTAATTCGTTTGTTAGATGGGAGGTGTTAAATCTTAACAATCAAGTTACAGATTGTCTTTTTAGTAAGTACTTCCATTGAAGGGTAAAATACTTATAATTATCTGAAGTATAATTATTCCTGATTGTTAGATAATGCAGACAATT
This sequence comes from Rhabdomys pumilio, assembly GCA_030674055.1. Lineage (NCBI taxonomy): Eukaryota > Metazoa > Chordata > Mammalia > Rodentia > Muridae > Rhabdomys > Rhabdomys pumilio. The sequence continues at coordinate 61,631,670 of JANHMN010000011.1, forward strand.
TTACTGAAAGGCAATTTGTGTCTCTTAGGTATTAACATTTTTCACTCTTCTACCAGATACTTCAGTTGCTGAGTATCCCTTGAACATGATAAATATTAATGTCTGGGTGGCCTTGCTTTTAGGCTTGTCATCAGTTAGCCCTCTTTATTATCTGCATTCCAAATTTAGGATGATATATTAAGAGCTCTTTATCTTTTTATTATCCTTCGTTCATTTGACTACCACTTGAGTAGCTCATGTTGAGCAAAATATCAATTGAGCTTGAAAGTAGGATGTGGAATTACTGTATATGTTTCTCCCAATGAAGCCTATTATGTGGTTGTCAGCTTCTTTTCTTTCTTTTATTTTTCTTTCTTATTTTATTGATTTTTTAAAAAAACTTTTCAGTTTAAAGTAAGACTAAATTAGATTTAAAAAAATTCCAGACGTACTCATGAGACCTTCCTTGAATTTAAAGATTTTTTCCCCAAGTTCTCCACATATGAAAATTAAAGCTTTAAGCTGCAAACCTATTGTGTCCTAATTGAGGGCTGAAACATCCCAACTTGGTGAGAGGGCCAAGGCATTGTCAGATGAAGTAATCCTTACAGATGAGAAAGAACTGACTTGTAAGATTCAGGATGTGAAAAAGTCATTTGTCTCAAGATATTTCTGAAGCTAGTTACACATAATCCTGCTCAGGTTTATAACAAAATAAAAATATTGCTTGTTAGAAGAGAGGAGCTTAACCAGAATCGTTCCTATCTAAAGGAAATGCAGGAACAACAACAACAAAAAAATTGAAGCAGAGGCTGAAAGAAAGGCAATCGAGAGACTAACCTAGCTGGGGATCCATCACATGTGCAGGCACCAAACCCCTACACTATTGCTGATGCCAAGAAATGCTTGCTAACAGGAGCCTGGTATAGCTGTCCCCTGAGAGGCTCTGCCAGGGATATATTACATATGCAAATACTATTACATATGCAAATACTCACAGCCAACCATCTGACTGAAGGAGCCAAAAGAGATTGCAACCCCTTAGAAAGAAGAATAATATCAACTAACCTGACCACCCAGAGCTCCTATGAACTAAACTAGCAACCAAAGAGTACACGTGGAGGGACCCATGGCTCAGCTACATATGTAGTGGAGAATTGCCTTATCTGAAATCAAACGGGAGGGGAGGCCCTTGGTCCTGTGGAGGGTTGATGCCCCAGTGTAGGTGGATGCTAGAGCCGTGAGGTTTTAATGGGGAGGATGGATGGGGAAGCACACATATAGAGGCAAGTGGGAGGGGAATGGAATTGGGTAGTTATGGAGGGTAAACCAGATGGGATGACATTTTAAATGTACATAGTGCTACCTGAGGATCCAGGAATACCACTCCTGCGCATATATCCAGAATGTGCTCCAACATATAACAAGGACACATGCTCCACTATGTTCATAGCAGCCTTATTTATAATAGCCAGAAGCTGGAAAGAATCCAGATGTCCTTCAACAAAGAAATGGGTAGAGAAAATGTGGTGTATTTACACAATGGAGTACTACTAAGCTATTAGAAACAATGACTTCATGAAATTCACAGGCAAATGGGTGGAATTAGAAAATATCATCCTGAGTGGGGTAACCCAATCTCTAAAGAACACACTTGGTATGCCTTCACTGCTAATTGGATATTAGCCCAAGAGCTTGCAATATCCAAGATCACAGACCACATTAAGCTCAAGAAGAAGGAAAACCGAAGTGTGGATGCTTCAGTCCTTCTTAGAAGAGGGAACAAAATACTCAGGGGAGAAAATACAGAGGCAAAATGTGAAACAGAGACTGAGGGAAAGGCCATCCAGAGTCTGCTCCACCTGGGGATCCATCCCACATACAGATACCAAACCCAGACACCAAAACAGATACCAAGATGTGCTTTGATGACAGGAGACTGATATAGCTGTCTCCTGAGAGGCTCTGTCAGAGTCCGACAAATATAGAGGCAGATGCTAATAGCCAATTTCGGACTGAACAAGGGGTCTCCAATGGAGGAGTTAGAGAAAGGACTGAAGGAGCTGAAGAACAACAATATCAACCAACTAGATGCCCCAGAGCTCCCAGGGACTAAACCACCATACCAAAGAGTACACATGGAGGGACCCATGGCTCCAGCTGCACATGTAGCAGAGAATAGCCTTGTTGAACATCAGTGGGAGGAGAGGCCCTTGGTCCTGGGAAGGCTCCATGACCCAGTGAAGGGAAATGCCAGGGCAGGGAGGCAGGAGTGGGTGGATGGGTAGAGGAGCACCCTAATAGAAGGAGAGCAGGGAGGATGGGATAAGGGATTTCTGGAGGGGAAACCATGAAAAGGGATAACATTTGAAATAAAGTATCCAATTAAAAAAAATAAGCTAGTCTTTTAAAACAGAAGAATCCAGTACTGGAAAGATAGCTTAGCAGCTCAGAGCTGTACTGCTCTTTCAGATGATTCATGTTTAGTTCCCAACACCCACATCAAGTTACTTAAAACCTCCAGGAACTTCAAGGACTCCAACACCCTCTTCTAGATTCTGCTGAAACCCGCATACATGTGTGTCCCCCCAACATACACACTTTAAAAACCAATAAAATAAATCTTTCACAAAAGACAACATAACCAATAAAAAATTGGCAATATGAAAAAAAAAAGAGTCTGGGGAGAGGGAGGGGAGGAGGGGAGGAGGGAAGGAGGACAGGAGGGGAGGAGGACAGGAGGGGAGGAGAGGAGCTTCAGGACAGAGACATTTCAAAAGCCAGCCTGCCTGCAGAGGATTCTCAGTCCTGCAAAGCCTCTTGAAATTTATGATGCACTAAGGTTACAAATTCTTAGTTATGCAGCCTTTGTGTTTTTTCTGTTTGTGTAAATAATCTCCAACACATACACTTATAAATACCCCAAGTCAATGCATTGGTATCCCAAGATGGGCTTTGTTGTAAATATTATTTGGGTTTGTCGTGTGGCTAGCTGGGATGAATAGAAAGTTGTGTTTCCTCTTCCCAGTAAGAGTGCAATGAAATAAAATAAATATACATAATTGAATTTTCAAAAAAAATTAATACTATATTTAAGGATGATAAATCCTAGTCCATATATGGAAAACAACCCAACCATTTAAAAATATTTCTTATTCCTCATTTTTATTTCAGGTCTAACTTTTGAATTCACGAATTAGTGGATTGCTGTACCATTAACCATACACTCTGTATGAAAGCTTGTATTAAAGTTGAGAAAATGAACTCTCCTTCCTTCCCCCTCCTCCTCCTCCTGCTCTTCTTCTTCTTCTTCTTCTTCTTCTTCTTCTTCTTCTTCTTCTTCATGTCTTTATATGTAGTATGCATTTATATTTGTGTATGTATTTTTACATGTGTATAAGCATACATATGTGTATCAGCGGGACATATTATATGCACATGTGTCCTTGGGCATATGAAGAGCTAGGACTGATGTTGAAAATATTTCCTGAATGCTCACCGATTCATTCCTTTATTCTTTTTGAGGCATGATCTCCCTTCTCTCTGACTCCCTCTGTCAGTCTTTCTCTCCATCTCTCTCTTTCTCCCTCCTTTTCTATCACCACATATTTGATGATAATATCTTTTATTTTGTCATTCTTTTAATAATGAAAATTGGCAAAGAAGTGGTTTCAAGGTTTTGTCTTAGTTCTTTGATAATCTTATAGGATGTGTTATTACTATATTCACCATTGTTCTCTGAACTCCTCTTAGGTCCATCCTGCATTTCTCTACCCATCAAATATTTTGTTCTGTCTTTGTGGCTCTAAACCCATTAAGTCGACTTTGGACTGCCTACATACTTTTGTGTGGCCTTCCACTGGACTGTGGTCAGTTTACAAGGGACAATTTTTGTTGTTGTTGTTGTTTGGTTGGTTTTTTTGTTTATTTTTGTATAGGGTTTCTCTGTTATAGCCCTGGCTGTCCTGAAATTCACTCTGTAGACCAGGCTGGCCTCGAATACAGAAATTTGCCTTTATCAGGATTAAATGTGAGTTTATATGTACACCTATCCTGTTTATTTTAAAAAACAATTTTTTTGTAGTTATCCCCATCTCTGTCTATTAAAATCTTTCTAAAGCTACTGCTTCAGGAATACCTGAGAGACCAGAAGGTTTTCTTAAATTTATTCAAAACTTATGTTAAATATAAAAGTTATTGTACAATTGTTTTAAATAATAATAACAGTATTCTGGACAAGTTCAATACATACTAAATTTCTGCAAAATATTTACATTTTCTATTAGCCACAATCTATAATTCCCATTAGTGTAAGCATTTACATGTAAAATATTTAAAGTTTAATGATATATATTGATTTTTAAATATTATTTACCCAATATATCAATTAAACCATTATACAAAATAAACATTTGAATTGAAAATAAATTAAAGTTTACTTATGTATGGATATGAATCTTTAACCAGTATTAAGGATTATTACTTATTGCACTTTGATTTTATTTTTTACTCATTTAGATGTCAGTTATAAAATTATAATGAATTAATCTAATTGTATTACACACTTGTTACCTAACTTACAAGCATATTCAAAAATTTAATGTTTTAATATTAATCTTTGAAGTAATGTAATCATTTATTCCCTTAATGAGCTAGTTTGTTTAATATAATTTATATATTTACTAATCAATTACTCAAATACATTTTATAAGCAGTTTTAGAAATTTTGTGAATGTCATATATATACACTCGATACATTCAATTCTTCTGACTTCTCATTCTCTAGCTCATTGTGCTTTCACCTGTGTCTAATTTGTTCTCTCTCCAACCTGTCTTTGTAAACTGTCCCAGTAAAATTGCCATAAACACTTACCATACCATACCACACACCACATCATACCACTCTCTCTCTCTCTCTCTCCCTCTCTCTTTCTCTTTCTAACTCTCTCTCTCTGTCTCTCTCTCTCTCTTGCTCTCTCTTTTTCTAACTCTCTCTCTCTCTCTCTCTCTCTCTCTCTCTCTCTCTCTGTCCGTGTGTGTGTGTGTGTGTGTGTGTGTGTGTGTGTGTGTGTATCTGTATGTGGGTGTGTATGTGTGTGTCTTTACTCTGTTATTATGTAGCGTCTCTCTGGTTTTTTTGGGGGGAGGGGGATTAAATTATTATTATTATTATTATTATTATTATTATTATTATTATTATTATT
>JANHMN010000011.1:61636862-61662950 GCA_030674055.1 Rhabdomys pumilio
TTATTATTATTATTATTATTATTATTATTATTATTATTATTATTATTGTCTTTTAAGCCAAGTAAATTTAGCTGTTTTACAGAATTGGAAATAACTGTAATAACTCTGAGTTGGAAGAACATGACAACATTTAAGTTTATAATTTCATATAAGCAGACATATGGTTCATTTTGAAGTTTAAATCGCTTCTAATATACAAAGACCCAGATATTTCAAATGTTTTTGTATGTTTTCATGTGTCCCATGGAGATTAGAATAAGGTTTAAGGTAATTAAAATCAGTGTGACAAGAGTAAAGAATTAGGACTTTGCGCCACATGATTGCCTATATTGCTTTTTTGTTATTGGATATTTTATTTACATTTCAGATGCCATCTCCTTTCCCCATTTTCCCTCCCCAGAAAACCCCTATTCCATGCCCCATTTTCCTTTTTGCTTTTATGCATTTTTTAAATGTTAATCGAAGGATTTATAAATTTGGTAATGCTCAATCAGAAGTGTAACCCATTACCCAAACTAGATGTATCAACTACCTTTGACTGGTGGAGACACGTGAACATCTGCCTCCATGTCCCTCTCCTCTGTTTCTCTCTCTTTCTCTCTCTCATCACCTAGCTTCTCCTCTCCTTCTTCTTCTCTCCTTAATCTTTCTCTTCCTCTTGGTACTCCACCTACCTTAGCTCCTCCTACATATCACCCTTTCTGTTAAAATAAAACTTTTCTCTCAAAATACAATTAGAGCATAATTATGCCTATTTGTACCAGTGAGTTACAAGATAGTCCTAATACCCAGTCCATCATTTTGTTGACAAACCAGAACCTCTGTCATCTCTCCTAACTACGTAGCTTCTCTTTTCTGTCTTGTTCTCATGTGAATTGGATGTATCCTATCTCTGACTCATTCTTTCAAATCTTTCTCTGACTTATCACTTTGTCTGCCCTTCAATTAGACATCACTTTCAAACATGACTGTTGTTTACTTCTATAAACTAAACTTACCTTCATTTTTATGGAATTAAAGGTGTATACTAAGGGTTTGTCTATATCCCAACCATGTCAAAAGGTAATCCAGGGCTTGTTTGGCATTCCTGCCTGATCATATAGACATAGAAAGTCTTTGGATATGATTCTTTGCAAGAACAGCTATGTTGCTAGATTAAAAAAAATGCTACTCCTGATAATTCTCCAACTTTTTCTGTATTTTAGAAATAGGTTTATTGAATGAGGATAATTCTCCTTTTCATTAAATTAAATTAAGAATGTAAGCATCTGCTCTTAAAGAGCAACATTTATGGGTTATTATTATAACAATCCCCACTTTGATGACAATTTACATAGAAAAACAGAAATATACCAAAGACACCAATAGATGTAGGTAAGAGGAATGGAATGTTTCAAAACTGTGTTATCAGTACAGAAACAAACCAGTAGACAACTCTAAGAAATTTGTTAATATCCGAAGTCCAGATTTTCACAGGAAAAAGAACATATATTTAGCCAAAATAATATATCTACTATAGAAAACATATTTCAAAATGTTTACATATTTATATAATATCTTCTCTAATGTATGAAAAAATTTTGTCACTTTATTTTAAATAGAGAATATGAGAGTCATGCTTTATTCTTCCTTTACCTTTATCATGACTATATAGGATAGCAACTCAGAATGTGTTTAAGAACTATTAATTTACCAAATAATGATTAGTTAAATAGATATTAGTGATATTCACCATAAGATTGAAGTAGTGAAACAATTAAAGATAGTAAGATTTTAAAATGAAGCTTTATGTAGAACAACAACAAACCCTTCAATAATGAAGCAAATATAATCAAGAAACAGGCAAAACAAACAAATGTTGTTTCTTATACCACAGTCATAGGTGTTATCTTCAATAAGTGACTTTGAAACATGTACAGAATAAAAAAAAAAAGCACTCCTTAGCAACATTCTCATGTTCTCCTGGAAGGGAATATTAGAACAGATTTTATAGGAGGACTGATAATCAGTGGGGACTGGAGGAAGTGACCAGATTGTGGAGAGATGGAGTGGAAGGAGAGAGTACAGAAAGAGATTGCTGGAAATTGAATGGTGTTTGGCAGGTGGTCTGGAAATCTACTGGAGCAGAAACTCCCTGGAATCGATGAAGGTTATCCTAATGAGGACTTCTAGCAGTGACATTCTGATAAAACTAGAAGTTAGAGAATGTCAGTAATTGGAATACAGAAACAACTGGAGTCTATTTATATTTTCAAGTTCTAACAAAGTAGATAAACATATACTTTCTATATCGAGTCTAGACTATTTGTCCTAAGTATAATCATTACCTGTTCCCCAGCTATATATCATATCTTATAATTAAACAATAATCTCCTACAGCATAAGTTTATGTGTGCATGTGTACATCTGTGACTGTGCCTGTACATGTGGGTGAGTGTATGTCTGTGCCAATAGTATCCTGGGTGGGAGTTTGGCATGCATTAATCATTGGTAGCTTTTGATGTCAATATGATGATGAAATGAAAAGCTTGAAACTGGGGTTACTTCAAGATTTCTGTATGAATTGGGGACTACTGGAATTTCTATGAAGAGGGACAACTGAAAAAAAAATAACTTTAAGAATATAAAATACGGTACTTTCAAAGATGCCAAAGTTGGGATGAACATAATGTTTAGCGTAGGCCTATCTAATGTGACAGATGGAAACAGAGAAAAAAACTATCTTGTCTTAAAACAATATAATTTTTAAAAATTACATAAATTCACATCATTACAAATAAAGGGTGTTATACAGATAGGAAAACATCAGAGGCTTGAGATAGTGTTCTGTGAATAACTGACTTAGTTAGGGTTTTACTGCTGTGAGCAGACACTATGACCAAGGCAACTCTTGTAAAGAACGACATTTAATTGGGGCTGGCTTTCTTATTCAGAGGTTCAGTCCATTATTAAGATAGGAGCATGGCAGCATCCAGGCAGGCATGGTGCAGGTAGAGCTGAGAGTTTTACATCTTCACCTGAAGACTGTTAACAGAATACTGGCTTCCAGGCAGCTTATAGCCCACACCCACAGTGGCACACCTACTCCAACAGGGCCACACCTTCTAATCCTGTCACTATCCAGGCCAAACATATACAAACCACTACAAAAACTAATTAGGAATAATTGAGTGACAGTACAATCAAGATTTTTGTGTCTTTGTTTCTACTTTAAGAAGTAGCTTCCAGTGCATTGCTTTTGATAGTGCATATTTCATGATGGGTAAGGAAGGCATTCTTGTCAGAACAACCTAAGATAGGCTCAGTCTTGTTTATGAACTAAAAAAGGTAGAGAGGCAGAGAGCTTTTAGGGCTGCTTGGCAAAAATCTGACAAGGACCAAGGATAAGGAAATGGACTGTTTGTCAGGAATATGACCTTGACCAAGGGCAAGAAAGTTGGCTTCAAACAGGAATCTGACAGGCTATAACAAAGAAGTAATTTAAGGCAGGAATTTAAATCTTAGTCTAGAACAAAGAAGTAATTTCAGGCAAGAATCTAAATTTTAGGCAAGAACAAGGAAGTGGGCTTCAGACATGCAAATGATTTTGAGCTAAGACAGGAAAATAAGCTCAGATATTTTGGTCATCCTGATAATCCCTTAGAAACAGTGATCAAGGGATTGTTCACAGAATTTTGTTTATTGCCTTGCCTGTTCTCTGACTATTTGTGTTTATTGTCTTGTTTGCTCCTTGACTGTTTGTATCTATTGTACTGCTAGTTCCTCAACCTAGAACTGACCTTAATACTTGCATGTAATTAAAATGGTATAAAATCAAAAAGGAAAAGAGGGGATGTTAGGGGGAAAATGGTATAAAATCAAAAAGGAAAAGAGGGAATGGTATGGGAAAAAATGATATAAAATCAAAAAGGAAAATGGGGGATGGTATGGGGAATGGGGGGAGGGAAAATGGGAAAAGGTGATAGCATCTGAAATGTAAAGTATCCAATAAAAACAAGTAGCTTGTAAAAACTGAGTGGTCAGTCAGCATAACTGGCTTTAAAGTCAAAATGAATGAGAACATATAACCATGGTGCTACAAAACTCAAATGTCATTCAGGGCTCTAAGTGTAATTTTAATATTATTTGAAATGACTGAATGCAACAGAGAAGGGCAGAAGAAAAAAAATTGTACTCAATAAGCAAAAACAATTCTTGAGACAATTTTATACTGTACAATCATTCAACCTGGCGTACAGTAGCAGAGAGAACAGGTTGTCAACAGCAACAAAAAAAAATTGTATGCTACAGTGAGATTTGGTGACTTGATTATGTTTCCAAAGTTTGAAAATGTACAAAATACATGTACAGCCATGTAATTTAAGACTGAACACTTCCCTTCCATGTGTGTAATAATTTTAGTCTTTCCATTATATATCATTTATCACGTGGAAAAGCAGAATTTAATTTTAAATGCAAGCATATAATCCAAACACATTCCATTCTAATTTATTTCTAATTATTTATGGTGTCTCAGTTAAAAGATATTATTTAAATAAAAGACACTGAGGCATATTTCCTGAGATTTCAATTGTAGTTGGTAGATGTTGAATAGGATTTCTGAAAAAGATGTCAATTTTTTTTTTTTTTTTTAGGTAATTAAGTCAATTCAGGAAGCATGAGTGTTCACTTTTACTTTGATGACTTTAGATTGTTTAGATAATCTGCATATGTATAACTAATATTGATCTTTTCCAAGGCATCAAAACGCAAAGAGAAAATAAAGAAAAAAATTACAAGTTCAGGTAAACCTGCAGTTATCAGGATGGATCCTGCAAACTGAAGCAGGTAACAAAAACAGATATAGTGGACCCAAGCACAGGGACAGAGCAATGTGTTTATAGGAGAAAGTTGTAGTTCTCAGCATTCTAACATAGTGATGGAAAAGAGGCAATTGTTGGAAAATGTGAATGTTCTAGTAGGCATTAAAGACAAAAGTGGTGACTGGAAACAATTTGCAGGATCAAGGCAAGAAGAAAAAGAAAGGGGGTGAGACACAGGGTTATGGGAAGAGCAACAGTTACTTAAATGAAATGATTAGAGGGAATATTAAAGAATCCTTTATGCTAACACTAAAATCGCCAACAAAAAAAAATGTAGCGGGAAGTCTATGGGAGAGTGAACATGGCAAGTGCTTCATCTGGGAAATAAAGTCAGAGTCAACAATTCAGCTCTTTTCTTATAATTTCACCAAGAGGATGAACAGAGACTTTTATCACTTGGCATCAAAACTAGTCAAGATGTGAAAGGTTATCAACTGTGGACACAGTTTAAGTGGCTGAGACAAAATTTTCAGTCAAGGAAACATTAATGGAGACTATGAGTGGAAATTCCTGTAATCCGTTACTTTATTAACAATAACACCTTAATTATTTTTTCATCTATGGACCTTCTGGCAATTTCGAAATCATTTTACGCTGCTTTCCTCTGACCCTTACAGAACTCTGTGAGAAGCATGGAGACAGTGTTATTATCATGGAACATAAATGAGACCTTGAGATGTTAAAAGTCTAGACCAAAGACTTAAGACTATTAAGCAAATGACACGTCCCAGAAATACTATATATATTGCTCACTAGAGGTATTGTTCTTTGCTCTATATAAGGATGACTGCCATTTAATCTCATTACTTCCCTGTATGTAATGAAAGTCCCACTATAGATTACTGAACTTTTTTTTTACAAATCGAGTTAGGATGCTAGAAAGAATGACATTATTTATAATAATGACAGTCTATGCATGCTTAGTAATAATGGTTGTGTTAGAAAGTAGAAAATATTTTGGAAAAGATTTGAAAGTAAATCTAAAATCTAGATAAAAGGTGGTGGGTTTGAAGGAACATAATCAAATAATGAAGAAAATTTCAATATTTTCTTCACAAAATTTTGTCTTATATTCTTATGTGTAACATTTTTATTAAAGTATGAGGCATATAGAAATGTCCTGCATGATATTTTTAATTTATAAATTAATACTTTTTTCCTATGGCTTGCCTAAGGGGAATACTTTCAGTTCCATTGTCTTGCAGCATGCTTAAATACTGTTATAAATGTACATCAAAACAAAAAACATTTTGGTACTAAGGCAAGTTATTAAATGTATAAATACCTGATATTCTTCATCTATAAAATATGATACCAGGATATCTGTCCATAACTGTAAGGAGAATAAGGAAGTGTCATGCAGAATGTTATAAGTACTAGGCTTCAATGGTAGTATGCACTGATAAATAGTATTTGATATTGCTAATTGTCACAGGTTTTAAATTTTTAAAATAACTCCGTCTTTGAAAATATAAAAATAAATAGAAAGTATACACTTCAAAATGTAATAATTAAATAAGATGCCCATACATGAAGTAAGCCCCATTCCCTACTAGTTTACAATTATTTCTAATCTTTTCACACAAACTTTAAAACCAATATGAAAATTAGTGTTATATTTGTTATTTTATGCTTTTGAGATTATTGTTATTTGTCACATATAATTTATAATAATTTATATGTCATTTTCCTATGATATTGTTTTGTGTAAAATTAATTTTCCCTTTTACAGGATTGCCCCTTATATAAAATTTAATAAAGTAAAGGTAATTTCCAAAATCAAATAAAATGCAAAATCTTCTTGCTTCTAAGGATGTGTGGTTTGCTTAACTCCTATACTCTCACATAAATACACACAAAGGAAAACAATTCATTAAAACGTTCACATCTTTCATGTACATATTTAATAAAATATTCTGTATTTAAGTATGTATCATAGTATTAAACAGATCATGAAATCAAAGAATAAACAATAAAAATATTTATAGCAGTTGCTGGCAGTATTAGTGTTTAGTAAGAGCTCGCTTTCCATCAAGGAGGGTTCTGTGCCCTCACGTGTGGAAGTCTGGTAGGTCAAACCACAGCATCAAAGAAAAGAAACCTAAATATCCTGAAGTAGCATATAAAGACTGGAAACTGACTCCAAAAAAAAAACAGAAAATAAGACATATTGTATGTTTAGTTCATGATATGAGTAACAATAACTGTTAAAGTTGTTTTTTTTTAAAACGGAAAAAATTAAGTTTATTTAGTCACATAAAACAGTTCTCTGGCATTAACAAATACATTTGGTTATTCATTCCACCCTACTAAGGCAAGACTAATCTTTATTTCTGCATCATTGGTATGCTTCATTGCAAACCATTTTTTTAGATCTTTAGAACATGTAAAAAAAAAAAAAATTTCCTGGATACAGACATTTGGGTGGGTGGAGATAGTTTTATGTTGGCCACACAGAAATTTATTCAGCATTCTCTATCTTGGCATACTGCAAAAGTGGGCCCCTAAGTGAACTGTTTTGCCTTATTTAGTGACTTGAGTCAACAGATTATTTTTCTAAAAATTGTATCCATTGTAGATTTCACAGATCAACTTAGATGGTTATCAGAAGAGTCACAAACAATTTATAGATCTCAGTACACTAACAATGTTTCTATCACTTGATTCAACTCCCTGAAAAGGAGTCTCATTTGCTCACCATATACAATCTGTGACACATGGCAGTTTCCACCTTCAACTCTGATCTAATTCTTTTTAGGTCAACAGATATTTAACAAAACCTAGGCTTTGGCTTAGCCAGACTTATCCTCACAAATAATTTTTTAAGTGCTATAGTGAAGGATGTTTCTTTGGAAGGATCTATGCCAAATATTTGAATAGATACATTTTAGACTTAATGCAATCAGTGCAAAGCAAGACTTGTTTCAAATCTATGTATTTTCAAGTGTAATTTTTGTGCAATTCATCTTGATGATCATTTAATGCTTATAAATATTATATCAAAATACTACAAACTATGAAATACAAATCTATTGAATTCCTTTGATTATTGGAAGTTTAATGAAGTATTTCTACTCTCAAAGGAAGCTTTTGTGAAATAAGTTCTTGACTCTCAAGCCTTCTTAATGATTCTAAAAATATATTTTTTTATATTTTAATAGTAAACTTTATTTACTACTGCAATTTTCATAGACTATAGATTTACTTACTTATTTTTTTAGAATGTTTCATTTTGGATCGAACTTGGATTACTTTTTTTTTTTAACTTCTTTATCTTTAGATTATAATTACATCATTCTCTTTTCTTTCCGAACTTCAAACCCTCTGCTCATCTCCTTCAAAGCTGACTTCCGTTGTTCATTAGGGTCAGTTAGTACTTACATACATTTATTCGCATATAAATATGTACTCGTTGTAACCTGTTATTTTTGTAGCATTGCTTATATGCATATTTTTATCATTTCATGATTTTTAGGATTATATGCACGCGCTTTAAAATTTAAATCACTGCAAATAATTGTCTTCTTTGTCTTTCTCTGACAGGGCAGCTCTTGTGATATCTATTAATTATTGATTCTATATTTCACTTCACATATTGTTTTTCCTTTAATTTGAGGTATCACACCTGGCCTTCCAGTTTTAACTTTTAATCTGAGACTACACAACGTTGCAAGCTTTTTGTGCCATTTATAGGAATTTGGTATTTGTCGCTGGGCTTGGGCAAGGAAGTAGTCTCAGATATTAGAAACAGTAACCATGGGGCTTTCCTTACTACTTGGCTGAATTACTACCTTATGTGATCATTTTACTTCCTACTTTACTCCATTACGCCTTGTGTGATCCTTTTGCTTACTGATCTGCTTGATTACTTGCTTATGTCATCTCCTTGTTTACACTTTTCTTGATTACCTTGTCTTTGATCTAAGAACTGACCATGTCTTTTGGATAGACCTAGAATAATATAAAAAGCAGGCTGGAGAGAAATAAAACTGCTTCAGTCTTAGTACTGGCTGCAGTCATGTTACAATTGAGTCTGTTTTTCTTTTTCAATCCTCATTCCCTCTCTTGAGGTCCTGTTGACTGACTGAGCTGGTTTGGTCAACACAACACTAAAAATGTTAAGTAAACTATGATTTATATTTATATATACATGCTGTTTTGAACTTTCTCCCAGAATGCTATTGTCTTTCTGCAAACTAAACATTTGCAGCAATGTTTCAAAAATATTTTATATTTTATTCTTAGTTTAAATTCTTCCCTTGTGTTTTCCTTGAGCAAATTTCTCAGTTTTGACTTCATTACTTTTCTTTGTATGATAATTAATTCTATACCTTTGGGTTTTTTTTTATTTTCCCATTTCAACGTTTCTAATAGTCTATATTTATAAACAGAATCATTTTATAACCACCTTTTATAATTCTATTTAATCAATGTTGTTTTATTTCTTATCCGTAAGTATATCTAAAATATTTATTGTGTTTTTTTCATTTTCATCCTTTGATATTAAGATTCATGTCCTCGAGAATTAATATGATGGAATCTGTATTTTAGAAACATCACAAAAGAAATGAAAACTTAAAAATAGGCCTAAAAATTCTCTTTCATCTTTCTCATCAAGAGAGAGCAATGCTAGAAAGTACCTCTTCATGAACTAGAAAGCAACCATCCTCAAACACTACACTTCCCAACACTTTGATCTTTGCTTCTCAGTCTTTAGATTGTGATAAATAATTCCCCTTGGTCTATAAATTATATAGACACTGTACAATATTGTTTTAGAACACAATGCTACACTAAGATTATCATCCCTATTTAATATAGGTATAAGTACTTCTGATTTACTTATTAACATACATTTTCAACTCTAAATTCTGGTTTTCTAGTTCATGCTGAGTGAATGGAATTTTCCCTCTTCATTTGAGTGTGCTTTAATTTTATATACTGGGTGGGATTTTGGTTACATTGATTTTACCCAAGTAGTAGCAACAATACCTTAACAACTTAGCTTTCAATCCACCTAGTGGGGACAATGACATACAATAGTCTCAACAAGATAGCATGATCTTATCTAATTTACAACTTATTCCATGTCTACATAGATGGAATAAAATGCTTAATAAAAACATTTGTTTAATTGTTCTTTAAGGTAAGTAAACTAAGGTTCTCTCTTGCCTTATGCTTTTTGCTGAGATGTTATGACAAAATTTCTTTTGTACTTTTACTTTGAAAATAGTGAACATTGTCCTTGTCCCTGGCTTATTACCAAATCTGAAAATAACAGGTTTACTTTTTCTATTTTTTTTTCAAGACAGGGCTTTTCTGTGTAGTCCTGGCTGTCCTGGAACTCACTCTGTAGACTAGGCTGACTTCGAACTCAGATATCTGACTGCCTCTGCCTCCCAAGTGTTGGGATTAAAGGCCTGTGCCAACACTGCCCTGCGGTTTACTTTTTCAAACCTGCTAAAACTTGCTTATTGCCTTGGGTTTGTATTTTATTTGAATCTAGATGCTTTTTGTGAATGTTATCGGCTCATTTATCCCTATATTTTTTTTCATAATATTTCTGAATTCATTGTATGCTTAGAATTGCTCACAGGAGTTGGGTAGCTTAAGTCCTACCATTTGATTCATTAATGATTGCAATGTGTTCTTCTTAAGTCTTATATGTACATCTACATTTTATGATTAAATATTTACTATATTAGCAAAGAAACAATCATTTTTGTTTAATGTCTTTCAGTCAGTGTGTGTGTGTGTTTGTATGTGTGTGTGTGTGTGTGTGTGTGTGTGTGTGTGTTTGTGTGTATTTGTATGCAAGTTCATGAATGTGGATATAAGTGGACAATTGAATGGCATGTGTTCTTTCCACCACAGGGTCCCCAAGAATAGAACTGTGATCATCAAGTCTTTTATCATCTGCTTATAAGACTGGCACTGACCTCATTTAAAAAAAAAATAAAGTTGATATGTCATGAAATAATTGTAACCCATTTCAGCCTAGAACTCATGGATTCTCCATCCTTAGCTACCTAAATCCTTGGATTATAGTTATATATTATAACAGGAAGAGAAATTGTTTTCCAAATATGTTAATAACTTTCTGAGGCACTTTTCTAGAGGATTCTGCTGATTCTTTTTATAATCTAAGTAACATATGAAACACAGACCTGACAACAAATCAAGTGTCATATACTTTGTAGACTAAAGAGGAAATATTTTATTTTACCTACTAACATTACAAGTAAAATAGTTATTTATAGTAATAAATATATGTTTGTATTGAACCTGTTGTTTGTTTTATATCACTGAAAAAATTGCAGGCAGGTAAACCTTATGAGGCATGCTGAGTCATCATTTTGTCATATATAGCTTCTATATGATATATTTTAAAGCTATAATTTTATTCTGAGGAAAATACTAGCAAATAACAGTATAAGTGTACTTGTACTTTCTTCTCCCAAAGTAGCACAGATTAACATACTTTGTGACTAGTAGTATACACTTAATCACCATCATAACTTCAGACTTGAATTCCAGCACTATAGTCAACTCATATCATTCTCTTATTGAGTATGTGCTCAAGTAACATAAGCATCAAAATTTTCATACCAAATGGAACCATGAGGGAAGGAGCCTTGATTTCTTGGGAAAAAGGACAATCATCAGTTTTTGTTCCTCTTATTTCTCATTTTATTTCCTTCAACATACCTATGTGAAACAACCTTCATGTTTTTGCCTAAACAGTAATTTTTTCTTCAAATTAGTGTTTACAATTATCACTCATGGCATCCATTCTTAGTAAGTCCATAAGAACTGTGTTTTTATTTTAATTTCATACTTTTAATCACCGTAACTATTTTTGTCTTTACTGTATAAGCAATATGCTTTCCATTGTCAGTATTTTGTAAAATAAGCTGCTACCAGAATGTAACACACAATTCAGGATGAAAATAACTATCAAATAATGCAGTGTATGTTGGCTGTGTTGATTTATAAGATGTAATTTGTTAAACTCAACCCATTCTAATTCTACTGCAAGTGCAATACATTTCCTACATTCTGTATATTCTGCAATCTCAGGAATAATGGATACCGACCTCTGTCTAGTCTGGAAGCTGGTCTTAACCTCCTCCCTCGCTTTAACTTTCAGTAACATTTTTTTCTCACTTTTACTTGGCCTTACATCATTTCTCAAAGATATTTGACATAAGCTTAATGAACTGATCTTGAAGTTCACTCGGTGCCCTGAGATATAATTTTTCGGAGCCAAAATTCTTAAATGCATTAGTAAGCTACTTACTTTCTTAAAATTTTTCTCAATACATCTGATTTATTGTGCTAATTATTTTTCCTATGAAATGCCTTTAATCTCCTTTCCAAATTACAGAGAAATGGGAATCATAACAGCTCAAGGATTGAACTAAATATTTTTCTATTTGATTTTGACCATATCTTTTAATATCAGACATTTAGCGTCTGCTCATTTTCTTCATCACCGCTTATAAACAACAGTTCCCATTTCATCCTGCCATTCTGTAGGGAGCAATTAATTATATTCTAAATGTTAGGGCTTTATTTAATTCTCATATCTCTATACAAACTGAACAAGGAGGATACCTATGTTGGAGGCAGGGTTGTGTTGATAATTGTAAAAGCGTACAAGGAGAAAGAAGAAATAGAGATGATGAAGAAGACGAGAAAGGAACATTTACTCTGAAGGCTTCGGTTACAACAGTATAGAAGCTGTGAAGATCTCCACTATAATTCATTATACTGTAGATTCACAGTAGCCTATATGGCTTCACACCTAAAGGCTGATAGGAACTAACACATGAAAACCTAGTATTCCCTTTTAAATCTAAACAAGTAAGTTAGGGCAGAACGAATAAGACAGCAGCTTGAAGGCAATCAAGTTACATAAATTTTCTCATTCTAGCTAACTCAATGTGTGTCATTCTCTTTAGACCTTCAAATTTTGTATGATGCTTCTCATTAAGGAAGGAAACCTATTTTATGTAATGGACTTACTTAACTACAAGATTCATTACAAAAGACCTACACAGAATCAAAACAACCCCCCAAAAGGAAAGTTTTGTCACATATTTAGACTTACCTTGCCCAGTAAAAATAAAAAACTGTAACTGTTTCTTAACATTGATTTGTATAGACTTTTGCCATATACAGTTTATAGTCAGTTATGAATTCTGTACATTTTTCTGAATTTTATTCTTGTGACAGTATATGATAGATAAATGTACACTGTTAAAGTATTATATATTTATATTCTCATTTACATCTGTTTATTTTATGTTTAAAAAGTATATTTTAATGTATTTGTAAAATATAAATATATCAGAAACAGATGCAGTCACTAATGTCAACTTTTAAAAAAAATATGTAACTAACATCAGAAAATCCTAAAAAGATTCATATGAAAATATCTGATTGAATTTGCCTTACTGTTTTCACATTTGAAAATTCCCCATAGTCTCAACCTTTGAAAATGCCCACAATTTACTGCAGCACATAAATTCCCAAAGAAATGTTCCATTCTGCTGATCATAGTATAATTCAAATATATCAATATGATTTGGGGAAATTTTTCACTTTAATTTTACTTTGGGCTACAATCTTTAAAATGGCTTATAATCATTATATTTATTTTAGGTAATTATTTTGCTGCTATTTTTCTGATTAAAGTCTAGAATGCTAAATCACCATAAACCATTCTAAACTCTTGTTCCTCAATGGTCATTAATAATAGTATTTTAGATTTTATTTCATGTTTATCAGGAAAGTCATCATACACTTTTAAAATTAGTCTAATATAATAGTAGCCTTTATTGTTTTTACAGTATTCTGGGAAATAAATACACAAGCTTGGTCAGAAGTATTTTACACAGTTGGATCATTCTGCCACTTTCTGTTTAACGCAGCCATTTCCTGGCCCTGTTGTAATTCAGTAAGGTTTAGTGAGAGCACGCCCCTCATTTTATCCAATTTTGCCAGTTTGTGGTTTTCTCTATTATATTACGTTGTTGCTGCCAATTATAATTTGCTCTGTCTTACTCATTTTTTCCTGTGTATTGTTAACTAAAACCCCCACCTCTCAAATCATCCATTGCACTGAGCACATAATTGCTTCTCTTACTGAATGCAGGAGAGAAAAAAAAATCTAAGTAGCACAAAAGGAATGCTTTTGTATTCTCCTTTCTAGCAATTTTCTGTTGTTTTTCATGCAGCATCTGTGTGATTTGTAATATTGTGTCTAATATTGTTTTAATTGTCCTTTCTTCTCCCTTTATTTTTTGTTTGATTTAGTTGTTTTTATATGTAGCTAGAATTAAAGTTAAAATATTCTGAATGGCATAATAGCACATACTATTTTAATTTCAGCTCTGTGTTCCATATTCCAAAATGCAGGTCATTATAGTCTTAATAAACACCATTGAATTTCCACCATATTTTGATAGTTTTTATAAGATCAAGTTCACCTTTGAAATTTATATACCACCTGAATTAACTCTAAGTATTGTAAATATATAGAATTGTGATTTGGTTTATAGTATCTTTTCTTTGTATACGGATGGGGCTGCATTTTGTTAGGGTACAGCGAGTGCGTCCATGCAAAATAGGATTATGTCAAAACAAGATTATAGGCTTCATCATTCATTTTCTTCTTTGTTATCATGAGAAAGTATCTCTCAGTGATCTTGGTGCTTGTAATTCCTTTTTTCCCGATTGGTCAGGGAACACTTAGGAACTATTATCTCAAACCCCAAGAGATGGCTTACTTGTACATCCAGCCATACCTAGGTCATAACAAAGGTGCTGGAGGCTAATATCCTCATGTTTGTCGAGGATAAATTTTATATGCTGAAATATCTTCCAAGTCCTTACAATTAGTCTTCCTTCATAAACTGAGTGTAGGTTTATATTGAAGGAAGAGAGTGAGCAAGGGAAGAAAAAAATAAGGAGATAGGAGAAACACAGATACAGACACACACACAAAGAGAGGAGGGAGCATTTCTAATCTAAACCCTGGGAAGAGAAGAAAACAGCTTCTTGTTTTTAGTACTTTTGCAGAGTCACAGGTATATATATATATATATATATATATATATATATATATATAAAGTCATGTGCCTCAAGGTTGGTTTCTTCTTTGAGTGTTGAATATACAGCCTTAAGGAAGATGACTCTTTAGTTGTCACTATCTACATGTTAGCACTCAAGTCTTATTGATTATGATAAAACTGTTTGATGTCCTCATAAGGAAAATAAGTTTTGTGACTTCTAAACAAGTAAGAATAATATATATTAGTTTCTTGATTTCATTGACTCTATCAACTTGCCACCTGAAAGAAAGCAGTCAGAACCAACATCATTAACCAAAGAAAACAACATTAAGGTTTCTCCCCTATGTGCAAACATTTCTGTCTATTTCTTCATTTTTACTGAAACATGCTTTAGAGTTTGCATTAGTGAGGCCATGCAAATAATGATTTTCACATCCACTCCTCAATGTATTGTATATAAAAGACATCCTAAATATTTTTTAAAATATGGGTATGATGGTTATGGTATAATTAGGTAGCTAGATGACAGATAGATTGATAGAGATGTTTTTATCTTTATGAGTAGCTTTCTGGCTCTTCAGAAAGCTTCACTTGTTTTTATAAAGATAACAAACTCCTTCCTTGTAGCTACCTGATGCTAGTGAAGGTACTGTCACTAGGTAAAGATAATACTCTCTCATTGTTGCATTCTGTGGCCAGAAAGAACTATTTGAATCTTTTACAGAAGGAATCATTTAAAATTCTTGCACAACAGGTAGTATAGTCTAAAACTGCTTTAAAAAGTATGCAGTTTTTATCATGAAATTTTAATAGCAATATAAAGCAAGGCCATAGGCACTCAAGTCCTTTAGAAGGCATAAGCTAAGAAAGTCACGAACATGCACTGCCATATAGAGCTTTTTTCCTGTAAGTACCTATGTAGTACCTTATGTAGAACACACAAATACTGATCTTCACATATTGAGGATATGGTAATACTAAATACAAATAATTCCAAAAAAATCTAATAGAAAGTTTAGAAGAAGATATTGTTTGGAGGTAAGAACACAGAAACTCTTAAAAAGTCAAAAGGAAAGACATTACTGCCAGCTACCAGTTGCGTAGAAAACTTGTCCAAATAAGGCAGCTCTGAGACTTACAACTCTTTTGATGTCATTCATAAAACCACATCCTTGTTGATACACTTCAATTAGCAAGAAATGAAAGTATTGATGCCACAAAACATAACATTTAATGACATATTAGTTTGGATTTAAAAAAAAATACAGGCTAGGTCTTCTTACCATCATGATATTTAGTATTAGAACCTAAATACTGGCTTTAAGGTGATAATAAGATGTCTAAAGTATCATCTGTAGTGTTAATTTCTGAAGGCCTATTGGAACAATACAAGGCTGTGTTCTCTGCTCACTTAGTATGTACTGTCAAAGAGATAATAATGAGAAAAAATGTTAGAGCTACAAATATATATCTACAAATAGGAATTGTTTTTACAATTAAGAAGTTAAGATACTATTTCTTTTTTTCCTCAGAGAATTTTCAAGCTGTTTTATAGTTATTATGTATTAGGAATCTGTTCTTCCAGATACTTTTAAGGTTGTGGAAATTCAGAGGAAAAAACTCTTATTTCTTAAAACTCTTATTTCTTCTTAAGATTTTCCATCTGAGTGGGTGAGAGCTGTAGTCATAATGTAAATATATGAGCAAGTATATGAGGAGATTTATATGCTCACCAGGGATGCACTCTCACCATAAATATGGCCTTTGTAGCATATAAGCTTTCTAGACTGCCACACATTTGAAAGTACCTGAGGAAGACAGCTATTGGTTTGGGGATGCTGCTTCCCTCTATTTTAGAGTAGGGCTTCCAGTGATTTCTTTTATCATTAAGCCATTTAAGTGACTAATGCTGACAAAAAATATGTTGTCTGTTGCACATTTCTGTCAATAGTAAAAGCAGTATTGATAATAAATAAACAAATAAATAAGCAAACAATTAAATATCTGTAACCACCACACAGATATTCCAGGATCATTGTCTGTAGTTGCTTGAGAGGAGGCTTCACTGTGAAATACCAAGCATGTTTACTCTTCCAAATCAGCCATTTTAGGTACAGAAGGACCCTGCTCCATTTGAAGAACAATGCACTGTTCCTCAGAGTTGTATTTTTATTTAAAGTGGTAGCATGGTAGCCAGTGAGTCCTTATTCTGTTTTATAGAACCAACATGGAGTAGTTTTGTTTGTTTGTTTGTTTGTTTTGTTTGTTTGTTTGATTTTAAAGTTATTTTATATTGTAGTGTTTAACTCAACAATATTAATACATATATTTACTGATTTAGCTACACTGTATCATAAAGCAATGGAATACTTCATTCAATAATATTAAAATTTCCACTTCCCCCCCCAGTTTTATATTTTTTCTTTTTTTTAAAAAAAATATTGGATAGTTTATTTATTTACATTTCAGATGTCATCCCCTTTCCCCATTTTCTCTCCCTAGAAACCTAGAAATTTCCAAATTTCATTTTAGACACTATAGGAGGAATTTTGAAATTTTGGTAAAATGTTTAAAAAACGTAGAAGACAATAGCTAAGAAGGTAGTTGTATGTGTCTATGTTATTATAATTTATAACATTAAAACACATCTTACAAGAATAAGAACTGTATAAAACCTTACTTTCTAAAATTTTCTCAGGTGCTACATAGAATCTTGATTATTTTTCCCTCATCAGGTCAGTAATAAATGATTTACGTCATAATTATAGAGTTACCATG
The DNA here is from genome assembly GCA_030674055.1 of Rhabdomys pumilio. Taxonomy (NCBI): domain Eukaryota; kingdom Metazoa; phylum Chordata; class Mammalia; order Rodentia; family Muridae; genus Rhabdomys; species Rhabdomys pumilio. Next base: position 61,654,582 of record JANHMN010000011.1, read on the forward strand.
TTACATGTGTTCATTTATTTAAAACAAGTATTGCAAACCTATTTTAAAGAAACAGATTTTAAAGCATTGAACTACTTTGAGATGCAAAGTAGGACATATAACCTTCATACTTTTGTGGATGAATTCATGGCTTACCACAATTCAATCAATTGAATTCATTTATTTTGCAAAAGAAACACTCTAGCAAACAGTAAATAGCTCATTTTAACATTGAAAGGTTACAAAAGCCACCATGCTGTGCTACAGAGAAACATTTAATTTAGTGAAAAAGCAAAACAAATCATCTTCACCAACAATTACAGCAATTTTCCCTGCAAAGTCCAAGAGTGGTTTTAAAATAATTCTTTTAAAAAAAAAATAGGATAAATGTTGATCCCTGCTAAAGGTAGAGAATGCTGTAGAATGGTATACAGAGAAAATTTATTGGTATTTTAGCTGTGGAAATGGTCTCTATATTCAGTAGAATTGCTGCTGTAAAATCCAAAAAGCAAATTGAACTAAAAAAAAAAAAAAGAAAAAAAAAGTTTCCCACCACCCATGTCAAATATAATAGGCATATTCAATCTGTAAGAGGCTACTGTCATGATCTAAGACATACTTTCAAACACAGCCATTTTTCCCCCATCAAAGGCATGGGCTTCTGGATTCTGTTGGCATTTTATAACTATGGCTGCTAATTACTAAATGTATTTGTGGATTTTGCTTAAAATACCCTGAATTTTTCTGTATATATAATGTCTCTCTACACACACAGATACACATAGACACACACACACACACACACACACACACACTGAAATATACACACAGACACATATAAACAGAGACAGAGAGAGACAAAGAGATACGCACACAACTGTGACAATTGTGACAACATGTTGAGGGTGTCATGTTAAAGTTGATTCCTCTAGAGAAACCGTAGCAGTTTGATTATATCAAGGGGAAAATGTGTTTTCCTATTTCTTCCTAGGGTCTAATTAGACAAGAAGAAAGAGAACTCTGTGAATATCTTTAAAATTAGTGTCTAGTGCCCCCTCTCCCAGTTCAGTTATTTCACATCATTGTAGTAAGAGGAAATGCCAAAAACTTGATCAAATAAAATAAAATACACCAAGAAAAATAAAGTTGGGGTTTTAAAGGTTCCTAAGTGATTCATATAGGCATTGTCTTAAGAATAATATTTATACTGTCTACCATCAAGTATCTTCTCTAATATTGGACTTATGTTTAATAATACAGAAAACTTATTTGCAGTTTCCAAACTATTGTCTTTTTTTCTGAACATAGAAATGTGTTTTTATACTGTGATTAACACACAAAAAAATGCAACTAAAAACTAATGTTCCTCTTATAGAACAATGTTGAAGAGAATACATACATGTTTAAAAAATAATACATACATGTTTTAAATAATAGATACATGTTTTAAAAAGTCAGCAAACTAATTATGGTACCATCAATTGTAAAAAAAAAAAAAAGTACTAATTTTACTTTTGTTTTTCTTTCTACTGTAGGCACAACACTAGCAATGAGACATGTGTATGTGTGTGTGTGTATGTCTCTGTGTGTGTGTGTGTGTGTGTGTGTGAGAGAGAGAGAGAGAGAGAGAGAGAGAGAGAGAGAGGGGGGGGGGAGATAAGTCAGAATTCATATATGATAGTAAACAATGCAATTCAAAATGAAAAATATAAAAAGCAGTCAACCATGGAAGACTAAGATCTAGGTTAGACCAGCTGTACAATATTCAAGAAGGCTTTCCATTATTTATGGAATTATTACTATATCTGTTCCAAACCGGAAAGAATCCAAGCAGTTGAATATGGGTTTTATATCCCCAGTAGGTACCATGAGATCACTGGGCATGATGACTCAGGGTATGGAGCTTTAGTGGGACAGAAACAGACTGCACTGCCCCAGTTATTCTTCATCTCTCAGAATAGTCTGTTCTGAGCACATAATCCTATTATTCTTAGAACTGACAAGTGTAAAAGGAAAGAAAAAGTGAGGACAGGTGAGAAATGTAAGGATTTGTTACATTCCAAGATAAAATTAGGAGAAAGATTGCAATTAGATAAATGAGAAAATAATATTAGGAATACAGACCCTCTGGAATTTGAAATGAATAATAAGTAGAAATTGGAAAAAAGACTTTACTACGTGTGATTGACTGACAGTCCAAATATTGTATAGATGTTATTTGTTTTGTTTATTTGTTTGTTATGGTTTGTTTTGTTACATTTTTGTTTGTGTAAATAAACATTATTGTTGAAACTAAATGAGAAGTGTATTAAAATTAAAACTAAAGAATAAATTAATTTACTAATATTCAGTTGCTGGAAAGCTATATTTAATATTATTATGATCCAGAAAGTATTTTTACTAGGACTGAATACAAAGAAAAAAGCAATTGAAGAGCCATTACTCAACTCTCTACTAGCACAGTACACTGAAGTGTTGCTAAGTGCTTCAGCCTAGCACCCATATCTATTCTGCCATGCTGGGATGTCTAGCCTCATAAATATTCTCTCCTCTCTCTAAAATTTCCTTTGTAAGGCATTGGAATGAAACAACAAGAAACATAATTGAACCATATTTTGCTCTCTCAGACTGCTTTGTGCTAAGCTACATCATATTTTATAAAAACTGTTTTGTTCTGTCTGATTTGCCTGACCCTAGGAGGCTCCATTTCACCAAGAAATCTTATGTTTCATCATGATGAAGGAGGAAGGCTCTCATCCTGCCTGGTTAGACTTGCAAATCACTTTCTGTTATCAACATCCATCCACACAGACTGATATGTGACATTTTCTTTAAGATAAAAAGCAACCCATCCTATCAATTGATCAGTGTAAATTGAAGCTGTCAGAACACATGGTTATATCTGAAAAAAAAAAAAAACAGGCCCAAAATCTTAGCAGAAAAGGCAAAATAATAAATGTTGTAATTTTCTTATTGCCCCATAAAGTAATAGAAATCCCATGGTCAAGGCAAGTCCCCATATCAGTCTATTATCTTAAGGTTTGTGTGTGTGTCAAGTATTAAACTGCAGAGAAATGTCAGCTGCCAACTGTCCCTATGGAACAGCTCATCTCCATTTCAATGCTGTCTGTCCATCTACCTACCTTTCAGAACCTGTAGTTGGACTCATTGTCTTCTGTTATGGTCCCTATTGAGGCTTCACCTTGTTGATAGCTCTTGTTTCCTGGTTCCAGTAACTCCAGCTTCATTTTCCTCCTGAGTCTGGTCTGGTTCAACATCTCAGTCTATTTGTAAGTCTTTTAAATTCTGGTATAGCCACTTTTATTCATTCTGGAAACCAAATATATCAAGATAGTTGTGTATGTGGGGAGCCTACAGAAGGCAGGCAGCTATCATCCTTGCAGCCATCTTGAGCCATATACCCTGACAAGAGACTTGCTTACAATAGCTTACAACAGCTGAGCACACTCTGATAACATCTTGTATTAGATACCCAGGATTTTCCCTTGGCTGTGTGAGACTTAAAGGTGTGATTTAGAGATAAGACCTAAGGGCATGACTTAAGTGCGTGACTTAGAAGTGAGACATATAAAAGGTGAGAGGCAGACAGAAGAGTTCAGTACAACTTGGAGTTAGTTATTAGACAATAGGAATTAGGCAGAAAACACTTGGACTAGAGAACTCAGAAGAAATTATTAGGTAGTGAACACCTGAGAGTAGACACTTGAGACTTGGAAAGATTATTAGACATCAGACACTTAGCACTTGAAGAAGTAACTTGGAACTTGGAGGCACTAGGGACTAGGAAATAGGGACTAGGAACTCAAGACCTGGGACTTGGACTAGGAAGAGAGACTGAAGAATAAATGGGATTGAATCACACTCTGTCTGGTCTCCATTCTTCAAGTCCATCCTCACTCTCTCTCTTGCTGAACCCAGACCCACAGACTTGAGCAGCTTGGGGCAGTTCGGGCTCTAAGAGTTTAGCCCTCAAGGTTTTGGCAGTGTGGGTTCAAACATTGACTGAGTGGCTTTCAACATTTTTGGCCCCCAAGCTTGGGGCAGAATGGTTCTCAACATGTATACATATATAATTTTTGCTATGTAATCTGATACAGGATTTAATATTAGTAATTACCATTAGAATAAAACAACTTGCAACCTCTTAGGCCAGATTATTAGGGTAGCTTCATATTTTCATGAATGACATTGCAAATATGATTTTTAAAGTGTAGAAAAGCTAGTTCTCTCTAGTTTCCAATGATTTTGGTTTTATACATTAAAGCTCAAAATCACATCATTTCTATGAATGTGTTGAACTTAATTTTAATCATATTCTCATTAAAATGTGCAACATCTACAACAACAATAACAACAAAACTAGAATATTCAACCAGTCTTATTTTGTAAGTTTGCAAATTGCATTTGTTAAGAGGTAATTTATAGACAATTTGGATGACTGAAACTGTCTGGTTAGCTTTGCTGTCTCCACAGACAAATGCTAGAAAGAACTTTATTGCATTTAAAGAAAACAGAAGAGGAAAGGAGAAGAAAGAAAGGAAGGGAAGGAAGAAGAGAGGTAGGAAGGAAGGAAGGAAGGAAGGAAGGAAGGAAGGAAGGAAGAAAGAAAGGAAGGAGGGAAGAAAGAAAGGAAGGAGGGAAGGACATGGAAAACAGTATCAAGGCACAGGCTGGTAAAGAATTAGATCTCAAATATAATTACCTAGCATGCAAATATTCAGAGCTCGGAATTTCAGATATATTCTGTCAAAATATTACAAGCTAATGTGAATTTATCTGTTGTATCACATCCTGTGATGTCTTTGTGAAGCAGTTTAACATTCAAATACTTCAGTAAGCATGAGAATACATCATATACCTTGCTCTTAGTGTTAAATATGGAATAAACATAATATGTTCGCACTCAGTTCTATTGTAATTTCAGTATTATATTTGCACACTCAAATTTTATAATTCTAATTTTATTATAAACATATATATGCAAAGGCAATTTTGTCTACTAACTATAACTTCAATTTCCAAAGCTTCTTTCCCAGAAAAGATGAGGCTATTATAAGACACAACTAATAAGGGCAAGTTTTGTTTGGTTTTTATACTGAGTAGCATACAATTCAAATTTTATTCAATATTTATCAATATTAATTATGCATAATATATATTCAACAATGTACAGTTTAACCATAAACATATAGATATGTTCAACTTATAAAATGCTACATTAATAATTTCTTTAACACAATATTACTAAAGTGACTACTACGGCTTTTTATGTTATTCAATAAAACTAGTTAGCCTATTATAATGTTAAAGTTTGACATCGTTATACTTTTAATGGAGATATAAAAATCAAAAGATATAATTAAGTTTCACTTAGTATGGATATTTATTAATGTCTTAAAAGAAAGAATAATGATTCAAATTCAATAATCCTTAGACATGTTTCATAAGTAAACTTAAAGAGATTATGTTATATTATATATTGTAACACAGGAGTATTAGCTTTGGTACTCTGTTCTAGTTTAGCTGTATTTAAATGCTTACCTTTTTGTACCCACTTAAAGAAGGCATTTTTAAAATACCAGGATAGTTTATTAGAAGAAAAATCTGGTCTTCATGAAATTGAAATATTTATATATCAAAAGTCTGAATGGCTTAAGTTGCATTAAAAATTGGGAGCCAAACACATCATTTACCAGGAATACTGATTTTTTAACTTGAGAGTTCTACATTGATTTAATAATTTTTAATTACTCATAAGTTAATATTTTAATACAGTAGTATATAAGTATTAGGAATTCAGACAAATACATTGAAATTCTCAGCCAATGAGTGTAATGCTTTCTTTCTCTCTGCTTACACTGTATAGACATCTCAGTGACTAGAAACTCCCAGAAAAAAATAATAATTAATTAATCTGCTAACTAATCTTTTTTCAAAACCTGAATATTTATAACATTATTTTTTGTGTTTTATTCCAATTCTTTAACACAACCTAAAGTCTTTTATAACTTTAAATGACTTACTTCACTACATATTAAGAATTTTTTCTTAATATAATAGGCTAACACAATTAGTGCTGATTTTTGGCATTTGTGTTTGCAAATTTTTGACATATTTATTCCCTGGAAATATTTGATTTGTGCTACTTGGGGAGCAGGGTCTTAAGTACTTAAATATAAAAGATTTTGTAGAGCTATTGTGTAGGGAATTTTTGATTTTGACCCTGCAAATAATAGTTTATGAAATAAACTATCAATGGATATATATAGGAAGGATCATGCACAGAAGAATTAATTTGTAAAAAAAAAAAGTTTATACTCAAAATATAGAATGCCAGAATATAGGGCATATGTTGAAATTTGATATTGTTTTAATATACACAGAAAAGAATTTCAGAGGTTGAGGATACTAAAGGAAAGAAGTGGTCCTGTTTATGCTTATTGAAAGTGGGCAGATGAAAATCTACTGAATAGAAATTTTCTTTTTTGATCTTATATTTCTTACACTTACAGCATTTAAATATATGTGTAAGCATGCATATGTGTGTATGTGCATCATGGATGTGTGTATAAACAAATATTAAATATCATGTTAAATTAGGCATATCAGATTGTTTACATAATTCATCAACTTAAACTTTCTAAAAAAATGAGTTTCCAATCTTAGGTGTCCAAATAAAACAGAGATAGTGAACATAGATATTCTTTTCTAACTCCATATTCCATGTACATAGTCTTATTTTATACAAAACCAGATGAGTTCTGAGGCTACCATTTCCTCCAATTTAACAGTACAAGAAAAGGAGACTCTAAAATTTGATAGTTATTTTGTCCTTTCAGATGATGGATAAAATTGCTCACAATGTGTCTCATATTGAGAGAATAAGTGGCAAAAATCAAGGTGCTCTTTACAAGGACTTATCATTATTTTTTGAGTGTCAAAAAACCTTTTCAAAAGCAAAATGTCTTATATATTTGATTATTGCTGAAATGCTATTTTCTGTTTTGTGTCAATGGACATTTTATATTTCTCCTAATTTCTATTTTTATACTATGTTCACTAAAAACTGATATAGCATAGATTCAAATTTGCCACAGATTTCTGTTTTGTTAAATTCATAATATAATTAGAAAATAATTATAATATAATTCTCACATATTTTTCAATCTTGTAAGATATATTTTGAAAAGAATCTCTCTTAGTCTAAACTCAATATCAGCAGGTTTGGGCTCAAGAAGATAACAGTCTTCTAAGGAAAGGAGACTCCAGTATGTTCATATGTTAAATGAGGGAAATTTTTCAGATGTGTTGGGTAGACTGAGGTTGCTCCAAATGGTTTCTGTTTGTACTCTCTTTCAGAGACTCTGGAGAAAAGAGAACCTGCCACACAGTTGTAGCATGGTATCCTATTTCATGTTGAGTTGATTCATACAAGGTACAAGAAAGATGGCATACCTCTGGGTAGATATATGCACAGTGCATCTACAGAGTTGCTGCTATTGTCCTTGGCTGACAATCAAAACCAGGTTCTTAAGTTTCTACAAGGTACCCTGCAGAAACTGGTCATGCAGAAATCCTCCAGTAACCTCTACTTTCAATGAAGTTTCTTTTCCATTCAGCCAGAGATTAAGTTTCATGAGGATTTCCTCATTAATTTGTTAGCCATTTGTAAGTTTAGATTATTTACTCAGTTCTGTCTAAATATGTTGTATATTAAATGTTAAATCTGGGAAAAGTGGTCTTTTTGTAACTTCTTTATTTATTTATTTATTTATTTATACCTCCAGATTTTACTTCCCTCCTGGTCCACTCTATGACTGTTCCACATCCCATACCTCCTCCTCACGCCCCTATCTCCAAGAGGATATCCCCATCCCCTAACTCCCACTCTACCAGACCTCTAAATTCCCTGGGGCTTCCAGCCTCTTCAGGGTTAGGTGCCTCATTTCTGATTGAAACCAGACCAGACATTCCTCTGCTGTATATGTGTTGGGAGCCTCATATCAGCTGGTGTATACTGCACGGTTGGTGGTACAGTGTCTGAGTGATCTCGGGGTCCAGGTTAACTGAGACTGATGATCCTACAGGGTCACCCTCTCCCTCATCTTCCAGTTTTCTCCTAATTCAACCACAGGTGTCAGCAGCTTCTGTCCATTGGTTGGGTGCAAATATCTGCATCTTACACTTTCAGCTGTTTATTGGGTGTTTCAGACGGCAGTCATGATAAAGGCTGAAACTCTACATATATTTTGAAATGTAATTGTATCATTTTCCCTTTTCCTTTCTTCCCCCAACTGTTCTTTCTCAAACTCATGGCCTCTCTCTCTCTCTCTCTCTCTCTCTCTCTCTCTCTCTCTCTCTCTCTCTCT
>JANHMN010000011.1:61666484-61714613 GCA_030674055.1 Rhabdomys pumilio
ATATATATATATATATATATATATATATATATATATATATGGTGTGAAAATACCAACAAAAGTCAGAATGAAAAAGGAAACTGCAATTTCACATAACGCAGCAGAATAAAGCAGAACTACCCAGTTCACAACACGTAAGTCAATCTGCTTCACTAGTGAACGCTGAACAATACAAGCTTTTGACAATTATCCTCATAGTGCTTACGTTTCTAAATGTATCTTCATCTCTCCTCCATTTGGAATAAATGTCCTTTCTTGTTTAGCATGGTATCTTTATTAAGCATGTAGTTCCTTATGTACTTAATAACCAAAATATCCCTCAATACTGGATTCTGAGTGTTTCTGCAATGTCTTGCTTTGTTTCTCGGTGCTTTGATACTCATCTCTTTTTAGTTCACCTATGACATCTGAATCATTTATTTGGAGCAACATTTCTTGAATTCTTTCACTTTCTTGTATCTGGATCTTGGTTTTTACCTTAGCTCTGAAAGCATTTCTTTGGATCTGTCTTCTACTTCTGGCATTTTAAAATTCTTCCTGAACAGCCCCCTTCCCAAAAGATAACTACAGCAAAACAAATAATAATTCCAGATTATATTTCTTAAATAAATAGCTCTGGCCTTTTATTTATATTTTCTTTTTTTTTTGTCCACATGAATTTTTTAAATGAACTGTTTTTAAGGTTAATAATTCCTTGTTTTTATTTGTTTTGTGCCTGATGCTTAATATTAAATTTTAAGTAAGTTTAATAATAAAAAAATTTCTACTGTATATAATGGCTTCTACGTGCCTGTTAAGTATATGTTAGAAATATTATGGGGTTTGGGGGGATTATATTATAATTACCTAACCCTTACCTCCATTTTTTTCGTTACTCCAAAATCTCTCATATATCAATCCTGTCTTTCAAATCATGAACTCAGGTTTCATTAAATATTGTTTGCATATGTAGATATATTGCTAGTACCTTTTAAAAATAGAACAATGTTTCTGCTCTCTTAGACATTTTTGAACATCCATAAAGACTATTTTTCAAACAGGATACTTCATGCACTGCTGAATATCTAGTCAAGTTAAGACATTTTACTTTGAGGCTATTAATTCCTGAAGGTTTTAAGTGTGAGATGTGGAAATTGAAAAACGATTTACTCTGCTCTTTATCATCACACTTGTCTGTGCCTCTTTTTACAAAAATTCTAAGAAGGTTTCTTTTTTTCTGTAGATCTATAGCTGCATCTGCTTTGTAAGCAGAAGCTGACACCCACACTCCAGGTGTGCTGAAAACCTACAGTTGCTGTCTTACCACTATTTAAGCAGCAAAGAATCAAGACGAGATTTGTTCAAAATGTGTTGTAAAATATGAAACAGAATTATTTAAAATAACATCTCCACTCATCATCCATACACCTCTGAAAATTTAATAGCATCACATACAGAATTTACAGTTATTTCTTGAATTCTGAGAACAATCAATCACCTTGGATAAAAGAGCTCCAAACACATGTATGGCTGCACCCTGAAACCAAAACATATAAACACTAGTATAGTACTAGAATAGGACCAAATGAAACACTGGTCAGTACTATTAATGACTGACAAATCCTCATATTCAAGACCAGTTAGTCTGCTTCTCCTGACACCACATGTTTCTGCAAGACACTGAGAATCTTGCTCTAACATTTCTAACTGCAGACTTTAGCTCAAGGGTGGGAGTCATCAGGATCTTCATGGGGTCAGTTCACAAACCATACAATTAATTGCAAGGCAGTAATACCTGACAAATTACTCTGTATTACCTGCAGCAAAGAGAATGTTGTCCTGTGTCATGATGTCAGTAGTTCTAATAAAGTTGTAATAACGTTGAAGAAGTTGATTCTTTGCCCATCATGGATGTTCCTGAATTTGGTTTTATTTAGGTCTGGCAGAACCATGATATACATAGTTCTAGATTTTAGTTGGTCCTTGATACAGCTACACGTGCAACAGACTGGGATGTAGGTCTCTGCATGATACCAGACATGTCTAGTCATTCCATTTATCAACACTGCTTTGTTTACAATGGCACTCTTTGCTGTCTTAGGTGGTGAAAGAGTTAATGGTCTCTTGGCTCTGAAGGCTGACATTGAGCTCCATTGCCACTATGAACTATCCAAACTATTGTGAATGGTGCCTGAAGGCTAACTCTGTGCTGGCAAACAATATTACCTGAACTTCCCTTGGATATCTTACTGTTAGGTTTCATAACCTGATGCTAAGATAGGTGTGAAATTTCCACTTGTTAGTCCTGACCTAGGTATATACGCTGCTCAACAGTGGGTCTAGTTGCAATCTCTAAGGCAAAACCCTGTACTAAACTTAAAACATCATTCTCCACTGAGTGGAACCTTATTCCCCTTCTGCTGTTCAAGTTTAGGAGAGAAGTAGTAAGAGAAGTTTTTCTTCCAGCAATTCAGCTGTTAGAAAATAGATGTCGTGAGACTCTGTCTAGTACATGATACAAGAAGGCTGGTTGACTGGCTAATGGGTCTTAGTTATAAGCACTGAAATCACCTCTATCTTTCCCCAAGTTAGATGTGCTTCTCTTCATGCTGTTCACAGATAGAGGATGGGCAGTGCTGAAGACATTTGCTTTTTGCCTTCTTCAAGGTATATTTTGTTTGTATTATATCACAATCAAGCTCTGTGTCTTTCAAGTTCGTACCCTTAGTTTAGGGCAAGCTGAAACGATTCTTGAAGAATTCTAAACAGATACAATCTTGCCCCATCTTCTGGACATATTTATTTTCTCTGTTTATTAATATCTGTCAACTGTTAAACCTCACTAAAAATTTAATTCAACCATCCTTTGGTTAACCTTCTCAGTGTTTTTGAAACATGACGGCAACATTTTGCTTACCTAACAGCAATGAATAAAGGCCATTTTCAACTCATCATAGACAACTTGTATTACTATTACCTATTTAATTGCATGTAGTGTGGGAAATAAAAGACATGAAGTCTTATTTCTTGTGGTTTGAGTTTGCAGTTTTTCATTTACCTATGGACATTTTCTAAATTTTTTTTCAGGGGTGTTAGTAGATGTAAACCAACTTTGTTTGAAAGGGGAAGAAAATACTCTATTTGAAAGAAAGTATGAATGCCCATTTCCTAGGAACACAGATTCAGGGTCTACTTGATGCATACCAAAGTTTTAAGAAGTTCAGTGTAATAGAAACTAATTTTTTTGTATGTGAGTGTTTGTGAGTGTCTGCATATGTTTCTCTGTGGTATGGGTTATGTGGAGGCCAGAGGTTAACGGCAGGTGTCCTTCTCTTACCCCTCACATTGCTTATTTATTTATCTACTTAAGATTTGAATTTAATTTTTGAATTTTTGAATTTTGATTTGAATTTGAAGTCTCTAACTTAACTGGGACTTTGTTCATTTTCAACTAGGTTGGCTGGCCACTGAGATAGTGAGATCTGTCAGGTGACTTTTCTAGAACTGAAGCGGCAAACTTGTACTACCACTTGCATTGATTTAGGTCCTGGGGTGCCAAGATCGGGTACTTATTATTTTTGAATACAGAATCTCTATATTACCACAGAGGTTCTGGAACTCTCTACATAAATCAGACAGACCACAAATTCACAGGGATCTATCTGCCTTTATCTCCAACTGCCAGTTTTGTTCCACCATGCTAAGTCAAGTCATCAGTCTTGTACAGAAAGCTCAAATGGTCAAATGGACTGAAGCATCCGCCTGGACCCTTCCCTAACTTCTTAAAAAAAAAAAAAGTTTTAAAGAAAGCTTAATGACTCACCAGATATCTGTTCTTCTTAAACATTTTGTTTGCTGTGTTATAGAAACCAGCACAGTATAAAGATATGAGCATACATAAATGTAAGTCAGAGGATCTCCAACCGTTTCTAGGACACTTGTCCTCCTTCATACATACTATGTTCTGCCATGGTGACAACAGAAGAAGTTAGTGACAAGAAACATATTTTTTTATCTTTTTCATTTTTAAAATTGGATATTTTCTTTATTTACATTTCAAATATTATTCTCTTTCCCGATTCCCCAGTCCCAGAAACCCCTATCTTATTACCCCTCCCCTGCTTCTATGAAGGTGTGCACAAACTCATCCACCCACTACAATCTCCCCACCCTTGAATTCCACTATATCTTACATCGAGTCTTCACAGGACCAAGGCTTTCTCCTCCCACTGATGCCTGACAAGACCGTCCTCTGCTATATATGCAACTGGAGCCATGGGTCCCTCCATGTATACTTTTTCGTTGGGAGTTTAGAACCTGGGAGCTCTGAGACGTCTGGTTACTTGATATTATTGTTCTTCCTATGGGTTTGCAAACCCCTTTCAGCTCCATCAGTCCTTTCTCTAACTCCTCCACTGGGGACCCCATTTGGGACCCAGTGCTCATTCCAATGGTTGGCAGTGAGCATCCGCTTCTGTACATCTTCATAACAGGAATGATTAGACAAGTGCTGTTTCACTTAAAGTCATCATATGGGAAAAAAATAAAGAACTCAGAGAAGAAGCTACTAGATTCTGGCTTTGAAAATGAGGAAGACTGGCTAATATTTGTTCCTAAGCTTTCCTCCATAAATTACTGTGCCACTGTTACTGATGTATTGATACAGTTATTTAATGAAATCATTTCCCCTTCATGATTAGTTGAACTGTATACTTAGAAGCTAGATATTTAGATAAGTATATATCACTCATACACACAACTCCCTTTGTATCTTAATAATTTATATTTAAGGTAACATTTATATTTCTGTTATTGTTACATACAACATATAATTAGTATATGTGGAGCTGATCTACAGGATATATACATATGAGGCAGAGAAATAGAGAGGATTGGAGGAACAAGGTGTGTCATCTCAAGTTACTTAACATGACTTTTGAAGGAATGAGAGCTATGCCATAAATGATCTAAGAAGTTTTTCTTGAAATTTCATAAGTTAATAGTAGCATCATGTAGCTGATCTGTGGGGCCCGTCTCCAGCTGGGTCCCACAAAATCTCCGGTTCAGCAGGAGATAGGATGTAGATGGCCACCTTCTATGTCTCTGTAGCTGCCCCTGCCCACGGGCGGTACAAGGCAGAGCGCCAATGGGGATGGTCTGCTTCTGCCTGCCCCGAAGAAAGTTGGCGGGTTCTGAAGTGTTACAGCTCTTTGTTAAGCCGGGGAGTGCTGGCTAGGTAGCACAGAAAGAGAGTAGATCTTTTGCCCAGTGTTAACAGCTCTGGAGCCGGCTAGCAGGTGAAGAGGGGAGGGTCCGAGACAGAAGCTCTCTGACAACAGGATGATTCTTGTGTGCTCTATTTCTCAATTAAGCTCAATATATACAGTTTGGGATGGGTGAAGGTTTTAGCAGCAGGTAATCCCATTGGCTTAGTCTGAGGTTTTGGGGATGCCTCATATGCATGTGGGGAGAGACTGGGGCACTATTCCTATGTGACTCCTTAGTTGCAGACCTCCCAACCTCTCTCTGTGGGAGGGACTGTGAAGGGCAGAAGCTGGGAGAGACAGGGGGCCAGGAACAGAGCTGAACGCCTGCTGTCCCAATAGGGTCTCCGGGGTTCAGAAGCTCATTCGACTGGGCACCTGGTTGTCTCTCATAGCTCAGCGCCCCACACTGATCTATATTATACAATAAGAAACCTGTAATCTATAAGAAAATCATACATTTATTCTCATAGGTTATAGAAAAATTCAATTCAAAAAAATAATTTTACACATCTTGTACCTTTGATCATACTTTAGAATGTAGTCTTACTTTGCTATTTATAGTTTAGGCACAAATGATAGTTATAGGTGTAAATTTTATTATTAGATTCCTAAGCAGGGGATATAGAGAATTCAGTGGCCATTACTGAAGTCAGGCTAGACTTCCAGTGAAGGGAGAAAGGTTCACCTCACCCACAAAACCTTCAACCAAAAATTTGTTTTGTCAACAGAGATAATTATGGAGTAGAGTCTGAGGGAATGGTCATCCAATGACTAACCTAACTTGAGACCCATCTCAGGGGAAAGAGCCAACCCCTGACACTATTAATGATACTCTACTATGTTTCCAGAGAGGAACCTGTCCTTTCCTAAATAATTTTTTTGCTCATCATTTTTGTTTCTTTATGAGAATATAATTCAGTTAAAACATTTCTCTCTTCTCTTTATTTCCCCCAATTTACCTTTGATTTTCCCCTCCTGGCTCCCATTCAGCTGCGTGTCTCTTTTTACAACAATTGTTATTGCATTCATGTTTGTATTTGTATGTATTTACTCAAACTTAGTCTTTCACATTTAATTGTTACTGAGAGTAGGAGAGCATAACTTCCCTAACTGTTGGCTGATAAATCATTACCACCGGATCTTGTTTTGTTTTTGTTGTTGATGTTGTTTTGTTTTGTTATGTTTGTTTTTCATGTTCCCAGTTTTGAATTCCTAGATGTGCTCATAATATCTCTTCTGCTGCTACCATCAAATGGGACATCAGTTCCAGGAATGATGAGCCTCTATCCTAACACAAACTAAGCAGGAACACTAGTGTTAATATCTCTCCTGCATTGGCTCTTTTCACAGTACACAAGCCTTGAAATTCTGATAGTCTGTAATGCTTAATAATGAAAAGTATTCAGATTATAATTATAGATTCTCAGGTTAGTCCCATTTGTCAAATATTCTGAAGCATTCAGAAAATCTCTACTTATGCTGCTAAAGTAGGACAGACCCTAGGCTCTTGGGAAATATTCATGTGATTTAGAGGAGAAATGGAAATTTCAGATCAGTGTAAATGCTCATTAATTATCCTGACAATGTCACTCTTGCTCAATGTTGGAACTGTTAAAAATGGCTTGAGATTACCTCTGAACATCTTACATATTGCAATATAATTCTCAATATGAGATGCTAAGGAAGAGGAAGCTTACTCAGATATTTTTGTTCAGAGGTGAATAATAGGGGTGAGGGGCTTAGATTAAAGCTTATCCTTGAAATACATCACTCAAGACTGAGAAATAGCACAACACACATATGTATATCTGCTCCACATGGTTCTTGCCAAGTGATATCAGTTGCTTCCTCAGGTTTGTGAAAGCAGAGTTATAAATAGAAGTGCATCTTGCCATGAATTACAATAAATCATTAGAAAAATTACCAAGCCACAATGATGTCATCACAGCAATGACAGGCAGACTAATGTAAATATCCCTCTTTGTGGTTCAGCATCTACAGAGAACAACTGAATATTAACTTTGATGTATTTTTGAGTGTTAAAAAGGTAAATTTCATTCTATTTTTGCAAAAAAAAAAGTATGAGTAACACCCATTGTTTTTTTATTATCCTGTAATCTCTACATAAATATTTATATCATTACTTAAATTTAGGAATTCTTTACTTCAAAATGGTAAAAAAGTTTTATAATTTGAGTATTCAATTTAAGCAAGTGAATTTGTGTTTTTTAAAGTAATTTACAATTATTCAACAGTAATTTTAAAATCCTATTTAGATATTCCTGAATGAAAATGCGTAAAATCATATTTTATGTATGTAATATATAAAATACTCCTATAGAATTTAAAGCCTCTGCATTAATCTACAGTAATCTATCAAAGAATAATGGTTCTCAACTTATATGTAATCATTTCAATATGTTTCCTTTCTAGAACATTGACAAAATCATAAAAATATAAGGATATACTTTTTTAGATTTATGTCTGATATGAAAATCACCCTTATAATTTTCAATGACTGACACTTTGCTTAATATTTTGTTCTGTAAACTTTAAATGTAATAGTAGACAATCGTCTCAGGAATTTTTCTTAATACTTAGCCACAAGTTTGTATATTATATATTTCATACAACAATTACTGTACATGGATTTTTATGACAGTGACTTTATATACCCGGATTTATAGGCAAATACATTAGAGAATCAGCACACAGATATAATGCGAAATACAGACCATTTCCAGTTAAGATACCTGTTTACTTCAAGTCAATAGTGTTTTGACTTAAATTTAAATGAATTTTATACTACTCTATTTGGCATGTCTACACATGATCTTAATTAGACTTATTTTATAGTTTTCCAAAATTCAAGTGATTTTAGATATTTAATAATTAAATGTGGATTATGAACCATTTTATGCCATACAAATGGTACATTGAATTGTAAAATTTACAATAAAGACACTAAATAAAGGGGGTGATAGTTAGCAGCCAGATGGCTTTTTGAATGTTTTAAAATATGCATGAAAGATTTTTATTAATTTTACCACCATATGGAATAGGTATAAAATTCACTTCTATGGGCAGTAAAATCCAGATATAATCTGGCTCAGTGTCTAACTTCTACCATTTCTTTCTTTGATTTGCTTCCTGGACTCGTTTTGTTTTTTCTCTCCCATCATCATACAGAAAGATACAATTTTCCTTTGGTTAGGATGCCATAATTGAAATTTCTACAAACTGAAATAGAGAGTTTTATAGAGTCGCAAGGCAAATACTGATGCTCACGCAAATCCTACAGCTTTTGACCCATGAAGCCTAATATGTAAGTTACTTGGAACTGTGAGCATAAGTGTTATTTCATCCATAGAAAAACATGGATGGAAATTTTCATGTTGAATCTTGATTTTCTAATAGAACATGAACTATTTTCACTCTTTATTATCCATTTACAGACATAGATGAGATGTGCTCTTTTTAGTGAACATCTGATCTTAGGAAAGCAGGTGAACCCTAAAGTATTAAGTAATCCTATTCCTTATCTCATCACTCAGAGTGACATAGTGAAACATGACTGAGCAAAAGCCTAACCAAGAAGGGTTAGCATATTCCCCTCCCAGTATGTATGTACTGTACAACAAACATATAGAAAGCTATGGGGAAGTAAAATCATCATCATCATCATCATCATCATCATCATCATCAAATGACAAATCCTACAGTGTGTAACTTACAAGTTTTAGCACAAAGTTTTCCCAACACTGAGCTAGATTATAAGCACATGTAAATGCATTTGGTTTATCACAAGGTAGATTATAGAGCACAACATATAAACTTACATGGGTTTATATAGCTATTTGTGCCTAATTAATTTTAAGTTTAGTAGCCAACACATGTACAAAATATTGCCACTCACCAGATTAAAAAAAAAAAGAAACTGCAATAGGACTCAGTTAATTTTTCAAGGGAAAGATAACAGAGTTTCATTTAATAATTGGAATTATAAGTATATATATCTTAAAATTGATTGGAAGTTAAGTCCATGTTTTAATGTACTACTTTTTATGTAATTAGATTCTTTTTCACAAATGTTAATAACATTTTGTAAATATATTTAATTAGTTTTTTATTTAATGCAAGTAAAAATGCATACACATTAAGTTATAAATTAAGTGTGTACAGGTTGGTGAGATGGCGCAGTTAAGCTTGCTTAGTGCTTTTTCAGATCTGAGTACACATACTGGGCAGTTCAAAATCACTTATAACTTTAGGTCCAGAGGATCCAACTTGCTCATCTTGCCTTAATATGCAAGTATTGGAGAAGTTACATCAATAAATTCTCATCAAATTCCTGACTGTGGTAGTTTGAGAAAAAAAAATAACCCATAGGAAATCTGAATGAAAACAAATCTGAGAATCCATCTTACATATGTAAGAACGGCTAAGATCAAAGACACAATTGACAGCTCATGGTGATTAGGATGTGCAGCAAAAAGAGCACGTCTTCATTGCAGATGGACATGCAAACTTTTACAGCCTCGTCGATGATGGTTTTTCAGAAAACTGAAAATTGATCTGACCTTAAGACCTGGGCATAATACTTCTTGGTATACACACAGAAGAAATGTCATCCTACCAAAAAGACATTCTCAACTCTGTTGTTAGCAGCTTTATTCATAAGAGCCAGGAACTGGAAACCACCTAGATGTTCCTCAACTGAAGAATGGATAAAGAGATTGTGGTACATTTAGAAAATGGACTATTACTCAGATACTTAAAAAGTCATAAAATCTGCAGACAAATGGCTGGGTCTAGAATAAAAAATCATCCCATTCAGATCTAGAAAGGAAAACATGATATGAATTTACTTATAAGTGAATATTAGCTATAGAATAAAGAATAATCATGCTATAATCCATAGACCCAGAGAGGCTAACTAACTAGTAAGGAGAGATCAACTAAGAGACACATGAATTTCCCTGGGAAGGTGAAATGGAATACACGTCACAGGTAGATTTCGGCTAGGTAGAAATGAAAACAGGAGGGAGGGGATGAAGGGAGAGAGATATCTGGAATTAAGAACAACTTGGATCAAGCTAGAAACCTATTGAGGTGGAAAAATCCCAAGAATTTATGAGGGTGACCCTAACTAAGACTCTTTGTAATGGAACATATGGATACTGAACTGGCCATCTTGTGTAACCAGGCAAGAATTCCAGTGGAAGAATTGTGACACCAACCCTACTTTAAAAACTTACAATTTGTCTTGCCTACAGGATGTTCTTGGGAAAAGAGACCAAGTAATGAATAGTAAGTACATCTTGAGACTCGTGACGCGATGGGGAGGTTCATTGCTTGGTGGGTCAAGAACCAGAGGCTGCAAAGTCCAAAAACCTCAAATAATTGAACAACAACAACGTTAATGAAATGATTCCTAATTATATTCTTCTGTGCTTATAAAAATGTTCCCAGCCCAATTGTCATTAGAAAGACTTCACCCAGTAACTGAGGGAAACATGCAGAGAGTCACAGCCAAATATTAGGTGGAACTTGGAGAATCCTGCAAAAGAAGAGGGGGAAGGATTCTAAGACCAGAGAGTGTTCAAAGACACCAGAAGAAAACCTATGGATTCAACTAAGGTGGGCTCACAGAGACTGAACTGACAATAAGGGATTTTTCCTGCAATTGAACTAGGCCCCATGCACCTATGTTATACACACACACAAACACACACACACACACACACACACACACACACACACACACACACACATATATATATATATTGGTATACTTGTGTGACTATTGACAGTAAAAGTAGGAGCTGTCTCCGACTCTTTGCTTTTGGGACATCTTTTTTAATATTGGGTTACATTGTCTAGCCTTAATATTGGGAAACATGCCCACTCTTATTGCAGCATGATATTCCATGCTTGGTTGCAATTTCTTGGAGTTCTCACTTTTCTGAAGGGAAAAGAAGTGGATTGATGGGAGAGAGGAGGATGTAGGGAGGGAGTTAGAAGAGAAGGAGGGAAAAGTGTAGCTGGATTGTAATAAATGAGAGAATAAATTTAATTTTACTTTTACAAATGAAAAGAAGGCTTAAGTTACTGACACTACTGGGTGTTGTGGCCTTGTTGGAGTAGGTGTGTTATGGATGGCAGAAGTGCCTCACAAAAGTGTGTCATTGAATTCTCAGAAGGTCAAGCTAACCCTTACTGATCAATGACTCTTTCTTCTGCCTGTGGATACAGATGGATAGCTCTCAGCAACTTCTCTAATACCAGATGTTCCAGGCTGTGGTGGTACCCAAATGGAGCTTCCCCTTCTACTCAGAGAAGGGAAGTGGGCAATGGGAGGAGTGATTTGAAGGGGAGACTGGAAGGATAGACGGGGGAAGATGCAATTGGTATTGAATGTGAATAAATTAGAAAATTAAATGATGAAAGATAAAACATAAAATCTTATTATAAAAATTATAGAGAACAAGACTGCCAAAATGTGAACAAACAAAATATAGACACACATTTCAAATAGCTCCATAGGGTGGTGAAATGTTGCACTGTAGTTCCAGCTTGTACAAGGAATGGGTAGTTCTCCACAGATACTGTGAAATCACTTAAAACATCACAGTCATAAGAAAAATACTACACTGAGATGTTTGCACATTGTCTCTGAGATTAGGTAAAATTGAACAGTATAAAGTAAAGGCATGTTTACATTTTCCTTTAGTTTTACAGTGTGGTAGCCAACTGTCATATAAATAAAATATAAATGTTTGATTTGATTCAGAACCGTAAGTATTATGCTTTAGAAAAATCAATAATGAGAGGTAGTATTTCCTCACTGATATTCATTAATTGAATATAAAGTAAAAGTTGCGTGATTTTTGTGTTTTGTGGATCTATTTTATACCACAACCATTTGTGCTGGTTTTAAAATTATAGTTTTGCGAGTCCACTAAACTCTTTATACAATATTACATGACACAGAGCAATGTACATTTTTTGTAATATGTAATCTTACACACTTTCAGGTTTTTATGATGTCAGCAAGTAGAAAATATTTGGTCACTTCTGTTTTTAATATAAAACTTTAACACCCCATATACTTCATAAATAACTATATATAAATATATATATATGTATAATAATTATATATAATCATTTTATACACACACACACATATATATGTGTGTGTGTGTGATGAAACAATTAGCATTTTGAACAATTAGCATTTTGAATGGGTCATTGTAGATGCAATACATTGCCGAATTCCAAATCAACATTTTATTTTGAGATATGGCTTACATGTTAGACTGAAATCACAGAGATCAGACCTCTGAATATGTTTGCTTCTATCCACAGTTTTTTTTCTTTACTGGGGAAATTTATGTTTCAACTGTCCACTAAAGATAATATTGGAATAAAACATGTCATGGGACTATGTTATTATAAGGCCTGATTTTACTTCAGACTGCATATAATAAAAAATATTACATATTGCAACCTATGTAAGTGACTTAAATATTCAAAAGCAATGCCACAGTATTCTAGACAGTTCTAAAACAAGTTCAAATGTGCTTTTGTTTTCTGACTGATTTGAATGACAATAATCTTGTTTGGGCATAGCAGAATTATTACAATAGCAAATCATATTAATATAATGGGAAATAACAGACAAATTAGAGTAATAATTCTTTATTTTATTGCATTTTTTCCTATGATTTTGGCAATTGTTCAGAATGTCTCCAATTAATGGTTTTGTGGAGTATCGACATTATCTTAATTTTTTTACTTTTAAGTAGAAGCAGACAAGCACAACCTACATGATTAGGTAATATTTCTAAAAGCCTTACTTTCTCAGACAACACAGAGTAGATATAAATGTGTCCAAATTTGCTTTGTTCATATCTAGATTGTTGTGGCTTGCTATCTTGTTCACCTAACTTTAATTTAAACAAAATTAGTGTGAAAAATAAACACAATAAACATTCCTTGCCATCCTACTATGTGCAGAAAATAAATCGATGATTTAGCAACTTTCAAGAAACATTTATTTAATGAGATTAATTTAAACACCCCAAAACAGCCTCCTTAATAAATATAAAGAATCTTTGTTTTCAAAGTCACCATTTGTATTTTCTAGGTTATAGAAAGGACTTCCTTTTACCAGCCATATGTAAGTCAATACCTCTTGTGTGTTTCCATCTAAGAATACTGGCCCACTCAGACCAACAGTGATCAAACACAACACTGGTTCTAACTAACCATAGAAGAGTGAAAAGCACACTTATGTTCTCATCTATTGATGTTCTGTTCTTCAATCATAATGGTCTTATGGTCTGTTCTACAATTCATAATCATAGCAACATAACATATGAAAAGTACGAACACTAATTCTTCTCTCTGTGCTTTGTTTTGTCCTTCTAAGTTTGACAATATATACTCATAAAGTTATGGAGTTGAAATAATTCATATGAATTATTTAGAGTAGCAATTGCTATGGAGTATATACTCAGTACATCAGTTCTTGGTTTTCCTCATTTATGACCTCAATCTACAGGTATAAGCATATTTATACAAAACAATAATGTACACAGTACATTTCTAAATCAATGCTGAGTTGTACAAACCTATGCATGTCTGACCCAACTGTTCTGGCTTTGTTTACGGTTACCTATACTCATTTTCCTTTCCAACCAGTAATTACGATGTGCGTGTGTTTGTGTGTGTGTGTGTGTGTGTGTAGTGTGTTACAAAAAGATGTTCTTCAACACAATAATCATTTAGAGATAAAATTACCAATTGTCTTTATTTTCACTAAAATTTGACGATTTTTATTATCACTGGGCTATGAATAAAGGTCAATAAATGAATAAATGTATATCACATGAGTTGATCAATTACTATTTATAACTAAAATTTTTAGAGTAAGGATTCTTTCTAAATCACTAATAAAATACTATACAAATACAATAATGAGCATTTACGATTATAAAGCTAGGGCATGAACCACTGCTATATTATTTTACAATATTTGAGTCCAAAATCATGCTTATGTTAATCAACTTCTTTTGAATTATAATAATTAATAATAGCAAGTTATTGTGGCAAACCTTATTTTGAAGCATAAGCTAGAAGAAAATGTATAAATTTAAAAGAAGAAATTTTAAAACTTTGCAACTAAAAAGGCAATAATATTTCATACGTGCAAATAATAGGATAATAATCTTAACCATGTTTTAGTATGATAATCTTTAGTACTTATTATTCTGTATCTAAACAAAATCATCCATTTTGGGTTCCTTTACTTACTATATCAAAAATTATTTATTTGTTGTATGTGTTGATTTGAATATGAAAGGTCTTCACTGACTCATATATTTGAGTGATTTGCAATTGTTTAACGTATTTGGCTGTATGGCTTTATTAGACAAAGTGTCACTGGTGTGGGCTTTGTACTATCAAGAGCCCATGCCAAGGCCAGTGTCACCTTTTTCTCTGCCTAAAGATCAGGTTGTAGTTCTCGCCTACTGATCCCACATGTGCCAGCATAGTACCATGTTTCCTACAATAAGGAAAATGGACTAAAACGCTGAAACTGTAACCAAACTCACAATTAAATATTTTATTTTATCATAGTTGCCTTTTATGATATCTCATCACAGCAATAGAACAAGGACTAAAACAACCTACAATAACACTTTCACAAAAGCAAACATTATGCTTTAATATAGTGATGCTCACTCTGGTGCTTCATAATTTCAGAGTTATCAAACAAAAGATATGAGGAAAACATGTATCAATTTTGAAAAGGAATTTTAACCAGTAGTCTATTACTGGTAACCTAATAATTATAGTCAAGTAATTGTCTCTTAGGGATGTGTTGAATGAAAAATCATAACATGTAGAAAGATGACAAGTAGCAAAAATCTGACAAGAATACTTTGCGCTACATACTTATTAAGTTGCTGCAATGTGTCATAGCACTTTTATTCATTTTTAGTATTTACTATTTTAAATACAGTACTTTTTTTTAATATGGGAAGTTTAACGAAGTTAATTCAGAAGAATGGAAGATATAAGTAAAATGTGTTGTAAGAACGGTCCAAGCTGAAGGCATTTTGAGTACTGTTTCTGTTTTGAATGGAGGTCAAATAAAGTTTATCTTCTCAAGTCCTCTATGGTAACAAACATATACAAGGGTAGAGAAAGACTTATATGTAGGTAACTGGAATCCTGTTTGGCAAGTTGAAACATCAATGCTAGGCAAGTTACCCCACCGCAGTTGAGTAAACAAACCAATAAGAACACAATAATTAGGCCATAAGAAAATGTTCCTGGGAAGTCACTTATCCTTAAATACTGATGTCGATGAAGCTGTACCTGTAACTTGGAATGGATGTTTGTGGATTTTATGTGTAACAGCTCTGTAAAATTCTTGGGGTCACACATCATTTCCTGAGTCTCTTCTCCATCACTGATAGATCCATAATGGCTTGATTAAAATAAAATGCCCTTTTCTGCATTCATCTAGCATTTGAGTTACGTTGGATCAAAGCAGGCACCATGTCAACACATGTTAAATTACAAAGTACATAATTTTCTCATGTGAGGGATTTTTAGATACCATGCTTTAGCAATAGTGACGGATTTTACGAGACCAAATGTGATTTAGTAGGAAAATGACTTCTACTTTCTCTTATATGTATAAGAAGTGATGGAAATTTCATGGCAAGCAATCAGCTAAAAATCCACTTGACAAAAACATGTACATATTCATGTTCAGTATAAGGAGTATAGGGAGATGCATATTTTTGGAGAAGTATATATTCCTTCTCCCAAGTATTTGAAAATGATAATAGTCAAAGTTATTGTCATTGTGTGGTATAAGTTAATATACATTACAATGAAAGAAATTGCCCATTGACAAATAAATTCAAGATATAAGTGACTTACAAGTGCTCAGATGTGAAACCATTGGTTACAAATGGGGTATTTTTCCAAGAAGCAAATTTCTTAGTTGTAACGCATCACTTAAATATTACAAGTGAATCAATTTTAGAAGGACTTTTCAATAAAGTTTATAAATTTAATCATTTCATCATTTAAATATGTAGTATACTTGCTAAGGTTTTTTATTGGATATTTTATTTATATACATTTCAAATGTTATCCCCTTTCCCAGTTTCCCCTCCAGAAATCCCCTACTCTATCCTCCCTCCCCCTGCTTCTATGAGTGAGCTCCCCCACCCATTCACCCACTCCTGCTGCCTCACCATTCTAGCATTCTCTACATTGGGGCATCAGACCTTCACAGGACCAAGGGCTTCTCTTCTCATTGATGTCCGACAAGGCTATTCTCTGCTACATAAGCAGCTGGAGCCATGGGTCCCTTCGTGTGTAATCTTTGGTTGGTGGTTTAGTCTCTGGGAGCTCTGTGGGGTCTGGTTGGTTGATAATGTTGTTCTTCCTATGGAGTTGCAAACCCCTTCAGCTCCTTCAGTCTTTTCTCTAACTCCTCCAATGGGGACCCCTAGTTCAGTCCAATGCTTAGCTTCTAGCATCCTCTTTTGTTATTTGTCAGGCTCTGGCAGAGTCTCTCAGGTGACAGCTGTATCAGCCTCCTGTTAGCAAACACTTCTTAGCATCTGCAGTAGTGTCTGGGTTTGGTGTCTGTATAAGAGATGGATCCCCAGGTGGGATCCTTGTACTTTTGGCAGTTCCCAACTTGTTGCTTTCACTTAATCTTCATAAAATTTTATCTCAATTAGGGTGATGCTTTGGAAAAAAATTTTCTCCCATTGGTTTATAGGGAATGGCAGTATTAGAAGATGTAGCCCTGTTGGAGAGAATGTAACCTTGTTGAAGGACATGAGTCATTTGGGGACATATCTGAAGTCTCAGAAACTGAATTCAGGCCTACATACTCAATGTCTCTTCTGCTAAATGAGGTTCCCAATGTAGTAATCTCAGCTCCTTCTCCAGCACCATGAATGCCTGCACATTGCCATGCTTCCCACCATGATAATGGACTAAACCTCAGAAACTGTAAGCCAGCCCCAATTAAATGTTTTTCTTTGTAAGAGTTGACATGATCATGATGGCTATTCACAGCAATAGATAACCTAAGACAATTATTAAGATTCTTATCTCAATTTTACTGAGATATAATGTGCAGTGTTAAGGGAACCAATATTTTTTCATATATCAGTTTTTGAGAAACTGAATCGCTTTGGAAGCCACATTTTCCATTGAAACATTCCTTCATCCTCCATTTTTTGTTTTTGTTTTTGTTTTTCCTATTTTGTCTCATTGTTCAGACACTGTCTATCTGCAGAAGGAGCACTATCAAAGTAATTCATTTTATAAAGTAAATTTTTCATAAAACCTGAAGAAAATCTTGTAGGATCTAAAGTTGGCCTTAGATATCTGAGTAGGCTGAAACTACCATTTCAACCAAGGATTAACAACCTTTCATGGACAATGTTTAACTTTTCATGAGCAAGGCTTTGATGCTTTTTACTTTTTTTGTTTTCCTTTTACTGAATTGAGAACCTGGATTTCATAAAATGGCGCCGTACAGAAGAGTTTGGGGAACTTCAAATTTATGTACTAACTATAATGGAACCCAGAAAGCAAAAGATGGCATCTGCCAAATAAAAAGAGGAAATGAACTCAAGAACATGAACTTTCACACTGTATGCTTTCTCTCCAATGAAAACATAATAACTTGTTAAACCATTAGGTTTGTTCAGGTAAGCTTTAATATATTGCTTTGACCTTCAAACATCTTTTGTATGTACTTAAGACAAAGATATTTAAGAAGTTCTGTATTATTTTTATATATCACTCTGTAAAGAAACTTCCACTTCTGAGAGTGAAGAGATCTCCAGCTCACTGTTAAAGCACTTGCTGGACAATGTGATTTTGGGAATGTGGCTTCATTTTGTAATGGTTATGTAATTTCTTATTATAATGTGCATCCGTATTTTTTTAACCACAGTGCCTAAATTTTGATATGGTTATGCAATTCCTTATTATAATGCACATGGCTATTTTTGCCACAGTGCCTTAATTTTCCTTTGGTTATATAATTACTTATTATGATTCACATTTTTTAAAAAATTAATTCACAAAGAGATAGACTTATAAACCAAATGAAAGCTTCCCACACACAAATTTAGGTATAAATATAAGACTTTTAGAATGTTATAGGCTATAATCTCTTATGTATGAAATGGTGATATGATTCTAATCATTGGGGCAGGAGCAAGGAGATTAATGTAAACATAAAATTATAGGAATTTCATAAGACCTCATTCCTATGTGACTAGATTTAGAAATTTAATGACTGCTAAGCGGATGCGGGGTATCAGGTACACATTGCTAGAAATAAAGACGTGTGAACAAGATGAATTTTATTCATAAATACAAATTGATACATATTAATATATGCAGATGCAACAAAATAAAGAAGAAGAGGTCTTAAATTAGAGAGGGAGAAGCAGAGTAATAGAAGTTATGGGATGGGTAAAAGGAAGGGTAGAAGAGTAGAAAACTGAAAATTATGGAAAACCTAGAATAAGGTAGAACTCACAAGGAAATGATAACAATCAGCTAAAATTCAAACAGGAAACAATAAGTAAATTAAAAGTTGAGAAAGAAATAATGTATTGAAAATGAATGAAAATGGTAAGACTAGGGTAGAAAACATAAAATGTAAGATATTTGTGGATCGAGACAAATGACACCGACATTATTGAAAAGGAAATAAATGTCTAAGTATTTATTTTCAACAATGTTGAAAAGCAAATGAACAAGATTTTTGTAATTGAATACCAAAAGTAATGGAGAATTGTGGAAAGAGCTCCAGTTATGCTATTAACATGGTTAATACTCAACCAAGCAGACAATTGAGCATGACTTGAGCCTCAAATTATATTAGTGTTTATAATCTTGTATTGAATGTCAGCTAATCTGATAATTACAAAAGCTCCACCCACTCTTCTGTCAGTCAGTTGAGTAAACAGTCTCAGAGAAAGTTTTGATTTATTTAAAGTGGATAAACACTGTATCTAAGAACATGCAATTATGCATAGTCTTATCAGTTTGAATTCAGCTATGTTTTATGGTATTTTTTTTAGATATAAGCATATTATAAAATGTTCAAAATAATACCAATACCAATAATGAGCAATACTGTCATTGAAATATTGAAAATGGCATTGTGGATTGAAGTGTGAAGTGGGAATTTCCATTATGATGAAATTGTGTATTACATAGAAAAAAAACAAACTCTTCTGAATTTCAATAATTAATAATGTGCAATAATTTTAAAAATCATATATTTGTATGTGTTTGTCCATGTGTGAGTGTGTGCACGTATGTAGTGATCTAATCACTTAAATAAGATAAAGTATAAGATGTAGAGGTTGTATTTTGGAAGTAGGTTAGTGGTACTATGCTTGCCTGGTATCTATCTGCATGTCTCCGGGGTCAATCTATAGCTTCTCTAAAAGAACTTAACATATAAGTATTCCCCCCACACAAACACATCATGCATGCACATGCATACAAATGCACATCCATGCACATACAGAGATGCACATACACACACAGAAATTTATGTGTGTATGCATGTATGCAAGTATATACACACACATACACACACATACACTCACAAATGCATGCATGTATGCAAGTACATACACACATTCATAACACATACACACATATGCAAAGGGATTTATTGGTGTGGTTTGCAGACTGTGGATAGAGAAGTCCAACAATGGATATACCCCAATGAAAAGGTCAAAAATCCAATAGTTGCTAGATTTACAAGACTAAATGTCTGAATAATCCCAGTCTGGTGTTAGACTGACAGGACATTTCTAGAGAGTTCTATTCTATATAGTAATGCTGAAGAACTGGGTTCTGATCCCAGTAAAGGCAAATTTCAGAAAGGAGATAAACAAAATTGCCAGAAAGAGTAAGAACAAACAGAGAGCGATCAAACTATTCATTCTTCCCTGCTTTTTTTCCATATAAACTGCCATCAAAAATTATGGTCCATATTTTTGATGAGACTTCTCACCTCAAATTATCCAATCAATAAAATCCTTCACAGGCATGCTAAGCTCTTTAATTTTTAGTTGATTCCTGATGTAATCAAGTTGACAAACAAGACGAGCCATTCCAAGTGTCAAACCCTGGGTCTCACAATTATTATGCAAGTGCTCTATGGACACTCTATAACTCTTGGTTCCTAGTTACTTTTCCTTTCTTTCTTTTTTTTGTTTGTTTTTTTGTTTGTTTTGTTTTGTTTTTTGTTTTTTGTTTTTTGATTTTGATTTTTGTTTTTTGTTTTTTGTTGTTTTTTGGTTTTTTTTTTGTTTTTTGATTTTTGTTTTTTGTTTTTTGTTTTTTGTTTTTTGTTTTTTGTTTTTTGTTTTTCAAGACAGAGTTTCTCTGTGTGGTCCTGGCTGTCCTGGACCAGGACTCGGTAGACTAGGCTGGCCTAGAACTCAGAACTCAGAAATCCACCTGCCTCTGCCTCCCAAGTGCTGGGATTAAAGGCGTGTGCCACCACCGCCCGGCCGAGTTACTTTTTCTTATGTTAGTTTTGTCTTCATTACAAAAATTACTATTTTATTTTCTATACTGTCACCTTATCAAGCATGGCATTGACAAATATTTTTCCTACTTCACGGCTGGGTTTTAACACATTAGGCATCTGAAAGCTTTACACCACTGTAATTTTGTGAATTTTAAAATTTATTTAATGATAGATAGACAATAGTGTCCATTGTTTTGAATACTATTAGGTTTGAAGTCATGCCTTGCCTATAAAGGCCAAGGACAAGCATACCTTGCTTTTTGAGGAATATGTTGAGGTTTCTACATTGTCTGTGTTCATATATTTAATTCACTTTTCTGCAACAGCTCACTTACTAAAAGGAATATGTTAAATGTCTGTACAAAATAAATGATTTATTGATTTTTCTTGCAGTTCTTAAATCTAGAAATGTATAATTACAGGAGTCTGGAGTTTTTAGTGACTTTGGCTCTTCATTTCTCCTTGACTCCACAGACTTTGGCTAAAGTCAGTGCTTTCTCATTGTTGCCCATCTTTTTCTTTTCTGTTTAATGGAATTTAATAAAACATGACATGACCTTGAAGAGAGCTTGGGCAGTCATGCTTTTTGCTTACCATCTGCTGGCTATAGTGACTACATGGCTTTACTAATCCCTCACAAGCCCATCCAGACTAACATGTAATTACCCAATGAACATTTATATGAATGATATTATTTGATAGAAAAAAAATACATAGTAAGTCTAAACACATAATTGATAAGCTCATGAGAAAACATTCTTCTGCCAGAATGTGTTTGGTTTTATACATGTGCACCATTTTAATATTTTATTACCATAAAGAGGTGAGAAATGGTTTTTGGGTTTTAAAGGTATGTACATATACATTTTTTGTATGACCACAAATTGACAACATTTTATCGTATGTCTGTACATGATACATATAAGATTGACAACATCTCTTGTCCCTTTCCTTAATGATTTTTTATTGCTAAATTATATTTTATTTTTGCATGTTTAATAATGTTATCCTTGTTGTGTGTAGTTCTTTCACAAAGTTGGATATAGTGTTCATAGTTAATAAATTCCTTGTGATTTATATTGCCTGATGTTTCTTCTAATATAGATAAGACTTTAGATAACAGGAGTAATTAAAAATAAATTGATGTTTGTGGTTGCCTCAATGAAAATGATCCTATAGACTTACATATTTGAATGTTTGATTCCTATTTTGATGAACTGTTTGGGGAAAAGTTAGGAAGTATGACCTTGTTGAAGGTGGCATGTGACTAGATGTGTGCTTTGAACATTTACCTTGCAAATCAGACATAAACTCTCAATTCCTACCCCTTATCCAAGCCTACCAGCTTCCTCAAATGTTCCCTATCATGACATCAAGAATTCACAGTGTGAAACAACAGGCAAACCCCTAATTACATGCTTTCTTTTATAAGTTACTTGGTTATGGTGGCTCTTCACATCAACAGAAAAGTCACAAAGATAGTGCTGGTGAGATAAATCAGCTAGGAACACCATGTTCAAAGTAAGGCAAGCAAATTGGGTTGATCTGCAGCAATGGAGAAAACATAACTAGATGAAGTTGTCTTCTTACCTCCACAAGAGTGTCTTGACATGGACAATTCCTTTCTCTACAGCAACTAATACAAATAAAATAAACATTAGCCTATGGTTTAAACCTGGCTCTATTCTCTGCCTCACTGCCCACTATTGATAAAGTATGTAAATGTTTGAGCAAACTTGCAGCCAATTGGGATGGTTAAGTTAAACTCATGTTGCCTCTACTAAAGGGTATATAGATGACTTGTAAAACACATCTTCTCCATAGATCTGTTAGGGTATTTCAATTAAGTATGGCGTTCATATTGAATGTTGAGTAGCAATTGGGATCTTGGTTTCATTCCATCCTCACCCCAAGCCTCAGGGCCTATTATACAAGAGAGGTGAAGAAGATGGCGGGAGCCAAGCATTAGGTAGAACTAGAGCATAGCATACATTCGGACTTTTGAACTGATGAACTCCAGGCAGCTGTGATTGGTTGTGCTAAAATTGCACAAGATAAAAGCAGTCTACATTCTACCATGAGAGTGGGGAAGAATTATGAGTTTCAACCCATAAAGAAAGAGCAATAGACAGTTGTTGGCTTCTTAGGAAAGGATGATTAGATTTATTTCAGGTTATGGCCTTGCTATCAACAGCTCAAGCTAGCAGAGTGACTTGTTCCTGTGACTATATGGCCAGTACAAATTAGATCTGGTGAGATTTTAAAAATTAAATGGTAGACATTAATTTGGTAGGTAGTAAAGACATGAGAGTTGGACATAAGAGGAGTTAGAGAGAGACATGGGAATGGAACTGTTCAAATTATGTTTGAAATTCTCAATAAATTAATAGAAATATTATATTAAAATGACAAGATAAACATTAAGGGAAAACACAAAATATTTGGCAAGAACCAGACAAAGCAAAATAATAGAGGAAATTTATTCTCTCTCTTATAGGTTCTGTATTCTTCTCTTTCTGCTCTCAAACTGAGATACTCATGGGAGAGCCACCAGCAATGCAGGCAAATGAGTTGTTCAATTTTAATTCTTTCACTGAAAATCTGTATGTGTATAGTCTAGAGTTCTGAGACTTAGAAGCTGGAGCCAAACATTACATCATCACTTTTCCCAAGTCTTAGGCTTACAGTCTCAGACTGAACTGTACAACCAAGATTGTCTCTTGCAAATTCTTTATCTTCTCTCACTAGGATTATATAAACCAAACTCCCCAACAAGTACTCAATAAAATATATCTCTCTACATTCTATTATTTATCTTTATTATAAAGTTCCTATAAATTGGGTAGACTATAAATGTCGCTTTTATTTCCTCAATGATGGTTTCAGATAAAAGCCTTGCCCATACTGTATGTATACATGGCTTGGGCTGATCCCGAAATATTTCTTTCTCTGTCAAAGTCTCCCTAAGCTGAGGTGTGAAAGCTTCTGTCTTTCATACTACCTAATCTTCCAACCTGACTGATTCAATCTAGCTTCTCTCAGCTTTTCCTCAATTGCTCTGATTGAACCCCTATTAACTTTGGCAATATGTTCCAATCTTCTGACTCCTCATTCTCTGGCTCATTCCATCTACACCTGTGTCTAGTTTGTTCTTTTTGCAACCTGTCTTTGTCACACACACACACACACACACACACACACACACACACACACACACACTGCTCTGCTCCTAAGCAGCTTCTCTTTGCTATACTTTTGTGAGTTGGACATATCCTATCTCTAACTCATTTTGTCTTCTGATTTGACACTTTACCTGCCCTCTAGTTGTCACTTTCAAACACAGATGCTTCCTTCTACACACTATATTTACCGTCACCATTTTACCTTTATCATTAGAGATTAAATCATATACTAAGGGTGTGTCTGTATCCAGACAGACCATACTGTGATCCAAACATTTCTAAATTCCAGCCAGATCACATAGACCCTGAAGGTCTTTGAATATGATCCCTTGCCAAAGCAGCAACATTACTGGATGAAAATTTCTCTACAATGGACTACTAACTAACTTACTGCCTTCCCTGTTAAATTTAGCATTATACGGATAACTGAATATGTAGAAAAATTCATGTGAGGTGTAGAAAGATAATAGTTCTATGAAAGAATCTCTTGTCATGTTAGATGACCTGGATATAAAACCAGATTTATTATAGGTACTAGGACACAAGAGAAAATATTGCCTGTGTTTATCTATACAAAACTTCACTAATTTCTTAGTTGTAGTTTTAAACCTTCAGTGAACCTGTGGAGCTAGACGTGTGATAGATGTTTGGCTACATAATTGTTCCTAATGGATATTCATGTAAGCATTCTGTGTTGTAAACTTCTATTTCAATTTATGATTTGAATTTTGGTGTGAACCTGTGATGAACTTTGTAACATGTGACCATGTTCTCTGAAAGATGCATAAGTACTGAAGACAAAGACAAAGAAAAGGGAAGTCATTAGCAGTAGCAGTAGCGGTTAGCAGTAGAGTAGTTGTTAGCAGTAGTATTTGTTAGCAGTAGCAGTAGAGTAGTCATAAATGTAGACATTCGTTAGGAGCCATTCGTCCTTTCCTTTCCTTTTCCTCTGCCTAGAATCTTTCCCCTTAGAATTTTTCCTTTGTTAGAATTTTCTCCTTTTCCCCACTTAGGATCTTTCCACCTTTCCCCTCAGATAACTTTC
Source organism: Rhabdomys pumilio (assembly GCA_030674055.1). Taxonomy (NCBI): domain Eukaryota; kingdom Metazoa; phylum Chordata; class Mammalia; order Rodentia; family Muridae; genus Rhabdomys; species Rhabdomys pumilio. The sequence continues at coordinate 61,691,580 of JANHMN010000011.1, forward strand.
ATAGGATACTTTTTACGCTTAATAAACTCCACAGAATCTTCTCTAAGTGTCTTTTCTTCCTGCAACTTCAGACTAGCAGATGTAAGTTAGAGCCCAGCAGTTCCTGCTGAGACTACAAAGGCTCTTTGCCTAATTCTTTGCTGTTAGGCTACAGGTGTTAATCACCTAAGCCCGCAGTCTTTTACCTTCAGAAGAAGTTTTTAGGACTTTTTAGAATTTATCGTCAGCATTCCTTACAGGTCAGAGAGCCAGAAAGTCCTGAGACCCTCAGACTTTAAAGCCATCACCAGAGTTCTATCTGTGCCCCTGCTGCTATCCTCTCAGAACTGGGTGGCCCCTAGCAATGGAGCTCAGGAAGTCTTATGAAAGAGTTCAGAGGAGGACTATAGGACCAGAAGAGGACAGAGACTCCACAGGAAGACCGACAGCATCAACCATCCTGGATCATTGTTAGCCCCCCAGAGACAGAAACAACCACCAACCAGACCAGGCCCATATGTAACAGATGGGCAGCTTGGTCTGCGTGTTAGTCCTCCAAAAACTGGAGGGTAGGGCTGCCCCTGAATCTGTTGCCTGCCTGCCTGCCTGAGGATCCCATTCCCCTAACTGGCCTCAGAGAAGGTGCACTTAGTATTGCAGTATCTCAAAGACCTGGGAGTAGGGTGTTGTAGGGGTAGCAGTGAGGGTGAGATGGGTAGTATGTGAGGATGTGAGGCAGGCGAAATATGGGAAAGATTTGTGTGAGGGAGCGCTATTAAGAGAGGAGTGGCTGATATTGGAATGTAAAATGAGTAAATAAAATTTTAAAACTTGTTACAAGTGTGAGCAAAACAATGTTTCAGATTATGCACAAGCCTACTTATCTTAATAATTGAGTGATCTCACCTTCCCACCCCTCTCCTCCTTCCTTCTCCCACCCTTCTCTGTCCCTCTGTCTCTTCTTTTAGAATAATTCCTGCATCTAAGTTATTTTTCTCGATGCAAGCATTCTTGACTTATTTCAATACTTGATTTAGTAAAACTTATATTTTAACAATGTACCAAGAAACACAATTGAATAGAACCAATCTGGTGCTGATATTACATATTACTTATACCAAGTCCCCTCACATAGCCAATGATAAGTGAACTCCATCTCTCCATTTAGCCAAGTCTTGTTATTGCCTGAGTACACATAGATATTCTAGTGTTCTCAAGAATATGATAGCAGAAAGTGAGTGAAATCAGTGAAAAGAAGAGATTAATATGAACAATTTGCTCTAAAGTATAATGTTCAGGACTGAGAAGACACAGTTCTTCCCCACATTTCACCTGCTTCACACCTTCACACACTACCCATCTCATCCCCATTGCTCCCCATTAACACCCCACCTCCACTCTACTCCCAGGTCATCAAGATACGGCAATACTAAGTGCACCTTCTCTAATTCCAGAAAAGGTAGTCCAGTTAGGAGAATGGGGTCCTCAGGCAGGCAGGCAACAGATTCAGGATAGCCTCAGGTCCAATTTCTGGAACACCAGCATGCAGACTCAAATGCGTGATGGAGAACAGTTTCTGAACAACGAGGGAGAGCCCAAGTTCAAGTGTGGAGTGCCAGGTATACTTATGTGCACCATAACTGGAGAACTGTGAGGACGTAGGTGAGAGAAGATAAATGGGGCAGCACATCACCACCAAGCTTCAGGTTCAACCAAAAACCAATGTAAGATAGAAAGTTCTAGAGTATACTTGATAACCTCCTATGCCCTCCACATATGCCCATATAATAAATTTACAGTACATAAGCATTCACAAAGATTTTTTTTAAAAAAACAAAAACTATAATTTTTATCAATAATTCCTAAGGTAAGAAAACAGAATGGTATTATATTACTTTTAATTCTAATCTGATTTTAATAACGATTTTGTATTCCAACAAAAGCTATTAAAGAAAGTTTATGCTGGATGATACTTATCACCACTTTATGCTTTTTCATTCAAATGAAAATTCTACAAATATTATGAAACAGCAAGTTAGACACAGAGCACTAAAAGTGATATTTATTAAAAAAGATTGAATTCTGCTTTTTTATATGGCCCTGGTTAACATTTTATATTTTCAAATTTTAAACATTTAAAAATTCTAAATGAGAAAGTACTAGTTTAAATCATCAGTTTTATATAGAATCAATTTCTATAAATGCAAATTTATTTACGTTATGTTAATAGGAAATTTGGGTCGTTGTTAGAAGATAATTTAAAAGAGAAATGCTTAATTTTGTGTAAGTTTATAATTAATTAGCTCATAAAATTTTATTATAGCATTGGAGAAGATTTTAAAATTATGAATGTCCAAAAAAATGGGTCATGGTAATTTACGAGAATTTTCCATCTCACTTTTTAGCATAGCTCTATATATCTGTAATATATTCATCATGTTATTTCAATCACATAAAGAATTAAAATATGAGTATTTCTATACATAAATTCTTGAAGCCAAGAAATTCATTGCATAAATTATTTTTATAATTACTAAAATAATATAAATATTTATTTAGAGAATATTATTGAAGATGTTAATTCTTTATTGTCAAGCACATTTAAAATAATACTCTTGTCTTGTTCTTACCACTCATCCTGCATTATGAACTTAGATTTCAACACAGACAAAATTATTTTTTTGGGAATGACACAAAGGCATCTATCCACATGGAATATTAAATTTCTTGAGTGACACTTGCAATTTTTATGAGATGGATAATGTTTATAGTACAAGGACAGTAGCTGTTTTTTTTTTTTTTTGAAAATTAATATATAGTTAGTAAAAATATTGTTCTACACTGGACAGTTTGTACCACCAATAGCATAAATATACAGGAAAGTATTGATTATCATCTTAGAATTTTCTCCTTCATATCCTAGTGATCTGCAAAGCATTACATTGTGGAATGATAGTGCTTTTACATATAATGTCACTTGCACACTAGTGTCCAGTTTAAAACAGTAAGATTATATTTATAGTTTAATATTAGATCCCCACAGTAGAGGAGGAAAGATTGTAGGGGTCCAAAGAGATGCAGGACAGCAGAAGAAAATGGTCCACTGAATCAACTAAGCAAGACTCACATGTGCTCACAGAGACTGAAGCAGAAAATGCCAGGGCTACAAGGATCTACACAAGGTTCTCCTTCTATATGCTATGGGCCTTGCTTAGTGCTTTTGTTGGACCCCTGAGCATAAGAGTAGGTGTGTCTCTGACTCTCTTGCCTTCTCTTAGGAATCTTCTTATACTGACTTGCCTTTTCTAGCCTCAATATGGATGGTTTTGCTGTGTCTTATTTTATCCTGATTTTGTCCAGTTGGGTTGTTGTCTTTTGAAGGCCTGCTCCTTTCTAGAGGAAGAAGATGAGGAAGAGGAGTCAGATCTGGGGAAGTAATGGGGGACCTGGAAGGAGTGGAGGGAGGGACAATTGTGGTGTGGATGCTTTATATGAAAAAAGAATCTATTTTCAATATACCTTTTTTCAAATTTAATTTGACAATTCCATACCTGTGAACAATGTGACTCATGTCCCAGGAATCTCTTGTTTACTCTGTCTTCTGTTAAATCTGTTTTCTTCCAACAGCTTTCACTCCTACTTTCATGCTTTTTACCCATGATCCACTGAGTGTAATTAGGGTTGCTTGAGTGAGCATCCATGGGGAACAGTTTAATGAGGTTTAGACTACATAACATTAGTTTTAGCACTGGAAAATGGCCTATTAACTGCCAATAGATTTCAGGAAGTGGGGCCTCTATGTTCTTCTCTTATCAAAGACTGCTGATTTGCAAGAAATTATCTGCAAGAACTCTGTCAATTAAAAATATGAAGTCGTAAAATAAAATAACAATACATTTTAAATATATGGGAATACATGCAAATATATATATATACATATATATATCATACATATACATCTAGATCTACTATACATCATACACATATACATCATACACATATACATTACGTACATATACATAGTATACATATACATCATATACATGTACCTATATATGACATACATATACAAATACTACATATACATGTACATATACTATAGTATGTCTGTATAGTTGTATACTTTTAAGTGTATGTACATTTACTTGCACAGAACATTGAATGGTGGTAATGTAACTTCATAACAATAAAGTTTTAAAAATTGTGTTACCTTTTTTGATTCCAGAGTCCATGAATTTCTTAGTTCAGAGATAAGGAAACTTATATATAATTAAAAGTTGAATAGAGAGAAAACATTTGATTTTCTATAGAAAAAAAAGCTGATGACCATCTGAGTTTCTGGTTTCTCCTTTGAGTTTTCAATTGCAGTTACCACCCATATAAGTGCCATTTGCATCAAGAGGTTGTTTTTCCCTTTACCAGCAGCTGTTTTATATACATTTCTCCTTATCTAAACTCAGTAGTGCGCCCTTTTCCAGTTATTCTCTATTGAATTATTTTGTGGGTTTCTTTTTTATGCTTTGTTTTATCAAAGCCCCAGGGAGAAGCCAATAAATAGTCTTAATTTTCAACAAGATAACAAAACAAAAAAGTTTGTCTGAACCTTCTACTATTTTTTTTTAAATGCTAGTTTCTTTTTCAACAATACTTGGGGACAGCCCACTTTACTTTCCAACTCAGGTGTTATATCTCTTCTGTAACAGAAATAACCCCTAGATACCATTTCCATTTCAGTGGAGATAATGATGGCATGAAATAGCTCTCAAGTGGACCTGAAACCATGACATTACAAGGAAGTTTATATTTTAAGGAAAAGAAGTTACATTCCATTAGGTGTTAGTGTCTAATAAATATGCGGAACACTGGGAGACTTCCAGGAAAGACAGAGAGTGGGTACATGTTTCCAAAATTGTTTGACAGTCACATTAAATGTGACATAAATCACAATAAAGTAGACATGAAAACTTCATCTACAGTAAAACTAGACAAGGTCCCCACACCATCCCACACATTCTAAAATATCAAACTGATTCAATGAAATTTAGATGAAGCTGAGAGATGCTATCAGGTACTAATGCTTGATTTCCTGGCATAGCTGGGACAGTAAGATTGTGAAACTATATATAAGATTTTTTTTAAGCACAGCAATAATTCTTATCCTGAAGGTATGAGAGCTGAAGGCTGGGATAGAATGTCAAGCGCATAAGAAACAAGCTATTTGGAAATCAGCACCGCAAGTAGGCCTGAGGTAGAGTTCTGCCACTGACAGCAGTGTTTCTGAGGTTTTAGTATCAGAATTACCAGAAAAGCTTGTTAAACACATGTTATTGACTCCCGCTGGCAGAATTTATGATTTGGCAGGTTGTTGAGCAATACCCTGACAATTTGCTTTTCTGCAACGTTCCTAGGTAATGCTGAAAGTGTTTGTCTATGACTACAATTGGTGGTGTAAATTATATTGTTTGAATGCTGTTAGTTTTATCTTTGACAGAACTCTAGGAATTGAAGGACATTAGATGGTAGATTAAAAGCATGTCCTTATTGTAGTACCTGGAGGATTTCATATGAAAATACCTGAGAAGACATCATAAAAAGCTATGCTGATTTATGATGTAAAAATCAGCTGTTAAGGAATAATAACTTTAAACTGAGTTGGATTGAATAGTCCAAATTCCCTTCCCTAGATGTCCATTCTTAGTGAGTTTCAAGTAAAGTGGATTATGAAAACCATTATGTATCAAAAATCAAAATGATTCTACATTAATTTAATTCCATAAGAACAACTCTATTTTTTTAAATCAGTAGCATGCATTCAAATTTGATACTACTAGAGAAAATGCCAGTCAAGGAAATTTGTAATGGAAAATATATCAGTAAGCTATTATGTGCTATTATGCTTTTTGAATGTAGAATCTGGAGACAAGAAGAACTCCTCTGTGCCGTACGTGTTTCAAATGTTCTTCAAGGGACTTTCATTAGGGGTAGATTATCCCCTTCATTCTCTAACAGAAAGGAGGAGAACTGCAAACCAGTAGAAGAGTTGAAACGTTGTAGGATTGTACCCTAAACCTCTATTCAAAGGGGAACAGAGTGTTCAATTAATTCACTTTGAAATTCACAATTGGGAATTATAGTTGACTGTCTCAGTTTCTCCAGTCAGTTTTTGCAAGTTGGTTTTAAGTACCAGATTTGATCACATCAATGTGCAGCTTCTTGTACTTGGTCTTCTCAGTCAAGGGGATACTATGATCTACCTGAGCATCTGGCTCAGGAAGTCTTTCTCATTTTTCACTAGGCAAATATCCCTGTGTGTTTCTTTCAGACGTTTGTAAGTATCTGATTTGGTGACATGAGGGAAAAAAAAAAAAGAAAGTTCACTATATCATTGGAATAGAGTAAATTTTACCCCAGATTTTGTATGCTGTTTTATAACAAGGAAATAGTTTTAAGTGTAAATTAAGTCATTAATTCACATAGTTTGAAAATAATTTTGACAACTGCCAGCCTTTTAAAAGAAGTGTCAATTTATGAAAGCAACATGATAGAATATTTTTTTATTAATATCATTCCTTTTTTTTTCTTTCTACCATCCTTCTTTTTGAAGCTCAATCTTGTATAATAGAATTTGTAGCAGAAATGAATCCTTATCAAGACTGTTTATAGGTTGATAACAAAATTCACTTCTTTGGGAAATATGCTCATGAAACTAGAAAAGAAATTAAGTTCATTTTGTCTATGAATATGTTTTACCCAAAAACATTAGAGGTTATTGCCGACACTCTGGGTTGACCTCTGGAGGTCGAAAGTCAGACAGTATTGCTGAACACATCAGATATTTTAGTCATAGAACATGAAGAAATCAAACTGATACTCACTTGGAATTTAAATTTGCATACCTTCTGGTAATCTTTCCTAGTGCTGAAATATTCTAAGCACACTTGTGGGGGAGAAAGCAATCATTAATTTTGTAAAGCCCCAAACTTTGTGAGCCATAATAATGCTAGGCTTTGCAAGGAACACCCACTAGTGCAGTAGTGAGCAGTACAAACATCATGGAAGTATTCAAATATCTTTTCGATGTATTTAAGGTATACTCCACAAGAAAAAACCTATATCTTCAACCATTATTATACCAAGAACCTGTGTCTAGACATATTGTAGATTCTAAGACAGAACCTACCAACATGGTAAATGTAGAGTATTAAACCAGTTTCTTATGACTTATCCTAATGCCCATAGAATAATTGCATTTCAAACTTCATCAGATAGAAAACCTATTTTCTTTTTTTTAAATTGGTTATTTTATTTACATTTCAGAAGTAATCCGCTTTCCCCATTTTCCATCCACCTAGAAACCCCCTATCCTATCCTCCTGCTTCTATGAGAATATGCCCCAACCCACCCTTCCACTCCCACCTCTCCACTCACAATTTCCTCCACACTGGGGCCTCCAGCCTTCATTGAACCAAGGACTTCCTCACCCACCTATGCCTGACACTTTCATTCTCCCCTACATATACAGCTGAAGCCATGGGTCCCTCCCTATGTGATCCCAGGCTGGTGATTTAGACCCTGGGGAGCTCTGGTTGGTTGGTACTGTTGCTCTCTTCATGGAGCCACAAATCCTTTCAGCTTCTTCAGTCTTCTCTCTCACTCCTCCATTGGGAACTCCATGATCAGTTCAATGCTTAGCTGTGAGCATCTGTCTCTGTATATTTCAGGCTCTGCGAGACCTATCAAGGAGGCAGCTATATCAGGCTCCTGTCAACATGCACTTCCTGGCATCCATATTAGTGTCTACCTTTGGTGACTACACAATGGATAGATACCCAGGTGAAGCAATCCCCAGACACCCCTTCCTTCAGTTTCTGCCCCACACTTTGTCTCCATATTTGCTCCCATGAGTATTTTGTTACTCCTTCCAAGAAGGGTCAAAGCACCCACACTTTGGTCTTCCTTGTTCATGAACTTCATGTGGTCTGTGAGTTGTATTTTAGATATTGTGAGCTTTTGAGCTAATATCCAATTATCAACGAGTACATACTATGTAGAAAAGCCTATTTTCAACACAATACCCGTAATTGGCAAAGGAATAGAGAACAAAAAACTGAAGTATGTTAATTTTAAAAGGAACATTTGTATTGCAACTCATCCCCCAAAATTTCAAAGATCATTGTAAGAGTTAGCAGAAAGATTACAAAACCCAGATTGGAATATAATATAATTATAAGGAAATACTATCTTCAAGACAAAACATGTGAACCTACAGCATTTATGATAGCATACACAACTCCTGTGTAAGCCTAAGTCAGACCAAACACCATTGTGAGTATGATGTTTCACCACATAACAAGGAACCATTGATAACTCCTAGCTTCCAGAAGAGGGAGGATAATTTTATTTTCTGAAGATTGTAGATTTTGATATGTTGTCCCCCTTGCCTCTATGGAAGAACAAAGCCAAAGATTTGTTAGGTACACAGAAATAAAACTGTCCGGTTCTTTCTTGTTATTTTGTTTCATTTCTGTTTTTAACAAAACACACATATACACATAGGTAAAGATGTGAGGTTACTAATGTTGTATTAGCCATTCAAATTCATATGCTATATGGCAGTTTCTACATGTTCATGAGATGCATGGATTTTCAACCTTGGGGGCCCTGTTTCCTGTATGGATAAGACATTACTGTTTTTTCTCCATCTAATGATGGAGTCATAATGATAATACTTTTTAAAATAACCAACAGTGGCTGGAATGTAAATAAATAAAATAATTTAAAAATCCAACATTCTAATAATTATTTTTAATATCTACTATATAAGGTAAATAATGCATGTGTGACAACTCCAGAATGAATGTTAATATATCAAGGACTTAACAATGAGAAAAAATATTTATGATACTATGTGTCATGAAGGACTTTACTCTTTAAATCTTAAAACTCTTTTCCATTAAAATAATATTTCAATTTTAATCTTCCTTCCTGTGACATACAGATGAGAGTACAATTACTAGCATCTTCAGTGTCTTGTATGCACCAAGTATTTTATTTTTGTTGATAATGTTCCTTAAAAATAGCAGTGGTATTCCAGGCTGGCCTCGAACTCCAGATCCTCCTGCCTCTGTCTCCTTCAGCAAATCCTACCGGCCAGCACCACCAGAACTGACATATGTATCTTGTGAATTTATTGTTATTCTATAAATTCTGATATTGTGGAAAACAATAGCAGTGGTAATATTCATTTTATTAAGAGAAAGGTATATTTAAACAATTTTATGTTTATAACAACAATTGTTTTATTCATTTTAACACGTGAGTGGGAGGTAAGAGGAAAAAGTATTAGAAAAGTGAGGGTTAAGAAACAGAAAATTCATACAAGTGCTTTCACATCCTAGTTTGAAAGACTGCCATAGGAGATGCTTGGAGCAGTTGACGACTCCTCAGTGATGCTGTTTCTTTTCAACTAGCTTCCTCGTGGTTCATCTAATTGGGATATTATCAGTCAGAGTAATTTTCTCTACATGTTTATGATGCTTACATTGTACATTGCAACAAATAATGATTTTTCCTAAGCAAATTGAGACAGAGCCAAAAATCCAAGCACAGCATTTACAATTACTCATCAAGTGGGGAAGGTACCAACCCTGAAAGACAGAAACAATTACATTTGACCCTGATAACTGAACGGGTTGCATGAACCCCAACCTTGCTCTTTAAAACAAAAATAACAAAAATGTGCTTCAGAGGAGATAAATGACTCTACAGAGACAAGGCAAAAGAAGAGCTCTTCTCTACTCTCTAAAATGTTAGTTATACGAGAGAGATTCTTATCCTCAAAATTCCCTGAGGAGGGAAGGTGCTGAAGGGTTGATCGGATAGACACATCATGAATTTAGAGAACATTTCCACATGAGCTTTTCATTTCAGCTAGCATCTGCCAGCGGATAGCAGACCTGGGGCTTCTGTCACACAGTGTGGGTACCCTTTTCTCCAGTCATGCCATAAGAGAAACTTATAGCTCCTGGCATAATTGTTCATGTTCCATTTCTAGTAAAATGTGGTTGCGAAAACTAAAATAAGTTAAAGACAAAAATATTTTGACTCTATTGAAAGAAAAATATTTCTTACAAGCCCATTTTTCTTTGATGTGATTCATCTTGATGAGTACATATGTTCAAATGTACAGAATATATATTTGGGGACTCTCAAATGTATTACTTATTCCTAGGTAGGCTAGTTACATGTGTACTAGTCCCTTCAAAGGGGAGAATACAAAGCTTAAAAAGCAGTAGTGACAATACAGATGCCACTTAGCTGTCAAGGACTTGATGGACAAGCATTGCTTAGAGACAAATGTAATTGCTTGTTTCAACCTGTGGGTGCAGGAGAAGGTCATAGACATTTTAGGTTTATGCTTACATCAAGGCTATTCCTGAAGCATAGAAGGTATATTCCTTCCCCATCACATGTATCTAGTATGCTTGTTCCATAAAATAAAGTGGCTCTTTCATTCTGTCACTCACATACTTATATTTAGTATAAAGACCTGCATTTAAACAGTATATCATATGTGATATAAGGGATTAACACTATAAACATTGATAACATAAAGTACTTTTATTAATGCTAATAATTTATATTAACTCAGTAATTGATATATTAATTTATCATAAAGACAATAAATAACAGTATAACCTAACTCTTCAATAAGAAGAGCAAATTGGATATTGACCACAAGACTTTCTACAACTTGGAAGTAGGATGTACAGGATATTCTCAAAATAAGATTCATCTAACATGCATATGCTTTCACAGGGCTAGTTTCTGTCAAAGTCTATTATAACTATAATTTAGTATCGAAGCACTTTAAAGTAACTCTAACTTCGGGATTGCATAATTCCACCTCCTTGGTAGGGATAGTTTTAGATTATTGAATCTATCAATCGAAATATGTGGCTTCAAACATTTTGGAACGATGAAAGGTTGCCAAGGTCATGAAGTGTTTTATCAGAGGAAATTGCATGTATACCACAGAGATTTGCTGTCAGAGTTAATTTTTCTCTCTGAATAACCATGAGAAATCATTTAAATATTTTACTTTGTCATTACCGTGTTGCAGAGAATCATAAAGAACCCATAACAGCTCTACTTTGGGGCAATTCACAGAGGTTATAGACTAACATTCGTCGTTGATAAATAACACTTGTTAACTAATCACACACTGTCAGGTCATGTGTCTGAATAATTTGCTGTATAATTTTCTCACATTAGTCAAATGAAAATGTGAGATGCATATACTATTACAGCCAGTTAACTTAATGATAGGTGATATGTTTAAAAAAATTAATTATCTGGCATGTCATATTACTTCAGATTTGAATTAGTCTCACATTTGACCCCCAAATTTGCAAACATTGTACAAATGTCAGTAGTTTATTAACTTATTTCATATTGGTAGAGAGCTACTTCATGGAAAATAATGTCTTATACTAATATCATTGCTTGTATTTGTACAAGCTGAGAAGATGGGTGTGTTGTGAATGTGACTAGGTTCATATGATGGAGAAATGGTGTGACACTTTCTCAGACTCTTTATAGGCAAAGGACTAGCAGGATGGAGCACAAAATAATAATGTTAGAAGACTTACATCAACACTGCTGTGTTATTCTATATTCATCAATTCCCATGTTCCAGAAATCCCTATTCCTACCAACAAGCAGAATATGCAGAATGAAGCAAGCATATTTCACTGTGCTTTCTTCTAGCTCTATAGTTTATCTATGGGTCATGATAAAACAGAACGAGTAGCTTATCAAAGCAAGAAGAAATATACCAAATGACTAGATTTTGCCTTCCTGGAATATTGACTTTAGCTAGAGATCTACTCACTGTTTCTCTATATGACTCAGACCAGATAACCTCACTTACAGCATTGTGTTAAGAGGAAAAGCAAAAAGTGACTCTTTAGTAGTATCCAGATTGACCTCTCCACGCGTTACACCTTTGATTGGTGATGATTAAATATAAGCATTGTGATTCATTTTGATGGATGCCACCTGGCCATGTGTTACAAGGTGCTGGCTGTGAGAAGCTTATCATTCTCAGGACAGTAAAACATGCTCAGTAGGGATGAGCATCACTCCGACCACTTTGAGAAAGTCTCAAAGATCAATGCCACACTAGAAATTAAATCCTGTGATAGAGAGAATTAATATTGTGAAGCACTACTTAGATTTGCCAGCTAGAAATTTGCATTTTTCTGTATCAGTAAAAGAAAAAGATAGTTATTTCCCCTCTACTCCTCTATCCTTACTAGTTAATTTAGTATTGATGTGTGTATATATACTCTCAAAGAAAATTTGTGGTTATTTTAACAATAATAAATCATATACAAATAACAGACAAATCACTTTTCTGAAATAGTAAATCATTATGTTTTTGTTAAATTACCATTTATATCATTAACTATCATCTAGTAACAAAACATGAAGGTCTTCTAACTTACAAATAAATATTCAAGATATTTTTCCTTTGTGTTTTTGCTCTGAATATTGGCTGTGTACCCATTCACTGAGATTAATGTAAACTTATTGCACTGGGCAATTTATGCATAGAAGTCATTGAGGGAGCAAAGATTACATTGTTCTAACAATGAAAGATTTCTGAGATTTTCCAATACAAAGAAAAAAAAAGAAAATTTCTAAAACTGAAATATGGTTGAGTATATGTGAGATAAGATGAAATTAATTACTATAGAAAAAAAGTATGCCTTATTTCATTCAGGAATATAAAAGCAAATGTCACATATTTGTAAGAAACAAAATCTTATTTTTCACAATTCTGGAAACAATTGAATTCTAGGAGAGTTATATTCTTATAAGTGCAATGACATAGCATATATTGCTTGATTACATTTCACATTGTAGAAAGAAGAAATGTTACCACCTGATCACTACCAAAGTCTCCCAACATAATCATGCTGGGGTTCACTGTTTATTGAAGAATAAATTTTGGGAAAGAGTGAACATTTGTTCTAGAGTATCTTAAAACTATCAGGCCTTTTCTGATTCCAGAATATGAAATTGACACCCAAAACTATTTCCTTAAATCTAAGAGTTATTTGTAGAAATATGAGACAGCAGGGAGATAAGTCACTCTATTGTCAGATCTATTTGTCAGATCGTGCCTTCTTGTTCAAAAATTACCTTCTGTCATTAAGATAGAAAGCATTTTACATCTCATTTTTGTTTCTGTTTTTGTGTTTCTCCACAGAACAAACTTTAGCTAATGAATCCAGGTGGCTTCAGTCCCAGGGACTCACTTTGCTCACTACACACAATCTGACTTTTCCTGGGAAGTTCCTTTAAAATCTCACCTCAGTGTTCACTAAGAACACCAAAGAACTTTAGTTCATAAAAAGTGATCTTTTTATTACAGCTATAGTGAATACAGCCCATGCTTACCACTTGACTGCTCCTTAACTTACTTATCTTGAATATAGTGGAGACAGTAAGTCATGTATGAATTTAGACAATTGGGAGGTAGAAGGGGAAGGAAATCTGGGGTGAAATTACTAAAACTGCTACAGGGTATAGAACACTGTCTTTAAGGAAGACATTAGGTTTTGATGAATGTTTTCCCAAATATTACTGACACAGAAACCTCCAAGCAACACACTCACGGGTAGTGACACAGGTATATGCCTATGGCTAGGCTAAGGATTCTGAATTTCTCTCTTAATGAAGCTTTCTTTTCAGAGATTATAAACTATGACTGTTTGTACACCTGGGAGACCAGCCAGGAAAAGCCTGTATAATTACATATGGTAAAAGATTGAAGAACAAAAGTAGATTTTTAGCCAATAGTTTTTATCTCCATTGTGTGTACTGTCTTATGGACTGACTTCTGTCCACATCCAAAAGCATATTCACAAACTTTAAACACTAATATAAAACCATCAGAGGAGTTTCTTGAGGAAAAATTATAATTTGAGGAGGTTGTGGGTGTGTCACTCTCATGAGTTAGGTTTGTACTTCATTAAGGAAGTTCACGGCACATAAGTGAACACCTTGAAAATTTTTACTTGTTTTCTCTTATGTAGACACAGGTTAGTGGCCACAACACAGAAAAGAAGTCCTATGAGCTCCTAGCTGTGATGATATCCTAATCAAAGACTTCCAGCCTGTGCAGGCATAAAAATCAGACAACTATTGTTTGTAAGACATGTATCCTGAAGAATTTTGTTATGGAGATACAAACTTACTCCAAAATAATCCCCATGTTTTTCTCCACATCCTAAGATGATAATTAAATTATATGAAGAATATCCTGGGTTACTTTTCAGATTACCAGTCTTCTAGGTATTAATTTGTTACAATGCTAGTATGGTTGTCCGCTGATAAGGAATTTACAGTAAGAATAATAACCATAAAGGCTAAATGGCTCAATAAGGATATTAGCTATATATACATAATAGTTCACACATTTTTTTCTTTTTTTTTTGTGAAATACACTTAAGATATACGGATAAATTGTTGCTAATTTTTAGTAACTCATTTATTTGACTTTACAGTTTGAAAATTGGTCTGGGGCCCAATAACCCGTGTAGATACATTTCTAAAGAGTTATAAATTTATATTTAATACATTTTATACTTAAAAAATTTCATAATGCATATATCTTCTTGCTCTCTGTTCTGCACCACCTTCCTTCTTTCTTTCTTCCTGCTACCTTTATTTATTCTTTATTTTTTTTAAATAGGCTACTTAGTACAATTATATTAGATAGCATGTTTTATGACTAGGAACACAATTTGCATTTCAGATCAGTAAGCACAAGATTGTAGTAAGATATATAGTCAACAGTTTGCTCACTTATTATGGTGGTTGTTGTATTCTAATGGATGCATTATATATGCCTAAGAGGGAGATTCTTGAACTAATGAAACATAATATATTTTAAGTATCTAGGCTTGAGGTTGAAGGCCCAATATTGTATTGTTCAACTGAAGTAGTGTGCAAGATTATATTTGGGTCCAGGAATGAA
Source organism: Rhabdomys pumilio (assembly GCA_030674055.1). Taxonomy (NCBI): domain Eukaryota; kingdom Metazoa; phylum Chordata; class Mammalia; order Rodentia; family Muridae; genus Rhabdomys; species Rhabdomys pumilio. Next base: position 61,706,608 of record JANHMN010000011.1, read on the forward strand.
TACTGACCTGTTAATGATGGCTACTATATTAAAGAGATCACCATTCTCTATATTTTTGATTGAAAAGCTTTGAAAGCCACATTCCTCAGAGACTTATCATTTTCTTTACATGAAAAATAAAAAATCCAGAAAAATCCTATCAATTATAAAGCTAAAGGAAAGCTAAAATCAAAACTACAGTAACAGCACCAAGATCAATAAAATTTGGGACATATTGGGTGACAAATGCGTTGTATGGGAGAAACTGAAGCACACTACTAATTTTTCATCCTACAAGCACATTGGGTTTTATTGAGAGAATTTCAAATAGCAGGAAAACACATCATGTGTGCTTTCAGTAATCATTACATCACAGTTTGGTTGAGTTGTCCTAATGTGAGTTTTTATCAAGATTCCCATTTAGAATTGCATACCTGGGCCAGCAGATAAACAGCTGATTCTGTTACATTGCATGCTAAGGTTTTCAGTGTAAACAAAGAAATAGTAGTTACTCCTTTATTCTGAAAAACAAGCAAAGCTCTGTCTAACAAATGGATACATGAATAAACGTAACAAGAAATGCATTAATTAAAAAATGTTTGGGGAAATGCTTTTCATAGCTGTTGATTCTCAAAGCTATCTTGAGGCAGAAAGTTTCAGCTTCACAGAGAGGTATGTATTGCTGCTCAACTGTTTGTGGTGACGGTGGAATCATCAGGGAAGAAGAAATCTCAATTTAGGAATTTCCTCCATCAGAGTGTCCTCTAGGCAACTCAGTAGGTAGGTGTTCTCTATTGTTTCCCTCTCCACTGGGAGTCATGCCACATCTGGGCAAGAGATCTTGGGTGATAAAAGAAAGCAAACCAAGAAAACCATTGGGGTCAAGCCAAGAAGTAGCATTCTTCAATGGTTTCTGCTTCAGCACCTGTCGCTAAATTCCTGTCTTGAGTTCCTGAACTGACTTCCCCACAGAATAGACTACAATTTCATGGTGACAATACCTCTTCTCTTACCAACACAATTTTTGTTAGGATGCTTATCACCACCATATAATTCTGACTAGGTCAAGGGCCATTATGGTTTTTTTTTTTTTTTTTTTTTTTGTTTGTTTGTTTTTTTTTTATCATCTGACTATTTTGCCCCATTTTCTTGTAATATATGAAAAGACAATCATGGGTTAGTAAATAGCATTTCTTTTTTAAGTTTTAATTTGTCTGTAAGAGAATTAAGTTTTGACTGAAACCACGTTTTATTTTCAGACATGGGTTAAATCATTTTGAAATGTTCTAGGGGGCATAGGAATAATCAAAAATGTTCTCTAGCCATTGAGAATTGTAAAATAATATGAGTCAGATCATATGGAAAGAAATCATACAGTGTAAGGGAAATATAGTAATAAATTTAAAATTCCTTCTTTGTTATGTTACAAATGCCTAGAGAGAACACTTGAGAGTGGTAAAGGAGAGTTATATACTGCTAGGAGTGGGAAGTGGGGTCAATGCAGTTTTACAAATGGAAGCTGACAAAAGTAATATAGAGAGAAAGGGCAGTTTCCTGATGAAGGTGGTCGAAGGTGGAATTAAACACTAAGAACAAGTACGAACAAAGTCATGAAGTTATGAGAAAACAGATGATTGGCAATTTAACTTACTTCTCAAAATGCCTGGAGCATTGAGAACAGAATGTGAGAGATAAGGTTAATGGATACACAGGGGCTCCATCATATATTGCTGGAAACTTATCTTAACTTTATGTTATGGTCAGCAACTGATAGATTTGATACAGGAGAGAAACTTAAGTATCACTGCATTTAGAATGAGCACATGGGAGAAATACAAAATGCGAATTAAAAGAAGTTCAAATTATCATGGGGGAGACTTCAGTAGCTATTCAGAGGCAGAGTGAATTGCATTAGCTCTTTCTGGCAGCCTTCAATCCTCTCTCTCTCTCTCTCTCTCTCTCTCTCTCTATATATATATATATATATATATATATATATATATATATACACAATCATGGATTATTAAATAGCATTTCTTGTTTAAGTTTTAATTTTTCTGTAAGAGAATTAAGTTTTGACTGAGACCACGTTTGATTTTCAGGCATGGGTTAAATCATTTTGAAATGTTCTAGGGGGGGGCATAAGAATTTTATAATATATATATATATATATATATATATATATATATATATATATATAATCTCCTTACAATATTATTTAATGTAAAGTGAAGAAATTTAAAGCCAATGCCTGCCAAAAAATAAATAAATAAATAAAAAACAAGCATGTAAAAAACCACATAAAAATTGGAAAGGAGTATCTATAAAGTAAACATTGAAAGTTGTTTGCTGTTTAAAAGCAAACAAGTTTATAATTCAGTGAAGATAAATAAATTGAATCCCCAAACAACTATGAGCAAATATACTGAACTAAAAGTAACAGCCAGACACAAAGAGTACACACTCTATAGGTTTTACCTTGCTTATGTTGTGTTGTAGGAAATATTCCAATGAAACCTATAAACCTCTACTGAATTGAGAGAGTTTATGAAATTGTGTACTTTCCATTATTTATGTTGAAGACTCAGTATAGTTCCTTCCAATGTCTGAGACCTTAAATTTCTTTGATGCTGTACGTAGATTATCTTCACAGTTGTGATTTTGCAAAGATGCCCGTATTGTCCGCTGTTATTTCCCTTTAACTAAAAGCACATTTTCTTCAAGGTGAAAGTGTAAGATATAGTAACATAAGAAGAAAAGTTCAGTCATGGCCTAGTAAGATTTTATCTGTAATTTTCCTCATGGTCAATGGAATCTCAGAGGGCCACATGTTTTGTACGCATGGGTTAAAGCTTTGGCTCCCCCTGGAGGACAGGTTTTAAGATGTTAACAAATGTAATAAAATTTCCAAAACACAGTAAAGACAAAAATAATTTTAGTTCAATAATGACATGCAACAAAGAATTAATCACGAGAGAAAGTACACCCAAGAGATAAATCTCAAGATCACCCTGATTTCTTAGCTTCAAAGCTCCTGGAGAATAATAATACAGCAACCTAGGACTTCACAGAGCATCCAAGTGCTAGAAAGTTAAGTATACAGAGATTAACGTTCAAGCCATATCCTACAATTTTTAAGACCCAGAAGATCATAGCTGCAAATTTTAGGAAAAGGTTTCCCATTCTACATACCTATTTTGATAATGGGGTAGTGGATTATATGATACTGACAAAAGTAATTGCTGCTAGTTTGAAACGGAACAGATGGTAATCAGAACGAGAAAGGGGCCTTCAGGATATCAGAGGTACATGATATCCAGAATGAACAGAACTCATTAATCTCCAGATCATGGTGTGAGAGATAATAGATATGTTGTTCTGATGCTATCGTGTGCTTACCTATAGGAGCCTAGCACGACTGCCCACGAGAGGTCCATCAAGCAGCTGACTGAGATGGAGGCAGATACTTAACTCAACAAATGGACTGAAGTGGTTGAATTAGTGAAAGGCTGGAGGAAGATGAGGAGGAGGGGTGCCCCATAGTAAGACCAGCAGTTTCAACTAAACTGGACCCCCGAGATCTCTCAGACACTGAGCAACCAACCGGGCACCATATACCAGCTGATAAGAGGCACTTGACACATATACAGCAGAGGATTGCCTAGTATGGCATCAGTGGGAGAAGAAGCACTTAACCCTCGAGAGACTTGAGGTCCCAGGAAGTGGGAAGGCCTGGAGGGGTGGGTTGGGGGGAGAAGGAATGAGATGAGGAACTGTGGGAAGACGAGGAGAAGGATAAGGACTGGACTGTAAAAAATGATTAAAGATAATTTTAAAAAGAAAAAAAAAGAGAAATACTGTGATTTAGGAATAAAAACGATATGTAAGCAGCCCGTATTAACACCAAAGCTAATATTGAGTTAAAACTCAAAGGACATATCATAAAGATGTAAGCAAAGAAAAGTTGGTGGCAATAGCTTTATAAATACCGAAGAATGAAGAATAAATTATTTAGTAATACTACTACTACTAAAATCAATAGAAAGGCATAATTGTGTTGTTTGTCAGGATTTGTTGTCATTGCTGTTTGTTAGTGGCTGTTGCTACTGTTGTTGCAAAATATTACTTGAAACAATTCTAAAAAAATTTAAGTGGATCATGATCAGACATTTCGGTGCATGGAGAAGAGATGGTTCTACCACTTGGGAGCCAAGTGGAAATAAGCTGTAATGAAGGAAAACGGGAAGTGACTGCTAGGGAAGACAGTCCTCTGCTACGGGAGATAGGACCAATGCAGTGACTACTCCCATCCACCAGGCCCTCACTCCAAAGGGTTTGACAGTTCTCAACAGCATCATGAAATTAAGAATCTATCCTTGGATGAATTTATTGATTAGGCAGTGCATTCATCATGATGAATTATATTTCTAGACTAAGATTGACCACATAGGAACCAAGAATTCAGTGCAGAAGCATTTTGCGAATACACTGAATAGTTTAAAAATAAAACCTTATACATATCAATGTACATAAGCACAGAACTTTGGGACAGATCAAAGAAAACCAACCAGAGTCAAAATGGAGTTCTGATACCCTGTAAACGGAAATTGTGTTTGTTTTATTGACTAGTACACACTAAAATATTTTAAATCTACTACTCAACTAGTAGAAAGTTTAAGTCAGTAACATTTTTCTAGAGCAAAAAAAAAAAAAAAAAAAAAAGACATATCAAAAATTTTCAGTACCATACCTGAAGGCTTTATGCTATCTCAAATGCAAAAGGGGAGACATAGCTGCAAGCATATCTCATAAACATGGAAATGGGTAGACTCACAGACCAACTAGTAAATGAAGAGCAAGGTGCACAGAAACTTTAGCCTCTAAAGTTTAAAAACTTTAGCTTCTACAGTTTTCTGTATGGAGTCAGAAAAAGCCAGTATAGCTCAATTATCACATTAACTTGGACTTCAAACCTCCAAAAATTTGATTCTTTATGATATTAATTTTTATGGCCTCCTTACAGTCTAATTCACGTATTCCTTTGGAGGTTTTGGGGTCAGTTTGGTGCTGTTATGTATTAAATGCTAAATTCTCTAGCCAAGATGAAAGACTTCTCATGAACACCACCAGCTTTTGTGCAAACTTTGCTGCCAAATTTAGTAGGTCAGTTAAAGGCTAAAGCCTGTAATTGGGTAGTAGAGATAGGTGAGATGGGACTTTTTGAGAAAAAGAAAGTAACTCTTATATAGGAAAAGAGGAAGGCCATTTCACCAGTAGACATCAGAGGAGATGAACTTAACTACAGGCCTGGAAGGTATAGGTAAAGTGGTTGGATGGAGCTAGGTGTCCAGGTTAACTAAAATGAGCTGGCCAAATGTCTGCCCAGCTAAGGGCTAAGCTTTCAAATATCAAAAGGTCTATATGTGATTGTTTTGGGAACTAGCACTAATCAAGGAATAAATGCTACTGTATTATTTTCCAACATTAATTACTATACAAAGAATGTTAATAATCATATTTTTTACGGATGGAGTGTCTCTGTATGAGTTAGTTACTATAGACTGTTTCAATACATACCTATGAAAAGGTGAACTGAATAAATCCATCGAGACTAAAGAAGTCTGAGGTGTTTAATACATGGACCCGAGTTTTCATTGGCAGAGTTGTTAGCAGATATATCGATGCCAATTATGATTCTGGAATGCTACCAAAATGTGAAGAAATAATCACAGATTGTTTTCTCATCCTGGAGAATACACATGCTATAATAACTGGATTTGATAAAAACACGAAAGCAAACCATGTCTAAGAATTGTTTTTAGAAGTCGGCTAGGAACATATCCTATTGTTCTATGTGTCGCGCCCAACTTGGCCAGCAAGCAGACAAAACACAGTTGGATTCTTCTCATCAGCCTTTATTGCAGGAACTAATAATAATACTATGGAGGACCCAGTGCAGCCAGAGGGTGCTGCTTATATAGAGGAGTAGATGTTGCCAATGTAAGGATTGGCTAAGGCTACAGTACCTAGTTAGCATATGCCCACTTGGGAGGGGCACACATCAGAATCATGCAGACGCATGTGCAGAATACCTGTTTACCAGAAAAATCTGAAGAGGCAGGCAGGCAGTCGGCGCAATCTTCTAATGTCGGCTACCGACATATATGAATACAATACTCACATTGCAAAATGTAAGGGCATTATGTTGAACTGTTTTCTGCTGTTTGTTTTCAGAGTTGGATATGAGTTGGGAGAATATTAAATTTTAAATAATTGAAATACAAATCTTTGATTCTCTCTCTTTCTTTTCTTATTTTTTTATTTCTTTTAACCTTTCTGTTCTTTCCATTATCTGTCTAAAGATTGGTTATTCAAACTTCTGCTATCTCCAGTTTACCACAGAGTCCCTACCAAATATTTTAAAACTTGTCATTGTACTTTTTATATTTCTATAATTTGAGTTGTTATCTATTTTTAACTAGATCCCAACCTTTCTAGGATCTTTTTATGTGACATTATGTTACTTGTTAGTAGTGAAATATACATTTTCCCTACACCAGTGCTTGAGTGGGTTGTGATGGTTCTTATTGGTGACATCTGGTGCTTCTTTGGAAATAAGATACCTTTAGTCCTTGGGGGGAGAGTCAGCATTTCCTGTGTTTGAATTCATTTGATGATTATTGATCCCTTTCTCTTTCTAGTGCTGCCAGGCTCACTTAGTGTTGGTTGGACTTCTCTTTGATCTAGCAGCACCGGATCTGGGGAAGCTCCCTTCCCTTGCTTACTTAGAACTTAAGAAGTGCAATAACTTATTTCACCTTATCTGAACTATAATTTTATATTTATATCTTAACAATATTTGAAACATAATATATTACAATTTTAAAAGCTCTTTCAGGAAATAAAAAGAGAAAATATTCCAGAATACAAAATCATGAAACTAGTATAATATTGAAAAGAAATCTAAAAATTGGATCATGTAAAATTATTTTTAAATCATTATGAACATAAATGAAGTAAACTCCAGGAAAAAAACATTAAAATATCATTACAGCAACAATTCTTATAAATTATCAGTAGAAAAATTTGTCTCACAAATTCAAAATTATATATATATTAAAATCCAGTAATTTCACTGTATAAGAAAATTGAAATATAAATCTTAGTTTTATTTTCATAATTGCAGAAATAAGAAATATCACCATTTGTTGAGCACAATATTGAAGACAACAGAAAAAACTCTAAAATATTTTCCCAATTTTAGTGTTATATCTAGATATCTTTTTTTTTTAAGATAGTAAAATATAAGGCTGGGAGAACGGTCTTGGAATTTTAGTTTCTTAACAAATGAAAACTGCTGGTCTCAAATCTCTAGAATTTACAAGCAAATAGTGGTCTTATCAACCTTGTTTCTTCAAATTCAGTATCAAGGAAATGAAATAGATGAGCCAGAGAGCTCTTAGGCCAACCATTCTAGCCGAAATTGTGAGCTACTAGTTGAGGTGCTGAGGTAAGAGAGCGATAGAAGGAAGATATCCTATGCACTGTATTGAGAATTGAATGGGCCGGTGTCCACAGCTACACAGTTCCACACATGCGCCAAGTCGATATACTATGCTCACGAAAACAACAAGAAGGATATCAGCAACAATATACAACTACACACACACAGACACACAGACAGACACACACACACACACACACACACACACACACACACAGAGAGAGAGAGAGAGACTGTTAAAAGTTATATATTAGAAACAAGAAAATCTGGCATAGAGCAAGTTTTTAATTACAGGTACATGGGAGTCTGAGGGAGAAGGATCACAAATTTCAATGCCTTCTTGGTCTGTGCTGACTTTTGGGTAGTTTTAATAACTTAAACAAACAAACGAAAATCCTATTATAGAATTTTAAGAAAAAAAGCAAAGGTTTAGTATGCATGAAGCTTTTGACTTTTGATTTAGTTACCAGTATGACAGAGAGAGAGAGAGAGAGAGAGAGAGAGAGAGAGAGAGAGAGAGAGA
>JANHMN010000011.1:61714623-61742709 GCA_030674055.1 Rhabdomys pumilio
AGAGAGAGAGAGAGAGAGAGAGAGAGAGAGAGAGAGAGAGAGAGAGAGAGAGAGAGAAAACTAGAGGGAGAGAGAAGGAGGGAAGAAGGGAGGGAGAGAGGGTGGGAGGAACAGAGAAAGAGGAAAGAGGGAGAGCAGGAGTAAGAGAGAGTAGTAGTAAGAGCGAAAGATATCGAGGCCAAATACATGTTTTCTAACTCAGAATGCAAATAAGTTCTCACTATATCCAAAACACTCAACAGTTTTAAATTTTTGTTTATTTATTTAATTTTAAAAATTCATAGATATTATATTTTAAATAAATATTTAAATAAATAATGTGTGTTTGTGTATGCGTGCGCAGAAGAACCCAGAGAGAATGTTGGTAGCTGTAATTAACTTAAATATAAAAATGTAATTTTTTTTCTCAATTTTGTTTTTCCTCATTTTCTTAGCACACATAGGGACATTTTGACTGAATTTAAAGCACTGCATATTTAATTAAGATTTAAGCTGTAATATAGGATATCACATGCTGGTATTGTGATATGGATGGAGCTACAGAATCATCTTCTAACACTTCTGAAATTTCGAGTGTCTAACTGTGCACACCAGAAGCTAGAACGGAAATATGTCTGAATTGATTAAAGCTGTAGAGGAGGAAAGATGTATAAACTAAGCTAATGGTTCATAAAATAATTTCTTGAAAGCAATCTGAATAATGAATTCTGAAGTAAAACAGCAGCCCACGCATGGGCAAAAGACAATTCCAAGCACTGGCTTTCTCTTGGGTTTCTGTGCATAACAGGGTGGCATGAGGGCAAAACTGGAAAGAATAGTTGAAGATCTGAATGATGCCTGGTCTTTGAGGAAATATGTGGAGCAAGAGATGTTTCCCATGACATTTCTAAAAAGGTGAGGTGCTGGAAAAGAAATTATCAAACTTGTCAATGATAAGTTTTTCAGCAAAAGACTTATGATTAGATCTAAGACTTGAACAACAAACTCATTAATTACTATTAAATATCATTAAAAAACTGTTGATATAAACATGAATATAGTTTTTTCAATAATATATACACATTCATGTTATATTAAGTAATTACATTTTTATTAATTAAAATTTTTTCATTGACAGTTTTGTATATGCACTATATATTCTACTTACTCCAGCCACTTGTCTCTGGCTACCTGCCTTCCACCCCTGTCAACCTCCTCTTCTTCCTGTGAGTTCTTTTCCTTTCAAGCTCATTCCTTTTTGTTTTGATTTGTTTTGTTTTGTAGCTCACTAATTTAATCAGGACTAATCCCTATGACTGTGAGCCTGGTACTGTCAGTTTTAGTTCACATAGTAGGTGCATTAGTGGGTATATACCTGAAGTTACTCAAGAATTCACCAGTAGCTGTTACTTAGGCAGGAAGAGCTGGGTCTTTTGACATCTTCTCAAGCTATGCTTGACTGCTGGAAGACCAATCATCAGCAGGTCAGTTGCTGTCTTCCATACCCATTATCAGACCGCGATTTCAGTATCCGTGTGGTGCCCTAACAAGAGTTTTTTTTTTTCAATGTTTTGCCCTATCCATCTCTTACAATCTGGCCATTTTGAGTTCCCTGAGCCTTAAAGGGGATGGTGTAAGCATCACTCATGTCTAAGCATTCAGCATCTACTCCCTTTAGGCACCTGGAGCTACACTGAGTTTCTTCATTCACTGACATTCACTGCAACAAAAACCTTCTTTGAGTAAGGCCACAAACAGGAATCACCTATGGCCATGGCTATAGATAGTATACATTCTGCTGTGAAGACAGTTGGTGCAAAAAACATGTGATTGTTTTACAGAATAGAATGAAAAATTTCTTTTTTTTTTATTATGTCACCAAAATAAAAGTGATAATCTAAATTGCAGTATACTTTATGGAAGAATAACAATAAAATTTATGAATGTACAAGATGTATCTAAAGAGTGATAAAAGTATTGTTTCTTGAAGTGCACTATAATATTATGAACATAGGTGAGTATAATTGGACAGATCATATGTTTACAATTATGGGGTGAATAATTAGTGTTTAATGATTTACAGATGATAAAATACTGTATAAGCAATAGAAATATATATTATGAATTATATATATTCATATACAAAGATCATAATTAAGAAGTAAATGCATATACATAGCATTATATTCATATGTATGCATATGAGCCTATGCAAATGCATACACATGCCTATTTCTATGTAAATATAATTATACAAATATGTACATGAATAATTTCAAAATTCATCACTTCTGGAGAAATGGAAGAAATATATTTAAATTCATGAGAAAATTTCACATTTTATGTTAAAATTACTGTTACTTTGCTTAAAACTTATGAGAAAATATATTCATATTTGTGTATGGAGATGAGTGCAATGTAGATTTGCACGTACATGGCAAAGTATGTGTAAATGCAAAGGTCAGAAGAAAATATGTTTTTGTGCTAGAGATCACTCCCATTTTTTATTCTTTTGAACCAAAGTCTTTCACTGAACTTGAAGCTCATTGATTTCACCTGGGTTGGTTGGTCAGAATCCCCACAGATCTTTCTGATTCCAACCATCCAAACACTGTAGTGACTTGAATGTGCAGCCAGCCACACCAGGTTCTCACCAAGATGTCGAGTATTTAAGCAAGTGTTTAGACAAGTGCTCTTACCCATCAAGTCACTCATAGCCTCATCATATCACATAACAGTTAGGTCTTATTTTTATTTACTGTTTTTAATTTTAATTTTTCATATATTTGGATTGTATTTTCTTTATCCAAATTTTTCCTACACTTTCCTCACCATCCTACTCACTGGCTTTATGGTGTCTATCTCCACATCTTTCTATGTCTCTTTCCCTTTAAATATACACATTACACAAACAAACACAATTGACAATTACTTAAATATCCAAACTGTAGGAGGAAAACATATCAAAAGGGAACAAAATGAAGCCACCCACCAAACCAAACCAAACCAAAAACCATTAAGTCATTTGGTGTTGGCCAACTATTTATGTTCATGGGACCTACATGGTACGGCCTTGGAATATGGTTGACTTAGCCAGTAAAACACTATGGGAGCAAATTAATTTTCCAATTGCCAGCAGGTGTCAACTGAAAACACCTTGTTGAATAAAGTTGAGAATTTGTCTCTGCTTCTCTGAAGTTTTGAGATGTTCTCTCACATGTTGTGATGTATGTCTTTTGCTTCCATAATCTCAGGTCCTAAGTGTACCTATCCTATTGTGTCTGGAAAATGTTCTTTCCTAGGTTGTAAGCACTACCTCGGACTTTTGCAATCTTTCTGGCTCTTAGATATAAATCTATGGGGCTCGAGAGGTAGGGTTTGACAACTAACATTGGAAACTCAGTATTGTATAACCTTTCTTATATGTATGTGTGTGTGTATGTGTGTATGTGTGTGTGTGTGTATATATATATATATATATATATATATATATATATATGCAGAGATATACAAATACTAATATCATATGTATATAGTATAAGTGTATATGTGCTTACTAATATGTTATATATTATTATATATATTGTTATATGTTAATTCATAAGGATACACACACACATACACACATACACATATTGAAAATTCATGAAAGGAATTTCACTAGGGTTATCACATTATAGGCAAAGCATTTAGCAACTAATCATTTTATACCACTAGTAAAACCTTTTTGTCAGGTGATTGGATTACATCTTACTTAACCACAGGGCAAAGTGTCTCACAGACCCTTCCAAATATCACAGGCTGTAGACAAGGCTATTGGTTTTCTCCCCACAACATGATGTTAAGATCCTATTGATGAAGATATCAATTGCTTATATCATTGAAAATGGATAATTCAAATTGTTGATCAACTATAACCTTCACTGGCATCCACGGGAGTGTCAAATGACTTATTCGGTTGATTTAAGGTCTACTACATGAGATGGAACCTCAATATGGGGCTGCTAAATTGTCTCTGTGAGGATAAAATGTTCAAGGATCCCAAAATAAAACAGAATATTACCATTGTACTAAGGTAATATCACAATAGAATGATTCTTAATGTTATATTTTTATGTCTACATATCAGTGTGTTACTCAGTCCTCATCAGAAAAGCTTCTTGCAATTGATGCTAATTAATATAGCGACTGACAACTGGGCAATGGGCACAGTTTAAGAGATTTTGGGGTACTCTGGCTTCAGTGCAATAGTGTTAAGATTATTTTTTTAGTTATTTTTACATCTGCATTTTCCTATTGAGGTAGGTTCACATAAGTACAGGTGCCTAGGGAAGTCAGGAGAGATTGTTCCTATGGATCTAGGGTTATAGTGCTTGAGGTTCCCCAATGTGGGTGCTAGAAATTGAACTTGGCTCACCTACAAGAATGGTATATATTTTCAATAACTGAGTTATTACTCCAGTCCCCGAGATTTTATCTTAATTACAAAAGAATGCAAATGTGTTAAGAAGTACATTACATTCCCAATTTATACTATAAATAATACAAAATTTAAGATGGTAAATAGACCAGAGAATAAAGGTGCTTGACACTAACCATAACATTCGAGTTTCATCCCAGGACCTACATAATAAAAAAAAAAGCTGATTTTTAGAGCTTGTCCTCTGATCTCCACACATTCTTGCATGAGTGTTTCCTCTCAAAATAAAAATTAAAAAAAAAAAAAGAAAAATTATTTTAAGTAAAACTTTAATTGTTGCAACTTGATATGATTAATTACAGTGGCTTAATAGAGAGACATTTTGTTTATATTCAAATTGTTTTATATATATTGTTATATATTCAAATTTGTTTATATTCAAATTGTTCATTATATTTTTAGGCCTGCAAGACATTAAATGTAAAAATGCCTCTGAGAATTTCAGGGCTCCAATACTGTTTTTTTTTTCTTTTTTTTTTATTCTCCAGTTGTGACCAAAACAATGAAAATTTTGTGGAGTTTCAATTGCCCATATATAAAAGAAGAACAATACCCTAAAGTAGTCAAAGGTGTTGAAAGGTTGATTTTCTGCTCTACTGAATTTTAAAACCACTTTCAAGAACTAACTATACAGCTCAATGAGTGAAGAAACTAAGTTGAGATTCACCACTCCATGTAACAGTTAATTTTACGCTTCCTACCAATAATACAATTGAATTTAATACTACATAAAATAAACAAGAGCCCAAGAGCAGTTTCTTATTATTTTTCAGTTTCTTCTTTAAAGCATTTTAATAGAAGCTAACAGAATGTCTCAAAAGATCCCAGAATCCACATGGTCGAAGACAAGAACAAATTTTTTTCTTGCTGTGCTCTGATCTCCACATCTGTACTGTGGCATCCTTAACCATATCTATATACATATATACTTAAAGGTAGCAAGTGGTAAATTATTACATAAACATCAGCTCATGTTTATGTGAAGATATACTACTTTATAACTAACAAACTTTTATAGAATTTAGCTAACACATGGTAATTAAGACTCCTTGTAAAAGTTTCCGCTATGTCTATTCATGTACAAGCATTACTTGTGCACTAATTTTATGCTCAAGAGAAAGATGGCTCTAACCAGGAGGTAGGCAAACTCCTTCCTGATACTGCAGAGTTGAAAAGACTCCTAAAATTGACCCTGCATCTGATGCTATGTCCTGCACTTCAGCTCTCAGCTTCAGCACACTCCCCAGTGATAGATCTTTAATGCCTCATTGAGTAGGAACAACTTTGAATGGCACTATGACAGAAGCTGATCCAAATATAGGCGACAAAGTATTGCTGAATGAGCACATGGAAACATTAAGGAGGAAAGAATCAACACTTTTAGGTGGGAAGGTCAAAGGAAAAGTTTAAATAAATCGCTGTCCACGACGACATCCTTTCCAAGATTAATCAAAGCCTGTTACATGAATCACAATGCCTTTTTAATTCGATTTAAAGAAAAGTTACTTCCTTAGTACTAATTTCACAGTGATTCTAACTATGGACATCAGTGAGGGATGATTTGAGGAAAAAAAAAAAACCTCAACCTTTGTTTAACAGGAAGGACCTAGTAATTAATTAACATAGTATGCAAACAATTATTTTATTGAGGATATCATAAAATATTTTAGATGTTTTGGAGTATTTACCCTTTCTATCGAATGCTACAATAGTATGCAATCTTCAACTAGGTCATGACTTTGTTTTGAGCCCTGGACTTATTGACCTGAAACAGCAAAGTTGTAGAAATGACATTCATGCCTCTTAATTGGTATCATTAAGAGGATTATTTTTTTAATGCCAGAGGACAAGTTAGAGATTTCCCTGAGATTATTATCCACTTGGGAAAGCTGTAACTCTCTTCTAATGAGAACACAATGCTTGTAGCACTTTAAAATGAACCAATTGGCATTTACTACACAGTTTAAGACACATCTTTTGCTCAGGACATATTGAAGGTAGTTCTGGTGTCCCCAGCCTGAAAAGAGAAAAACTGAGAGAAGGCTTAATATTAATATTAATTAATACTAACAGAAGATATTACAAAAGAAAATATGATTTATGTGAGTGTGTGTAAATATGTTCAAGAAAATGATTTATTACATATGTACCTATCATAACACTAAATATGAAACAATTTTGAACGTTTTTCGAACATTGCTGTTAGAAAAGTTATATATAAACTGCTTACAAACCTCTAACTATTTCTTTTTTGTGTGTTAGGTGTATATAAATTAAGGAAAATCTCAAACATTTTCCCAACAATGTATATATTTACAAAGTATTATTCTGGATCCAATGCTCAGAAAAGTCTTTCAAGGGACAAGTTCAGATTAATGGTTTGAGAAAGAATAGAGTAGTCTAGTATTAGATATGGACACTTAAGATGAATGACATGCAGGTATTGGGATTTCAAAGTTATCTAACAAATGATAATACATACATACATAAAGATCATGTAATTAAAATATACGTTCTGGCACATCCAAAGACATGCATAAATTCTAACCAAAGAAAACTCAAGTCTGGAGAAAGGGAAGGATAAAGTCCTGCCCCTGAACAAAAGAAGATGATAATTGCAATTGTTTGCTGTTGGAAGAGGAAAAATCAGCTTTCTTGAAAGGAATGATACAGAGAGTATATCAACCCTCCTCCAAGACAGGGCACAAGGTAAAGTGTAGTTGGCAAACACAATATCGCTCTGTGTTTTGAGTGTTTCACTTGTGTTTTTATAGTGTGTTTTTATTTGTTTTGACTTGTTTTTTGTTATGTTTTATTGTTTCCTGGTCATTATATGAGAGAGAAAATTATCATGATGTTTGAGTGGGTAGAAAGAATGAGAAGTTATGAGAGTACTTGGGAGTTAGTTAAGAGTATGATCAATATATATTTCATGAAAAATTTAAATATTTTAAAATGTAGTAAATACATGAAAAAATATAGTAGGAAAAGATGAAAATAATATAAATAAAACACTGAGACTCATTCTGTAATAATGTTTATATGATACATATATTAAATGAAATGTAAGTTCACAATAATTAGTTAAAATAAATAAAAGATGTGTACTGTAAAAATAAAATCAATATAAATATATATGCATGTTCAGAACAATGATATAAGAAAAGTTGCTTAAATATTTCAAGTGTATCATTATATATTTTAATCAGTTTTAATGTATATATTTTGGTAAAAGCACATAATCTCTACCTTTTGAAACATAATCTCCTAAAAATATGGTACTTTCCTTTATTTTCCATAATATTTCCTACAGTCTGATCTAGTGTTATAGTTTCATGACGAATAGATTCAAATTATTCCACTTAATTGATTTTATTGTCTGTAAAATAACAAATATAATTGAAAAATTATTCTCTGAGGGATTTCTGACATCTGGTAAAGTCTGAGAAAACTATGCCAGAGAATGCAGCCTTCTCTAAATCTTATGAGTTTGTAGTATCGACAGTTCAGTTCAATTTTCCAAAGAAAATTTTCAAGAAAAGAGCTCAGAAATAATTTTACTCTGTTGTGTAAATACTTTGCCAAATAATCATGCTTCTAATTGTGCTCAGTGTTGGTTCTTCTCACAAAAGGAATAAACAAATCCCAGTGAAAACAGAGCCCAAGCCAGTATTTTAAATCCTAAGCTAAAAAATTCACTTTTACTTTATTTTTGTAGAAACATATTGGGTTTTAAAATTCAGTGTATTTAAGTTGGAAAAATAAAAACAAGCAGATCCAAATTTTTAAATATTTCAATTAAAAATTCATAATATTCTGAGGAATAAAAAGTAAAATTTCAAAAAGTATTTTCTTGCAATAATTTCTAAACCATTGGTGGATATTTTAGTCATTTTCATTTATAAAAGTTGGCATTTTGCTGAATACAAAAAAAAAGACAGTTTTAAGTTTTTTAAAACTTTAATTTACATCTAAATTCTCTTCTACTTTGTGTTTGTATACAGATGGAGAAAGAGAGACAGAAAGAGAGAGAGCAAGACAGAGAGAGAGGAGAGAGAGAAGAGGGAGAAATGTTTTTGAAATAGGATCTACTTAGCCTGTGACCTAAAATAAAATATATTTTACTTTATGCATAAACTAGTATCAGTATAGTTTCAAGGAAAATAAGTGTATGACCAGCTGTACAGCTCAGTGACAAAATGATTGACTAGTATGACTGAGGTCAAACCACTTGCTTCAGTGATTAGCAGCACTGTGTGTGTGTGTGTGTGTGTGTGTCTGTGTATTACATTCTATTATTTAATACCTCTCATATAAGAGGCTGACAATTCCCTATAACTCTAGTTTCAGGGAAGGACATGTAGGTTGTCACATGGGGATATTTATGATACTGTTTTTTGAACGCATATATAAGATTCTCAAAAATAGGCAAAACTTCAAAATGTAGCTAGACATTCTCAAAAATAAGAAAATCAACAAAATTCAGCTCGATGATTATTATTTCTCTTAAATTCTTTCTTTGGGGACTACAGTGCTGAGCAGTAAAAAACACTGGCTGGACTTCTATTGAGTCTGTGTTTGATTGCTAGCACACACATGGCTCTAACCTGCTGTAACTCCAGTTCCAGAGGAAAGAGTGGACTCTTCAGCTCTGTAAAAATGTGGTTCAAAGCACTGTGTGACCCAAGCTGCCATCTACCTTGCATCTTCTTTCTGAATAGATCTTGACTATTGGTGTTAAACCAGTGCTTCAACATGCCCAACCTTCAGGTTTATTTTTATTTAGATTACTCTACCTAAGAATACTTCTAATATAATTAAATTTCTTACAATAAAATTGTGAAGAATTAGAACAGATAACCTTTGTAAAAAATAATAATAATTCTCTGAAACAACGACAACGGTGTAAAGGTTATTATTCTTGAATTTCAAAGTTACATGAATCCTATTGTATTTCCAGCACATATTGTATGAATACTGTACAGTTTTTTTCCTGTTTCCTACTGCCCTTCAAGGGATGAACACCTAAGGAGCACCGAATGAACCATGGAATATGGGCTTGAAAATGTGATTTGCAAGGATAACTGTATCATAACATTCCCCATTACCACCCTGATCCAGAGTGCTATGATTGACTTCTATTAGTCAATCTGAGAACTGGTGTGTCATCATGTAGTGCATTCTTTAAAATAAATAGCATGATGTTGATTTTCAAAACATGAGCGCACAGGTAGGTACTACACAAAGAAATTGCTCTGTGCATTTATTCAAAATCGGATGACAATGCATAAAACATTCAAGTTTAACCAAAAACATCTATGGTTCTTTAAAGAACTGTTAGAAAGATCATATCACTGAAAACGAAATGTTAAGTAAATTTGGAAAAGCATCCAAAAACAAAGAAAAAGGCAAATGAAAACAATAGCTAAACAAAACAAATATTAAATAGAAACCCAACAAATCAAGCAGGAGCAGAGCAAGAATGTCCAAGAAAAATAACGTTTCATGGAAACAGCATGCCTAGCAAAAAGGAATATATGGAGGGCTATTTAAAGATATTTTCTTTGTTTACAATAGTGAATTGATAGGTTCTAAACATAAACAAAATCATAGCTTTGTCAATCAAAATGCTGAACTGATTAAGTCACTTGAGAAATAAACAATACGGAAACCAAGTAACTCAACATCTGTGGTGCAAAGATAGAGACAGAAAAGCTGCCAGCAGTCCTCTGGCCCAGAACACTGAGTACTTTTGGGTCTATATTTTTAGTGGTACTATAGAATAGATTTCCATAATTCCTTACACAATGGGCTAGAAATAAAAACAAAACCCAAGGCCAAAAACAAAGAATCTGATAGGCAGCAGATGTCCTGAGATGTATGAGAAAGGCAGATGGTAGCAGTATGTGAATAACAAAGGAAGTAAGGATGTAAAGATGAAAGAGATATCAAGAACCATTGTTTAGAAGGTAAGGAAAGTTTCTCAAACAGAAACAAAAATACAGCTTTGCTGGTAGAGAGATGATGTGAGAGATTAAGTAGAAGAATGGTTTAGGTGAGCAAGCAAGCAAGAAAGAAAATATCAGATATACTGGTAAAAAGTAAGAATGAGAATAAAAAGAAGAAATGAAAGGAGAAAGGAGGGAGAAAAACAGATTTATTAAGAAACAGACAAAGGTGTGCATTAATCTGTGGAAGGAATTGCAAAAGCAGGATGTAATTTTGGCTGTTGTAAGTCTTAACGTCCAAATCACTAGCTTTAGAATAATCAATATGCTCCATGGAATAATGAAGTGAAATATGGTACATATTGCTACATAACAGCTTACATAAAATAAATACATCTTCATAAAAAATCCACCTTCCACTTGTTAAAAAAACATAGTGTGCATAAATATGAAATATTCCCCATGACGGCAGCATCCTTTCGTCTAATCTCTATTGAGTTTGATTATCTTGTATTGTAAAAGATGTAATTTTGTGATTACTTTTTAAAAATGATTTTAATAGAACTTTTAGGCTCAAAGTAAACATATCTGGCTTAAAAGTTAAAAATAATATGAATTTTTAAGTTCTTGTGATGGTCACCCAGCAAGAATTTCATAATTTAAGGCAGAATTTTAAGAATGACTCACTCATTTTTTCCTCTTAAGTAGCATCCATGGAAGAGTTTGTCTTAACACAGGCAACTTTGCCTTTTATGTTGTTCTTATGGTTTTTGTGTAGATGTACTAGAAATATCTGCATTTAATGTTCTAAATATATTTTTGAGTACTTTTAAAAACCTTTTTCATGACTCCCATGTAAACAGCATTTCTATTATCTACTTCATCTAATGTGCCAATAACTTCACTGCGTAAAATTCTGAACAAGCATGATTTCAAAATTATAAAAATAATGAAGTTAGTCTATATTAAAATGCACTATACTGGTAGTAAAGACTGAATAGCCCATCATTACATTACATCTTGATTGTGACATGGCACATGGCATTGGACTAATAATTTTATCTGAAATTATCTGAAATTATTTCTTTAGATATTATACTTTATTATCATAGAAAATTGGGCCTACTAATTTTCAACCCAGCTATGTGTAAAGTGCATTTCACTCAAAAGATATTTTCCCACTACATTACATATTTAGCTATCTTCATTACCTCTATTTGAAAGGATAGCTCAAAAGTAGGACAATTACACGGTTTATGCATTGAATAACTTTCTGAATACAGTCATTTTCTGATACTAAATTAATTTTGTGTTCAGTTTACAGATACAAGCTATTAGTATAATTTGGTATTTATAGTTGTTTAAGAAAGCTGAATTTTTGCTTGAATGCTCTGTACGACATATCTGTATTTCATTTCATCATGATAAATGACTCTATAAGACATATAATTAGTTGTTTTTGAAAAATCAGTATGACTTTAAAATATGTTTTACATGCAAACATTCAGATAATATAAACTTTAATTTAATAATGGCTAGAATCAAAGCTTAAGAAAACATATTAACTCCTAAACATTAGAGTTTTTCTTTCTTTGAAAAATCCAGTAATGACTTAAAAAGTTCAGACAAAAAATGTAGTTTTATGTATTCTTTAAGGAGGTTCAAAATATTTTTTATAATTATAAGCATTATATATTGTATTCTGTAGATGATAGCTAACAATAGCTACTTGAGAAGAAGGACAAGTCTCATATTTTTCAGGTTATGCAATCAGTCTAAACTTGTTTTACTTATCTGGAAGACAAATAGTTAGTGAAACTGATTTAAAATTAAAGTGTATTTTGGTCATCAGTAAATCCCAGAGGTGTTACACTACACATACAACCCTCAGGCACCTTGCCTGTCATTTTTTTCTGGGGAATCATGTAAACATGAGGCATGCAGTTCATGTTCTAATAAGTTTATTCTTTCTGAAGTTGTCACTTCACCACTTCAAGCAACAATAAGAGGAAAGAATAACGAAGATAAGTCTAAATTTCCTTTTTTTTTTTCTCTTTTGTAATAAGTATATCGATGCAAAACTATACACTGTAAAATCTTACATCTCACAAGTCAGAAACAAGTCAAAGGCTAAAACTAATTTTACAGAACCCTGGGAATTGTAATCTCTGATGTTACTTAAGTTTTCAGCAAAAATCAAAAGTTGTTTCTTTTCTCATACTTCAAAGAATTGTTTCTGATACAATTGTTGATAGGTGAATTAGTAATATAAAATTATATTAACTGAATACACAAACTTATTATAAAATATAGTGTAGTATATAAAGTAATTCTAATGCTTCTAAAGGTGTTTGTTAATATATTTATGTCAGTATTATCTTGTGTGATTATACATGTGCATCATAATAAAATGTCATATATAATTCAAACTTTAGAAATTGGATAAAGTGTATTTTTTAATGGTATGGAACAGAAAATCATCCTGAGGATCACATGTTGAATGCCTTGTTCCAAATACAGCAATGTTTAGATGTGGAATACTGGGACATGATTGACACAGGGCCTCCAAGTTTTTCAAGGAATGATTTTGTTTATTTGTTGATAAGCTAACATGAGTTTTATAGTTAGAGCCTAGTTGGATAAATCAAGCATTTGTGGGGCATAGGCAGCAGAGGAGATCCTTGGTCCCATGAAGGCTGAACACAGAGTCGAGGGGGTGGAATTTGAGGGTGGGAAAGTGGGAGTAGGGGTGTAGGTGGGGGCACATCCTCATAGAAGCAGGAGGAGGGGGGATGAGATAGGAAGTTCCTGGGTGGTGGGGGGAATGGGGTAAGGGGATAAAATCTTAAGTGTAAATACAATATTCAATGAAAAAAAGACCAAAAAAAAAAAGAAAGATGATTTTTTTCCTCAACCCTTCTTTCCTTATATTTTTCCTGTACACATTTTGAAACCTGAAAATATAGACTATTTGCCAGGAAAAAACCAAAGCAGTTAATAGGAAGTGTATAAGTATGTCTATGATTACTTTATATGGTGATGGATTACTTTTTACACATGACAAATCCTTCTTATTTTGAGAGTCTTTCTTATTTTCAAGCCCTAAGGATGTAAATCGATGTTAAAGTTTGTAGTTGCAAAAGAACTAATCATGCCTATTACCTGTCAGTGCCCATGAAAACTGATGATCTCAGTTTGATACTATAAACTGAGTTTTTCCAATAAAACTGGAGAGCAAATTCTTCCTTAGTTGAGTCTCAGATGACTCCCTCAACATCACTTTGAGTATAGATATCTCTATCTCTGTCTCTGTCTCTGTCTCTGTCTGTCTCTCTCTATCTATATATCTATCTATAATTTATCTATCTATATCTTGTTTATCTGAGATAATGTCTGTACTGTTTTGACCTGCTAAAAATGTCATAGCCTTGCCATAGAGAACTTAAAGAACTTTAAAAATATAAGAAGTAATTCCTGTTATACTTTATTTGACAAGTTAATAAGTGTTAGAATCTTGTAGATCTAAGATCAACACATTGTTTGTGTGTTTCTGTTTCTCTTCCGGAATAAGTTGTTTAGGTAATAAGGTACACGATAGGACTTGTTATTTAATGTACCCTGGGTTTGAAGCAAAGGAACTGAATGCTTGAGAAAAACAAAATTAGCTGTGGGGTTTAAGGTGGAAAAGAAAAAAAAAATCCCCTCAGAGGGTGAGAGAGAAGAAAAACATTATCTTCGTTCAATATAGGTCCAGAAGTTTATTGAAGATTAATCATGAAAAGCATAATTAATCAAAAGGAGCTGAGAAATCTAAGGAGTGTTGGTCTCTGAGATGGCTGACTGAGTCAGATTCAGTGGCAGCTTTGCATGCATGAGTAATAGCATATTACTTTGTGAGCCTGTGAAAATATTTCAGGAAGTGTGCTGAAAGTGTAACCTGCTAATGAAAGCAAATGCATACAATTCATGGCAATGCTAATTAGTTTCTGATGAATAAAGGTTGTATAGAAATAGTTGTGGGAAATAATTGAGCCAACAAATAAAATGTTCCATATATCCAGCATCCAAAATAAGTGATGTCTCTAAAAATTATTACCATCTAGAAATATCATCAAGTAATCTCAATACCTTGGTTTATTTTGGAGTCCTCATATGTCATTAAGGGCACTCAGCTTTTCATTTAATAAGACACACAGTTAAAGAATAGTGTGATGCACTCACTTGGTAACCTAGTTTTAAACTCCCTTTTTATATATTATTTATTCAAATTTGCTTACCAACTAGTGGTTATTCATAAGGTTTTTTTGTGTATCTTTAGTTTGGATAAGATCCCAAATCTCCACTTCCAAATACCCCTATTATTATTTAAACCTCATATGCTCAGTACCCTTACAGACTCCTCTCACTTTGGAAGATACAACCTAGTGGTTTCCATGCATCTTTTTCATAAATTGTTCACTTTTTGTTAAGCCTTTCATTATCTCCTTATTTGCACATTCCTCTGTATCTCTTCACGCTTTACCTTTCTTCTTTTATTTCTCCTCATGTACACTTTCATTTTGTTTATATTATATTGTCTCCAATTCATTAAAATGTTTGACTGTGGGAGCCTTTTTGTAGATTCCTGGACTCCACATGTACTATATTGTAAACATCAAAGATTTTTGAACCTAATATCTACATATGTGTCAGAACACAAAGTGTTTGTCTTCCTGAACCAGAGTTACTTAACTCAATATAAATGTTTTTTCATAATCTATCCATTCCTGTTAAAATTATTGTGATTTTTGGGCATTTGCTCAGAAATAGCACAAGCTTTCTCATTTGGAACTTACAGGTTTAGGTGTTGAGAATCTTCAAGAGAAATCTCTAACATAGTTGTACTGGTTTGGATACCTGATAAATACGTGCAATGACTTTTCTTGTAACATATCCATTCTTCAATTTGAGATATTAGGTTTCTGATTATGGCAATTCGAACTAGCTTTAAACTACGTTTTTTGATAGCTAAAGATACTGAATATCTTTAAAACTGTTTACTGTGTATAAGTATTTCTCCTTTTTATAACTTTTTGTTCAGATTTATAGCTAATTTTTACAAAATGGGTCAATTATTTTCTTCATATATAGGTTTTCAGTTTGTTGTATATTCTAGCCTGATAGCTCAAACAGATATTCTGTGGGATGTCCCTTCTGTGGTATGCCCCTTGGCTGATTTTTCTACTGCTCTACAAAAGCTTTTTATTTTCATGTGGTTCATTAGTTTGTCATGTGATTATTTCGTTTCATCTGGAGTTCTATTCAGGACGTCTAAAAATGTCTACAAGTTGAAGTCTATTTCCTGCTATTCTCCTTACAATTTTGCAGAATTAGTTGTAATAATGTGTTGTGCAGGTTGAGAAATAAAGGAAAATTTCTTTGTTTCTTTGTTTCTCTCTCTTTCTTTTTCCCTCTTTCCCTCTTTCTCTCTCTTTCTTTCTTTCTTTCTTTCTTTCTTTCTTTCTTTCTTTCTTTCTTTCTTTCTTTCTTTCTTTCTTTCTCTGTGTCTGCCCATGTCTCTGTCTGTCTCTTTCTATTTTTTTTTTGTTTCTATGATGAAATGTAGTATTTCAGAGTCATTTTTTCATGGTGCTTTTATTTTCTCCTGTTTAACATTTACTTAAACTTGGGTATCTCTAATGATGTAATATATAATAGGGAAAACAATTCTATTTCTTTTAGCTAGGAATATGTCCTTATTCTAATACTATGCTGTTTGTGTTATTATGCTTGTGTAAAATAATTTAAAACTACAACTGAACTCACTGCAGATATTAATAGATTGTGAGGAACATGGCAAAAGTGGAGAACTGAACCAATCGATATACAGACAGAGAACCATTTATGGCTCAGAGAAAACCATAAAAGAGTGAGTAGAAAGATTGCAAGAACCAGAATACCAGGGAGACCATTGTGAAACAATACATCCTAGAAATGTCTATATAGTAAGATGAGAAAAATTTCAGTGCCATTGGATATATTAAAGTTGAAAGAGAAAAAGGTTATAGGGTCAAATCTTTAAATAAAGAAATAAAGATTGGTAGTCTTTGAAACTATATTCAAAGTTCTAATAAAACAAAATCAAATGGTAATATTTATATACTATTGTGCACAAGGATATGAAATTATCTATCATCTATCATCTATCCATATCTATATCTATCTATATCTAACTAATTAACTAACTAACTAACTATATATATATATATATATATATATATATATATATGCCATCTGTCTCTATCTTTATACTATCTGTCTTTCTAACTCTGTTTATTTATATTCACATCTATACATACATATCTATAATTATATCTATCATCTCTTATCATATATATCAACTATGTATTATCTCACCATCTATTTGTTTTCTCTTATCCACTCTCTATAATCTATCTTTTATCTATAATATATTATAAAAAAATTAAAAGAGATCATTAATATAAAATTAGGAAGCATAGTGGTTAAAAGGATGGTAGGCAGGAATGTCTACAGAGAAAAAACTCAGGGAAAGTGATATACTTCTGTTTTAGATTAAAAAAAATGTAAAAATCAAGTATTATGGTAATAGTAACAATATTTTTTACATTTAAAATTTCTGTTTGTATTCTTACATATAAATATTGAAATTGATTTTTTGTTTTCTTTGAAAGATGGCTCTGTAATTTTTCCTGGAATTGCTTTGTAGCTACAGATTGCTTTTCGTCGTGTGGCCATTTTCACAAGATTGTTTCTCCTAATACTTGAGGATTAGAGACAATTTCATATTCCTGTTTCTTCTCTATTTCTTTCTGCAGTGTCTTAAAGTTTCATCATAGAATTCTTTCTTCACCTTGTTTGTTTTGTTTAATAACCAGTGCCTCTCATTGGTACCTAATATGCATTTACTTTATATGTTACTGAAAGTGTTTACTGGTTCTGAGTCTGTTTTAATTTTAGGTGGAGTCTTATATACAGAATGGTATCGACGTGATGAAATATATTGATTTCTTTTCCTACATACAACTTTTTAGTTTCCTTTTTATTCTACATAAATCTTCAAGCACTATACAGAATAGTGGTAGTAAATGTGGACACACCTCACCTTAGTGGCGGTATTTTGAGTTTCTCAATCAACACATGAGATATACACTTGAAACATACACTACGTATGATAGGACTTGAAGGCAAAATGAGACAGAACGTTTCTTTAAGACAGGATGTTTATCAAGATGTGAGACAGCAGGATGTTCTAGGGGGAGGTGAAACACTCTTCTTCATGGAAGCCACAATAATACAAGAAATAAGAAAGTCAAAATAGCTGCAAAAAGACCTGGAAACTAACACAATTCTCTAGGACCCTCTCCTCACAAGGCAGGCAGGCATGAGTGGGTGGATGGGGGTAGGGGAGCACCCTCATAAAAGCAGGTGGAGAGAAGAAGGAATAGGGGGTTTCCAAATGGGAAACTGGGAACGAAGATAACATTTGAAATGTAAACAAATAAAATATAGAATAAAAAAGTCCGTAAGCAGGGGAAACCAAGAAAGGGGATAACATTTAAAATATAAATAAATAAACTATTCAATAAAATAAAAGAGTCTTTAAGTAGGAAATCCTATTGAAAGACATTCTCTCCATTAAGCCAAGCTGCAAAGAATTTCTCAGACAATCTGAGTAGCCTGGAAAAAATCCAGTTCTAAATGCCTGGTAGATACAGTGGCCAGATTTGAGGCTTCAAAAAGACTCTGACCACCTAAGGAACATGGATAGGGCACTGTCTAAATAGCTGAGCTGCCTATAGTCTATACAGTGTGCTCCAGCTGTCATTCCTTGATAAGCTGTTATTCATTCTGTTGTTAGCTTTGTTTATGTGGTTGTGTTTGAATCATTTTTTCCCCATAAGTAGTCCTCAACTTCATTTCTTAAGGAATGCCCAAATAAAATGTATTGGTTCATTATTTAGACATTGGTATATTTACAAACAGTTCTGTGTTTGCATAAGTAAGCATGTATGTGTTTCGTCTCTCTAGGTAAAGTCTGTACACAGCATATAGATATGCTAGAACTACATTGTGTAAATACATGAATAACGGAGGAAAGTTGTGTGCAAAGAAGCCATCCTTCTATGGCTCATTCACAGAGTCATGCTGATCTAATTAATGTCTTTATACAGCCTAAACCATAATTTAAGTATCATGCAAGCCACATTGATCAGAGACATTCAACGTCAATTAAACACAGTAATTCCTCTACAGACCTGCTTACTGGTCAGTCTTGTCTAGGTAATTCCTTAATTTAGGCTTTCTCTCTGAGATATTTCTTAGTCTTGTCAAGTTGAATACTAAAGCTAACGAGAACAAAGCCTGGACATTCCCATGAGATAATACTGAGTGTTTCTACTTCCTAAATGGTTTATTACAGATGACTCACACTGACATCCTCAAAGACACCATGTCAAAGTTAAATTTTGAGGGCTTTTTAGATCACTGATCAAAAATTCCTGGTAGTGTTATATAATTCTCATTTTGGCAAGTCTTCTGCTTGGCTGTGACAGACATATTTGGAAACTTCTGAGGTAATGTAATGATTTATAAGCCATCCTGAAGTATGCCTGGCTGCAAATATTAAGGAAGAGAAAAATTTGACATCTTCTCAATGTGAAAATGAAGAATAGAGATGGGACATACTTAGTTTATAGTAATTATAGTTATTAATCTTTATATACTACTTTATCTATACTCAGAAATATTCATTGTACTCTGTATTGCATATGTAATTAATTATACAGAAGAACTAATCTGTATTGTAAGTGGTAGTGCAACCTCCATATTTAGAAGAAAAACTAGATATATCATGTTAAATAATATGTGTGACGTCGTGTAGCAATTTGCTTTCTTTCTTACATGTTTCATATCTTTAAATCAAATTAAAAATATATTATTTCACTATATCTCTACCTCAAGTTGTAAGAAGCTCTGTAGACCTGACTGTCATTTCAGAGCTATGCTGACTGTTCTATGTGTTTGTCCAGAAGTCAAAAGGGCAATGTGAGAACTGCCCTCATTTGTCCTGGATGATACTTCTAAATACTCACTAGAATAGATGGATTATAAAGGATTTTGGAACAACCCTGTTCTAAGTTTTCTCATTTATTTGAGGCTCAGAAAGTTAATACTTGACACAAATGTCAGCATCAGAGCTTGAAATAAGTGTCTGACCTACAAAAAATAGTTTTTCCACAATTCACCCTACTTCTTCAATGTGAGTATATTCAGATGAGAACACTCATGCTATGCTTAATTTCTCTGTGATCCGGCTTGCTATTAATCCATGACTGAAAGGCTAATTTTCCAGAAATCTGCCACCCCCAAATTTCTTCCTACACACCGGTGTCAGAGTAATCTAAAGAAAATGCACAAGTGATCACGTTACTCCTCTGATTCAACCTCCTTTAACATCTCCCACTGCTTACAGCTGTGTGTGTTCCTATTTTTAGTTTCAACAGAGAAAAAAACTATAAGGAATTTTATATAATCTGTGAGATAATTGTGTGAGGTCCCTCTCTTTCTCTTAGCTAGTCTCCACTTCTTATACTATTCTACATACAAAGATGGTCAACAGATTACATCTTATATGTAGAATGCTAATGAAAAGAATGATAAGAATTTTCATCCAATTGAGGTTTGCTCAGGCAATGGATAAGGCTGTTTATTTCCAGTCCTCTCCTTCTGTTGACTTCAAACTGTATCCAAATACCATTGGTGAGGCCTTTTTCCCCTCTAAGCACACATGCTACTTCTCAGGATCACCCTTTTATTCTTTTTTTTTTTTTAAATTAAGATTTTATTACCGATGTATTTACTTTCAGTAGCCACTTACATTATCTTAACGTTGTTATTCTTACGATATGTGAAACTAATATGCTTTGTCAATATTTCACATTTTATCTGAAACTTACTGGTCATAATTCCAGTGAATATAAGATCTTGATTGAAATGATGTCACTCATCGTCATGTCCATATCCACTATTCAAAAGAGCAAAATTACAGAATGGTAACTGTTGGACCCTTCACACTAAAAGTATTTACTTGTTTGTATGCAATTACTAATTAACCAAATTTGAAATGTGTTTAATCTAATACACACACACACACACACACACACACACACACACACACACACACGAAAATGTCTTCTTAAAATTTGTTGAAGCATATGAAAACATTATTAGAAAACATGCATCTAGCTTTTCAGAGATATCAGGAATTACATCCTTCATTTGGATACCCTAATGGAAGTTTGGGATGATTCAGGAGACTATATTTATGTTTTCAATAAGCAATTATGTTCTCCACTTCACTTGGCTTCTTTTGGTAGTAAACATTCTAACTACGTGAGCCAAATTAACCAACGTAGTCATTAGTGTATTGCATGCAAGACACCATTTGCTAAATGGCCAAGCAGTCTCAAGGATAAACATTTTGCACTAAAAAACTAATTTACTTACAGAAATCAATACCTATAACTTCTTGGTTTCTAAGTGGGTTATATAATATAATCTTAATGAGTTGTAGAAAGGCAATCACCACTGCGTATCATGGCTATCCTTAATAAAAGCAATACTTAGCTACAGAATAGGTTTTGTTTGAATGACTTTCACACATCAATTTTAAGTATAACCTAAGAGAAAGTGCTCAGTTTAATTATTAAGAAGAAAGAAATATGAACAGTTCTTAACTTTTGTATCCCAATCCATTAATTATACATAACCAAAGATCACAATGTTTTCAACAGAAGCTATTGGACTGAGCATGGGGTCCCCAACAGAGGAGTTAGAGAAAGGACTGAAGGAACTAAAGGGGTTTGCAACCCCATAGAAAAAGCCACAATATCAACCAACTAGACTCCCCAGAGCTCCCAGGGACTAAACCACCAACCAAAGAGTACACATGTAGGAATCCATGGGTCCAGCAGCATATGTGGCAGAGGATGGCATTATCTGGCATCAATGGGAGAAGAGGCCCTTAGTCCTGTGAAGGTTTGGTGCCCCAGTATAGGAGAATGCCAGTGCACTGAGGCAGGAGTAAGTGGATTGGTTTGGAAGCACCCCCATGAAAGCAGAGGGAGGAGGAAAGGAGGGAATAGGGGCTTTGTGGAGGGGAAACTGGGAAGGAGAATAACATTTGAAATGTAAATAAAAATATCCAATAAAAATACATAATAATAAAAAAGAGATTGAATGGGACACTCTTTTCTATTTTATGTAATCTAGTAACTAGAGTAAAAGGAATTTATTTTTTATTATTGTGAATTCTCATTAGTTGTCTGTAGATGTACTGACAATGACAGCAAAAGCTTACAGATGTATGTCATGTTTACAATTGTCAATGAGCTTAAATAGCAATATTGTTCTTTATTGTGTAGAGACACCAAGGGTGAAGGACACAATATAGTCCTGCTTGCCATAAAATTTATATTTAGAATGATCAGGGTATAGTCATGTAAGTTAAGTACATGCTTATAATTATTTCTCACAAAAAATAAATTAGCGCAACATATCCTTTGTAGACATAAGTCAGACGCAAAAAAAATTTTTAATTAATTTAAATTAGTATTGTATTAATTGAAATTTTTGTCCAATGAATGATTATAACTAGTTGCTAGAATCATTTGGACTGGCAAAAAACAATGTGTTGGCAAATCTAATCCACAGTTGGCATCTACAGAGAAGTTGGTCTGGCTTTCTTCACTTTACTATTAGTCAAAGAGAAAAAGAAAGATGTATAAGACAGATTACATTACTAGAGCTATTTAGTGACCTCCATCCGTCTTAGTGCAGACCTTGAATTTATGCCATGGAGGACATTTGTAACTTGTATGTTGAAAAACTGTAAGAGAGATTGACAAATATGCATACACCATGAAGGAATGCATCTGGCCATATTCTTTACAAGGTAGAAACAAGGTGAGTTGGCAGTTTCACCATTTTCAGAATTATTGTTAAATCTAAAATAAAAAGTAATGTAGTTTAACACTCATAACTCACATGTGCTTCGTCCATATTCAGTTTTGGTTTTCTTGAGTTTCACTCTGCCTCACCTGCCTATGTGTACATATTGCTGAGATGCTGTGTATAATCTGCATCTATGAAGCTTACTCACCTCATATATTCTCTGTCCAACTTAATAGGCAATGTGAAGATTAGTAGTTGTTTGGCATTTCCTAATTTATTCTCCATTACTTTATACATAGTTTTCACAGTATGTGTTCTATTGAATTTACATAATTTGTGTTGATAAATAAACTCAAGAACATTTTCAAGTTGAATGATAAATCCAGATATTATTAGATGTCATGAAACTTGGCTTGGAGTTCATTGTTAGGATGTTCTCTATGTTTTATTTAGAAATAGCTGAGAGGAGTTAACAGACAACAGTCCAAGTTACCTTACATGGATAGTTGGTTTTCAAAAAGTCAGAAGTCCACAGAATTGATGTAACAAACATTTCTATATTAATGTTCATTTTGATTAGAGACCTGTCTGCTCCTGACGGCTTCCTGAATTGGATTCTAAGAAGAAATTGAGCATCCTTGGAGTTACTCCAGTTGTGCAGAGACAGCCACAAGGCAAGAATTACCTCTTTCCATCTACAGACAAATTACTGTCCAGAAAAGGACACACTTGCAGAATAATCAACTGATTATATCTGCCTAGACAGAGTAATCAACCCTTAATAACTCTGCAGCACTAAGGTCTGTCAGATGATTCTGGGCCAGAAGGCTGAAGATTTGATGCTCCAATGTTCTGTAGTATAGGGGCTGTCTAGGTGTTCAGTGGTCTCTATAAATTGGCTAAGTTTTAGAAGCTATGCTTTTTGCTTCCCATAATTTCAGTTAACTCAGTCATTCTAGATTTCTGATGGGATTGAAGACCTATAGTCTCATAGCCAATCCTGGCTATTTACTTTGAGAGAAAAGATCTGAACGGATGGTTTTCAGCTGACATTCATTCTAAAGCCAAGAAAAACAGCCATGTTCAAAGCTAAGTGTTTTAGTCAGGAGAGACAACAGAGGTTGTGGTTAGTCGACAAAACGATGGACTGGTACAAATAGGAATAATTATGCTCTAATTGTATTTTGAGAGAAAAATGTTATTTTAACAGGATGGGTGATATGTAGGAGGAGCTAAGGGGGAAAGAGCACCGAGAGGAAAAGATGGAGTAAGGAGAGGAGAAGATGAAGTAGAGGAGAAGTTAGGTGATGAGAGAGAGAAAGAGAGAGAAAGAGAGAGGGGGCATGGAGGCAGAAGTTCACGTGTCTCCACCAGTCAAAGACAGTTTATATATCTAGGTTGCGCATTGAGTTACACTTCTGATTGAGCATTACCAAACTTATAAAGCCATTGACTAACATTTAAAAAAATTGTATAAAAGCAAAAAGGAAAAGGGGGCATGGGATAGGGGTTTCCTCTAGGAGGGGAAATGGGGAAAGGGGATGACATCTGAAATGTAAATAAAATATATATATTTTAAAAAAAGATGTCATGAAACCTCATGAACTGCACCCTTTCTGTGCACATTTCACTGACACCAGGGTCCTCCTATAATAGCCCAATACTTTCTTCTTATAACCTTTAGTGCATGTTCTATCCAAAAGTTCTAACCTCTTCTACAATCCTCAATGAATTGGCAGGGATAGGCTCTTTATAGCACTTTGCTTGGTAACTTTTCTTTTTTATTAGTGACTTCTCTGTTGTTGTACTAAAATATGACAAAAAATTAACGTAAGATTAACCCAATACAACAGATGATTGAAGGGATAGCAAAATTTATATGATAGGGGGAGCTTATGGAGGTTAGATTATTAATGTAGGGAAGAGGATTGACGAACATTATAGTAGTTACTGCTGAATTTCAATATATCTCTGTAAATAAAGTGTTCTGACACTGTCAGGCAGTGATATCAATACAGAATGATACTGTATAGTCGGCCAATACTGACTGCCCAGTAGGCCCAGAAGGTACAGATAAGTAAATATAAATAAAATTTCAAGGAAGGTGATACCTCCTTATGAGTAATTGGTTATGGAGGACCTAGAGGTCTCCAAAACAACACAGATGATTGGCTTTGGTTGCCTACTATTAGTATATGGTTAAGTCCTATTTTGAATATATTATTCATTATTTAAAAATTCCCATTAATCGTTTTGTCTTGTCAAAACTAATACTTTAAATACTACCACACCTACAAGAATTCCTGGATGAATACTTCTATAGTCAAAATAATGTTAGAAAAAGGACATAAAATTATCAAAGGGGTGTTGGAGATAGAATAAAGAACCAAAATATACTGAAAAGATTTATAAAATTCTTAAGGATAAGCATGTTTATAACATGGTGTAAAAATGATCCTTGAATCTGTTTATCAGCTCTTTTATTTAACTGCTTAGTAACTCCCACTTTCCAAGATATACTATTAAATTAATACAATTATATGAGGTATTTTTTCTTTTATTATTATTATTATTATTATTATTATTATTATTATTTAATTCTTTTTACAGTCCAGGTGTTATTGCCCTTCCTGTTTGCCCTAGAACAGTTCTTCATCCCATTCCTCCTCCCAGGTCTCCAAAAGAATATCCCCATCCACCCCCATCCCACCAGACTTCCCCACTTCTTGGGGCCTCCAGTTTCTTGAGAGTTACATCTTATCTGACTAAACTCAGACCTAGCAGTTCTATGCCATATTTGTGTTGCGGGGGGGGGGGGGGGGCTCATATCAGCTGGTGTATGATGCTTAGTTGGTGGCTCAATGCCTGAGAGATCTCTGGGGTCCAGGTTAATTAAGAATGCTAGTCTTCCTATTGGGTCTACCTCCTCCTCAGCTTCTTTCAGCCTTTCCCTAATTCAACCATAGGGGTCCACCGTTCAGTTTACAACCACCTATATTTTTCTCCCTTTATGAAGATGTGTGTTCTGAGTAATCAAAGCTATTAATTCAACAAAAAATAAAAAGAAATTCCATAAATCATATTTCTTGACTTACCTTTGAGAGCTTTGCCTGGGAATATTATCCAAGGAGAGAAAAATCTTCCCTAAAAATGGGCAAGGCCTCTCAATGAAATGAGAACTAGTAAAAATTAAAGGATAAATTGAGGGAACAAATAAGCACTGGCTTTTCTTCTGTACCTGCTCTTCACCATGACATAAAGTTTCCTCTATGACATACCTTGCCCCAGTTAAGAACATATGCATATCTTCTGAGTATATGCCCAGGAGTGGTATAGCTGGGTCCTCAGGTAATGATATATCCAATTTTCTGAGGAACTGCCAGACTGATTTCCAGAGTGGTTGTACCAGATTGCAATCCTGAAAATTCAAGGGCAGGGAGGTGAGAGTGGGTGGTGGGTGGGGCACATCCTCATAGAAGCAGGAGGATAGGGGATGGGATAGGGGGTTCTGAGTGTGTGTGTGTGTGTGTGTGTGTGTGTGAAATATGGAAAGGAAATAACATCTGAAATGTAAATAAAATATCCAATAAAAAAATAACATATGCACAGCTAAAGAGCAAGCCATTTAAGGGTCTTAACCTCTGGAAGTTTGAGACAAAATCTTTTAAATCTTTATTTCAAGGTGTTTCCTATGGTATTTCTCACTGCAGTAAAATAAAACTAAGGAGAAACTCTATCTATTTCAATTGTCTTTTATGGAAGTCAGTCATACTAAAGTCTGTCTGGTTGAATCAAAATGTAAAATGATGCTTTCAGAATCTTTTACGACATATACTCATATACTTTTTCCACTTTCTTTCTGTATTAATTTTTAGTGCCCCTCTCTGTCTCATTTTTATGTTCCTGTCTCTTCCCTCTCTCTGTTTGTGTGTGTGTGTGTGTGTGTGTGTGTGTGTGTGAGAGAGAAAACTCATCTTTATAGTACTTAAAAAAATTTTACAGTGAATCCGTAATTTGATTTATGAAATATTACATATAATTATATAAAATTAATTCCTTTATATTGTATTTGCAAGCTTATAGATTAAAATACTTAAGTAGAAGGGATATTAGATTGCCATTTAGAACTTATTGTACGTCTCCAGGATTAGAACTCCATAAATTCCTCTGACTTAGAAAATTACATACTTGAACCTAGCAAAAAAAAAATTGATAATATAATTAATACCAGCCTTCTTTTAACCTTGGCAAGAAGAGTTCACAGAAAAAAAATGGGCTTAGAATAGAACAGATTTAATTTGTCAAACTTTGTATGGTTTTAAGATTAGGAACAAAAGTTTCTAGAGTACGTGTCACAGCTTAACAAATCATATACAAATGCTGATTCCTCACTTGTTGGTTCTGAACTCTGAATCTACGTAGAGAGAGTGTGTTGTCCTTGCAATTGTCCTGATTCAGTTTGAATTCCTGGCATGAACTGTTAGAAGCAGCTGGTCTTCCTGTTCCTATCATCTCAGATGTCCTTCAGGAACACTCATTTATTTTTCCAACCCGACAGTGAATGTCATCCTTCTTCTTTCTCTTCAGCAAGATGTAATTTTATTTGTGGCCATAGCTGATATTAACCTACAGTAGGATGGATGTACTGTGAGTCGTTAGGGCAATTTTTCATTCTGTTTTTACACAAAGAATCCTTTCATACAATAATGTGCCCTTCTTAGGATACTGGCTTCAAACACAATAGGAAAATCAGAGGCAACAATTAAAGTTGCTGGGGTGAAGCACCAACTTGTCACATGCTGTATTAATTGTGGGTCACTGCAGCAATATGGCGGCGAAGCAACAGTGTATGATAATGTCATTTCTTTACAAAAGAGAGTTGAGAAAGATTAATGAGCTGCCGACATTCATCTGAAAGTCACTCCTGAAGTTTGCGATTTGTGTTGTGTCTATTTTTCTGTTTCCACTCATAAAATGTCACATTATTACCATTTCTGCCTTGTAATTCATATTTTCATTTTTTTAGATGACTAAGGCTACAGAATAGCTTACTTTCCCCACTATTGTCATTTTGTTAACAAAATAATGACAAAATAATATTTTGTTTTTCAGAAACACTACAATTTTTTTTCTCTATTCCTAAATATCTTTATTTGATGTGAGTTGATGGTTGTTCTGATGGGGTCATCTTTGTAATGGGAGTGTCTATCTGTAGTAACATTTTCTTCTACAAATATCCAATAACTTCCCTGGAATTGGTAAATGAGCTGATTTATCTTTAACCACTTCTGTGGTAAGGTTTTGAGTTAGAAAGTACCTCTCCTCTTTTCTAGTACAAATGATAGTGAAAGTAGAAATTATCTAGATTTGTAGCATACTCAATGTTTAATTTTAAATAAGCTTTTATCATTTTCTTCTGTCTACAATTAAACACTGGTAGTTAGATGAGGAAGTATGAATTTCTGCCTAATTCATCTCTGAAAGAAAACAAGTTAGTGAAGCTGGAGAGGAGTCTTGGCAGCAAAGAGAATTACAGGTCTCTCGGAGCAGAACAGATTATATTAGACAGCTCTAAATTCACTCTACCTCCGGGTTTCCTGGTTTTCTCTTCTAGCCTCTACATGCACTTAGATGTATAAAGTGTTCATACCAAAACACACACACACACACACACACACACACACACACACACACACACACACACAC
>JANHMN010000011.1:61742719-61785219 GCA_030674055.1 Rhabdomys pumilio
CACACACACACACACACACACACACACACACACACACACACACACACGCACGCATACACACAAGTTAAAAGTACATTTTTCATTGAATGGCAAAAAGTGGAAATGTATCTGTAACTGTACAATTTGTTGTGGACTTTAAAATCTTGTTTTCTTCAAATAAAATTCTTACTTATGATTTTGTCTATATAAAGTAACAGCTCTCTGACATTCTGCAGACCCCTCCGTACACATGTATGCCCAGGTTCTCATCGAACTATTTTCAATTTCTACCAATTTAAATACATGTTTTTCTTTTATTTCTGAGAATATAATTATATCATATCATTCCCCCCTTACTTTATACTTTCCAGATTCTTTCATATACTTCCCTTAACCTCTTATAAATTCATGGATTCTTTTCTTACTGAATGGTGATATTTTTACATATATATATATGTAAAAATTTTAATTTTATATATATATATAAAATTAAAATGTAATTGGTCTTAAATTTAACTGTTTGCTACTTTTATGCATGTGTTTAAGGCTGACAACTTGATATTGGAAAGCTAATAAGTGTGCTTCTTTTGGGGAACGACTATGTCTCCTATTCTCAAAATCATCTAAATACCTTTAATTATTTATGCAAGGTTTAGGCTTCCTGATATTTCCTCATTCACATTATAAATATATCTGCCACATTTCTTTCTGAGGATTTGGTGAGGGAACAGTTTATTGATATAGCCATTATATCTGGGCTCTACAGCGTCCACATTTTGATTTGTTGTAATTCTCTGTAATGATCTTTCTATTGTCTCAATGAGATATTTGTCCTATGAAGCATTAGCATGAAGCTACACATTTTATTTTTTTTTTGGCTCATGAGAAATATATATAAAGTATATATATAGGGATTATGTTGGCTGTTTGTATTCTGGTTGAAGATTCTTCTCCAAAATTCATGACATCACTAGCTCTGTGTAGTTCATGTTACAAACTTGATTTATCTGTTTTTGAGTTTCTCTTAAGTCCTCCTTTTTTTCTTAAGGAAAAGGGCAGGTCTCCCAAGACTAACAATAAAGCATGGCATATCAAGTTGCAGTAAGATTAGGCACCTCCCCTCATATTAAGGGTTAACAAGGCAACACACTGTAAGGGGAAGGATCATAAAAGCAGGCAGAAAAGGCAGAGTCAGCCCCTGCTCCCATTGTATGGAGTCCCACAAGAAGACTAAGATACTCACTTGTTACATATATGCAGAGGGCCTAGGTCATTCCTATGCAGGATTTCTGGTTGTTGGTTTAGTATTTCAGCCACTAAGGGCCTAGTGTAAAGGATTCAGTAGGCATATTCTTGTGGTGATCATTCTGGCTCCTGCAGTTCTTCCTACCCTTCTTCCACTAGAATTCCCTGAAATCCATCTAAAGTTAGATTATGAGTCTCAGCATCAGTTTTTATCAGTTGCTAATTGAAGATTCTCTGATGGCAGTTGGGCTAGGCACCAATTATGTTTGTCTTTCTGGGCCTAGGTTATACCACTTAGCATGAATTGTTTTCTAGCTTCATCCATTTGCCAACAAATTTTATAATGTTGTTTTTTTTTTGTTTTTTTTTTTAACCAGCTGAGTTATACTCTATTATGTAAATATACCACATCTTTATCCATTCTTCAGTTGAGAAGCAGCTGCGTTGTTTCTAGTTTCTGGCTATTATGAATAAAGTTTCTATGAACATAGCTGAGCAAATGTTCTTGTTTTACAGGATATCTGTGAACCCAGAGATTATATACTGAAAAAAAAACCTGTTTCTAGTTGTGGTGTGGTTCAGCCCTAGCACACACCTTTAATTCATGAGCTTCCTGTTTATTGTAAACAAGATTAAACAAAGTCAATCATAAGTCAAGAGGAAGAGCAAGCAACCAGTTGACAGGTAGTGAACATAGGGAGGAAAAAAAAAGAGAGAATAAGAGGAAGTAATGTAGGTAGATAGACAAATGCAAAGGAAGTAATAAAAGGAGGGACATTCAATTTGAGAGGTTTTTAGAGTGTGTAGAGGAAAAAAAAATCTTCCTTTTGGTGTTGGGCCTGACATGAGGTCTAATCTCCATTCCACCTTCACCCTTTAGTCACATACACAGGTGGGCATGATAATCAGGCCCCAGGCCCTAGAAAAATTTACATACTGATGAGGTACCTGAAGGCCAGAGGGTGGAGTCGATTAAGCATTCCTCCCCAGCCCCTTCCTTCTCTTCCCCTCCCTATTTAACTCAGGTCAGCAATGGGTTTGGAGGGGGGATGCACATTCAGATCCATCCACAATCCGCCATGTCAATAAACCAGTTTTGGAAACTCAAGGACTTCCTTGTGTGTTGGGGCTGCACTGTGAGGAGCTGTGGAGCCACAGCAGAGACCTTTAGTGTGCAGCTGGGCCTAACTTACAGCTGGAGGAACCCAGGGCATTCTCAGCCAACTACGCACAGTATATGAGAGACCCTGCGTTTCCCAAGTCATGTTTATTTTTTTAACCCTCATTTTGGGATATCATCTGAGGAGGAAAATCAGCTCAGTACTTTTTCTGGCTCTCTGGACTAACAGGTTTTCACCTCAGCATCTAAGTTCTTCAGTTTTTATTGGAAAAATTGAATGTTTGATCTTTTTGATAAAAAAAATCCTTGTAGTATAATCGAGTATCCTTTGGGTATATGCCCAACAATGAAATAGATAAATCTTGAAGTATTGTTTTGCAAAGTAGCTTACAATTTTGCATACCCACCAGCAAAAGAGGAGTGTTCCCTTTATTCCAGATACAAGCCAGCATTAGCTGTTCCTTGTGTTCTTAATCTTAGCCATTCTGATAGGTATGATAGAATCTCCAAGTCATTTTTATTGGCCTTTCCCTGAGGACTAAGGATGCTGACCATATTTTATGAGCTTCTTGTCCATTTGAGATTCTGCTGTTGAGAATTCTGTTAAGATCTGTACCCTGTCTATATTAGTCAGATTATTTAGTTTGTGTATATCTAGTTTCTGGAGTTCGTTATACAGTTTTGAAATTAGACCTCTGTCAGACATGCAGTTGGTAAAGTTTTTTTCACATTCTGTAGGCTATCATAGTGTTCTACTGATGTTGTCGAAAGAGAATTTCTTATTAAAGCATTTTATAGTTTAGTAGCTTCATTTACATTTGTAAGAGAAAACCTACAACTTTCAGTCTGATAAATGGGAAATGACACACAATACACCTATAAATTACAGCACTAGAAATAAGCATTCTTCATCACAAACTCTAACATATATTGCATATATAATATGCATAATTACACTTATATATTATTACATAAATAATTACATGTATGCTACATCACATCCACCTCTCCCAGACACATCAAAGCAGATGAGTCATTCTGGTGATAAGGGCAGTAAAAATTTAGGAGTCAAAAAATGAGGATAAACACAAATCTTCTTGACATACAACAGCAGTTTGACATAATAATATACAGAGGTTTCTATAGCAGGCAGAAAAACTATGCAATTCCAAACTAAAGTTAAGAAATTGGGAGATCAGGATAATTTATTATCAGCATTGGTTTTATTTCTAGTCACATTTTCTCTCAACAGGAATGTAAATAAATATGCATGATGATAAGAAACTAATTAAATTGTGAAGACACATTCAGAGAAAATTATGCTTTATTTTAATTCATATACCATAATTTGTTCCAATTTTCCTGGCATTTATTTCTTTCAAAGTCAGATATTAAAGCTTTTAAGACATGAGAATTAACTCATTTGTGTTCTGAATGATAATTGCTGAAAGCAATATATTCCTGGAATTTGATTCTATTCATGTCTGGAAAATATGAATGTTTTGAGATAAATAGTGGTGCTCTGGTTAGCAAAATAATGAGTCCCCCTAAACCTCAGATTCTTATATCTGTACAATGAACATATCATTGGTTCTATGAAGTAACTTTTGAATATATGTAATTTTGTCATGAATGTTGAGATTATTCTATATTATCAATGAGTTCCATTGTAATCAAGAGGTTTATTAAATAGAAAAATTACTGGGTAGATGGCAGAAGTTATGGATTTGGCCTCTGAAAATTTGAGAAGGTATGTAAGTAAAAATATGAATGAGGACCTGGAAAAACAAAACAAAAAACCTCCCTCCCAAACAAAATAAAAACAACAAAAACAAAAGCAAAAACACAATGTCTCCTGTAATCTTCAAAAGGATATTATTTCTACCTGAAATAGTTAATCTTAGCTGTAACTTGAGATCTAGAATAAATTAGGAGACAGATCTCTCTGGCATGGTTATGGGGGAATTTATCTTGATTTTTGTAATTGAGGTGAGATGGCATTCTAAGTACAGGCAGTAACTTTATCCAAACTGGGGCCTTGAATTGAAGGAAAAGGGAGAAGTGAAATTAGTACAATAATGTGATGAGGCACCTCAAATTCCTGTTGCCATAATTTTTTCACTGTGATGGACCATGTTCTTGAACAATAAGCCACAGTAAATCATTACTGCCTTAAGTTGCTTTTGTTAACATATTGCATGTGGGTGACAGAAAAATACCTGAGACACAGGCTATGACTTTATTTTAAGCCAGTTAGATCCATACAAGAATAATACATTTGTAGTGCTCTACTCCAGATTTTCTCGAAAGTATTTACAGAAAAAAACAGCAAACTATTATTATTACCAGATGATTAGGTCTGTCTTCAGTAGCAAGTCAATATTTTCCTTGAAAGATAATGTTCTTTTATTTATTTAGTTATTTATTTAGTTGACAATGTCCTTAAAAACTTTTAACCTGAGCCTTCATCTTACTGTCCACAGTATGTACATATGTTCTCAAATTGTCATGCTCCTAAGGTTTCAATTATTACAAACTAAGTTTCAATTTTACTGACTATTTTTTGAAAAATAAAATATCAGTTCTGTAAGTCAGTTATATCTACTT
Organism: Rhabdomys pumilio; assembly: GCA_030674055.1. NCBI lineage: Eukaryota > Metazoa > Chordata > Mammalia > Rodentia > Muridae > Rhabdomys > Rhabdomys pumilio. The sequence goes on from JANHMN010000011.1 coordinate 61,747,671, forward strand.
CTCTAATGTGCAAGTAATCTACATTGGCGTGTAAGGCTTTTTCTGACATTTTACATGTGCTCTTAAATTTATTTCTATTTATTGTAGAATTAGTATATCTTAATTATTAAGTAAACATCAGATTTTTTCCATGAATGAATATTATCATTACACTTTTGTTTTTATTTTAACAGATATTCACAATAGCTACTATTTCAAAACTTGAATAAATATATATATATATATATTATATATATGTATATATATGTATATATATATACACACATATTTATATACCAGTAATAAAATCATAATTAAAAATAAAAATAATCAGAAATATTATTTATTTTATATCTTTAAGCACCATGATCTTGAGTTAGTAGCATAATAAGAGCCTCATTTATATTTTTTTTATAAGTAAACGCATTACATCATCTTTTCCTTATTAGGCTTAGAATATTTAATAGATAAACATTTGGAACAGCAAAGGAACTTCCACTATAATAATTAGAGCTATACAATATTTCCAGATGTTAATTTCTAGTTCACAATTACTGGGAATTTGTTTTTTCTATAATTTCTATAAAATATCTGTGATTTGGGTTATTGTTTAATTCATAGCTTTAAGAAGAAAAGACACAACACAGCTGAAACCTACCTTTATTATAACCCCAAACCTACATTCTATTATATATATATATAAATTTAATATATATATATGTATATATACATATATATATTATATTTAAAAATTCAATTTCAAATTCTTGCTGATATGTAACATATACAGATAAAAAATTTGTTAAATGCAGCCAAACATTGGACTGAGTGTTAGGGCCCCAATGGAGAAGTTAGGGCAAGGACTATAGGAGCTAAAGATGTTTGTAACCTCATAGGAAGAACAACATCAACCAAACAGAAACCTCAGAGCTCGCAGGGACTAAACCATCAACCAAAGAGTACACATGGTAGGACCCATGACTCCAGCTGGATATGTAGCACAGGATTGTCACCAGGAGATTAGCCCTTCGTCCAGTGGAGGCTTGATGACACAAAATAGGGGAACACTAGGGCACTGAGGCAGGAGTGGGTGAGTGAATGGGGGAGAACCCTCATAGAGGAAGAGGTGAGGGAGGGGGATAGGGAACTAATGGATGGGTAAGTTGGAAAGGGGATAACATTTGAAATGTAATTATATAAAAATAACAAATAAAAATGATATAAAATAAAATAGTAGAAAAGTTTTCAAAATCAGAATAGAGAAGGATAATTAATTTTACTAGGCATTTTTGTCAGGTAGTCTATGTGAATTCTCTTCAGTCTTTTATTCATATACAGTAATTCAGGGGTCCAGCCTTAACAAGAGTCAGGGGTCATCAAGGACTAGGGATACCTAGTAGGCAAATAAAACACACACACAATTGAGATAAAATACCAACAGACTCTTCTTTTTGGCAAGTGAGCCCTTGAACTTCAGAGTCAGGATGCTCAGCTAGACTTGACTTAGCCCCAGTCTTTTATTGAAATCACACAAGGAAGCTGGGTTACAACATTTATAGAGGGTAGGTAAATGCTTCTCTCTTTTCCTGTGCCAGCAGTTTCTTGTGACACAGAATAATACAGATTGCAATAACAACAACAAAGGAACTGTACAATCTCAGACATAAGAATTTTACAGCAAGCACAATTTTATTATATCTCCCAACCACCAGTCTGTGGTGAGGTTGAGGGCAGCAGGATTGTGGTTACAAAATCAGTTTCTTCTATGAAGCAGGAGGAGTGGGAATGGGATAGTATTCCTGGGTGAGGGGAAAAGGGGATTTCGTCTAAAATGTAAATAAAATATCCAATAAAAAAAAACAAACAAAAAAAAATAAACAACAACAAAACCAAAATCAGTATCTTTCAGACATATGTCAGACAAAATGGTTTCATGAAAGGGCAAACATGATGTCATACTGTTGACCCTGCAGTCTTTATAATTTTTGAATCCCATCTGTTTGTCTAGAAAACATCCTCACTTAACCTGTATGGAGTATTCCTTGGGTGTTGCCACCATTGTCCCTAAACCAAAGGAACCCATTGCTAACTTTCTGGGAAATGTCTGCATATTATTCCATCCACAATCTTATGGTAAAAATATCGCATTTTTATCATACAGAATTGAGACTCAGACTTGTGGAACAGCTGTAGATTTACTCATCTCGGCCTGTGGTTCTAGGTTACTTTTAATTTTACCTAGAGCGAGTGACTGTAACATACATTTCTCTTGAATTCATGAACAGCCTTCATCTTAATATCATTGGTAATATCTAGTTTCTGGATATCAAGCAGGCTCCTACTAGGTCTTGCCAGGTCACCAAATAGCGGTTTAAGCAAGAAAGGAGGAAAGAGAAGGAACAGTAAATAAATAAGGAGAATGATAAGTACTAAGAATAATTGCAGAAATGGCATTTTGAGGTGCTTGTGCCAAAGAAGCAGGCCTTGGGTCCCCTCAGTACTCATACTGGAGACAACAAGAAGCTTGTGCTCTAAAACACAGCACCCCTGGCAGCTTTTCCTTCCTTGTTATCAGGGGTCCCAGGCATCTTGAGATTAATGTGGGCTGTCTCCAACACAGTAGTATTATTCATTTAACAAGTTGTGTTAAATGAACACATAAAATTTTCTGATCTTCGAATGGAGTCTTTTATAAATCTGTTTTTATCCTAACAACTTGGAAAGGAAATGAACGATATTAAAGAATCCTCAGTAAGGCTTATTACTGTAATCCATAGTTAGCTTACTACAAGTTAACTAGAGATATGGAAGTGAGTAAGCCATGTTCTTTGTCTACTCATATGATACCTTCTGATTGTATTACATTCAGTGTTACTTCATCCTATTCAGCCTTTCCCAGGACTGATCTAGCAAATTTTGTAGCGGACACATTATATCATAGATTCTGATGTACTTGTTAAAAGATTAGGGAGGGAGTATATGATGTCTCAAAGATCATCAAATATCATTAGACTTTCCAATAAGTCATAATTAACTTTGTGTTTAAAGAAGAGAACAACAGGGTCACCAGTAACATATTCTGGGAAGACAGCCAAGGCACTACCAAGGGAGTCATGATGCCTGGGCATAAATTGAGTAGGCTGGACCTGCAGCATGTACTGATCAGAAGTGAGAGACTATTAACATGGCAAGGGAGAGATAAATTTCTAATAAGGTGAGCAGATGCTTTGGCAAGTCTGGGATATTATCCTCTGGCTTAATGACCACAGTATGCATGTTCGCAAATTGACAGACCCTTCTTCTCGAATTAGTTCTTGCTGTACGTTGAGGATAAGTTTAAGCCTAAGGTTAGGTAAAGAACCCACACTTCCTAAAGTCTTAATGAAGTAGGCAAGAAATCAATGATTAGAAACTATAAAGATAAAATTGTATATATGTTATTTGAGAAAAACTCATGAAAATTCATTCATTAAAACTCTTGGAAAGTTCTTTGACATAACAGAGATAATATTTATTTTGAGAATAATTTTTTTAACTCTCAAAAAATACTAGGAAGGGCTCTTAGGAGGTCACAGAGATGGAAGTGACCTACTTAGGTCTGACCTAGGTTGTCTGCATATATATTATGGTTCTCACTTGGTATTCTTGTGAGATTCCTAACAGTGGGAGTGGGAAAGTGTCACTGAATCTTTTACATATTCTTGAGACCCTTTTTCTTCTACTGGGTTGCCTCATCTGGCTTAATATGTGTATGTTTGGGGTAGTTTTATTGTGTTTTGTTATAATGTGTTCAGTTGATATTCCTGGGATGCCTGTTTTTTGTTTTTTTGTTTTTTTCTTTTCAAATGGAAACAGAGCAGAAATAGATCTGGAGTTGATAGGACATGAGGGGAAAGACAGGGATGAATAAATGAAGGAGATACTGTGACTGGAATATAACGTATAAGAGAAGAACAAAGGAAGAAAAACACTGCAGCTTTGGTGTCTGAGTTGTTTTATTCCTTCAGTGTTTTTCTTTTCAATTTTCCACTACTATTTCATTTTTTATTGGATATTTTATTTATTCACATTTAAAATGTTCTCTCCTTTCCTAGTTTCCCCTCTGAAAACCCCCTATCCCATTCCTCCTCCTCTCGCTTCTATGAGGCTGTCCCCTGCCTTGGCATTCTCCTAAACTAGGCCATCAAGCCTTCACCAGACCAAAAGCTTCTCCTCCAATTGATGCCCAACAAGTCATCCTTTGCTACATATGCAGTTGGAGCCATGGTTTTCTCCATGTGTACACTTTGGTTGGTGGTTTAGTCCTTGGGAGCTCTGGGGGTGTCTGGTTGGTTGCTATTGTTCTCCCTATGGGGTTGCAAACTCCTTCAGCTCCTTCAGTCCTTTCTCTAATACTATTTCTAAGCCATGAGAATGCATAGAGAGGGGACAGTTGATTACCCCTACTAATTGTGTATAGTGCAATAACTTTTCCTTTCTGTGAGTTTATTAGCACTCAATTTGTCTCTCCAGTTTGTTTAGTTATGTGAATATTACATCAGTCTCTCCAAATCTCTTAGTTATTTGACATGTTTTTTTCAAAGAACTTCTTTAATATACTTACATTGTCCTTTTGTAGCCATATTTAAGCAAGCAGAAAGGAAAGGCTGGAATTATTTGTAGAAATTACTTTCATGAATATTTTACACTGTTGGTAAATGCCAAGTACTCAGTTCTGAAGTAGTTGCCACTATTACAAATATAGCCATAAAGATTTATTTCCATTAGTGAAGAAACTTTAAGACACCTTATCTCAAAAATAATGATTCAAATAAAAGGCAAACAGTGACTTCTATTCTACACATACACACACACACACACACACACACAGAGGAGAAAAATATACATGCATGTCCATGTCCATGTGCACACATCCATATAAACACATAAATATTCTATACAAACATAAAAACATCTAAATATTCACCCTAGAGAAATAACTCTAATATGGAGTTTAGAAGACATTGAAATAAAAACCCCTTATCCACAGAAGTACACCTGAACACTGTAAAGTCACCTTGCAGCATCAACAATGCACATCAAAAGTTCAAACCTTCTTGACAACTTGCTCCTTCATTCTGGGTTTCAGTCTTTGAATTTCTACACAGGTATGCTTTCTCTTAAAAGTTTAACAGAATATGTTGTTAATAACAAGAGAATCCATGTTACTGAATCTCAGATCATTATTCTTCTTTGTACTACCTGCAAAATAATTCATTATTTTTAACCTTAAAGTGTAAGAATATGCAATTCTGGCTTTAAAAGATACTTTCTATAAAAACACAAAGTCTATCATTAAATTAGGGAGTACTCCTAATGGAAGAAGAGGTTACATTTTCCTGTAAGAACCCATTTGCATTTTGGATATGTTGCAATGATCTTGGCTGGAATAATCACAGGATTCATTCTGGTGTGGAACATAAGACAGCAAGTGAAAGGTTAACATGTAAGGACTGTCTTCATTATTAACTTAATACAGTAACTACAATTCAGATGACAAGAGAGTGGAGTTTATAGATAAGTCCATGAACTTAAATATATGAAAGTCAACATTACAAAAAATTCAATGTTAATGTGTACTACCACTCTAACAGAGAACTAAATATCAACTCTTCGTCTTCTCTTTCTTCTGCTTTGTTCATCTTTTTGCTGTTTTTGTTGTTTTCCTTCTCCACCTCTTTCTCATTCTCTTCTTATTTTTTCTTTTGTGACAAGTTACTTGCATGCATTTTATTAAAGAATTTAATTTAAATTTAAAACATCGATTTGAAATCATAATAAAAAAATAAGAATGCTGTACAATCTATAGCAACTACCATGAAAAAAAATGGTGCCTTTGTTTTGAAAACTATCTAATAAGTTCATAGTCAAAGCGAAGATTTCAATTTACACAGAGGTTTAAGCAAAAGTCTTAAAAGTTTTGTTACACAAAAATCAGAAATTATGAGAAAGTAAAACAATGTTTACTTCCATTCAAAAACAGTAAAGTACCTTCTAGACCTCACAGCTAAACAAATACAGTCAACAAGATACATCATCTTGGCTATTTAATGATATAATGAGACCGGTTTTAGTTTTCTTGCCTTGCAATTGTTGAATATTATTTTTGTTGGATTATTGTGTAAAGAACATTCCATAATGGGTCCTTTTTGTAGATATTCCTGGCAACAACAATGTGGCAAGCTCTCCCTTCTCTATTATAAACCATCACTTAATTCTTTGAGATAGAGTAATGACAGCCAGGTTATCCCACTTCTAAATTGATTTCAGGCTCTGGTTATTAGTAAAACTAGCCTGTTTACTTTGTGACTAAACTAGTATGCGGTGTTAGCTCCTACTGCTTCATGAATACTTCTTACTGGGACATTTTCAGACTTTCTAACCTCCTAAAGGTTTACTATATTTGAAAGACCTTCTGGATGCAACAGGAACCTGACATATGGTCCTAGTGTTTGTTTTCATTTGCAGCAAGGCATCCTCTACTCGTGACTACTTTATTATTGTTATTCTTGGAGTGCCTATGCTGAGGAATATGCAGCATTGAAAAATATTCAGCATGCTTCTCATGAAATGCTTCACAAAAATAAATTGGCTTTCATGGGGCTCCAGGGTTTGGCTTCTTCTACTGATATTCATTTTTTTCAGGGTGGCCAAATTTACTGCAAAAGAGTTTGGAAAAGAAAACTTAAAGAGAATTGAGGTACCATATTGCAGAAATCAACTGTTGTCATTTAAATAAAAGATGAGAAAGAAGAATGATGGGAAGGTATTGTTTCTAACACAATCTAAATACTTCAAGTCTGTTAATGAAGAATTGGAAGCCAGATTCTAGGGTGAAAGCCTGCTAACTCAGAGAGGCAGAGAAAGTACCCAGCTGACCTGACTGTGTTTCTCAGCTGATGTCCGCAAAAGAAGCTCTCCTTGTTCTGTCCAAAAACTCTTAAACTGAATGCTCCTTTCTTCTACTTCCTTTGTATCTTTCTAACCATCCTTCTGACTCTGTCTTACACACTATGTTTTGTCCTGTGTTCATGCCACCTCAGCTGGTTGCTTGCACCACCTCCTGACCTATGGCTGACTTTACTTTAGTCTTGTTTATAATAAAGAGAAAGCTTTCCAGTTAAAGATGTGTATTAAGTCTGAGCCATACTACAACTAGCAACATGTTTTTCCAGTAAATGTGACAAGTTGTTATTCACAGTGTGATCAAATATTCTGCAACAGGAAAGGCAAGGCAGGGGGTGGAACAGAGAGGGGGGGAAAGAAAGGAGAGAGAAAAGGAAAGTTACAAAGAAGACTAGATATAAAGATAAAGAGAAACAAATTATAAGATATAAATGATTATGCCAGAAGACTGAAATTATATTTTGAAATATATTTTATATTTGGTAAACATTTTGTTAATTTCAATATTGTATTTATGTAAAATATAATAAGCAATTCACTTTTTTAATCTCACTTTTAAGATTATAACATTTCTTTTTGCACTCTTTCAAATTCATGGCCTCTTGTTTCATGCTTAATTATTTAGGGTTAATATATATTATAATAGCTGCAAGTGACATCATGATGATTTAACAGAACAATAGAATAATCTTGCAAATAGCATATACATTCATTCTCTTTATGCACTCTAGGAGTCATTGTATACTTAACTGTCAGTGATTAATTATTAGAAAGTATTTTTATTTAGGAATGTTTAATATTTAAAAGAAAAACCTAAAATCCTAAGCATAGAACCATATTTAAAGTTTCCAAAAATAGTTGAAAATGTAAAAATATTTTTATAAAATTTAGGGAAAAATACTTTTTCATGAGACTCATAAACTTATTTTTATCAATAATTTAGAAATATAATTAAAAAATAAACTTATCCTCAAAAATAAATTTAATATCAAAATATGTTAGTGTAGTTGAGAGCATATTGCAACATAAACAGAAAATCATTGCACATATGAGTATAAAACTAAATCTCACACAATAACTACATAATAAATCTACAAGAACACCCGTTTCAGTTATTGCTTTCCCAAAATATGCATAACTGTAGTGTTGGAAGTCCTCAATAAATTGACAAATACCCGCCATATATATATATACATATATATATATATATACACACACACATATATATAAATGTTGCATTTGGGAATCTTCAATGAATTGATAACTTTAAGTTAAAAATTTGAGTTGTAAATAAAATAATTATTTTAAAATGATTCTATTTATTTATTGAGTTTAAATTGTATGACTATAACATTAAAGAATTATTACAAGTACAATCATAAGGTACGTGACTTAATTAGTTAATCAGGCTCTATCCAAAAATAATTTGAAGAAGGGATTACATTATAATGTGCACTGATGAATTATGACAGAATGAAAAAAAATTATATAATTCTCTTAAAAGAACCCTTGAAGAAAGCTTTTCAAAATCAGAGTAATTTTCTTAACAAGATGAAATGATTTAAGAACAAGATCACAAAGTCCAGCAGTGAACACTTTATTAAACATAAATATTATGGCAATAACCTTTTCAAATTTATTTTCTCCTCAACTACTTAAGTGCCAAAACATTTACATGGATGTCTATAATTTTCAACTCATAATAATTGTTTTATTGCTTTCTTAATGTCCATTTGTGATCTTTGAATGCTAGCTAAAAGGATTATTTTGAAAAAAAAAAGGCAGAGGGTTCAAAATATTTTATGGGATTAATCAATGTGAAATTGAAGAATATTTGTGCAATACTTCTAGGATATATAGTCCAGTTTGTTTTATAAAATTCAGAAAATATAATTTTTATCACTAAATTCATAAATTCTTATAATAAAGACTACAACTTATTATAAATATTTATAACTTTTTAACGACTATTATTGTCTTAAAATAAAGGATATAACTCAAACATATCACCAGAAAACTAAGGTTTAAATATAATACTTGCATTGCAGTTTCTACATGCTCTATATATTTCTCTAAGCCTTAGGCATATAAAAAATTGTCAGTGTGAATAACAGAGTGCTTCTATTCAATATTGCATGTGTCTCTTCCTTGATTAAACACTTCTCTACACATTTGATGAAGAACATAGGGAATTTCTATTACTAAGATGCCTTTCATTTGTCCTATCCTAAAGACATACTTCTACTAGGAAGATTAGTTTTGCATGGGTTAGTTCACTTCCATAGTGGGAATCATAAATCTATCAAAATACATAAAAGAGACTGATGGTCTTCTAATTAAGGCCTGAATTTATGTAAGATCCTTTCCTAAAAAATTCTTCATGGAGAAAAGGAGTATGGGCTGTGATTTCTAGTAAAATGTTGTACCATTTCTTTTAAAGCAAAAGTAATCATATATTAACCATACATATAGTTCCTATATTAATTTTATTAATAACTGGTAATGAAGGTACCAGTTTTGACATAGATGTTGACAATGGAAGAAAGACCAAATGGTTGAATACAAAAATTTTGTCACAAAGTAAACAGGGAAATTTTACTAATAGTGAAATTCTGAAATCAATGTACAAGTTGACTAATTTGATCATCATTACTCTATTTCAAAATAGAAAGTAAATGTTTATAACAGAGAAGTGATGCAATGCTTTTTGCAAGGATTATCTACAAAAATACCCATTGTAATTTTCTTCTCTATATTCTCTCCTGACAAAATAAATAATCAACAATTGCAAACTCAGAAACCTAAAACTTTTATTTATGTCATTTCATACCTAAGATAATTTTCCAGGTTTGGATAATGGAGACAGAATTATGTGAGTTTTTCTTAGTGAAAACTTCAGAAATAAATTATAAATATAATTAAAATTCTAGACCTAAGTTGAGACATCTGAGATGCTAATCTTTAAAATTATGCTTAACTAAGTTTCTCTAATTTATTTGTGATATCCAAGGAGAAATGTTACATTGAGACACAGTCAGAAAACAATAAATATAAATTAACCAAAATACTAATTTTATTCATTCTCAAAATAATTAATTCTCTGAAGTAAAATTATACCTTGTATTAATCCACACTTACCCTAGTTAAATAGAATCTTAGTTGATTTTAAAATACTATAATATCACTAGATGAGCTCTCTTTAATTAAATTTTCTTCCTTCTTTTCATTTTTAAGACAGTGCCTTAATTGGGAGTCTGGCCTGATTTTATACACTTATACTTTAACCGCCCATGTAGCTCATTGTAACTTCAGTGCTCAGTGCTTCAGGATTATTTAAAGAATATGCATGTTCTGCTCACATTTATGGGAGTAAAGAAGTCAGTAAACAAGGCATTGGAAGATTCAATGTCTAGTGGGAGCTGTTATCCAAGTTGATAACTGGCTTATCACTATGTCTTTGCATGTAGAATGAGTAAGGCATCTCTCTTTACCAAGGTAAATATTCATGGGTCTCTGTCCTCATGATTTAATTTCTTCCTGAATGACTCACTTCCTGACATAATCATACCACACAAACATGAATTTTAGGAAAATACATTAACATCATTGCATTCTGTCATCAAATCTGTAAGCTCATTTCTACTCCTTTGAAACATTTTTTCTTTTTATTTCAGTAACTACAAAAGTGTTAAGTTCTTGTGTCAGCACATGAGCGTCCTTTACATTTTCTTTCCAAAACAAAACTTAAGACACATACCGGCAATTGACTAGGTATGGCATATCGTAATGCAAATTCTGTTCATCATGTAAATTTGTGAAATCTATCAAAACTATTTCTAAGATTCAATGTATGAAGAAGTGTAGCCATTTTTATTTTAAAAATGAGATGTGGAGGCACATCTAAAAACGGCAGAGTAAATCAATAGATCTCTTATATCCAGCACTAATCTCACTGTTGAGAGCTCTATATTCATGACTTATTTAATGACCTTCCAAACTCAAAACATTCAGATACTTACTATTAGACTGAGGATTACGTTTAGATGGAATTTTCAAGAGAACTGGTTGCTTAGTCTATGGCAAGTACCAAGTCTTCTAAATATTGAATTTTCTATAAATGATTATTATGAACATGTATAATTGAAACCATTAAGAAGACATTTTTAATAGGAAAAGAAATAACGAATGCTGTTCAATCATAAAACATTTTGAAAACATGATTCTCAGAGATTAACCACTTTGACTTGATTTCTACAAATCCACAGCCACAAAAATAGAGTGTTTCTTCCAAGAAACTATGAAGTTTTTATTTTGTCCAGTTTCTATGTTAGGAAGGGTTTGAATTCTCTGTTGTCTGGCTCTATCCGTAGAGCTTTAGACTGTCTTTCTTATGATAGATGACTATGCCCAACTTCTACTTAGTCTGAAATTCTGAGACTATACTATTGCCCTTGGGCTCAACTAGGGATTGGAGAATATATCTAAGCCTCTCTGTTTTTTGTGGGTACAGATTTCAGTGTGTCAGTGTTGACTAGATACAGCCTCCTAAAGTAGAGTCACTGAGATGAAATGAGGAGAGAGTGGATCTGTCAATGAAAAGTATATTAAACAGTCATAGTCTAAAATTTTCATACTGAAAATCCTATCGCCAAATATTCAATTTTACTACCTAAAACTTCTCTCTTCATTAATTTCTACGACAACGACTTAAGTTTTTTCACTTTTCATCAAATTTTTGTGTGCACCACATTTTTTCTCATGTTTATCTGAGGACCTGATTATGCAGATTTTAAATATTTACCACATTTTTTTCAAGGGTATTGAGGGGTATTTGAATAGAATTGCAAGTTTATGCATAGTCCATTTTCTTTATAAATCCTGACTTGAATAATTCATACAAGTGTGTGTATATGTTTTTTTTTCCCTGAATTTATGTTATTGAAAATTGTGACTGGCTCACATTCACATTTTTAGGTAAATTTTACTCTACCATCCTAAATTTTTAGTCTCAGCATCTGAATTTTCTCAGTATATGAAAGCTCTATATTGATTAGCTAATAACCAACAGAAGTATCTTTCCCTTAGTTATCGATCCTTCAATATTCATTTCAAGAGCAAGGTGATAAAATAATTGTTGTCTGGTAAGGACTATGACCTAGATCAAGGACTACGTGATATTCACATTGTCAAAAAGGCAGAGTAAATCAATAGATCTCTTATATCCAGCACTAATCTCACTGTTGAGAGCTCTACATTCATGACTTATTTAATGACCTTCCAAACTCAAAACATTCAGATACTTACTATTAGACTGGGGATTAGCTTTAGATGGAAGTTCCAAGAGAACTAGATGCTTAGTCTATGACAAGTACCAAGTCTTCTAAATATCAAATTTTCTATAAATGATTATTATGGACATGTATAATTGAAACCATTAAAAAGACATTTTTAATAGGTTAACATTCAATTTATCTTTTTGTTTATAATGTTATTTATGTTAGTCAATATTTGCAACTGTTCTTTTATACTATTTAAAAAGTAATGCTTTCATGCATATTTTAACATTCTCTGTAATTTTCTTCTTTCATTTTGATGATATCAACATTGAGTGCCCTTTGAAAGAGTACATTTTAAATATGTTGGAATCAGTGTGTAATTACTTTTAAATAAATATGAAATTATTTAACCAGGTAACCTATTAAAATGAGTAAAAACATTACAACATGTTTCAATGTGAATTTAAGCTAATTGTGAAAACAGAATTCATGAAATATGACATATGTATTCTACTACATGTACAAGTTAACCAGCTTGCCTATGTTTGTTTGATCAAAACTGAAAATATTCCATTGATTTGAAATTTTCAGTGGATTAATCACACATTTAAATTCACAGTTCTAAAGATGGAAACCTGTTGTGGGTGGGCCTGGTATTGTTTGTATTTTGATGTAAATTCCACTCTCCTGGGAGGAGCTGAGGACAAGAAATGAGTCATGTACTCAAGTGACTTCTTGTGAACCACTTACCCTTAATGAATAAAGGAGTCAATCACTAGGCAAGTAGGAGGGACTTCCAGATTGAATACAGGAAGAGAGGAAGTGGAGAAAGAGTCACAGCCTTTTGGAACAAGGATATGCTTAGGGCAAGATGTAGCTGCTAGTGTTTCCTGGTTTCATGGTGGATCCACCAGGATTCCTCACTAGAGGAATTAGATTTATATGGTTTACAAGATTAGGATTCTAGTTGTTGTGCTCACAGATTGAATTACCAATTTTTCTAAACTAAGTTTGTGTGGTGTTTTTCTACTTGCTGAGGCTCAACTGGATTCAAGAGAGAAAGGTGGTAGCAAATCATGGGTTAGCCTGATGTGCACCACAAAGACCATGGGGATTTTGAAGTCCAGGGCTGGCATGGTAGTAACCCATCAGAGAAAATTATCAAGTTGGGTGGAGAGATTTTGGAGCTCTAGTGCCATGTGGCCCTCTGGTGTCCGCAGTAGTGCAGGAACTGCAGATCATTTTTTAATTTCTCACAACAAAACCTTGGAAAGTATGAGATTGAGCCAGAACAAAGAACAAAAAGGAAGAACCCCAGATTTTGTCATCTCTCATTTCATGTGGTATGCAGGTATGAAAGAGACAATTTGTATACTTGGAGACCAGGGTAATTATTATCTTTCCAAGTACCTGTTATATGGCTTTCTCCTGAAATTCTTTTTGTTATTGGATATTTTATTTACATTTCAGGTGTAGTCCCTTTTCCCCACACACCCAGGAACCCCCATCCAATTCCCTCTCCTCCTGCTTCTATGAGGATATGCCCCTACCCACCCTCCAACTGTCACCTCCCCACCGACGAATTTTCCCACACTGGGGTGTCCAGCCTTAACTGGACCAAGGACTTCCTCACCCTCCTATGCCTGACACTGTCATCCTCCCCTACATATACTGCTGAAATTGTGGCCACCTCCCTACGTGCTCCCAGGCTGGTAGTTTAGGTCCTAGGAGCACTGCTTGGTTTACCAAAATTGTTGCTCTCCTCATGGGGCCACAAACCCTTTCAGCTCCTTCACTCTTCTCTCTCACTCCTTCATTGGGAACCCCATGATCAGCTCAATGGTTAGCTGTGAGCTTCCACCTCTTTATATGGCAAGCTCTGGCAGACCTCTTAGGAGACAGCTATATCAGGCTCCTGTCAGCCTGCACTTCCTGGCATCTACATCAGTGTTTACCTTTGGTGAATACACAAGAAATGGATACCCAAGTGGAACAGTCACTAGAAGGCCCCTCCTTCAATTTCTGTCCCACACTTTGTCTTCATATTTGCTCCCATAAGTATTTTGTTACCCCTTCTAAGAAGGACCAAAGCACCCACACTTGGTATTCGTTGTTCATGAGCTTCTTGGGGTCTGTGAGTTGTACCTTGGATATTGCGAGCTTTGGGGCTAATATCCACTTATCAGTGAGTAAATACCATGTGTGTTCTTCTTTGATTGGGTTACCTCACTCAGGATGATATTTTCTAGTTCCATCCATTCACCTAAGAATTTCTCAAATTCATTGTTTTTAATAGCTGAGTAATAATCCAGTGTGTAAATGTACCACATTTTCTGTATTTATTGCTCTGTTGAAGGACGTCTGGGTTCTTTCCAGTTTCTGGCTATTACAAATAAGGCTGCTATGAACATAGTGGAGCATGTGTCCCTGTTATATGTTGGAGTATCTTCTGGGTATATGCCCAGGAGTGTTATAGCTGAGTCTTCGGGTAATGCTATGTCCAGTTTTCTGAAGAACCACCAGACTGATTTCCAGAGTGGTTGTACCAACTTGCAATTCCACCAAAAATGGAGGAGTGTTCCTCTTTCTCCACATACTTGCCAACATCTCCTATCACCTGTTTTTGATCTTGAGCATTCTGAATGTTGTGAGGTGGAATCTCAGGGTTGTTTTGATTTGGATTTCCATGATGACTAAGGATGTTGAGCATTTCTTAAGGTGCTTCTCAGCCATTTGAGTTTCCTTAGTGGATAATTTTTTGCTTAGCTCTCTACCTCATTTTTAATAAGGTTATTTGGTTGTCTGGAGTCTAATTTCTTGAGTTCTTTGTATACATTGGATATTAGACCTCTATCAGATGTATGATTGGTAAAGATCTTTTTCCAATCTGTTGGCTGCCATTTTGTCCTATTGACAGTGTCCTTTGCCTTACAGAAAGAAGCTTTTCAATTTAATGAGGTCCCATTTGGCAATTCTTGATTTCAGAGCTTAAGCCATTGGTGTTCTGTTCAGGAACTTTTCCACTGTGCCTAGGTATTCGATGGTCTTCCCCACCTCCTCTTCTATTAGTTTTTGTGTGTCTGGTTTAATGTGAAGGTTCTTTATTCACTTGGACTTGAGCTTTGTACAAAGAGATAAGAATGGATCTATTTGAATTCTCCTACATAGTGACCTCCAGTTGAACCAGCACAATTTGTTGAAAATGCTGTCTTTTTTACACTCAATGGTTTTAGCTCTTTTGTCAAAGATCAAGTGAACATAGGTATGTAGGTTCATTTCTGGATCTTCAATTCTATTCTGTTGATCTTCCTGCCTGTCTCTGTTCCAATACAGTGCAGTTTTTATCACTATTGCTCTGTAGTACAGCTTGAGGTCAGGGATGGTGATTCCCCCAGAAGTTCTTTTGTTGTTGAGAATAGTTCTTGCTATCCTGGGTTTTTTGTTATTCCAAATGAATTTGCGAATTGTTCTTTCTATCTCTAGAATTTTGACAGGCATTGCATTGAATCTGTAGATTGCATTTGGCAAGATGGCCATTTTTACTATATTAATCCTGCCAATCCATGATCATGGGAGACCTTTCCATTTTCTGAGATCTTCTTCAATGTCTTTCTTCAGAGACTTGAACTTCTTGTCATACAGATCTTTTACTTGCTTGGTTAGATTCACACCAAGGTATTTTATATTATTTGTGACTATTATGGAGGGTGTCATGGTGTCATTTCTCTAATTTGTTTCTCAGCCTCTTGATCCTTCAAGTAGAAGAAGGCTACTTATTTGTTTGAGTTGATTTTATATCCAGCCACTTTGCTGAAATTCTTTATCAGGTTTAGATGCTCTCTGGTGGAAGTTTTAAGGTCACTTAAGTATACTCTCATATCATGTGCAAATAGTGAAATTTTGACTTCTTCCTTTCCTATTTGTATCCCTTTGACTTCTTTTTCTTGTCTAATTGCTTGTTGCCCAGTCTCTCTGGTCCTCAATGATTCTAGGCTAGTTGACACAGTAGGCCTTCTTCTGGTGTTGCTGATGCCTCTGGCTTCTCTACTTCTATCTCACAGGACTCTTTCACAAGACACTCAGGCTCTGATTAATGTTTGGCTGTGGGTCTCCACATATGTCTCCATCCATTATTGGATGGTGCTGTTCAGAATACAGTTATACTAGGTTCCTGTCTGCAAATACATCAAAGTTTCATTAATATTGTCAGAGGTTGGTTTTTTCAAATAGGATGGGTCTCAATTTGAAGCAGTCCTTGGTTGGGTGTTCCCTCAGTCTCTGTTCCATCTTTATTCCTGCAACTTTTGTAGCCAAGACAAATTTTGTGTTGAAGGTTTTATGGATAAACTGATGTACTATTCCTTCTCTGAATGTCCTGCCTGGCTATGGCAGGTGGCCATTTCAGTCTCTATATACTGCTCTGGTAGGAATCTCAGTTAGGCTTACTGCTGTAGACTCCCTGTATCTCTCCCATCGAAAATATAAGAATAGGGAACATCCCACTTACTGGCAGAGGTAAAGAGAGAATGAATAATTGCTATGGTATTTGACAACCCAAGGAGTCAAAGCTATCTCAAATAGTAACTGTTTGAAGTAGCTGATTACATGTCATGCACTGGATTAGGAAGACAGAAGAGTTACATTTAGATCATATTTTATGTGTTAGCCATGGTATTTTAATTTATCAATATCCAGTATATTTTTTACATTTTTGTATTAGAAGATACTAAAATTTGGTATAATAAAAGTTTCTAAACTATATTTGGAAACATAGATGTGACTGGAATTATAAGGGAAATTGTGTTTCTCAATAAACAGAAGTGCATAAAATAATACCAAATAATTCAATCTTCTTATTGTAAATTTAAGGTAGAAAAACCACAACTACTTATCTAAAATAAATTGAAGAAAGAAATGGTAAAAAAGCAAAGACTTGTTCTATGGTGACCTTATTTTTAAAATATCTGCTTTGATGCTAATTATCTCTAAATACAATAATTACTCAAGGTGATAAAAAGCATATTTTTCTTTTCCAGGTTACCACTAAATTAATACCCATGCATGTTTTAAATAAAAGTGCTCAAAAGCCTTGAGAATAATTCTTCTGGTCTCTCTTACAATTAAACATGCAAAACTTGTTTCTCTTGGTCTCCAGGATTCTGTAATCTCTGCCATTTTATGACATTTTGAAAAAAGTGCACCAAACAGAAAAGGCATTCTCTGCCCTTTAAAAACAATGGCACAAAACACTTATGTTTCCAAGGCTGAACAAATGACTTGAAAGGGATTATTTCTATTCTTCAAGAAGCCAATATATCATCAATTACAAAACACTCATTTGATAGGCTTGATATGATTTATTTTTATGAAAGCTTTGTGTATGTGAATGTGCATGCACTATGTGTAAATACTTATACCTCCATAATCCTGTGCTATATCTGAAGATAAAAGCACTTGTGTATAAATATATATCTTGAAACTAATGGGTAATCCTCTTACTTTTCAAAAAGACAACGTAGATGGCAGGCTTCTTGTTGGAAAGAGAACATCCCTCTGCCTTGTATTTGAAAGAAGGTTTCTGTGAAGAAGTATGAAAAGCATATGAAAAGCATATGGTAAACAGAAAGTCTCAAGAGGCTTGTTTGGAAATGAAATCAATGCTGTATTTGTCTGTACTCAATTATCCTTATAAATAGTTCTGGACAGTATTCCCACAGCTTTTGTATTGCACTATGACATCGTATAATAGATAAAATGAGATAATGGATGTAAAACACTCATATGTAAAGGTTATTTTTGTTATTTTCACAGCTTTCACACATTAGAAACCAGAGACCTGGGTGGTGTCGATATCAATTACAGTGATATTGGATTTAATAGCTCAATGTAATGTTCAGAGCACAATCAGAATTCATTGTGTTACAATAAAACATACTTAGATATTATGTTGATTTGAATGAGAATTGCCCCTGTAGTCTAATACATTTGAATGCTTAGTCACAGGGGTATAGACTTATTTGAGAAGGATTAGGAAATATGACCTGGTTGGAGTTTTTAGGGACTTATAGGAGAAATTTTGTGACTAGAATGGTCTTTGTGTTTTCAGAAGTCCATGGCAGCTCTCTCTCTCTCTCTCTCTCTCTCTCTCTCTCTCTCTCTCTCTCTCTCTCTCTCTCTCTCTCTCCCTATCTCTATCTCTTTTTCTCTCTCTTTCAAGTCTTGAAGATCAGGATATAGAATCCTCAGTTACTTCACCACACTACCTGCCTGCCAGTTTCCATGTTTCTCACAACGATTATTATAGACTAACATTCTGAAATGGTGAGCAAACCCTAAGTTAAATCTTTTCTTCTATAATTTGTCTTCTTCATGGTGTCTCTTCACAGCAAAAGAAGGGTAAATAAAACAGATATTGGTTTCAAACATGAAGTATTCTGTGATAATCCATGCTGGTATTTTGAGGAATAATGAAAACTGTGGAAATTTGAACCAGAAAATAATTTTAATTATTTACACTGAACTTCATGGGCCTTGCTTGTAACAGCAATGGTAGTATGTCCAGTTCAAGAAATTCCAGAGCAATATAACATTAGCAAGTTGCCTGTAGTTCATTGTTGTGATGTTTTGACAAATAAGTAACATGGTTACTTTTGGCTATTGTCTAAAGAATCTGGGTGAGACTATATTGAAGAGTTTTGGATTAAGGCTTGGCATAGGAGATTTCATGAAATCCTAGTTTATATCTATTGTGTCCAATGGTTATTAGTGATCACTCTTATGAAAAAAAGAAAGTAGGTCAAAGGGAAAAAATGTATAGTTTGAAGAGAACAAATGCATCAAGAAATTAAGAATTGAAGCCAATTCCAGTGCTCAAGTAGAAAAAAAATCTTTAAAGAAAAAAAGAGTTATTTGGTTGGAAATTACATATTCTCAGGGCAAGACCCTGGCCAAATAATTCTACAGCTTGTGAAAGGAAAAAGGCATACACTAAAATGAACTTCATGCACCTAAATAATAATGGGAAGTTTACACAAATGTAATCAAGTAGGGAGACTGGTTGTGGCCTCATCTACATGTTCATGGTTTTATCAAGGAATATATAGAAAAGGACTTATGTAACCCTTCTTTTCAGTCAAGGAAATCTTCTGAGACCAGATATGAAGCAGAGGAGTTCCTGCATGAAGGCTCAGGAAGTACATCATGAGAAACTATGAAAGTGAAACATGAATTGCTAGAGACCAAAAGATATCACAGGTGCCATATGTGTGGGATATCTGCCAAGAACAGGCCTATGCTTGGCATGAAACCAGCTCAAAACAGAGAAGTGAGTTACAGTCTATAAAATTGGAAGGAAAAAAAATTCTGGAGAATGCTTTGACATCAAAACTGAAGATGCAGAATTTGACATTTATTTGACAATATAACATGTGCTGTTTTATTTTGATTTTGCAGGGTTCTTACAATGAAGATATTGCCATATCAGAAGAGACTTTAATATTATTAAGCAGGTTTGAGCTTTTGAATTTCTACAAGATCTTTGAAGTTGAAGTAAATTTGTTTTGCATTATGATATACTACCAGTGATTATAGTGTGGGGCCAATGTCCTTCCCTCTCCCCTTTCCTTTCCCCCTTTCTCTTTCTTTCTCTCTCTTTCCTTCATCAATCCCTCTCTTCTGCATGTAAATCAAAATATAGAGCTTGCAGCTATTTCTTGAATACATTTAAAGAGTCCAAATTTACATTACAAACCCCATTTTGCTTTCAGACCCCATTTTATGAGTAACTTGCTCTTAGAATGAACAGAGTTACTGGAAAATCTCCAACTTTTTCGAAGAACCATGTCACCCTGGCAACAACCACAATTCACCTAAGCAAACAGCAGCTCCACCCCTAGCAACAATCAATGAGTTCTTAAGGAAAAAATACCTAATATCTTAAAGTAGATTAATTAAGCTAGAAAACATTGCTAATACCAAGCTGAAATCATTACTAGCCAATAGAAATGTGACAAGCAAATATCAACCAATCATATAATTTTCAAGTTAAATGGTCCCATATCCTGCTACAACCATGATAAGTAGACAAGGTTTTTATACCATTCCACTGTGTTAGACAGGTTAGAGTGTCTGAGCTCCAGCTTAATAAAGACTCTTTACTTATACATAAGAGTTAGATTCCTGGTGGACTTTGATGGTCTATGGAGTCCTGTGATCTGGATATTATACTATGTCTGTCTGCTTGCCACCATACTTCCACCTTATGATAATGGACTAACTTCTGGAACTCTAATCAAGTTCCAATTAAATATTGTATTCTATAAGTTGCCTTGGTCACAGTTTTTCTTTACAGCAATAGAACTGTAATTTAGACAGATATGAATGTATTTATATTTTTCCATGTCTAGTAGCCTGGATCTTGCTGATAACATATGTACCATGATCATGATTATAAATTATACTTACTTCCCTCATATGTGCCTGAAGATGGTGGATCCATCCACACTACCTAAATGGATTTAACTCTAATTTGTGCTTTTCTATGACTCTAACTTCCTGTTTTATAGACCATTGTCTGTGAAGTACTACTTGATCCTTGGCAAGGATGCTCCCTTAGCCTACTGGGTGGGATTTGTTGGCCACTGAATATAGGAGCATGAAAGTTTCAGTTCCATTTACTCCAAAAATTGACGTTAAAGATTTCTCATTTTAAAACTTTGTTACCAATATGCCAATGAACAAACTAGGGAGTACAATTTACCATTTCTGGAACACCTACTTACATAGAAAATTAAAAACTAGCAGTATTAAACTATTTTTGCACGGTGTTACACTGTGAACACATTGTATTCAAGGAGTCTAAACTCTTTCATTTACAGTCCCATTGAAGAGGACTGATCTTCTTTTTTATAGTTTTGTCTATTGATGAAATTAAAGTGTTTTCACAGTTTCAGAAATCTAAAATTTATTTTTTTCCTGTGTTTGCATGTTATTATTGTATGGTATGTATGTATGTATGTATGTATGTATGTATGTATGTATGTATGTGTAAATGTGTGTATACATGTGCATTTCAGTGCTCCTGTACATGTGCTTTCATGTGTTTAAAGACCATTGATAAATGTTGAGTGAATTCTTCAGTACTTTTCCACCTTAAAATTATTATGTTTATGTGAACCTCTTTATTGAAGTGATTCTTCTAGACTCAATTTCAAATTAGATCTAGAGATTTGTCTACCAGTCAACAGGACTGGTGTTGCAGATATATTTGCCACTGTTCTTGGTTTTCAAGATAGGTACTAGGAGCCCAATTGTAAGTAAACTTTTTTCAAAGCAATCACTTTACCATCAGATCCATGTCTCCAAATCTTTTATTTTATTTTATAGATGTAAATTTCAATATTTCTTGATTTCAGCCCTACTCTTTATTGGGGTACCCTGGTTAATTTCCTCTTGTCTTCCATGGAACTATAGCCCATGATATTTGTCTTAAAACTAGTGGAGATGTATAAATTTCATAATGTCTGTCTGAACTAGTTTCTGTGTAGCAAATGTTCAATACCTTTACATCTTAGGCAGTTCCTTTCTGCTCTTAGGCTGACCTAGAAAAAAGAAGCCTAAATACCTTCTTCTGTAAAAGTGTAATAATGATCCTCACATGTTGCTGGTAACCAGGACTTGTCTAATTGAACTTAAGTCCCATTCAACAACAAGAAAATAATGCCTGATATTAGAAACATGGCCAACTTCCTGAGGCTAGTGAGGTCATGGAACTTAGGAATGAGTCTCTTGTCATCACTTTACTAGAGTAGCATGATGATTTACTAAATTGTAATTTTTATTGTTATACTCACAGATGGTAGCACAGCTACTGTCCTGTATCAACTAAACTTTTTTTTTTTACTTTCCCCAAAATTAGAGACCATTACAGAAAACTATTAAGTGGACACAAGGAGGAAATCAAACAACAAACTGAAACTGCGAAGTTACTGCTTCTGTATCTTTACATGATATAGGGCATGTTTTAATCTTGTAAGTATATTTAGCTATGTAAATAAAAAAAAATAAAGCCAGTTTAGATTTGTGAAAGTAACTCTTTCCTATAATAACCTAAGGTTTTCCTTTTGGAAGACAACATTAAGTTTAGATATTTTTGAGCAATGACAGTGGGATTAGGGAGTAGAGAATATAAATCAGCATGTTTACTAGACCATGAAATTAAGTCGCTGTTATAGAAGATGGAAGCTCCACCAGTTTAAAGATGATATTATTGACATATCAGTTGACACTAACAAAAATGATTAGTCATTGCATTTATCTAAATAGATTTATTTGATGGTACTAAGTTCATACTCCAAGTAAATCTATTAAAAATTTAAATATCCTGAACTTGTATTCACTGAACAACACAATTGTGTATTCTCATTCATATATCATATCCAGAGTGGATTTTCATGATCAAGGGAAGTGAAGAATTGTCATGATTATTCTGGTGACTTACACTATAATCTCACTCAGCATGTCTACAAAGAGAAAAGCAGAGATAATTTAAATAATGTTACTTTAATTTTTAACCCAATTATCTACCTCTGCACTGCACTGTTTAAACAATTAACATCCTAACATTTTCTAGGTGTTTTATTTCTTCAGAAATATAAAGAAGGATAACAAGAAAAAATATGATTCTTAACCATATATTCAGAAAAATTAATAAATATTGAGTGATTTAAATTGTGTTCTGAGGTTGTGTAAGATGTTAATAGTATACTTTGTTCTGCTTAGTAAAGTCCACATGAGAATCATTGAGAAATCATAATAACTATGAAATGGCACAATGTAAATTGAATAAAACTAAACACAAAGGCATAAATTTTCTATATTGAAATAGAATAAATCCTACAAAGGCATTGAATGGAGCTATTAATGTCTTAATGTCTATTTTTTTCTTGTAGGAAGTCATAGATATTATACAAAACAGATTACTGTAGCTTAAATGCGTAGACACTCAGATTTGTACAACATATACATATACATATACATCATATACATATACACATACACATACACATACACATACACATACACATACACATACACATATACATATACATCATATACATATACGTATACAACATATACATATACACATACACATACACATACACATACACATACACATATACATATGCATATATATATTCCAAAGTGTTTTATAATAGTAACTAAAATTAAAAGTATTTTTTTATACATTTTTTTTTTAGTTGAGGGAAATCTAGTTATTTTTCTCCTAGTTTCTAGCTATTATAAACAAAGCTGTGAATATAGTTAAGGAAGTATCTTTGTGATAGAATGGTGTATCCTTTGGTATATGTCAGGGAGTAGCATAACTGGGCATTGAGATAGATCAATTTTCTCTTTTCAGAGAACCTGACATATTTACTTCCAAGGTGGCTTTTAAATAGTGAAGTATTGCTCGGTCGTTATAAACAATACATCATGAGATCTGCAAGCAAGTGGATCGAAGTACAATTCTCCCTGAGGTAACCCAGACCCAGAAAGACAAACATTGTGTGTACTCACTTATAAGTGGGTATTAGCTCTAAAGTAAAACACAAAGCCATAAATTATAAGATAATGATGGAATAATCCACAGACCTAAAGACGCTAAGTAACAGGGAGGCCCCAATAGAGGATGTTTAAATTTTGCTCAGAAGAGGAAATAAAGTAGATAGCAAAAGTGGATGGAAAGAGAGAACTAGTTGCTAGAGGGAGTGGGGAGGGGAACTTGAGTGGGAATCAGGTATGGGGAGAGATGGGGTGGACATAGAAGGAAAGAGAAAAAGGAGAAATCAGTGGGGCACATCTCTAGGACAAGCTGGAGACTAAGGAATGGGAAGGCTCCCAGATGTCTAACGGGTGACTCTAGCTGACAATTCTAGCATATGGAGCCTGATGTGACCACCTCTTGTAGCTAGGCAAGACTTCCAGTGGGGAAAGGGGGACATCAACCTGCCCACACAACCTATGACTCAAATTTTGCCTTACCTACAAAGATGTGCAGGGACAAAGATGGAGCAAATATTAACAGAATAGCCAAACAATGACTGGCCCAAATTTAGACCCACCCCATGGTTGGAACCAACTTTTAACATTATATATTAATGATAATCTGCTATGTTTGCAGACAAGAACCTAGCACAATTGTCATCTGAGAGGCTTCATCTAGGAGCAGATGGAAATATATGCAGAGTTCCACTCCAAACATTTAGTCAGAGTTCAGAGAGTCTTTTGAAAGAATCAAGAGAAGAATTTAAGGAACAGGAGAGTTATGGACACCACAAGAAGACCTACAGAGCCCAAAAACCTGGACCCCATGGAGGATGACAGAGACTAGACCACCAACCAAAAAGCAGGCATGGGCTGAACCTAAGTCCCCTACAAATATGTGGCAGATATGCAGCTTGGTCTTCATATGGGTTCCCCAACAATTGGATCAGGAACTGTCTATGACTCAGACTATGTTGTCTGCCTTGGATTGTTTTTCCCTAGGTTGCCTTTTCAGGACTCAGTGGAAAAGGATGCCATTAGCTTGAAGGATACTTGATGTGCCAGGGTGGATTGGTACTCAGGAATGGAGGGTGAGGGCTCCCATTCTTGAGAACAAAAGTGAGAAGGAAATGGGAGACAGGGGATGGGAGGGAAGGACTGGGAGGGGGTGAGAGTGGATGGCTGTGATTGGAAATAAAGTGAAATAAAAAATAAATAAACTCATAAAAAAATCCACAATCCTGTTATGATCCACAGACTCAGAGAGCCTTAGTAACAAGAAGGGCTAATGGGTGTACTCAATCTCCCTGGGAAGGGGAGAGAAAATAAATCTTTTGGGTAGGCTGAGGGCAGATATGCTTGAGAATAGAAGCGATCAGATTCAGGGAAGGATGTAGAAAGTACCAAGAAAAGACTGGAATTAGGGGCATTTTGGAGGCAATTTGGAAATAATGCAATGGAAATTCCATGGGATCTATGAGAGCAATCCTAGCAAAGACACCTAGTTTTGGGGGACAGGGAGCTTGCTCCAGCAGTCTATTATAATCAGGAAAGGCCTCAATTCGGCCACCAACTCAGACAAAAGCTTCAACCTACAGTTTTTCCTGCCTGCATAGTGCTCTCAGACCACACAATAGCAGAATTGTCATCAAAGATTCCAGAAACACTTCATTGAGCAACTGATTGGAACAAATAAAGAGTCCCACAACCAAACATTTGACAGATATAGGGTCCTGCGTCAGAGGGCACAAGAAGAATCTGAGGAACCAGAGTGGTCAGAAACATACCAAGAGAACATGGCACACAGAATCAACTGACTGTGAGTCATGTGACCTTTTGAGAGTATGAATCTTGTACAGGTCCGACCTAGGTCCTCTGCATATAAGTTATGGCTGAATAGCTTGGTGTTTTTGTAAAAATCCTAATGGATAGAGCCAGAGCTGTCCCTGATTGTTTTGCCTAACTGTGGAACCCTTTTCCTCCTACTGGGTTGCCTTGTCCAGCCTTGACTTGATTTTATGTGCCCGACCTTACTGCAGCTTGTTATACAGTTTTGTTGATGTCCGCTGAGCCCTGTTCTTTTCTGAGAGGAGGGGAGGGAAGAGAAATGGAGGTGGGGGGAAGAAAAGAAAACTGCAATCAGGATAAATTACACATGAGAGAACACTTTTAAAAAATAATTTGAAGTATTATCAAAATTAACTCATAAATGTTGAAAGTGATTGAGTTTAAAGAAAGACAAGCATGAAGGCTGGTCTTGACTATCAACTACATTTGGAAGTAGCTAAAACTCAATAGTTGGGTGTATGTATGAGAGATTCACTGAGTGAGGAACAGAGACCTGGAGCTTGGTTTAATTATTCATGCATCTCCAAGGAGTGGACAACTACCTTATTACAAATTCTTTCTGGAACAAGCCTGAAGGACCCTGAAAAAGTGAAATCTTCACAGTGGGCAGAACTTTGGACAGTACACATAGTCATACATTTTGTTTGGAAGCAGATGGTACATGTGTTGACTGTTTACTGATTCGAGGGCTGTAGCCAGTGGTTTGGTTGGATGTTCAGGGACACCGAGACAGCATGATTAGAAAATTGGTGGGAAAGACAAGAGAAGAAATATATGGATAGGTCTCTCCAAAAGAGCAAAAGGTGTGAAGATGCTTGCATCCTATGTAAATGATTATTAACACGAGGCTTTAGCATAGTTTAATAACCAATTAGATTGGCTGAGCCATTCTTTAGACAGTCAGTCTCATTCCCCTGCCATCCGTGAGCTACAGAAATTTTGTTTCCTGTTCCTGAGACCTTAATTTATTTTTACCTAGAAGTTTTGGTTCCAAAAGGGGAAGCATTCCTACCTAAAGCCACAACAAAGAAACAAAAGAAGCTCATACTTCTCCCTAGTCATTGACCTTCAGATATGACACCTGAACCTTATAGAATAAGCCAGAAACATGATGGCAGCTTAACTACATTGAAGTACATTTTCCAAGGACCAGCACTGTTTTTCCTACTGGAATAGATACTTATATTTGTTATAGAATTGCCTTTCTAACTTTACTTATTGTACTAAAACTATCTTCCACGGACATACAGAATGCTATATCCTCTGTTATAATATTCCATACATTATTGCTTTTGACAAAAGAAGATACTTCACAGCCAAAGAGGTGTGACTGTAAGTAGACCCATGATCAAGTAATGTACGGTTCTTACCATGCTCTCTACCAACCTGAAGGAGAAGGAACCAGCCTGATTGAAAGATGGAATGGATATTTGAAGATATAGTTATGATCTAAATTAGGAGTCAGTAGCCAGGAGGACTGAGGTGAGGAATAATGGATGAAAAGGGAAGCATTTCTACTTGTCATTATCCCTAGTGACTTACTAAGAAAAAAATTTGCTTCCTGTTCCTGAAAGCTTAATTTATTTTTGCCTGAAAGTTTTTGGTTCCAGAAGGGGAAGCACACCTACCAGGAGCCACAACAAACAAACAAAGGAAGCTGAGATGTCTCCCTCATCACTTTGAGCTTCTAATGACCTTAAACTAACAGGCTAGAGAAAGGAGCAACAGTGTTAGGAGAGGTGATTGATCCAGGTTACCAAGAAGAAATTGGATTGCCTTTCCACAACAGAGGTAAGATTGATTACATCTGAAATCCAGATCCTTTAGGGTGTCTCATGATCCTACTGAGTCCTGTGATTAAGGTCAATGAAAAACTACAAAAGCCTAATCCAGGAAGGATGACAAAGGGCACAGATTCTTCTGTAATGAAGGAATGGGTCACTCCCACAGAAAACTTGCCAAGATGTGCTCGGGTACTTTATAAGGGTGGAAAAATACAGAATGAGTAGCAGCAAAAGATTTCTGAATAACAGCTAAGACTATGTGACTAGTTTCAGAAAGGAGGATTATAATTGAGATGAGTGTTTCGGTCTTCTTTCATTAATTTTTTTTTATGGAGATATGTGTGGGTTTTTTATTTGATATTTTTAAATTATATAACATAGCATCCACAAAGAGAATAACAGTCATTATCATACTTCAGTGTTAAGATTAAATAATAATGTCCTACTCTGGATATTGTTACCTATTCTAAAGATTACAATGAATTTATGACAGTACTTGGATAGTTAAATGATAATAGGCATGATTGTGACTTGATTATATATACTGCATTTGAATTTGTACATGGGATAGTTTTATCATGTAAAGTATAATTATGATTTGGCTACTGTTTTCATTTAGAAATTAAGCATGGCATAAGAAGATATTATGTGTCAAGTATGAAATGGGTGAATTTGTGATGTTCATTCTTGTTTTTCAGCTTGAGTATATCTGATATCAACTAAAACCTAAATGCTGGGTACATCAGGAAGGTATTTATTTATTTTTCTTAAATAAATTATTAGAAATGATAAAATCAATGTTTGATCTAGGTCATTTGAGGTGGGAAGTTCTTTTTACATGGGTCACACCTTCTGGCGGTAGCTTAGATCAAGGCTATGGAAGAAGGAAACACTCTCTCTCTTAGCCAGCTTACCTAGGTTCTTGCTGTCAATTTTATTCCTTCAGTGGCATTGGAGCCTATTTCTTCAGGTATCCTAAAGTGTATACTGAATACCAGCTGAGACACATAAACTTGTAGACCAAACAATTATACTTGAAATTCCCATCAGTAAACCACCACGTTTGGACTAGCTGGACCACAGCTTGTAAATCATTATAATAAATCATATTTACATATATACAGTCTATCTGTTTTGATCTTCCAGACCCGGTTGTTCTCAACTTTCCTGTCCAGACTGGAATCGTGATTTGTTGCTCTAAATCTTAGAATTGCAAAAGCCACATTTTAATTGTATAAAGTAATTCAAACTTTGATTTATTCATTATAACTATATTCTTGGACATTTCAATAAAATGCACTTATAACACTGTCTTAGTTAGAGTTTTACTTCTGTGAACAGACACCATCACCAAGGCAACTCCTTTAAGGACAACATTTAATTGGGGCTGGCTTACACGTTCAGAAATTCAGTTCATTATCAAGTCAGAAACAAGGTACCATCTAAACAGGTATGGTTTCGGAGTAGCTGAGTGTTCTACATCTTAATCTGAAGGCTACTAGCAAAATAGTCACTTCTAGGCAGCTGGGATGAGGGTCTTAAAGTCACAGGAACACACCTACTCCAACAAGACCATACCTACCCAAACAGAGCCACACCATCTAACAGTGCCACTCCCTGGGCCAGGGCATATGCAAACAATCATATTCTACTCCCTGTTTCCCAAAGGGTTGTTCAAACATATGAGTCTATGTGGGCCATACTAAAACATAGTATAATGCAAAATACATGTAGTCCAACTTTAAAAGTCCCCATAGTCTATAGCAGTATCGATGTTTAAAGTCCAAAGTTCAAAGTGTCTTCTGAGATTCATCCAATCACTTAACTGTATTCCCCAAAGCAAGACATGAAACCCAGATGGTCAGACTCTAAACTCTGCATCTCCATGTCTGAGGTCAAAGCAGTCTTCAGATCTCCAACTCATTTTTCATTTTTGTTGATTGCAACAGACTTCTTTCTCCTGGACTGTTTCCACTCCCTGTTAGCAGCTTTGCTCAGCAGATAGCCCATGGCTCTGACATCTCAAACATCTTGGGGTCTCCAAGGCAACTTTTGTGTTTCAGCTATTTTCTTCAATAGCTGGGACCCACACATGATCTGGTCTCCTCCAGAGGACTGGCATCACTTACTTCTCCAATTCTGCTGTCTGTAGCACTCTTGGTTCTGGTTGACTTGACTCCACTGCTGCTGCTATTCTTGGTTATCATCCCATGGTACTGGCAACTCTAAAATACTGGGGTCTTCTGCTGCAACTAGCCTTTACCAATAGCTTCTCATAAACTCTCTCCAGAATGCCAAGCCTCAACATCTTCAGTCCTGGATTGTCAACTGCAACTGAGGCTGCACCTTCACCAATGGCCTTCCATGGCCTCTCACAGTGCTGAGCCTCAGCTGCTCTTCATGACCCCTTCATGTCTTTAAAACCAGTACTGCCTGGGTGACTCTTACACAGTACGAAGTACAGCTCCAGCATGAGGTACAACCTCGGCTATTTCTAGAAGAGCTTCTTTGTGCTCTCAGAAAGCACAGAAGATTTCACCTCATCTTCCCAGAGGATTTCACCTCAGTGATGCTGGTCTCTACTTAATCACCTCTAATTTCTTAGCTCCAGCTAAACAACATCAATTGTCCCAGTAGTTCCTTCTATTCTTGACTCGAAAACCAGAGCAACATGGTCAATGCTGCCAAGTTCTCAAGCTTGTTGGAACTAGAACACAGTCTCCTTGTTCTATTACCAGCTTTCTGTTTTCCAGCTCCCTCACTGCCTAAGCTGGCTGTCCTGGAGCTTCCTCTGTAGATTGACCTTGAATTTATAGATCTGTATGGCTCTATCTCCTGATATTATTTTTGTGTCAAGCTAATTAATCTGAGTGTCTTCACCTTAGCTTCAGGCAGACTCCTCAGACAAGGGCAAAACGTAGCCACATTCTTCACCAAAACATCACAAAATAGTTCCTAGGACACATACTGAAATTCATCATTGAAACCTCTTGGGGTAAGGCCAAACAATTAGATCACTCTCAGTAACAAAGTCTTCCATATTCTTAGGAATTAGGATAGCCTGTAAAGCTCCATTTAAAGCATTCCATTGCTTTCCAAATCCAAAGTCCCAAAATCCATATTCTTCCAAACAAAAGCATAGTCATGTTTATCACAGAAGTATCCCTGATGCCAACACCTTAGTTAGGGCTTTAGTGCTGTGAACAGAGATCATGACGAAGGCAACTCATATAAAGACAATATATAATTAGGGTTTGTCTTACAGGTTCAGTCCATTATCATCAATGTGGGAATGTGGCAGTATCCAAGCAGGCATGGTTCAGAAGGAGCTGAAAGTTCTACATCTTTATCTGAAGGCTTCTAGCAGAATACTTACTTCCAGGCAGCTAGGATGAGGGTCTTAAAGCCACAGTGACACAGCTACTCCAACATGGCCACACCTACTCCAACAGTGCCACATCCTCTAATAGTGCCACTCCCTGGGCCAAGCATATACAAATCATCACAATTACACCAAGTATCCTCTGATACTTCAGGTATTTATCTTTCTAACATGTTATACTTTTACTAAAATAACATCGCTCCATATACAAAATTTACAACTAACCCATAGTTGCTTTACTTATTATCTTTGCTGCTCTTTACTGTCATTGATACTTTTCAGACAAGAAATAGCATGAAAAGAAACATTGGTTAATATAAATATGTTATTCATTAAAGACAACAAGAAACAGTGACACCAGTCCAGGATATGACACATACTTTTGTCAGTAAGTCCTTTTTTTAACCTGTCTAAATTTTTAAATTAATTTTTAAAGATGGAAACTATCAGTAGAAATCTCATAATATAACATTTGTATTTCTTTTAGGGGACATCTCAGGTATTTATTCGAGAAATAGAAACACAATTTGAAGTTTAAAAATAATTTGAAATTTATAATATTTATGGTGAGTCACACTGCTTCGGAGAATGTGAAAGGGGGATGCACAATGGGAGAACATGAGCTGTGACAATTGTTCAGGCAGCAAATAATCACAGAAACTGGCATTCTCTTTCTACCATCACATGGGCTGTCCTTTGTGAACTTCTTTAAATCATGTCCTGGGGAATTTTGAATCTTCAACATTGGAAGATACTGAGCTATTTAATAGCTGGGTAACTTCCATGGAGTAGAGGGACATATTGTGTCTTGAAAGTGAGTATAGATAATCTACTATCATGCCTACTAACATCTGACCATTTGCACGAATTATCTCCGATTATCTTTAAATAATATTTAAGGAATGTTTCTGTGACGAATTTTATGGTATTTTCTTCCCGAGTGAAAATAAGTGGGAGGGAGTCATCAAGAACAACTTAACTTTCCGTCAGCGGGTGGTCTCAGAACCACAAATCCAATTACTACTACTTTTGCCGATTATAAATTTCCATCACTGTAATAATTCTCTTGCCATTTCAATTTTTTTATGGAATAATGGTATGAATCCTGATTAAGAAGACTGAATCCCACTCACATTATCTCAATTTACCTACAAAATTTATTAGTATTCATTTTCATCTACTCCAGGTGAAAGCTTCTCTGACTGTTGTTAAGTGAGACATTGATCTATGAGGAGAATTAAATGTTGTTAGGAGTAACCAAATAGCTCAGAATATAGCCAGAGCTTTTGCTTGTTTTTGACATACTTATCGTAATGCCTTATTGCTAAAGACAAGAGATAAACATCTCATTGAATGGAGATATCTAGCTTGCACTTACCTATATTAAAATATTATAATTGCATACTTATAATTTAATAAGATAAATATATAGGTGCTTTAACTTAATTTTGTATCATTTACTTATCAAGAGCCCATAGTTGGGGAGGTGATACACCCTAGATCATGGTCTACAATTATTTTTTAAATTTTTATTTATTTTCATTATTTTTCTCTCATACAGTATATTCCAACCGCAGCCTCTTCCTTTCCCAGTACTCCTTCCACCTTCCCTTTCCCCCAAATCCACTGCTCTTCTCTATCCCTTCTAAAATAGCTGCCCCCACTCCCACCATGTGATATCAACTGAACTCTGCACAACAAGTTGCAATAAGACTAGTTTAATACCCTCATATTGAAACAGAATGCTGCAACCCAGTAAAAGGAAAGCTTACACTAGCAGGCAAAAAATCAAAAGCATTCCTACTCCCATTGATAGGGCTCCAACACAAGCCCTAGATCAAAAGGCCACAGCATGTATGCAGAGAAGCTAGTGCAGACTTATGCAGTCTCTGTTAGCCTCTATCGGCCCTGCTTAGTTGATTATGTTGGCTCGTTCTCCTAGTATCAATCTCTCTGGCTCCTAAAATCTTTTCTCTCCCAACATCTGTGGAGTTCCCCAATCTCCTCTTAATGTCTGGCTGTGGGTCTTTATATCTGTTCCTGTTAGCTCACAGAGGGGGACTCTCATTAGGAATCATTTCATTGACTTTTTTGTTGTCGCTGTTGTTACCAGTCTTATTTGGTTTTGTCCTAGGTCTAGGAGCCATCCACCTTCTGCATCTTTGCCATCTAGGGAGTGTAAGGCATAAACACCCTCTCTCAGAATAGGCCTCAGGTTAGACCATCGTTTGGCCACTTCCACAAATTATGAGCAGCCGTTGCCCCAAAGCATCTTGCAGTAAGATAGGTAGATCATAGTTTTTTGTCTAGATTGGTGTCCCAGTTCCACCACTGTAAGCCTATCCTGGCTACAGAAGATGACTTATTCAGGCTCCATGTCCTCCATTACAAGGAGTCAACCTCATAGGTTCTTGGAAGCTTCCACTGCACTAGGTTTTCATGTCACCCCCTAAATGTTCATCTCTTTTCAACTTAATGCACTTACTTTCTTCCTATCTATCCCTCCCCTTCCTATTTCTGTTCCCATTCCTACCCTTCCTGGTCCACTCAAAAAATATCTTCTATTCCCCTTTCCAGAGAGATTTATGTATTCTGTCCCCCCAAACTTTTATCTAACTTCTCTGTTTCTGTGGATTATAGTATGATTAGCTTTTACTTAACGACTGCTATCCACTTACAAACAAATACAAATCATGTTTGACTTTTGTTCTGGGTTGCCTTGCAAGGAATGATTTTTGTTCTTTTAAGTTAAAAAAATGAACTCCCATCAGCAATGGAGAAGTGTTCCTTTAACTCCACATTCTTACAAACATGAGCTGTTACTTGTCCTTTAGATCTTTGTCATTCTGACAGGTATAAAGCAGAATCTTGGTTTGCTAATCATGTTGCCTTTTAAATACGTTTGCTTATTCTTATTGATTGATGCCATGTCCATTGTTTCTAGGTAGTTTACTTACTGTGGTAGAAAACTATTAATAAGGGGATAAGTAGCTAAAGTGCCAAGAATTAAGTAGTGGTAGAGTGCTCTTTTCTAAATAGGATAGCTATATTATGTTCTAGGAGATAAATTATACGTCATGAAAAGGAAAGAGCAGAATGTAAGAGACCAAAATGGACAGATATGCATGAAACCATGTCTTCTGGACATAACTTATCTTCTTACTATAAAACTAATTGTACACTTGAAAAAAGTGATCATCTACATAAGACCTGCATATGATCATAAGTGTTTAAATTTCTTAATAGATAAGGGAGCCCATGAGTCCCATTGTTGAGGGACAGAGGGTATTAATTTTTTCGATGATGCATACATAGTTAATTTTTTCTTCCCCCAATAAGTAAGTACCGGTGTACACTCAGGAAAAAGTTCCAGTTTAAACAATAGATCACAGAAAAAACAAATACATGAAATTCGAAGGGAAGCTTTCGGGAAGTGAAAGCATTTCATGAATGAAATAGGAAAATGAGAGGAGAATTTGAAATGACATTTCCTTATGTGAAAGAATAAGCAAAAAATTTAGAAGACTAAAAATAATAAAGCATATTTCTATGCTAGCAACAATGGATGTTTAAAGAAAGGTAACAAGGTAACTCAAAATATTTTAAGTTGATTTAACATGATGCATGTTATGTTAAAATTAAACTTGGAATAGCGAATCATATAGTTATGAATCAAATGACATTTTAATTACAAAAATTACTTATAATTGGATGATAGAATGAATTCAATAACTTCAACTTAGCAGCAGGATTTATTATAAGCACTTACAATTAAAAATATTAGAAATAAGGAAATATAGTGAAAAATTCCAACATATTTTAGGCAAAATAAAGTAGGTTCAGGCTGCCATAAATTTTTAAAAAGTAGAAAAAGAGGTTATTTTGAAAATTTCTATAGCTAAGGAAATATAATTTTATAAGTAGGAAAGGCAACTAAAAATGGAAAATTAGAGAATAGAACAGATAGTAATGGCATTAATTTATAGCAAAGCAGAGGTTTGAGTACTGGACAACTTTAAAACTCAAGACTATTGGGTCAATAGTGTAACAGCAGCCTTGTCTGCCCTTCATGATCAGGGTTAATTACTCTTGACAATACATTGTCTCCTTTTATTGCTTGTTCATCCTGGGTAGCTCACTAAATAATATGATTTATTGATCTGTGGATCTCTCTACTACCATATCTCCTTTTAGCTAAAATACTTCTTTTGATCTAAGGAATGATTTTGCAATGTCACCAGGATAGTTCTTCAAACATTAAATAAATTCTGACTGGACACACACTTTCACAGAAGAAAGACAGACTCATATGGCCATGGGGGTAACCACTGAGCTCCGCTTTCTCATAGGGAATTCCAAATGTGCATGCACATGTTTTAATCAACCATAAATCCTTTTGAAATGATGAAACTTACGTTCAATCTCTTCTCCTTGTAGATTTCATCTCCATAGCAGAATTAGCTATATATGCTTGTCTGTCTGGGGTTTGTGCTCTTGAATCTATAATAGCCCTTGTTTAATGACATCACAACTACTTCATATATATAATGCACTTAGTTCTTGTTATTGGCAGCCTTGGCAAAGCCTTGCTAATGACAAGTTGTTGAATTGTTGTTTCTCTTTGTGTGTCTAGACATCAATTTTTCTGGAATACATGCACCTAGTAGACAGAAAACACAATACTAAACACCTCAAAACTTGTTATGCACATATATCCACCCGCGCCTTTTACCCAGACCTAGGCATGGCTGTCTAAACATTTCTATTCAGACTCTAGCTAATTATCTAACTTATTTCTCACTTACCACAACTCTGTTTATTCCTATCCGATGACATGTCTATTTTTGCTCAAATGGAATACTCTGACATGCTGCCAATGCTCAGCTTTGTAAAAAGTTTTTTGATGGGTACAGCCTATTAGACAGGAATTCAGAAAGCTTTATGGAGATTGCTTTTTCATCCCACAAGTTACTTGAATGAAAAAAGCCAAAATCTCAAAGAAAGAAAGAAAGAAAGTTAACTAAGATGTTTAGTTGTGAAAAAGACTATATAGAAAAATTGGAAGCAGGAGGGAAAACTTTTTATTTTTACTTTTGTTTTTTTATTTTATCCTTTTACAGTCCAACCATTCTCTCCTATTGATCTCCTCTCACAATTCCTCATCCCATCCCTCCTCCTGCCCTGCCTCTGTCTCCAAAAGGACACCCCCCCAGCCAGGCTTCCACACTCCCTTGGACATCAAGACTCCCCAGGGTTAGGAGCTACTTTTTTCACTGAGGCCAGACCACACAGTCCTCTGGTATATATGTGTCCAGGGCCTCAGCCCATCCCTTGTATGCTGCCTGGTTGGTGGCTCAGTGTCTGAGAGATCTCAGGGATCTAAATTTGTTGAAACTTCTGATCTTTCTATGGAATGGCCCGTCTTCTCAGCTTCTTTCAGCCTTTCCCTAATTCAACCACAGGTATCCCCAACTTCAGTCTAATGTGTGAGTGTGAGTATCTGCTTTTATTTCAGTCAACTTTTTATTGGGCTTCTCAGAGGATAGCCATGCTAAACTTCTGTCTGTAAGCACACAATAGCATCAGAAATAGTGGCAGGCTTTGAGGCTCCCCTTGAGATGCTTCCCAAATTGGGCTAGTCACTGGACAGAGTACCTAGGATGCAATCCACAGAACTCAAGAAGATTAACAAGCAAAAGGGCCCATACAATGACTCTTCAATCCCACTTGGGAGGGAGAAGAAAATAATCAGGGGAAACAAAGGGACCTAGATGGGAAAGGAGAGGGGAAAAGGAGAATATGGGGGGGGGGGGAACTAGAGAGAATCCCTGAGGACCAGCAAAATGAATGGGAATATGCAACCTTGGGGAATAGAAGGTGGGGGACCTTCTAGAAAGTACTAGAAATCTGGGAGCTGAGAGACTCTCAAGATTTGAAGAGAGGGACCTTAGATGAAATTCCCAACAGTAGGGAGAGGGAACTCATGGAGTCCACCTCCAATAAAAAGACAGGGCAGCAAGTGAACAGACTGTTGCTATCCCACAGTCAAAAATTCTGACTAAGAATTGTTTCTGTCAAAAAAAACTTCAAGGGCAAAAAAAGAAGAGACTAAGGGAAAGGCGGTCTAGTATTGACTTTTTAACCTCAATAGTGCCTCTAAGTGGTATACATAACTCCAGCGAGAGGCATTCAAATGTGTGTGTGTGTGTGTGTGTGTGTGTGTGTGTGTGTGTGTGCATGTGCTCACATGAGTGTGTGCATGTGACTGTGCACCTGTGTGCATGTGTGATTATGTGCATGATGTGTGGGAGGCTGTACTGTGTGTGTGTATGGGGGGGGGTACTTTGGGGACTGCCTTTTCCTAGAAACTGTTATCCAAAAATAGTCCTCTTACTTGGAGAAAATGCTTCTTGCTCACTGAGAGAAGAGGAGAACCATAACAACAAACATTTTGTGAAGAGCATTACAGTTAATAAATACAATGCAAATGCCTACCTCATAAGACAGGACTAATAATTTTAAACACTGCTGACTATTGAAATGCTCTTTTTCTAATTATATAAGAGAGTGAATGTAAAAGCAATTGGTATATTACAAGCCTTGCGCCAACACAAAGTTTTATTGTTATTAAAAGAAAAGCTTTAGAGCACTATCGGTCTTTATTTTTGTATGCTCTAATAGAAAGAAGCTGTTGTCAGCAGGTGTGTGAACTGAATAAATAATTTAAAGCTTTGTAGTATTGGCTAATAAATACATAAGAAATAAGAAGGCTATTTCTTGGCTACTTAAAA
>JANHMN010000011.1:61790219-61818431 GCA_030674055.1 Rhabdomys pumilio
TTATTTTTTTTCCAGGAACTTCTATAAAACTGAAAACAACATTCAAACTTTTAACAACTGTACAACTGTGACCTGGAAATTTTGTTTTATAAGTACATGAAGTATTATAACATCGTTATATGGGACATCATATATTCTGATCGTAAAACTAGAGCAATGTTCTTAAAATATGTTAACATATCTATGTAATCATCATATAATTATACTGAACATTCATTTTAAAAACAAATCATCACCAAATGTTCTGGGTTATAAGAAGTAAAATATCTCCTCTTTGAGTAGGAAATATAAATTTTTAAATTGTATTTATGTCTCTGAAAACCACTTGAATGTTCCTTTTTCTTAGTTCATCTCTAACTTGTATGGAGACACATACCAGTTTTATGATCAGAATATATGATGTCCCACATAATGATGCTATAATACTTCATTTGCAGATTTCTATGTAGCTTATGCTTTCCTGTTCATATACGTTCCTGCCACTCCGTTATGTATTAAAAATATGACTGGGCAATAATGATAAGTATGACTGTGCTGCTTGATAAAATCATTTTGTACTTTTTGTAAACTTTTAATGTCTCACAAAAAAAGATTTTTAAACAATATTTTCATTGGTTTGCCTGAATTTTATAAATATACTATATACAAATGAACTTTATATATACATATCACATGTTATTGAGTTCTGTTATGGACTGAACATTATTTCTACCCGAAATTAATTTATTGCCATCCACAACTCATTGTACTTACATTGTAGAAAAAGATTCTCTAGAGGAAATCAGGATCAGATAACAACCAGAGAGTGGACCTCTCAGAAAAAGATTAGCTTTGTGTTGTATTCTCTGCCAGACCAGGGAAAGAATGCAAAGTATGTTTTTATAACATTGTGAAGGAAGATAATCAGATCATCATGAGGCTGTTGTTCTGATACCCTAAAACGTGATTGGACTGAATCACTGAAAGGAAATCTCCATCACTGTGAGAATTTAGTTTATGAGTCAGTGCTCAGAAGAGAGACATTTCACCAAATTGACAAAAGACAAACACAATGTGTAGGAAAGCTGAGTGCATCAATAAGTAAAATATATTGGATTAATAAAATTGAACAAAGCACCCTACTTTGCTCATTCTTTGCTCTTTTAAGTTTGTCCAATGTGCTTAATTTCAATTTCTCCACACACTGACAGACATTTTCTTCATTTTCTAATTGTAGAGAGAATATAGTTACTATCCAGGACAACACAATGGAAGTTAGTCCTGAAAGAAAATGGAAACAAACAGGAGGAAAACATCTTTTTACTCTTCGAATTAAACGGGCTTTAAACAAGTGTCTTGATGATGGTGTTCACAGAATGAATTACTCAGTCAATATGCAGAAATAGCTATTCACGATTTCATGGACAAAGTTACTCCTTCCAGACTAGTCAGTTTGCATTTATGATGAGTCAAGGCATGAGAATATATTTCATAGTAAACAATAAAACAGAATGCTTGGGCAGTGTTTGAAAACTGGAAAACATAGGTGTTATATACAAAATGGGTAAAATTTTCAATGTGCAATAGTATAGAAACTTTTTAGTTCTTAAATATGAAAACTACAGTTCTTTTGGTGGTGACTTCTAAAATAACTTTTTAAATGCAACGTTCTGATTTTGTTTTAATTTATACTCAAAAGCATAAGGAATGTTCTATTATTAAAGTAACAACAGGTGATTAAGAGGGTAAGAGAGCTACATTGTCACAAACAATATTATAAATGAAGACTGCTTGCATGAATACATATGTAACAGATAAAATTGAAAAAACAAAAACTGAAGCAAAGAAACCAAATCTACTTTTGTTGACTCCATTCTACACTGAGACCGAATTTTAATGCATTCATAGTTTTATGTAGAAATCATACGGGAACTGAAAATGAGGGAACATTGTAGGGTTGATTTTAAACTGTCCTTCTCAATACCAGATTAACTGAACCTTAAGTCCACTCTACTTCCAAGAGGAAAAATTCAGGATGTAACTCTTTATAGGTTCCAGGTGAGAGGGTTGGAAATGAGGAAATTGTTACAACCATAGTAGCCCCATATTTCTCTCCTCTAGTCATCCCTTCCAGAAGTTGTTGGTCAAGACGAGACAGATTCCTCTGGGAGACAGGCTGTCTCTACAGACATTCCTTTCTGTGTTGAATTATAACACTAAAGAGGGCCATCTGTAATCTCATTGGAATCTTGTTTTACAACTGAGACACTTAATCAGAGACCATTAGCTATTAAAGCTTGTTATGGAAGGAAGTGTCACGTTCTTCAACAGTGTAGCCACTGATAAGTTGTCCTTGCTTCAGTATTTAAATCCTAACACTTGCTTGGCTGAGAAATTAAACAGTAGAAGATAGATTTGCTGAGAAATGCTGAAGCTGAGATGAAGGGATGAGGGAAGCAGTTGGGGATGGAGTATTAAATAAAAGTAATTATGTTAATATAATAATGTCAAACAATAAATAAACAAAGTAAAGTACAGTGTCCTAAAAATAAATCTTACTATAAATTTGTTGCTAAAAAATCCCCCAAATTCTTTTATATGTCAGCAACAATTATAGGGAAACTATTGAAAATGTCTGTTGCCATTGAATATTTTTCAAAAGAACTTTTCAAACAATATCAATTTATTGGGATATCTAATAAAGAAATGATGAAGAAATATTTAGAGGAAAAAGTATAACCCAAAGAAAAGCAATTTTTTTTCCATTGGCATTAATAGAATAGATTATGAAGTATGAACTGGAAACCATATGGCTTAAGACTCATGATGTAACAGACAATTTAGGAGGTCACTAACTACATCACCAGGGAAAAGAGACTAGGGAGAATGGAGAATGGGTAACACATCAGGACTACTGTAGAAAATATAAAACTATTGGTAAGAATTCAGACAATTATATGACAAAGTAAATATTAAAATGAGCAGGTGTATACTATACATCTATCTTCTTGGTAGTATATGTGCAAATCAATTCAATGAGAAAGAGCCAAGAGGAAGGATATATTTTGAATACAACAGTAATTAGAAATTTTGATATGGGATTATCAGACTAGTAGTGTTGAGAAAAGTATCAATAGGAAATTTTGGTAGCTGTCGTGATATATAAACTTGGAAGTCTTTTCCAAAAAGCAATACTAAATTTCTCTTGACTTAATTACAACCAATATTGTTCAATGAAGCATTTGTTTGCTTCAGTGACATAAAGCATGTAAAGCTTTCCTATGTCAAACTATGGTCATTATGAAGTACAATAATCTTAACAGAGCAATCTCAAGAAGGCATCTTCAATCCATACATTGCTGCATATTAAACTGGGTATAATCTTTCTTTTGACTATCAATGCCTTCTTTATTTCCATATTTGATAATTGCCACCCTAAACTGAGTGATGCTGAGAGATGTATTTTCTCTGCTCTTTCTCTTCTTATTTTCTACTTTGTGAGTCACCTTACCATAGCAATTTTGTTATTGGCTTATTTATTTTGTTTTGGTTTCTTGGAGGTTTTTTTGTTTGTTTGTTTATTTTTTGGTTCTTGAATCTTTTACTCTGTGAGAAAAAAATACATATAGGAATAAATTTGTGTCTTTAATAAACTTTTGTTTAGAAAATAACAAAAATTAAATGATACAACCATACCATAAGGTTACTGAATTCTAAATTTTAGATCAGTAATTCTTGAAAACATTTACACATGAAAATGTTTAGAATACATGTGGTTAATTTGTTTTGATAAAGATATATAAAATAAAAAAATCAAAAAAAATTTGTGTATGTAGAGTTTGTATGTCTTTTTTGTTGTTGTTGTTGTTTTTGCATTTTTTTCCAATCTGCTTTTGTACCATTTTAATTACATGCAAGTATTAAGGTCAATTCTAGGTTGAGGGACTAGCAATGCAATAGATGCAAATAGTCAATGAACAAGCAATACATTGAACAAAAATAGTCAAAGAAAAAGCAAGGCAATAAACAAACTCCTATAATCACTGTTTCTAAAGGCTTATCAGGATGACCTAAATATCTCATCATAATTCCCTGTCGTAGC
Organism: Rhabdomys pumilio; assembly: GCA_030674055.1. Taxonomy (NCBI): domain Eukaryota; kingdom Metazoa; phylum Chordata; class Mammalia; order Rodentia; family Muridae; genus Rhabdomys; species Rhabdomys pumilio. The sequence goes on from JANHMN010000011.1 coordinate 61,794,301, forward strand.
CCAAAGTCATTTTCATGTCTGAAGCCTTCTTCTTTGTTCTAGCCTAAGATTTAGATTCCTGCATGAAATTACTTTTTTTGTTTTAACCTAATGTCAAATTTCTGCCTTAAGCCCATTTCCTTGTACTTGGCCAATGTCAGATTCCTGCCAAGCAGCCCTCCACATCTCTCCCTTTTTTATTGCATAAACAAGACTGAGCCTATCTTAGGTCATTCTCACAAGAATGCCTTTCTTACCTGTCATGGAATATGCATTATCAAAAACAATGTACTTTTGTCTTAGGTTGGTAAGGCTCTGTGCAGAATCTTACCTGTCCTTGGCTTGCCAGCCTGTTAAATTAGTAACTCTTTCTGGGGGACCATTTTCAGTTTCAAGCCATGTATTTTGTCTGCAATCATGTTGATGTTGTTAAAGATAAGCTATAACAGGATGGGCAGAAATAAAAATATTCCCAGGACAAAAAGGGCCATAGCAAGTTTTGATGAATATAATGGAGCAAGAATGCATTCTGAACATTCCACAATACTCTTACTAGCTGAATTAACCTTCACCCCTCTCACATTTGTTCTCTGTTTCTGTGAACATTTTCTTCTCTTCACTCATCTGACATTTTAATGACGAAGTTAAATGTGAGAGAAAAATACAGCTTTTCTGGGTGGTATGTTTTTTATTTTTGTATTTCAGATGTTAATGTCAAACTTGTTAAAGACTCTATCATTTTTTTTTAAATGAAACTACTCTAGTTTCAAATGGAATTAATTTAAACACATTAAATTTATACTCTTATGCTTACAAATATTTAAAAATTTAATAAATAAACTGGAAATCATTTGTTTTCAGAAATCCTGAAAGCTTTGGAGATTCTAATATCCAAGATATTTTTTTAATTTAAAATTTGTTGATTTAAATACAAATATCTTATAGAAAGTTTTGGGAGGACAAAGTAGGAAAAGGAAAATAGGGAGAAAAATTTAGCAATGAAGCACCTCAAAAATACATATGGAAAGCTAGCATTATAAAAACTTTCTAGAATAAATACATATACAGTGTTCTTCCGAGCTGTAGCCCCTAATAATGTGACCCTATTCCAGTGATAATTATATGCCAAAGCCCACATAGACAATATAATTGAAATCAGTAGATTTTAAAAAATGACAAATTTGGGAAGACTTCTGTTGTTGGAGTTGGGTATGGATTAGTAGATGATAGATATGATGAAAGAATATAAAAGTTCAAATTATAAACTGAAGGAGAAGATGATAAATCAAAGTATAAAGTTATAAAAAATGTATTAAATGAATGATGAGTCAATATCACATGTATAATTCCACATGAGGAAAAATAATCAATATTTCATAAATATCCTTAAATGCTGCATGGATAGCATTGATACCACGGAAACATTGCTAACTTTGAAACTCTGAGTGTTGGAGTGATGACACAAGTAAAAATTTTAGCATGTGGGAGAGTTTTTGTCATGTTTTCTAGAAATGTTTAATTATATTACTGTTAGTTTTTTGATTATTACATTGGCTTATGTACATTGTTTACTGTAGAGATGAGAACTGGCATGCTAATCTGTGTGGGAAGCAAGTGTTGATCATATTACATTTCTTCTTTTAGGCCAATGTTGAAACAATTCAAATTTAGTAAGCCTCCATCAGAAATTCACTCTCATATCTGCTGAGGCAGCAACAAGTGATATCTAGATTTTTGTGTTAGTATGGAGTAGGTGAAGTGTGGACCAAACTGAAGATTAGTTTTCTGTTTACTTCAGACTCAAATGCTAAATGTTTTCACTGTGTGATTCTGAAAGCCCTTTCATGACCTTTTTATAATTTATTTAAACCACTTAAGATAAAGAAAAGTTAAATTTTAGTCAGTGCAATGCTGTAAGGCAAATTACACTCAGTTTTTACTGTTAATTTCTTCCATTTCCCCAAGATTATCACAAGATTCTATTCTGTACTAGCATGACATGACAAGTACATCAATCATGATAATTATGACTATCAATCAAAAGTCAGATGGGCAATGATACATATCAGTTTACTCTGTCAAAGCATAATTAATACCAATTCTATTAAGCTTATATAAAATTATATTTTAATAATTTGAGCCTCTTACTAGACCAATATGAGATATTTTTTTAAGTTTCTATGAATTGTCTAAATATCTATGTACATGACAATGTCTACTACATATAAAAGACATCAAAGCAGTATCCTAGGGTGAATGGGCAGAGATAAATTATTCATAATATTTTTAAATTAAATTAAATACAGAAAGTTAAGTAATCTGATATTACTTATGTAGCTGTCATCATTGAATTCAAAATAATATTCATACTGAAAACTGTCAAAATATTGTTAATGTGGTTTTGGCTATCTCAACAATAAAAAGCAGTTTCTTTAATTGAGCAAATTAAAATTCTATTTAATATATTTTACTTAAATACATGGAGAATAGAAAAGTATTGAACTCTTCAATATCAAAACAAACAGCCTTGAAGTGTATCAAAATGTTGTGTGTCCTAATATATGTCCATGATTTGCTTAAACATGAACTACCACAAACTGGTTTGTTAATGCTTAAAATGTCAGTGTTTAACTGATATTTTAAACTTTTATGGATATACAAAAACTAAATTATAAAAGAAAAGTGTAAAGTAATCTGGAAGTCTTCATGGGTGTCATGGAATGGACATCATCTTAAGTGTATCAAAGCAACAAGGCAAATGCTTCAGAAATTTTTTTCACAACTGATATCTTTTGAATTTCTAATTTAAAAGTTGCTTTGATAGTATGAAGTTATTATCAATTTTAAAGCTTTTATTGCAAATAATATATACATTTGTATGCATAAAATATTTATTTAATTAAAGTATTTCTAGTTAGAGGGAGAATTATATAATCTTTATTACATGTAAATAAAGATTAATAGTTAAATGTAGTACTTGTATATTTCTTAACAGAGATTTATGATATTGATACATGAAATAAAATAAATCCGTTGCCTTTAAAAATCTATTTTTTCTTGCATCTGGCTATAAAAATATTTGATTCCATGATATGATTACAGGTTAAGTCTTTCTTGTTATATACTCTAAAAAATAAAATTAAATTAAACCTCAGCAACAAACAACGCTGAAACATTTCAGCAGAACAATGGAAACTATTCTGTTTGTGTAAAAATGTAACTTTAGATGGTAATAAAATAAATAAATGTTACCTTTCAGTTATTGATAACTTTGCAGTGGCAAAGGCTGGTTACAATGATTGCTTTTGAAAACTAATTAGAAGATATAGAGAAATTTAATCCAGGAACATGGCTACTCTGGCTGGAATCAGACACACCTTTATTCCCAGGAAAGAGAGGTAAGCAGATCCCTGAGTTCAATTCCATCCTGATATAGAACAAATCACAGGTACAGAAAAACTTAGGGCCCTTTGTGGTGGTACTTGCTTTTAATCTCTGTACTCAGAAGTCAGTTGAGAGGCAATGCAGGGAGCTGAGTTTGTGGCAGGTCAGTGGGTGGCAGTTAAGTTTTTCAGTTCCTAGATTTCAGAGGCAATTTTTACAGAGACAATTTTCTAGACAAGCTATAGAGAAAGAGAAAGCTGGTACAGACATACTGAGACAGAGAATGAGAAGGAGCCAGGAGGTTAGAATATACTGCTAAAATTTGTTTGAGGACACGGAGATCAATCTAGTGAGAAGCTGAGAGAAGCCAGATTAAATCAGTCCGCTTGGAGAGGAGTTTGAGCCAGAACAGCTGAGTTGAATTAGCCAGTCATAATTCAGAAATAACTATAAAGGGTGAGCTTATTCAACAGAAATGAAAATTTCATCTGACAAATAAAAGATACATTTATATCAGGTGCTTAACATGATTGGAGAAGAAGAAAGCCTACAGACATTGTAGCACACAGAGGACATCTGACAGAAACATGACAAAGAACAGGAGACATCTGACAAAATGCTATAAAGGAGAAATTGCCTGGGATCATTTCCAGAGAAACTTTCAGCTCTTAGAATTTGACTGAGCACCCAGAAAAACTCCAGAGACTCCAGAGCAACAGCAGGAGCCTCGAGCAAGGAAAGATACAAGAGTCTCTGAGAAAGTGAATCAGAATAATCCATTCCAATAATACGATTTTAATTATAACAGAAGATATTTTCTGCATTAAAAATGGGAAACTCCATTTCAGATCCTTTGAGGACAAGGATAGGAGTTGAGAGAATAGAAAGATTACTTGAAAAACACATAGCAGAATTTACTGCAATATGACCACTGCAATAAACCCTACCCTAATTTTTCAATTGCAATTTTTATATATTTACTTTCAAAAAAGCTCAGAAGCAGGGCATGCAGCTAGTTGTCAGGCAGGGAACATAGGCAAAACAACAGAGAGTAAGAGGAAGACAAGAGAATGAGTAGAAAGATGCACAGGAAATAGAAGGGAAAATTCTACTTCCTGTGCATCTCTTTTGAGAAGTTGTGGATGAGAGTTTGTTTTGGGATGGTGACTGAGGAAGAGTGTCTGCTGGGTGACTTCCATGCCTCTCTGAGATAGCTTCTGAATCTTCATTCCATCATCTTGCTTCTGAATCTTCATTGGTAAAACTGAATAATTGTGATTTTGTTAAAAACATTTAGTGCTCCAATACTTGGCTAGCTGGGGACAAAATGAGAAGACATCAGAATTGGTAAGTCACCTGGAGAGTTCTCAAGGAGAGAGTTAAAGTTAAAAATATCACAATACACAGTGCTAGGTGCTAGAACCACACATTGTGCTACTTTAGATGTCTTGAAAATAGAAGCAGAAAATGAAAATATAAATGACTTAATTAAAATGGCTCAATACTGATTATGGTTATTATCATTTTGGTATTTTATACTTAATCCTCAATAACAATAGTGGTTTTCTGTAACCTCTCAAAGAAAGTTTTAGAGATATAGGAAAAAATATGAAAAGTGGATTGATAAGATACACTTCTTAGAAAGACTCATAAACGAAAATAAGAAAAATACTAAGACATAGACAGAGGAATTTAGATAAGAACATTCCATGCAACTACATGATGAAACTGGAGAGGTGTAGCTTAGCGCTGTTAAAAAATCAGTATTGCTTTGTCCAGTTATTATACATTACCTACCAGCACATGACAGACAAGCCGAAGTTTATGAAGAAATTAGATGGAGTACTATAGGTATTAGATTTGAGGGAATTTAAGTAATTTCATATGGGATGTATTCATTCACCTTATGTGGAACATGTAAATTCATGGGCTAATCAGAGCATAATTGTCTCCCAAGAGTAGAAAGATTTGACAATAGCAATATTGGAAGCTGTTCTTTAGTTGCAATTTTGAACATTGTGGAAAGAGGAAGCTAGGGACATAGAACAATTTAATCAAGCTAAAGGAATTTCTATTGCCAAGGATCATTTGCTAGGTGAAGATCAATATGTTGAGTTACAAAAGCTCCTTGACTCTCATGATCATACCTTGGCACTATGTTGTTTAGCAGCCTTAAAGTCTCAGAACAAAGTTGAAAAATCAAAAAAGATGTCTGGATAATTTATTATAATTATACAAGGTTCAAAAGAAGCCTTTACTGCTACTTTGCAAAAGAGATTGATTTTAGCTGTATATAGAACAGAATAGTTTCAGATTCGGAAATCAGGCAAGTATTAATCAAATCTTTGGCTTTTGAAAATGCTAATTCAGAATGCAAAAGGGTGATTAGACCTTTAAAGGCAAGATCAGTACCAATCAATGAGTATATTAGAAATATGACTGATATTGGATCTGACATTAATGATGTTGCTCTGACAGGAGCAAAAAATTTCTAAAAGTATTAGGAAGAATCAAAATGCCGAATGTTTTAATTATGGTAAGCAAGGTCATTTGACTTAGCAAGGCATTACTACAACAAATGCATTTTTCTAGAGATAATGCAAAAATTCCTTACTCTGTAGGTCTCCCCAATGTAGTGGATCTGTTAATTCAATCTATGAGGGCAGAGGAAGCAAACTACAATCAGGAGTTTGGGTACTTGTGTGCATATTCAAAAACCTTCTTAGTATGTACAGTGAAGCCCTCTTAGTCAGTAGGCCAATTAATTTCACTTAGGGTGACTCAAGGCTTATAAAATTTGGGGGAACTCAGAGTAGGAACATTTGGATACAAAAAAGTTATTGGCTGGAGGTACCTGGAATACCTCATTAGCATATGACATTTCAGGAATTTTAGGTGATGGTTGAACAGGCTTGATTAGGAGAAGGAAATTGATCACATAATCTAATTTAGTGTACATGACATTCCTCAGGTAGAGGCATATCTATGGGCTTACAATTCCTCAGACAAGGTCAGAGACAAGGAAGTCCCAATAATGAAGGAAGTCTCCCATATTGCACTGAGCCAGAGCCTACCTGGTCACATTGGACTTCAACTTAAATGATCAGATCTTTCGTACCCCAGCCTTTGGAGTATACAGAAAGGATGGTGAAGGGTAGCATTGGACTAATTAATGCAGATGAACAAGTCATAGGCAAGGTAACATTTTTACCATCAGGAAATTCCTGAATAGTTTCCCTCAAGCCCCGCTATCAATTTCAATTCATATTCTGATTTAAGCATCAGAAAGACTTATCCACAGAGCAATTAAAAGATTTAATCTTTTAATATACTGCTTAGTATATAATCAAGGACAGAACAGCTTTAATAGATAATACAAAAAATTCAGGAAAGAACAAAAAAAAAGTATTTTAGGAAACTGCTATAAATGATCAGAAACCAAAGATAAAAATACAAATAAATGGCATTGAAATTTAATGTTCAGTAGACATAGAAGATGTAGCAGTAATTTCGCCAATCTTGGCACCCACATTAGCCTTTTCTTTTTTTCACATTTTATTTTTTTATTGGATATTTTATTTATTTATAGTCCAGATGTCATCCCCTTTCCCCATTTCCCTTCCCTAGATCCCCCTATCTTATACTCCCTCTTCCTTTATGCTTTTATACCATTTTGATTACATGTATGCAATAAGGTCAGTTCTAGGTTGAGGGTCTAGCAATACAATAGATGCAAATAATCAAAGAACAAGCAATACAATAAACACAAATAGTCAAAGAAAAAGCAAGTCATTAAACCCAGTAAAGTGAACACTCCCATGATCACTCTTTCTAAAGACTTATCAGGATGACCACAGTATCTGAGCCTACCTCCCTATCCTAGCCCAAGTTCATTTTCATGTCTGAAGCCTACTTCCTTGTTCTAGCCTAAATTTAGAATATTGTTTGAAACTGCTTCTTTGTTCTGGCCTAATATTTAGATTCCTGCATGAGATTACTTCTTTGTTGTAGCCTACAATTTAGATTCCTACCTAATATTACTTCTTTGTTCTAGTCTAATGTCAGATTCCTGCTTGAAGCCTACTTCCTTGTCCTTGGCCAATGTCATATTCCTGTCAAGTAGCACCGCTCCTTGTCCTTGGTCCATGTCAGCTTGACAAGTAGGCCCAATGGCTCTCCACATCTCCCCCTTTTTTATTTTATTAACAAGACTGAGCCTGTCTTAGGTCATTCTGACAAGAATGCCTTCCTTACCTACATCACATAATATGCATTATCAAAGACATATGTTGGTAAGGCTCTGTGCATAATCTTACCTGTCCTTGGCTTGCCAGCCTGTTAATTTAATAACTTTTTCTGGGTTTTTTTTTTTTTTTTTTTTTTTTTTTTTTTTTTTTTTTTTTAGGTTTAAGTCATGTACTTTGGCTGCCAACATGTTGATGTTGTTAAAGATATGCTTTAACATGATAGGTGGGAATAAAAGTATTCTCAGGACAAGGAGTAGCCTGATCAAGCTGTATATGACATTCCTGAGATTTGTCCAAAATGGAAATGCTGAGCTCAAGCCATGAATGATTTTATAGGCATTATCTGTAACATCAAAGGTCAATATAGCAGCATTCTGTAAATTCTTAATCTCATTATGCAAAATTAACACACCCAGAGAGGTGCTAGAATTATGCCAAATATCCCATAGGTGTTTTAAAACTTTTTTCTAATTATAATGACAATCATTATGAATTTCAAAAGTAACACTACTAAAATAATATTTGTCATGACACTTGGGATGGCTCCTAACTCTTTGAACCTTGAACCTCCTTCAGATAATTTGAATAGGTTATAGAGCATCATACATTGTTATATATATATATATATATATATATATATATATATATATATCCTTTTGTATACTCAAAATTACTAACTTTTTTTTCTAGATTGTTAACAAAAATAGTTGTCTTAACTCCTTCTGCCAATCCTATTGCAGAAGCAATGGTGCTACCAATTAATGAAATTAGAGCTGTTATTCCAGCAATAATCAAGCCTGCTACTCTCTTGCTTCTGCTAAAAGCCTGATTAACTTCTTCCAGCACTTTTAAGCTTTTTCAGGGAATCAAGGTTTTCTAATATTCAAGGGAGTCAGACAAATTCTGGTTCATAGACCTCCATAACAAGCATGCCAGGTTTCAACACAGTAACCATAATTGGAAATTATACAGTCAATGCAAATTATAATAAATGCTGTAGAAGAGACAAAACAAATTTTAGCTTGACAATAAAAGAACCTTAAATCATGCTCTAACCCTTGTTTGAAATCCAGATCCTGTCACAACATTATCTCTTATTATCCTAACATCATAGCAAGCTACAGCTAGCTTCCAAATATGTTCCTGACAAAGTCCAGATCCAGTCTTCCAAAAGTAGACTGTTATTTCCCTTATTGGATTGATTTCTAGACCAGTACATGATTGAGTCCTAATAGCTGGTCATCTTTAAGAAGAATACAAGAGACATAGTTTCTTTTATAGATTCTCTATCCCACAAGGTCTAAAAACTTGAGGCAAGGCAGCTTGTCCCACCTGGGATATAGTCAAGCAAAGGTGGGTCAGGATCATACGTCCAATACAGTTCTCCAGTCACCCTTTTCAGGGCACTCAGCAAGCTCACAGGTCAGCATTATTCTTTGTCTCAGCAATAGTATGTCTCACCAATCTTTTTAAAGTTCCGTGGGCCTCTTCCACAATACCCTGTCCTTGAGAATTATACAAAATCCCCATAATAAATTGTTGACAAAAAGTCTCGACTGCTCAACTACAACTGCCAGACCCATTATCTGTTTTTTTTTAAAAATTGGATATTTTATTTATTTACCTTTCAATATTATCTCCTCTCTCATTCACCCCAAAACCTTACCCCATCCCCCTCCTCCTATTACTATGAGTGTGTGCTCCCACCACCTCCCATTCTCACCTCCCTGCTCTCGAATTCCCCAACACTAGGGAATCCAAACTTTCAGGTACCAAGGTCATTGACTTCCACTGATGCCACAAAAGGCCACCTTCAACTACTTATAAAGGTGGATTCATGAGTCCCTCCCTTTGTGTTCAAGGGCTGGGGATTTTAGAGTGGCTACTCTAGCTTGTTTCTTAGGACCATTAGCTTGAAAAACTGTTTTTCAGCCTTTTTCTCTAAGGTAGAGTTTGTCTTTGTTACTGAGGTGGGTTTTCTGTATTCAGCAAAATGCTGGGTCCTGTTTACATATCCAGTCAATTAGCCTATGCCTTTTAATTGAGGAATTGCATCCATTGATTTAAGAGATATTAAGAAACAGTGATTGCTGCTTCCTGTTACTTTTGTTATTAGAGGTGGATTATCTTTGTGTGGCTATCTTCTTTTGGAATTGTTGGAAGAGGATTACTTTCTTGCTTTTTCTAAAGTATAATTTCCCTCCTTGTATTAGAGCTTTCCTGCTATTATTCTTTGTAGTGGTGGGTTTATGGAAAGATACTGTGTAAACTTGGTTTTGTTGTGGAATATCTTGGTTTCTCCATCTATAATAATTGAGAGTTTTGCTAGGTATAGTAGCCTGGGCTGGCATTTGTGGTCTCTTGGGGTCTGTATGACATCTGTCCAGCCTCTTCTCAGTTTTATAGTATTTGGTGAGAAGTCTGGTGTAATTCTGATAGGTCTGCCTTTATATGTTACTTGGCATTTTTCCCTTACTGCATTTAGTATTCTTTGTTTTGTGCATTTGGTGTTTTGATTATTATATAATGGGAGATATTTCTTTTCTGGTCTAGTCTATTTGGCATTCTATAGGCTTCATGTATGTTTATGGGCATCTCATTCTTTAGGTTAGGGGAGTTTTCTTCTATAATTTTGTTGAGAATATTTATTGGCCCTTTAAGTTGGAAATCTTCACTCTCATCTATACCTATTATCCTTAGGTTTTTTCTTCTCATTGTTTCCTGGATTTCCTGGATGTTTTGTGTTAAGAACTTTTTATATTTTGCATCTTCTTTGACAATTATGTCAATATTTTTTATGGTATTTTCTGCACCTGAGACTCTCTCTTCTATATCTTGTATTCTGTTGGTAATGCTTGTGTCTATGACTCCTGATTTCTTTCCTAGGTTTTCTCTCTCCAGAGTAGTCTCCCTTTGTGATTTCTTTATTGTTTCTACTTCCATTTTTATGTCCAGGGTGGTTTTGTTCAATTTCTTCACCTGTTTGGTTTGTTTGTTTGTGTTCTCTTGTAATTCTTTAAGGGATTCGTGTATTTCCTCTTTAAGGACGTCTACATGTTTACCTGTGTTCTCAATTTCTTTGAGAGTGTTATTTATGTTCTTCTAATAGTCTTCTATCAGCATCATTAGAAGCAATTTTATATCTGAATCTTGCTTTCCTAGTGATAAGGGGAATTCAGTACTTTTAGTGTGGGAGAACTAGATTCTAATGATGCCAAGTACTCTGGCATCATTATGTTGATGCTTATGTTCTTGTGCTTGCCTTTTAGCATCCAGATCTCCTTAGTGCTACCTGTCCTGTCTGTGACTGGAGCCTATCCTTCCTATTATCTTGGTTGTATCAGAACTGTGTGGGGTGGGTGTTACTACTGGGGTTAGAGTTGGGTCCCAAGGTCTGCTCAGTATTCAGGCACAGATAGGAAGGAACCAGTGCTCTGGACCAGGAGTGAATTCCTGGGTCCTAGTTGGTCCCAGTTACTCCCTGTTTGGAGCAGGTGTTGCTGTCTCCTTACCTAAGATATTTCCCAGGTTAGAGCTCCTGGGAGGTCTACTTCCTCTGGGTTCTGTGAGATTGGTGGCAGAGCTGCTGCCCAGGATCTGCTCAGTGCTCAGCCCAGACCAATAGGAACCAGTGCTCCCAGATTGACCTTTTCAAGAGGTAAATAAATATTCAGCTTCTAGGGACTTGAACTTTATCTCAGATTAAAAAAACAAAAACAAAAAAAAGAAACATGGAAGATTAGTCAAATGTATAGATCCAAAAGTACAAATAGGAAAATGAAAGTCTTATGTAAATAATGTGGCCATGAATTCATGAGGAGGTAATTAGTTGCAGCAATGGAAAAAACAGATTAACATTCTCCAATGTCAGAAATGGACCATAAAATTAATAATGCTTCTGAGAAAAATATTAAACGGTATTATCAAGAACAGCTGCATACTCTCCAAGTTGTCCAAAAGCAGGGCAAGACAGATGTTGTTTTTTCAGATGAGATAGGGCGCGTTCAGGGTGGTATGGGCGTAGACAGATGTTGGTCTTTCAAAGGTACTAACTGCCCAACCTTTAAAATGCCTATGAGACAATTCTCTATAGGTTGAACAATGACTTATGACAAAAGAAAAATTACAGGTACTAGAACAGCTGGGATGGGAACAGCTAAATGCTCAATATATTGGAGAATCTATCAGGCCAGGACGCAGAATTCCTGTATTTGTTATCAAAAAAAATTAGGAAAATAAAGGATGTTAACAAATTTAAGAGCCTTAAATAAAATGTTTCAGCCAATGGGCTCTTTACAGAAGCAATATCATTGCCTTCTTTATTACCAAATTCATGGTCTTTGATAGAAATTGATTTGAAACTTTGTTTTTTCACAATCTCTTTGCCTGAGTATGATAGGGAAAGATTGCTTTCTTAGTACCTACTTAAAATAACAGTTGTCCAATAAAGAAAGATCATTGTAAAGTTTTACCATAAGGAATGTTAAACAGTCTATCTTGTGTCAATACTTTGTATAACAGCCATTAGAAACAATTTGTAAACAGGTCTCTCAATATAAAATGTACCATTATATAGACAATATCTTACTGGCTGACTTAGATGCAGATATCTTAGTAAAAACCTGTGATGCAGTAAAGAGAATTTTGCTTTGTAGAGAATTATGAATTGCTCCTGAAAGAATACAAAGAGGAGATACTATCAAACCCCATGTTAACACATTTAATTAATATTTTCTTCATTTTAAATTGAATGAATAGATAACGTATTTGAATTTATGAATATTTCTATTTGTATTTTTACGTTTTAAATTATAGTGAAATGATGTAAACTAAGGAAGAACTAATTTGAGGAAGGTAAATTAAAATAGGATCCTGTGATTTTTTACTTGCTCAAGTACTTCCGGCATAATAGGATGAGCTTCATTTCTTTTTATTGGAAGGTTATACTATTACTCCAAATTTAGTAATTGTAGAATGAATGATAATTAGTTTACTGTCTGAATGAAAGGTTCTATAACGATAGACTACTGATCCTGGCTCAATTTTACATTTAAGATAAAAAATAAAAATTAAATAATGCTTCATTTGTGGAATTTTTCAAGAATTTCTCAGTTCGGGTGACAAAGGAGAAATCTTTGTGTAGTTTTTACCTTTAGAGAGAATTTAGTAAATGTTCCTGGCTGCATTATTTTGTCTTCAATGAAAACTGACAAAAACTATTCACAGTAAAAGGTAGTGGCTTGCCAGTGAACACTCTTTTAGTTCTATGATCTGTCCCTATAAATGATTTAAAAACTCTTAAGTTCTAAATATATATGCCCTCAAATTGCATTTTATTTTTTAAGATAAACACTTTACATAACTCCGCACAAGTTAGACAATTTCCCAGTGTACTAGTTAAGTGACAAAACTTTACCAGACCCTAAAATTAATAATAATAATAACAATAATAATAAACATTTGAAAAGTGTCCTCTCCTTTGACTCAAGAAGCATTCGTGATAGAGTAAAATAGTTGTGAAATCTTTCACATTATACAAAAAGCTTGTTTGTTTCCTCAGCATTAGGTGCAAGGTATTCACCTATATTGTCATTTTCACTTACAAATGTGAACCTCAATTTTAATTTTACAATAGTTCATAAGAGGAAAATACTGCATTTGCTCTAAGAATGAACTAGATTGTTCAATTTGATAAAAGACAATGTGACTATAAAATATGACAATTATGTTGTTTTCTAAATGTTTTCAATGGATATTCATGTTTATTACTTTTTATTTACATTTTATCAAAATATATTGAAATTTCCTAAAAGTATAATTTGTTGATATGATCATTATAGTAATATTTATAAATGTACTTTACTCAGTAGCTATACTGTGACAAAATTTAAGGGAAATTGAAAATATGTCACATATATTATTTATTACACATAAAAAATTATATCTTATATCTTATATATCAATATAAAAAATTATATTACTTAAAAGTTAACTGTTCTGTCTTAAACTTACACTTGAACAGAATTTAAAGATATATCAACTTCAACTGTGATGAATGGTACTTATGTCAAACTGACAAAATTAACAGATGAATAAAAGTCGTGAAGCCTCATAGTAAAAGTACTTCTGTGTGAGTCTGATGTGTGTCAGTTTAACAAAAAAAAAAAAAAAAAAAAAAAAAACTCACATTCATGACCCTCCTGTAGTATTTTAACAGTGACCATTGAGCTGGATGGTGGGTACCTCAGTCTCATAAACTGAACAGCCACACTTGGGCTCTTCAACTTGTTGAACTTTTTGAGTTCTGTGGGCTGTATCTTGGGTATTCTCTACTTTTTATTTTTCAGCTAATATTACTTATTACTGAGTATATACAATGCATGTCTTTTTTGGGTCTGAGTTACCTCACTTAGGGTGATATTTTCTACTTTCATCCATTTGCTTGCAAAACTAAGAATGTCCTAATTCTTAATATTGAGTAGTATTCCATTGTGTAAATGAACCACATTTTCTGTATCCATCCTTCTGTCCTGGGACATCTAGGATGTTTCTAGCTTCTGGCTATTACAAATAAGGCCATTATGAACATAGTGAGAAATGGGTCCCTGTGGCCTGTTGGGGCATCTTTTGGGGTTGTTCCCAAGGGTGGTATTTCTGGGTCTTCAGGTAGATCTATTTCCAATTTTCTGAGGAACCTCCAGATTGATTTCCAGAGTGATGGTACCAATTTGCAATCCCAACAGCAATGGAGGAGTGTTTCTCTTTCTCCACATCCTCACCAACATGTGTTGTAAGCTGAGATTTTGATCTTAGCCCTTCTAATTGGTGTAAGGTGAAGATGCCTCAGTCCCATTTGGGAGGAATAAGAAAGCAATCAAAAGTGGGGAGGGAGGGAAAGTGGACAGGAGTAGGGGGGAAAGGGGAACACTATCTGGCATTGGGTGAAGGAAAAGGACTAAAGCCCTGAAGGCCAGCAAAAATAATGAAAACAGGCAATATACAGAGTTAGGAAGTTGGGGTAACCCTCCAGAATACACCAGAGACCTGGGAGTTGGGAGACTCTCAGGACACAAAGGGAGGGATCTCAGACGAAATGCCTGGCAATAGGGAGAGGTAACTTATAGAGCCCACCTCCAGCAGGAAGACAGGGCATCAAATCAGGGATGAGGTTGCCATTCCAAAGTCAAAACTCTGACCCATAATTTTTCTTTTCTGAAAGAACTAAAGAAATGGAAATGGAAAGGATCTTGAGTTAAAGAAGGTCCAGTGACAGGCCCAAAACTCAAGAGGAGGCCCCAAGACCTGACACTATTACTGATACTATGGAGTGCTCCCAAAAAGGGACCTATCATGATTGCCCTTCAGAAGACCCAACAAGCAGATATTTACATAGATGCAGATATTTACAGCCAGCCAATAGATAGAAGCTGCTGACCCCTGTCATTGAATTATGGAAAGGCTGAAAAAAGTTGAGGAGGAGGGCAACCATGTAGGAGGACCAGCAGACTCAATCTGGACCCCGAGATCTCTCAAACACTGGACCACCAAAATGGTGGCATACACCAGCTGATATGAGGCCACCAACACATATACAGCAGAGGACTGCTGGGTCTGTGTTCAATCAGAGATGATGCACCTAAGCCTCAAGAGAGTGGAGGCCCCATTGAGTTTAGTGGTCAGGTGGGGTGGGTAATGGGGACATCTCCATGGAGACAGGGGGTGGGGAAAAGGTATAGTATGTGGAACCCTTGACAGATGGACAGGAGTGAGGGGAATAAAATCTAAGTTTAAAATAAGTAAGTAAATAAGTGAATAAATAATAACAAAAAAGAAACTAAACAGCAACAGAATTTTTCGCCTCATTAGCTTGCAAATCCCCATTAATGAATTTTAGAGTCTTCTGTTGAATTTGTCAGTCTTATAAAGGCTTGAAGAATTTTAGACTTTGTTACATCCTCACCTGTTTTATTTGTCACTCAAGGTGATACTATGTCTTAAAATTACAGCCTGAAGAAATACAAAAGAATTAGGTTGTATGTGTGTTCAACTATTCCAATATTATATTTATATAAAGATAAAATATATTTATAACTATATTTTCCTCATCCATTTCTTCCAAAATTCATGTTCTTTCTTTTGAACATTTGCTGAGTTACTTACAGCTGCTTATAGGTGTAGGGCCATCTACTGAGCATATGTAGCCTGTCAGTTGTCTTATGACCTAGCCCTCACCGCAAAGAAACTGATCTCATCCCCAGCAGCCATTAGTTGTCCATAACACCTCAGCTAGCAGTGATTCCCTCCCATCCCCATGCTGAGATTTTGTCTAGCATAATCCTGTGCAGGATTGTATGAACAGTAACAGATGCAATATGTTACATGTTAATAATTTTCCTTCTGTGTCCATAAAATATCTTTTTATTACAGACTTCTAGGGCCTTCCCATTTATGATATATCTGACACTCTTTTCCAACTCTCCCTGAGACTTAAGAGGATAAAGAAGAGTAAAGTATATGTATCATTTAGGACTTGGCACTATGTAATCTTCCTTAAGTCTCCCTGGCTCCTTGACTCCTTGGCTCCCTGTGTTTCTGTCTCTGTTTCTCTCTCTGCCTTTGTTTGTATGTCTCTGTTTGTCTCCAGTTCTGTCTCACTCTGGGTTCTCTCTCTTTCTCTCTGTGCTCTGTCTCTCTGTCTCTCTCTCTCTGTGTGTTTCTCACTTGTTCTCTCTCTCTCTCTTCTCTTCTCTTTTTCATTACATTTTTGAGTAATTTTCTTTTGTACAACTCAGTATCTTCCTGTTCCATTATTGGGATTACAACATGCTAACATCAATGAACATATTTTCTTATACACATATTTGTTCCTATGCAAAAATAATATAATTAAATAGGCAATTTTTACATCAAGCACACATTAAACAGAAATGGAAATAATTAATGCTGTGACTGAAATAATTAATAATGAAAGTGCTTATGTTATAATAATATAAATTTTCCATCATAATTACAATATATTGTGACATATTCCAGTACACATTTTAAACTCTGAAAACAAAAGAATTGAAATTAGAATGTATTATATTTATAAGCAGGAAAGTTAAAAAATTATATTTATAAATAAATTGACTCAAAGAAACATCTTGTGTAATGTGGTGAGTAAAATTAGGTATGGAAGAAAAATCAGATTGTATAGTTTTAAAATTCACCAAGATGATACAGTTACACAAAACTACATTGGCAATTAATTTTAAAGAGTATAACTACATCATGAGAAAGCTAAGTTTAAATTTTCAGTAATAATAGCAGGGACCAAAGTACACATTGACATATACATAATAAAAAACTATATTTATAAGTATTAAGAAACATTACAAATATAAGGAAAAACATATGCATGATAAACTATTGTATATTGCTAATAAAATAATACTATGCAATCATTTTTGAAGCTTCAAATGAAAGTTGATATCTCATTTTAGATAAATATGATATTATAAATTTTGGCAATTCACAACTGCATACTATGGCAAAAGTTAAAAGCAAATTCTAATGCTCAGTTTGATGACAGATACTTACACACAGCTCCACATCATTCCAACAAAATGTCACCCTGTGATTAATATAAACTGTTCAGAAAAAAATATAACAAGAACTGAGACAATAAGGCACTTTAAAGAATCAAAATAAGTTCACTTAAAACCACAGAACCTGCCCAAATAAATCATTTGTACTTACCATTAACTATAATATAGTCAGTAACAGGACTGTGTTAGCCTGGTGTATTGGTTACTAGCACTAAATATAGCCTTGTGGCATCAAAATGAGTTAGTGTAGTATTAAGACAAAGAAAAAAAATCCAGGAATTCTCTGTTGCATTAATTTGCAAAAGAATTAGCCTATTTTTGAATTTTCTCTTTGCTTTTTGTTTCTGTCTACCTTTTTGTTTGTGATTTCTGGCTTATTAGCATTAAGTCCCTTGTGTGTGTATCTGATCTGCCACTATTGCCTGTGTCTTTGTGTGAGTTGGGGTCACTATGCCTATCTTATGTCTTAATGTCCTTAACAAAAGGTTTAGGTCTGTATTCATAGATAGCACAGAAAGCTTTGTGTGGATAAAGTATGAAAGTCACTTTACAGAGATCTTTAAAAGAAATTTTTTAAAGGGAGTAACTTATTTACTTCAAATGACCCACAAATCACTGAGTTCTGGAAGTACACCATCATTAAATTATACCTATATCTTTTTAATATTTTTAATATTTATGGGTGATATTAATTGTATAAGATTTTTTCAACCTATTGGCTATTTTCAGCTAATTATTGGTATAATATACAAATGCAAACACACATGCATTACTCTGGGTTAAGAGCATGGAAAAGTATATAATTTAAAGTTAAGACAATGTATTACCTTAGATTGAAAGTTAGTAAGTTTGAAATTCAAGGCCAAAAGGTTGGGTTTCTCACTTAAAGACAGGATAAAACAAAACAAAACCAACCAATCAACCAACCAACCAACCAACCAACCAACCAACCAACCAACCAACCAACCAACCAAAAACAGGCTTAGTACTCAGCAGGCTATCAGTCTTAAGTATTCAATGACTACAGCTTTTACTAAGAAAGTGACTACAAGGTTCAGCAAATAGTTACAAGATTTTTAACCTAAGAGGTATTTAAAAAAAAATAAAAAGTATCCCCACAGGGTGGATAACAGCATAGCTAAGGAAGCATACAGCAACAGCAACAGTGTTTAAAACATTCCCAGGTCAAATGTTAGGTGATTCCTTAGAGGGTCAGTTTGGTTAGCAATATTTCTAATACAACAAGGCAAGGTTTACAGTGAAATCTACCTATGCCAATTGCCATGAGAGCACAGGAGAAAGGTGATGTTCCTAAATTTGGGAAGACAGCAATTGCTTTTCCAATTGAGTGACATTTAGATGAGATTTTTTTTTTTAAAGAGAGACATTAGAAAGTTTGATGAGATCAAATGTAGATGTCAGAAAGAAGAAGAGCAGTCATCACAAAGATGGATGTGAAAAAGGCAGATGTAAAAGTGTTCAGAAAACTGAGACTGGAGTTGTCACATGCCAGGTTGAGGGTCATTTCAAACACCATATTGTGCTCCTATGGATTCTTTGCATCCTTTCTATACAGAAGATTGAGTTTCTCCTTACTTCCTGCTACTTTTGCTGGAACTAAGAACAGTACTATTTAAAATTATGAAATGGTTTTAGAGATATTTTTAATTATGTTTTCATGTATGTGATTCCAGATAAGCACATGTAAGTGCCAGTGCCCTAGAGACCAGAGGCTTTGGATTCCCCTGACATTAGATTTACAGGAAGGTGGAGTAGCTGGGTATCAAACCTGTGTCCTCTATGAGGTTGTTTAACTCATACTCTTTGGAACTTAGCCCTATATATCTACAGACCTTGATTCTGAAAACTTTGCTCTAGTGATTTCAATTGTTCATTATGATATTCTTATATAAAGTCTAAACTATCAATTTCTCACACTTTGCCTATTCAACCAGTGCAGTTACCTAGACTCATGACGTAGTACCTTGGCAAAAACCAAGAACTGAATCATTTGGCAAAGATTATATAGAAAATACAAGAAGCAGCTAGAAGGTTGAAAACTTTTTATTCCAGTGTGTATAAGAGACTAGAGACTTCATCAAAATCACTGTTGTGTGTAGGTGTGCAGATGTTAGCTGTGATTTTGGAATTAATCCAAATTGCAAGAAAATTATGACAACAAAATCAGTTTCATCAGCATAAATATGAAAGAATGCTGAAGTACAGGAGAGACTGACAGCTGTCAGCAGAAGATGTGGAATAAAGGGCATTTCTGTTTTGATCCTACCTATTTTATTGTGAGAAATGTAAAATTATTCAAAGTTTGATTTAAAATACAGTAAGGTCAGATAAAAATGGAAGAACATGAAGAAACAAGAAAGAATGAAGTGTTGCTTGTCTGGCACAAGTTGAGTGTCATCTCAGGAAGTGTGTTTGCAATTCTGCTCCTTCTGCTTTAAAATCTTCAGCCTGAAGCAGGTGGAAAGACATAGAATACAACACACAAGAGATTTAAACTTATTTTCTTTGGTTTATTAATCTGAGCAGAGATATTGTACTTTAGAAAGGCTATTAATACTATTGGATACTTGTGACATTTAAAGGCAGAGTTTTATTAAAATGTTAACACTGCATTTCAATTAGACATTTAGCTCTAGCAAATTATCTATCTCTGACTTTTTTGTCCTAAAAATTAAAATAATTACATTACTTTAAAATTACTGTAGACTAAATATCACATTATATAATGAAGTATTTACATCACACACTATGCTTCTCACATGTTACAAACTCCATCCAATATTAATCATTTTCTCAGTGTAATTTGATAAGCAACAAATTTAGTTTTAGACTTAAAGTATAAATAAAAAGTCTTTAAAATATTGTTAGGATACAGCGAAACTATAGGTAAGCTATTAAAACTGTGTTCAGAGTGAAAAGATGTTTTTTTTTATTAACTATCTTTTATCTTAACAATACCAAGTTCTGCATCATTTAGTAATAGACAATTTAAAGTAAAACCAATTGTGATGAGATCATCTTTAATTTTTAAAAAAATTTGAAAATGATTGTTTGATTTTTAGTTGATTCATTATTGTAACCCAAACAAGAAATCTATTTATGATACATTTTAGTGTTTTCATATGAGGATAATTATCAAAAATCATTTATCAATATTTATGCTGATTCTATTATGGCTATTATGGCTAGGGATAAAATTAATATTTTAATATAAATATCTCTTGAACATAATATATTATGCACATATTAGGAAATAAGATTTATGGATACTATTGAAATCCTTATTTCAGTTTTTAAAGAATCCAGTATCTCATTTTCATAATGGTTGTAGTTTAATATTCTACTCAATCCTATGTAAGACTTCTTTTTTACAAAATACAATCTCATTGCATTTGGAATTTTGTTGTGTAAGTTTTTTGTAATGACCATTTAGTGATTATATCTATACAGTCTGATTTGTCTGTATTCTCCTTATTCATATATTTTTATAAATATTGACAACTTAGATGTATTCTTTTCAGAGGCTTTAGCAAAAAACGATTGATGTTCTCTGTTAATTGTTTAATTTGTTACAGGTTTTCTGCCTTTTCAAATGTCATTTGCACAGTAACTTGTCAGGCATATTCTTCATAGATACTTTCCTTTAATCTGTAGCTTGTTTTTCCTATTTATGTCCTAGTTATGTTTAGTTGGACATTGTATTTCACTTTAATTTCCTTTGCCTCTTTTAATGATTTGATTCTATACAAGTTTGCCTATCCCGATGATACAAAGAAGCCATTATGCATTCTGTTCCAAAATTTCAATTCTTACAGTCTTATACTTGAGCCTTTAATAAATTCTGAGTTTCGTTTCCTACAGGATGGGTGATAGGTCTTTAGTTTCTTTTATCTGGATGGGAACAGATTTTGTTTTGTTTTGTGTGGGTTTTTTTTTTTCTGCACAATTGTTATTTTATCTTTTTAAAGAAGGGTTTACATTTAATTCTCTTAATATATATTTTAAATGGTGTCTTATAATATATAATATATATTTTAAATGGGTGTCTTCTCTTTTCTTCCAGTGGTCTACTGTCACTTTCTATCTATGTACCTGTAATGTTCTATGACTTATAGTTATATTGTATCATAATATGCAATTAGGTTCTCGTGTTCCTCCATTTTGGTTCTCTACACTTGCATTATTTTGTCATTGTCCTTTGTTTTTGTTTTTGTTTTGTTTTGTTTTGTTTTTTTTACTTGTGGTCACACTCTGATGTCTTTTATCTCTCTATGAAGCTTATTACACCCAGATTTCATGGAGAGTATGATATAATAACTGTATATGTTGCTTGGAGAAGCATGAACACTTGAAAATATTGATATTTCTCTAGATCATAAAAATACAACTTCAATTATCTTATTTGTGCCCAACTTCCATCTCATTTTGTTTATAATGATTATGTTTACATTTATATACTTTAGTTATTTGTTCATTTGATCCCTGTATATCTCATAAGGTCTGAAAACTGGACTGCTTATTAATTTTCAAGTAGTTCTAGAAATGTGTGGAGAGCCAAGTCCTAGCAGAAAGTGACTATCATTGCAGCCATCTCGGGCCATATACCCTGACAAGAGACTTGTTTTTCAATAGCCTACAACAGCTGAGCACACTCTGATAAACATTTTGTTTTTCTCAGACATATCTTGTTTTGTTGTTTAGTGTCCACAATTGCAAGGCACACATGACAAAGTGTCTTCAGCTGCATTCCCTGCTTGTACTTTAATACACATGATTTTCTTTCAATAAACAGGACCTGATCAGACATCCTGTCTTGTCTTCATTCTTCTCTTTGTTTCTTGCCCTTCCATTCCTAGTATCTCTCTTGCTAACCCTGTTGACTGACCTGTGGGCCGGGACAGAAATGAACTAGATATCTGCAGCAAAGCTGATCAAACAATGAAATTATTAACTAAATTTTTCTTTAGTTTATTTCTTTTAGTGTACTGTGTGTTGGATATGGTTGCTAAGTTTATCATTCAAATCATGAGGCAACACAATAAAACATCAATAATAGTAAATAGAAAGTTAGAAAAACATGGGTATTATTCATGAAATCTGGCCCTAATTATGAATGAGTTTGAATTAGACAAGTGCCAATAGACTTGAGATTTGAGGATAGTGGAGATAATGAGTTATTATTATTATTGTTATTATTATTATATCATCATCATCATTGTCATCCTCCTCCTTATCATTATTCTTTAATTTATTCACTTTATATCTTGATTGCTGTCCTCCCTCTGCCTCCCTCCCCTGAGAGTCCCTCCCCACATGCCCTCTCTTTCTTCTCTGAGAGAGTAGAGCATCTTCTACCCTGGGTATCCCCCTACCATGGAAAACCAAATATCTGCAGGACTAGGAACTTCTCCCACTGAGGTCACACAAGACAGTTAGGTTAGGAGAACAGATTCCACAGATAGAACCTGTTCCCATTGTTTAGATCCCAAATGGAGACCAAATACATACATCTGTAATGTATGTGCAGGGACCTAGGTCCAGACTGTGAATTGTTTTGGGTTGATGGTTCACTCTCTGAGAGTCCCCAAGGGTCCAGGTTAGTTGACTGTGTTGGTCTTCCTGTGGAGTGCTTATCCACCACTTCAGGGTCCTCAATCGTTCCATCAACTCTTCAATAAGAGTCCTGATGCCCAATGCACATAAAATAAAAATAAAAACAATGACAGTTTTAGTTGTGTATATGTATAAATATGAGACACGCATCTCATGACTTATGATAATTACTAATAAATCCACTAAGTCAGAGGAAACATTGAAATAGTGAATAATGGGCCATGCCTTCTTCTGTGAATGTGGGTTCAAGTCCTGTATTTCATTAAAACATTTTTGTCAACCAGTTATATACTCTTTTTTTTCCATGTGTTTTATTTAAGGCTCCTATTCACAGTATATTTTTGATTTATGATTATAAATCTCAAGGCTAACAACAGCATTTACATAAGCCTGAATTATAAAAGTATCTGCCATGGATTTTCTCCATAAGCCAGAACATAATCGTCTTCCACTTTGTGAACACTAACCATGAACTCAGTACTGTGAGTGGAGACCATTATGTCATGAACAACATTGTCAACACATAAGCTCAAAAGAGTGAAATGTGGCACTGAATATGGGGAACCCTTATTTATAGGCTGAAAAATGAAACACACTACAATGTTGCTTTATTTTATACTAACTAGAAGTATGTGTGTTGGGGCAACACATTTTCCACTGTTCATTCATGTTAGCAGATGACTATCAAAGGGCTCCAGGTATAGATTATGAGATTACAAATATGCTGAGTTCTAAATTAAACTCACAGGCTCCAAAGTTCAGAACCACAGGTGATGGCTGATCTTGGCTATCAACTTGACTTTCTCTGGAATGAGCACAGACCCAAGCTGTTGGCACACACATGAGGGATTTTCTTAATCAGATTGTTTGAAGCTGAATTATTCTCCCTAAACCAGGGCTACACCTTCTGGTGACAGCCCAGATGAAAGGACATGGAAGAAAGAAACTTTGTTTTTTTTTTCCTGCTTGCCCTCAATCTGACTGGCTGGTTATAAGTCTGATTTCTTCAAGGTTCCAAGGTAGACTTAAAAGCATCAGCTCTCCAGGAATTATCCCAGACTCCAGCACCAAACAGCAGAGATATCCAACCTCTTGTACATAACTGGTTCCTCTACCTTTCTGTTGTGAGATAGACATTTTGGGTCTACTTGTATCACACACACACACACACACACACACACACACACACACATACATATACATACATATACATATACATATACATATACATATACATATACATATACATATACTACATATACATATACATATACATATACATATACATATACATATACAT
>JANHMN010000011.1:61818441-61862692 GCA_030674055.1 Rhabdomys pumilio
TGTGTATGTGTATGTGTATGTGTATGTGTATGTGTATGTGTATGTGTATATGTATATACCTGTATGGCAGTTTAACAACCTCCCTGTTAGTAGCTATTAATATTTATTCATCCTATCAGTTCTGTTCTTTTACAGAACCTTGACTAATAACACAATGCAGTACTTGGGGAAATGAATCTCACACATCATTGAACCACAAACACTAATTTTTAGTATTACCTGGAATGTGATGTTCTATTACAAAAGGCATTGCTTGCTGGAGCCACTTAATAACAGAGTGAAAATACAACCAAAAGACACTCAAAGCTGTGTGTGAGGAGTACTGGAGAAGCCAAGAATGTTTCACACTTACAAAGAATTTATTGCTTTCTTTACAAATAAATACCATATGGATCTTTAAGAGAGAGAGAGAGAGAGAGAGAGAGAGAGAGTCCTGATGCTTCATCCAATGATGTCTGGATCTCTGTCTCTGCATCCAGTTCAATCAGTTGCATGGTGGAATTTCTCAGAGGACAGCCATGCTAGGCTCTTGTCTGCAAGTATAACAGAATATCTTTAGTAATGTCAAACATTGGTGCTTGCCCATGGGATGGGTCTCTTGTTGGGCCAGTTTTGCTTTGCCATTCCTTTAGTCTTTGCTCCATCACCGGTCCGTGCATATTTTGTAGGCAGAAAAAAGTTAGGTCAAAAGTTTTGTGGGTGGGTTGATATTCCTATCATTAATTCTAACCACCCAAAGGTTTAATTTCTGTCATCTATTCTAGCTTCATATTTTTAAGGAGTCTACACCCTCTTTCATATGACAAAGTGTAGTCAAGTTTTTCTCCATACATTCTAGAAGTTGATATCTTTAAAAGTTAAGTGAATTAAAATCAATGCCTTTATTAGAAAATTATTTTAGTGTTCTGAAACATGGTATTTCTGTGTAGCCTTCAGTGTTCTGGAATTCACACATAATATTACAGTTCTGTAATTTGATTTTCTTGTGGGACTCCTAACAGTGGGAGCAGGGGACTATCTCTGACTCTGTTCCCTGCCTTTGCAAGCCTTTCCTTCTTCTGCATTGCCTCTTGTAGATTTAATAGGAAAGGAGATTCCTAGTTTTACTGTAACATGTTATGCCCTGGCTGGTGGATATCCAAGAGAGGCTTGCATTTTTCTGAGAGAAATGGAGGAGGAATAGATTGAGGTAGGAGAAAAGAGGAAAAGTGAGTGAGAGAAGGGAAAGGAGAGGAACGATTTGGATGTATAAACAAACAAACAAGCAAACAAACAAATAAATAAGGCAGTAAGAAAGAACAACTAAAATATTATTTTAAATTTCATCAGCTTTTTATTTTCTTAATTCTTTATATAGTGACAATATTCTATACTAAAATACAACTAGAAAAGTTTTCTGACAGGTGAAACAGATTTCTTAAAAGGCTTTCCTTCTAAGTGTGAAATAAATACACTGCAAACAATAATCTTTGGTGACTGGTAAGTGTAATGGGTAAATAGCATTTTCATTCATACATTTAGTTACCGTCAGAGTTCAACTTCCAACATTTGAACAAACTTTTGTCGTTTAATTGATATTTACTTTGGAAACATCAAACACAGCTCATTCCCCAAATCAGACACTTTCCCCAAAGGTTGTATTTCTGTAATCAAAATAAAGTTATCGTGACAAAAATAATAGTAAGAAAAAGGCAAAAGGTATTTCCCTGTAAATTAACTAAAGAAGTTCAATTATATTCAATGCAAATTTCTTCACTCATTTGTTAGCTAGTTTTTTTTTTTTTTTTTTTTTTTTACTTTTTATAAATTGAACTGTATTTTAGATTTGGTCTTTTAATACTATGTTAATAATATTTCAGTTCACACACATCCTAATAGATTCTTTTTAGAAAAATTCTTGGTATTTATTTTAAAAATAATCAGTGCTTCCTGGGATCTTATTGAAGGTTTATAGAAAGCACAGACACAGGAACCATGAGGATTCCATAGAAGCAAACCACTCAATGTGTATGCTCATATTTCATCTTCATAAATCATATGTATCTTCTGGTGAATAGTTGAGTTAAATTATTTTTCTACTGTTTGTAAGCAATTTTATTACACACATTTTCTTTATTTACTCTACATTATTTAATGCAAATAACATAATCTAATTTTCATATGCAATGTTTAAGACTATATCTAAAACAAATTGAAAGCAAAGCACTAATAAAGCTGTATAAATGAATGTGTTGTTTCCAGAATGTCCATCCAATCAAAACACATAGAGGTACATCAATAAGTTTCAAGTTTCTTCATGGTTTACTGAGACAAACCAATTTTCTTATCCTGGCTACAGGAGGACTAGAACATTGGTTTCATGGTGTGGTTTACATAATCACAACCTTTTATACTTAGAACAGGATTTGGAGACCAGGCATAACATTAGTGCAGATTTTCTTTGCTATAAACCATTTTAAAGTGAAACACCCAGTGAAGTTGTTGTTACTGGTTGTCAAGGATCATAATGATCTCACGGAGGCTGACTTGCCCTTCATGTTGTACTTAAGAGGCTAAGTAACTAAATACATGACAAAATTGGAATTATTCCAAGAGAGCCAAGTAGAAAGCGAACCTGAAGGAAAATTAAGAATTAAATATCATATGTATGCATTGTGACTCTCATTGCTGATACACACTAAATGTCATACTCAGTGAAGTATGAAACATATCTAAATGAAAGCCTAAATGTAACCACAGCTAAATGCATCTCCTTTTCCACAAGAAAATTTTTTTCTTCATCAAATTTTACATAAATTAAAGTCTAGGAAGTGTTTAAAAGCTTATTATTTTAATTCTTTCACCGTGATTGCTTTCCAAGTCTGAGTATTTTTATTCACCAAGAATTCAGATTACATCAGCATGACTAAGTATAATAAAATTTTTCATATTAATGCAGGTTAGAGCACTTTTATTAGCACAGAGCGACATGTAGAGATGATCAGATGCAACAAATGTATTATTTCTTCATTTTATTGATTGAAATACACTAGAGGGACCTTCCCAAAGAGAGGAAGCTCTGCACATAAGACACTGAATGAAATCCTTCTTTTGTCTAATCCTCAGTTGGTTCCTATACCAATGAATAAGTAATTGAACTAAATATTATCTGCAAAACAAAAACAAAACAAAACAAAAAACCACCAAAAAACAACAACAACATAAATAACAATCTACTGACATTATACACAGAAAAGCTTTTAAGGTCCGGGATGTTTACTGCCTTTGTGACATAGGAGCTGCACTTTGCAGTACTGTATAATAAGAGAAATTTTCAAGTTGAGAAAACCCAGATTGGATTGATGCAATGAGCAAATTCTAAATAACAATCAGATAAGCTGGGAACACTATGACTGACTAAATGGTGTTTCCCAAACTTGTGACACATACATGAAGTTGGTTCAAGCTGTTAGAAAGCTGTACCATGCTAAACAAATGAAACCAAATCTAAAAATGAAATCTGTGAGTCATTCCACGGAATGTATTGGGAGTAGAGTATTGTGTTCCAATTTATAGATGCTAAGATTTGTAAAAGAAAGACTATAAGCAATGATTTTTTTTAATAATTTACTTTCAGTTAAATGAATAATCATATTGACTTTTGTACTGTAAAGAAAAAATGGATTCCAAATATCTATTTTTAAGATTTTCAAAATATATTTTATTACAAATAATAACTAAGACTAGTGATATCTGTATGATTTTTTTTACTTCTAGCCATCTATACCACTAACATAGTAGAATTGCCAAATATCTTAATTCCTATATCACTATCAACTAACCTTTAATTAATATTTCCATTAATAGAAACTGAAAGAGGGTGAAATATATAATGATGATGTGCTTGAAAATATTCAGTAAATAGAAATAACCACAACATACATTAAAACTGAAATGTTATATAAAATTAAATGTGATATTTTTCCACACTTATTGTAATTTTAAGAATTTTTAAGTTATTTGTATATGCATTTTATTTTAGGCACATGGGTATTTTGTTTATATGTAATTATTTCAATCCAGTAATAATTCACTGAAGGTTAATTAAATATGATAGCAGTAGGTTATTTAGTGTGAGAAACTTGTTAGGTAAGGTCTACAGAAAGATGTTATATATGATTCTGCTAGTCAATCATTTTGCATTTACACTTGTGTGTATAATATTGCTGTCATTGTCAAAATTAGCCAACTCAAGTTGGGCAAAATCACGGCACAAAGATGGGAAGTTGTACATGAAAACCCATACCTTCACCTGGAGCTGCTCGAGACTGGTAGCACCAAGGAGAGGAGAGATAGTTTTCTCTAACAGTGTAGCTGCAGTAACTCAAGCACATTCTAGTGGATGCTCACACAACTAATATTTGATCAGCACAAAGTGGTGTTGATGAGAAAAAAAAGGCCCTAAGTGGGGTAGGAAGAAAGAAAAATGAAAGTGGATTCAAGATGAATTGAGGAAGGGTTAAGAAGTATGATCAAAACAGGTTGTATAAAAACTTCATAGACCTAGTAAAATATATATATTTTTAAATTTACACAATTGAAAGACTAATGAAAAACATAAATTAAAATCAAAGGACAGCAGAAATATTTGCAGAAATTTTTTTTTCCAAGTGCAGTGTCCAATATCAGGCTATGTACTTTAACAACCTACTAAAATGCCACTACACTTCTAGATTATGTAGGAGAAAAAGGAGGAATTCTAAGATGATTAGCTACCTATAAATCTTCCTGGACCTAGAAGAAAATGATAGAAATTATTGATTTAACGACTAAAATTTTTATAGAAAAAAACAAAGTAAAATCTGGAAAAAGCAGGAATTACATTCAAATCTGATGGAACAAAAACCCACAAGCAGAATGCCTGTGCTATCAGGTGCTGTGCAGGACTCTTCTGCACCATAGAATGCTGCCCTTGACCATCTCTTTATACAACCAAAAGACAGGTACCCTGGATGTACCTGCCCAGATCTAATTCATAAAAATATTCTCATGACACATGTAATTACTGTACACCTAAATGCATTGTCTACATTGGCTATAAGAACTTTAATTTATGAAGTGTGTGGGACATAAACATTTAGTCTATAGAAGAAAAACTATCTGCAACTGGTTAAATAGTTTATTATTTTGAGGTTTTGCAAACCATAGTAGGGCTTTGTAAAACCATTGTCTTGTCATTATAGAAAAATATTACTAGGTAAAAATTTATCATAGAAGAAGCTACAAAAAAAACCCAAAGGCTTACCTAAAATGGAAGAATTATTACAAAATGTTTGGCTTTGTCATGAAAACTGGATACACAACAGATGGAAAATGACATGACACTTTTCAAGTTCTGGAAATAAAACCAAAAGAAAACAAGTGATCAAGTGAGAAAGTGTGTTTCTTAAAAAATGTCGGTCAGGAACAATAGTGAAGTTAACAATTCCAAGTAAACAAAAGTAGAGTTTTCATAGCCGCTCTATAGATGGATTAAAAAGTGTCTTTTAAAGGTGATTTTTAAACAAACCTTTGAAATATTGATGGATCAAACAAGGAACAATGACTTATGTATTTTTAATATATTTAATACTTCAAATTGTTACCTTATAAAAATTTTAAAAACTGAATTTTAATAGATTATTAATGTTTATTTATCTATATTTATGTATAGCATATGTGCCTGTTTGACTCTCTGTATACATGGTACATGGGTATACCAGAAGACATTGTAAGACATTCTGAAAGCACCATAATTTAGAGTTTTGAGCAATTAGTTACAGATTTTGGAAAACAAACTCAAGTTCTCTGCCAATGCAGCATGACTTACAAAGTGACTAGTCATCATTCTAAGTCCATGATAGATGCTTAAACATCTATAGATAATATTCGATTGAACTTACATAGACTTGTAATAACTTAAATGAGGGTAGCCTTCTATAGTTTACTTGACCTGAAAAGATATATTTATATAATAGATAGGTAAATAGGTAAATCAGTACTTAGGTACATAGGTAGGCAGAAAGAAAGAGAGAAAGAGAGAAAGAAAGAAAGAAAGAAAGAAAGAAAGAAAGATTGATATAGATATATAGATATATATAGATGGATAGATAGTTAAATATATGATAAATAAATATATGATTGATGACATATAGGTAATTCAATTTTTTGTAACGTCATATAAAAAAAGCCACTATAACTATCAGTATTAAATATTTTATAAAAATCTCAGAGATTCCCTAAAATATACACACTGAAGTAGTACATGGGTTAAGAAAATTCAGTTTCAAAGTCACTGTGATTTTGATTAAGTAACATGACTGAGATTATAAAATATTGGATGTGGAGAATAAAATACAGATTATTAAATGGTAGCAGACAGTGGGGGCCAGGTGTGAAATGAGAGCACACATATTTACAAAGCTGGAACATGGTAACTATGTAATGATACATAAATTCTTGGAGTATATATGATTTTATGCATATAATGAAGTCATTATATATTGAATATATATGTTGAAGTCATATATTCATATAATCTGTTCAAAATCTTTATGCATCCTATGACTTGTTGCAAAACCAATTTCTTGAATTTTATGTTATTTTTTAGTTATATTAAAGGATATTTCAGCAAGAAGTTATATGAAAACTGCATTAATTGTCCTCTGTTATTTTTACATCTCCTATAAAGATGTCTATTTTACTTAATAAAAGCCCTTAGACAACTATGTTCAGATAAAGATTCTGCTTATGTAACTTTGAAAGTATTGAAAGGTTGGCATAGTGATGTATTAACATGACTTACTGACAAAGTTTAAAAGATACTGAGTCTCACACAAACCACTACGAAGGGGATGATTTAATGTCCATGTTCACAGAGAAACGTAAGGAAACCAAAGCATGTTGTTACTCTATTTCAGAAAACTGCTTACACTTTTGTGTCACTGCTGGAGTGTCGGAAAAGCTCAGGCAGGTGTAATGCAGACATGAGTGCTGGGCTTGTGAGATGCCAACATGCCATTGAGGGGAGGTGAAACATATTCTAAGATGGGACAAACTCCTGTGTATCTAGATACCACTGAGGACGGAGAGGAGTTGAAAACAGGCCAGGAGTGTGGAGATGACTTCTACAGGAGATTTATTAATGTATCTGTATGACTAATGCTTCCTCCAACAGCAGTCCTTGATGAAGAAGACAGTTCCAACTGTTTATTAATAACAGAATTATATGGATATAATTCACTCAGGGTTTATCAGAGATAAATTACCTTTAGCTGAAAAGGATATCCAGGAAGGGTAGCTCATTTTACAGACACCTAGGGTCTATCTAGATACCTCATTAGCTTCTCTGATTAAGACTGGCAGTTGACTTAATCTATGAGTATAATGATAAGTAATTGAGGATAGTTTAATATTATGTCTATTTAGTGGAATATTAGCAGTTCTTTCTCACATCGGGCTTATAAGTTTCTGCTCAAATATTCTGGTCTCAGTTAACAGTAGCAAACATGACTCTTCTGGAATAGGCCTAAAAGAAAAACAGAATATAACTTGAAACTTCCAAGACATATCTTTGTTTCCAATGGAGATTCTTTGTAAGGCTAGTCATTATTACAGAAATGCCACTGTTTAAATCTGTGAAACTTTGTAGAATATTTCTCTTCTATAGTAGCATCACTTGCCCCGTACCAAAAAATCAAAGCAGTAGTGATACATATTTCAGATTTGTATCTGGTAGATTTCTAAGTTTCATATCAGTCAAGCATATGGTATCTTCAGCAGTAGAGTCTTACTATAAAATTCAGTAATGTGACCACTGTTAGAATCCCAGGCTCCAGTTGATGGTCCTGTACCTACGCGTATACAGTCAACACTAGTAAGAATTAGTGGATTTAAAAAGCAATCATGGTTAGAAAAGTCATGTAGTCATAAGGACACAGAAGTAGTTGGAGGGCAGAAGCTAACTTAAACATGTATGAAACTCTCAAAGAACAAAACAGAGATACTAATATAAAACAACAAAAGAACAGTTATACAATTGAAATATATACTGGGAAACATACTACAAGGGACAAGATTGTTTCATTTTGAAATTACAGGGTGATAGTGGAGTTTTTCTCGATGGTGCTGCAGAAATTCGTCATTACAAATAAAAATTATAATGGTATATCAACTTCGTGAAGTTCATGATAAGTTTGACACAATTTATGATCCAGATTTTCAATATCAACTGAAATATTTTAGACTGTGTAGCCATGAGGTGAGTTCCAGATTGAATCTAATGTGGAATTTTAGACCAGCACATAATATTTAGTAGACAATAATGGTAACAGGTACATGTGCACAAAACCTCACTGATCTACAAATTCAGCTCTGGAGATAAAACATTTAAATGTAAAAAAGCCTCTATAAATATTTTAATATAATATAATTCTAAGATTGTTAAGATAATTTATTGAACAAGATATTCTTACAAAAAAAAAACAGACTAAAATTATAAAAAACATTCTAAGAGCAAATATATCAAATGTTGAAGCAACAAAAATTCTAAAAATGAAATGGAAAATAGCATTTATTAATAACCTCAAATACACTCTTGGAATTAAGATTAAATAAAATGTCATTTAAAAAGCGTTAACATGAATATTGCTTTAGTTATATTGATTAGAAGATAAGACCTAAGTTTATAAATACACAGCAGGAAGTGCATGCCTGTGTGCTACATCTGTATTGAAAACTTCAAAACAACAAGAACAAACATAATCTCAGAGACAGTAGAAATAATTTATGATATACACACATATTAAAAGCATATTTTAAAGCAACGGGAGAATACCCTTGTGGTCTGTACTAAGTTAATATAAAATACACTCACACAAATTCTCCTATTTCTTTCTCTCTTTCTCTAGAAAATTAAATGAACTGAAGATTTTTGGATAGTGAAAGCAATATAGAAATATAATAATCATTTTAAACCTCACTCTTAAGTGTAAATATTAATAGTAAGAAAGATACAGTAAATGGCATGATGTTTTTAAATTTCAAAGCCCAATAAAATTATGATGCATATTCTAATATTTTATATAATTAATTTTTCAAAGAATTACAAAGTAATGAACATAAATTTTAACTCAAAATACAGAAATTTCAGAATAATAATTTTACTTACAATTATATATTTTCACAAGGAATTAAAGTGTAATTAAAAAAATTAAACAGATTTTTTTATTTTTGCTTGTATAAATTTTTTGTATTGTATTTACTTTTTAAATAAATTAAATTAAATTTTTGCTTGTATTTACTTTTCCTTTAAAAATATTACCTTCTCAAAGTGACGTGTTAGGAATTATTTTTGTCAATAGTTTGGAATAGAGTGTTGGAGTCATTTAATAATTTGTGCATAAAGTGTTTTATGTCTAATCTAAGAAAACATATCATTTGTCACTATTGGAATGGAATAGCATAGTAAACCTATCTATCTGTTTTTCTTTCCTATTTTGTTCAGTGTGTGTGTGTGTGTGTATAACATCTTTTATTCTTATTAACATTTTTAAAAACTGGATTTACTTTAGTGTAATTCATATTACATTTTTTGAAACACTGCAAGATGCCATGCCACCTGCTTCATAATGAAGGAAAGAAAATTATAATTCACATAATTCTATAGTGTTCTATATTAAGATATGAAAATGGAGCTCTGTGTTAGTTAGATTTTTGTCTACACAAGTGTAGCAATCACTTGTTTTCAGAGAGTCTCTGAAGATGTACATATTGATTTAGTCACAGGAAATTTGACATGCTAAGTTTAGATTCACGTGTAAGGTATCAAGACCTCATCAAAGTAAATAAAACCCATAAAGAATCTAATGATAAAACGATTGCTCATCAGAAAAGTCAGAGCTATGTCAGTTCTCAGGGGTGAACCTGAATATCCAGATATGGGAGGGACAAAAGGAGGTATCTCATGTAGCAAAGATGCCTCCCAAAAACAACTCAAAATGTCAGTATATCAGAACAACATTTGGAGTCTTTCTCACTTGTTTTTTGTTTGTTTTGTTTTGTTTTGTTTTGTTTTGTTTTGTTTTGTTTTGTCTTATCCTAGGGTTCATAGATCTCTTTGAAACTAAACCAAAAAAAAAAAAATCCTATTTTTCTATGTCTTCATGTGTAGTTTCTGATCAACAACTCTCAAAGAATTCTCATGTGTCTAATGAAAAGTAATTTTGTTTGTGAACCAGAATATTCAAAGGAAAAGGTGCAATGTGGTGAAGAGCATGTTTTCTCGCCTTTGTTCCTTCCTACCTCAGGTTAATAGATGCAAGTAACTTTTTCTAACTGTTTTCTTTGTCTTCTGAAACATTTTTATTTTAGGAAGACACACAGCAGCTTTGCTGAGAGTATTTGAAAACCCAATTTTCATCTCTGTTTTAATAACCGAAAACTTAGCTACTTGAATATATGAAATAAATCTTAAGAAATAATGAAGCATATTTTACCACACTACAGTCTGTGTATTCAACTCAGCAGAAGCAATCGGGTTGCAGCTGCTATGATTTTAAAGGGAGGGTTTTATGCCATCATCGCTTACATTTAGAAACATGAATATTAGCTGAGAAATCATGTCACTTTATTTACTTCGCCCAACTTTTCCTTTGAATGTCAAAGTATACTGCTGAGAGGAGAGCTTTAAGTTACTGGATCACCAGTTTACTCATAACAAAACTCAGTTTATACATAGATATGTTTCAACAACATATGTTTAAATTAAAAATTGTCATAACTTAAATTTGAATACAGAAAATCATGATTAACATTATATGGATATTTGTTAGAGGAGATGTAAAATCATACCTACTTAAAATTTCAAAACCTAGAGTGTCTTCATATTTCCCCTGGAACCTCCAGCCATCACAGGTGCCTGGCATGTCCTAGAGATTACTCTGTACCCCACACCATCAATTTCCCTTCTCTTTCCCCTGCTCTCCCTATATCTGATCACCTCCCTGCCCTTCTCCCCTCCATGTCCCTCCTGCTACCTAGTTCACACCTTCCATCGACCTTGGATATCTGGTTTGTAGCCTTTTATGAGAAAGACTGAGCCGTCCTCCTTTGAATTCTCCTTGTTAAATGGTTTCTTTCGGTCTGTTGATTATAGCATGATTATCCTGTAGTTTATGGATAATATCTACTTATACCTGAGTACATACCATGCACATACTGTTGAGTCTAGGTTATCTTATTTGGGATTATATTTTCTACTTCAACCCATTGGCCTGTGAAATTCATGATGTGCTTGTTTTTAACTGCTGAGTAGTATTTCATTGTGTAATTGAACCAAAATTTATTTATCCATTTTTCAGTTAAGGGACGTCTGGGTTGTTTCAAATTTCTGGCTGTTACGAATAAGGTTCTATGAACAAGTCTTCATATGAATAAGTGTCCTCTGTGGGATGGTGGAGCATCTTTTTGGTATATGCCCAGAAGTGGTGTTGCTGGGTCTTGAAGTAGAACAATTCCAAATCTTCCGAAAAATTATCAAATTAATTTCCAGAGTGGTTATATTAGTTTGTACTCTCAGCAGCAATGAAGAAGTGATCTCTTACATTAAAATCGTGCCAGCATATGCTGTTTGTTCAGTTTTTTATCTTATTCTGATGGATGTAAGATGGAATCTCAGAATCATTTTGAACTGCATGTCCCTGATGACTAAAATTGCTGAATATTTCTCTGGGTGCTTCTTGCCTACTTGAGATCCCTCTGTGGAGAATTCTCTGTTTAGCTCTGTACTCCATTATCTAGGCTTGGTTATTTTGTTTGTTGATGTAAAACTTCTTAAGTTCTTCATATATTTTGGATAATAGCCCTCAGTCAGATGTAGGTCTTATGAAGATCTTTTCTCAATTTGTAGCCTGTTGTTTTAGGGGTACATGACATTGACTCTTGCTGAGACTCTTAGCAGTGGGGGATATGGACCCAGAAATGACCCCTTCCTCTAGACAGGTAGGACTCCCAGTGGAGGAATATGGATAGTAACAAAACCACAACATTTTGTACCCAAAATGTGTCCTGCCTGTAAGAAGTACAGGGACAAAGTTAAAGCAGAAACATGGGGTACAGCCAACCCATGACTGAAGCAAACTGAGACCCATCTCATAAGCAAGAACCAATCCCTGACACTGTTAATGATACTCTGTTATGCTTGCAGACAGGAACCTAGCATAATTGTTCTCTGAAGAGCCTCCACCAAGAAGTCAATGAAAAGAGATGCAGAGATCCATACCCAAATATTGGGTGGATCTTGAAAATTAGATCTTTTCTTGTTCTAAAATACTCAATTTCTTGCTATCCATAGCAAGTGTAATAATTTTATTGATGTACTCAAGAGCCTTTGAGACACACTTCCCCATGTAGCATGTCTTATTATTGTCACACAGTTTCAAAGACTCACAGATGCCAAAGGAGGCACCACTAAAACATGGTGGCTTAGAAGAGACCTTCTGATGTGTAGAGATCAACCCTCAACAGTGGGATTTGCATGAAGGTCAAAGAGCTCTCTAGCATAGATCTTGAGTATAGAACTTCTAGCCATGGGATTATTGTACCCAAAAGAACAGATATTTCTAATTGATTTTTATTCATTTTCAGAGAATTCATCATTAATGAATAACTAAACAAGACATTATAAAATGAAAATAAATCAATCTATATCAAAATAAATACCTTTCATTATTAATGATGCATTTAGATCTGCTATATAATAATATGCTGTATACATTTTATGAATTACATAGTAATTTAGAATGGAAAGTAATTGTGCTTTTAAGTAGAAGAGGATATTATTTTATAACATTAACATCTAGATCAAAACATAGAAATGCTTTAGTAGAATTGAGTTTTGGTGGCTTAGACTTCTAATAAATCAAGATGGTGTTTGTCTACCCCATAAAGTATTTTTGCTGTTGATTCCTTTCTGCTTCTAAAAAAAAATCAGAACTTGCAGTCAGTTTATAAGTTCCATCACAGATGCTAGTAATAACTTGCAATAAGGACAGATTGATGATAATTATCACTATATCTCTGTAGTACTATTATTATTAATAATGATGATCCAAATTGGAAGCCTTTTGAATATGAGTAAGTGGTTTTCAAAAATGAAATTTCAACCTGATGAACGCACATATAATCACCTATATTTATGGTTTGTCTCTAGGGAGGGGAACATAGAATTAAGAGAATGTATTCATTTGATTTTCAGTATATGAGCTTATTTGAAATAGCAGCACTTATGAAATGAAATGATTAACCCAATCAAATATTAAAATTTGCTTTTAAGAAAGAAATGACTAAGAATAAATTATCTTAACCTATGGTACTGATTATTAGTGAGTGATGAATATTATAATTTTCTTATTTTGTACTTGCTTTTACAAAAAGTAAAACTTAAGACTCTGAAGACCTTCCAGAATTTATTTTTTTTGGGGGGTGGAATCAGCACATAAATATTAGAGATAGCATCTAGTCTCTGTGTGCTACAACACCAACTTTCTAGGCAAGATGGACCCACTGATGCAATAGAGACACCTCAGTCATGAAATAACCAGTGTTTGCTGAATGAATTCAAGGCTAGGTTTATAGCAGTAAGTTTATACTTGGTAAAAAGCTATGGCTGAAGAGGTCATAGATGATAGTGGAGAAACTACTGTTCTTTTGTCAAGTGTTAATATTGTCAATACTGTCTAGTAATTTATAATTATATACATAGATTTATGCTTCTCTCAGTTTTGGTTCCCAGTGCATAGAATCAATGACTGAATATTCACTCACTCATGAGTGGATCATTTACACTACTTTTTTCCCCCAAATGAGGCACGAGGAAAATTATGCAAAAGGGAGAGGAAATTAGGTACATGTAGAATATAGAAAGGAATTGTATAAATTTCTGTCTTTTGGCTATAGTATAGACGTTGTATACAAAAACTCATGGCAGCTGTAGTCAAATATATAAGACTTCCCGAAGAAGAACATAGTCAAACTCTAGTAATGATGCAAGCAGGAGTGCTTGCAGAGATTCACTCCTACCTGTGTAGCAACTGACTGTCTGATGAGATGAGAGAAGCAACCTTTGGAGGAGCCTGTGACCACTGCAAAACATCCACGCACAATTATATGTCCTCACATCTGTTCATACATGGAAACTACTACTGGACTCTGTATATTTTAACAAAAAAGTAGATATAAAATTGGGAAGCAGATGTTTTGGTAAGAGGATATTAGTGGAATATTAATCAAAATACATTTCTAGAAATAAATAGAGAAATGATTTGATTTTTGAAAAGAAGCCTCAAAGGAAAGTTGATTGTGAGGTAAGAAAGAAGAAATAATTAACAATATTACTCTAAAAACAATCTAAAAAAAGAAACATGAGTTTATTGGGACTGTGTTCCATGTTTTGTTGAATCTTCCTTCTTTACTGTAAACTATGAATAAAGAAAATTGAAGCATTCACTATGTATTCAATATTTGCCTTATTTGAATCTTTAAATAAAATATTCCAAATTAATAAACTCCACTAATTTTTTTTGTCTTTGAGTTTTGTATTATAATTTATATATACCATTGGAAATAAGAAAAAAATATTACTGGAATAGATTTGAAGTGACTTGACTTATCAGCATGAAGGTAAACTATAATTTAGATAAAAGTTATCTATGTAAATGACACATACGTAAAGTAGAATATTTATTGAGGACTTGTTTACTTCTAATGGTAAGACATGAGCAACCATCTGTTTAACTTACATAAAGCATAGAAGACAGATAAAATAATCCTTTCTATTCCAACTTGGTGAACCATTGAATATTATGGAAGTGATTATAGTAACACTTAGGAAAGAAAATGCAGAGGAGCATGGGTGACTCCAAAGAAAGGAATGATGGGGAAAACATCACTTTCTCTTGACCCCACAGAAATTTCATCATGGAATGCAACTTCAGATCTACTTCCCATACTTGTATGTACCAGCACACAAAGCATCATGCAGAGATTGAGTAAGAGAATAAAGATTTAGTCACAGAGAAGGTTCTTAAATATCCCTTCAATAAGCTGTGTTAATAACTGAACTGAAATTTCCATACATTCAGCTATCATTGCACCATGTTCATTTTATTTCCAGTGCTACTGGATAAGTGTTTCTATAATTCAGCATAACAATTTCTCTTTCATGATGGTTGTAGTCTTTAGTCATGTCGTACCCAGAAGTCATCAGTCTACTCCAAGTACAGATATGTTCTATTGCTATCTATCTCTGTACTATACCAGATACCCTAAGTTTTCTTTTAATACATATAACATAGTATAACAATGTTGTGGGTTTGGTCTAATGTTCATATTATTTTAATCTGAGTTTCCAAAATTGCAAGAGAATTCATACATCTGCATGACACTTAAGGAAGACTGCTCTCAGTTGGTTTTAATTGTTAAATAACATTTCAGGTGGTCAGTGACTGGGCAGGGAGAAAGAGGCTGAACGTTTAAGATTCTTAGGCAAGGGATCTAGGTAGGAGGAAGGAAAGAACAGCCATTCTGGTGAAGAAGGAGACATCATGCCTGAAAGGTACAGGACAGAGCATAGTTGCCATGTAGACGATGGGGATTGCTGCCCAAGAGTGTTGTACATATGGGTCTAAGTCAGCAAAGATGGAATATATAAATGTTAATGTGTTATAACTCAGGATTATTGGAGGAGAGTAAGTTAGCCACATGGAAGTTAAGAAGTAGCTCAGCCATTGAATGGTTAGAGGCATATCAAAATATAAATGTTCTCTGTGGGAATATAAATGCTCTCATTTGGGAATATAAAGTATTGGGGTTGGTAGCAATAACATGCAGCCACTGCCAGCATCAATTGTATACTGCTACAAAACAGATTGTTAATTCTTCTAGATCAGTATATATATATATATATATATATATATATATATATATATATATATATAATTTATGGAATAATCCATATCATGAGACCTTCACTAGCACTACCCAGTTCTCTTCTAAAGGACGTTTTATAGATGCCCTATCTCAGTAGTCATATTTACAATGAGTAAATGGTTGCTTGATTTTTGACAGGTCAAGGGATATATACCTAATATAGTTTTTCCATTAACATGCATATCTTGAACTGGAAAATTGCTCTCAGAGAACAGGAATCTTTGAGCAGACCTCCCAATTTCAAGGGTATTAAGTCACTGATTGGAAAGCTCTATAAGCAGAGAGACGGCTCAATATTGTTTTCATACATTTTGTCAATGGTTATAGGCAGGCATCATTGTCTTTCATTAAATGAGTACACCTTTTGGAGTAGAAAGTTTCACTGTTGTCCCTATGCTTAAAGTATTCCTGTAAAGTCATGTGGCATTGTTTTACTGATATTACTGTGTTCTAATGTGTTATGTTTATGCTTTCCAGTCTCATGGTCACAGACCAAATTCTGTAGCCTTTTAACATGGTACTTTAAATTTGAGGACACACTTTCCATCACTTTATTTCTTATTTAGGTTTGCTTTTTAGGCTTGCATAGTTTCTGGCTTTAATTATAGTAAAAATAAGTGACTGTCAGCATATTAACTAGTATGTTCTAAGGATATGTTTGTCCACTTGGACACAGCTGAGACCCGATTATGATTGAATAGTCATTGATTAAAGAATAATAAGACTGCTTGGCTTATATCTAACATGACATTATAAAGCCAATGGCTCATATTCATGGGGGTGGGGAATGGTCACAGAATTCTTACAGCTGTCTGTATGAAGGTGGAGGTAAGCTTTGAATTCTGCAGCTACACAATGAATGCTTGAAGAGCTATAAAGAACTCTAGGTGGCCAAAAAGATTTACCCCTAGAAATTTCAGAGGGAACATAGTCCTGCTGTGAGTTTTATTTTAAAGTTCTGGCATTCAGAACGGTGAGACATAAGACTCTATTGTATTAATCTGAGCTCCTCAGGAGCTGATACAAAAGCAATGTGATGTGATTGATACCAGATATGAGAATATGTTTCTGAATAGACATCATCACTTGAAACAGACTTCTTGCTCTTGTCAGGACAGAATCAGTCTTCTACACTTATGTTGAATATATTCATAATTTCTGTCCTTTAATGTCATCTACCTATTTATTTCCCATGAATCATACTGTCACATTAAATATTATGCTTATTTTTTAAGAAATTGTGATAGACTACACGAATGTACATGTTACACTACTAGTGACATAAATACTCTCCATTTACCTCATCACTGTGACACTGTGTCATTGTTCATATGTTTTTCTAGTTGCTGTGGTGCTAGAAAATTCATATATTTTGGTTTTAAAGTTCATTTTCATAATTAACTGTGATGTAGAGCATCATTTTGTGAACTAATTTATGTATTCATTCTTTGACAAAGTGTATCAAAATCAAGTACAGTTTCTATGTTATTTTCTTAATGGTTGTTCTGCAATTTAAATGATCACAATAAACTTAAGATCAAAGTTGTTTGCTTTAACAACAGATTTTGATTTGTTATGAAAAAATTCCATTATTTTCACCTTTATTATATATTAGATATATGTCTATCTGATGTTATTAATAAAACTTTTTAACTGAAACATTTTATTTTTATTTGGTTATTTTTTATCAAATATTGTTCAAGTTCTTCATTTCATTTTCTCACCAAATACCTTTCTTTTTTCAAGTTGCTATCCTACTTTCATGCTTCTTTTTTACTGAGACACAGTGTGTCTAAATAGTGTTGTCTCTATCAATCTTGAACATTTGAAATGAAGTGTATTAAGACTATAAACATAAAGATATATATTTGAACTGCTGATGCCAATAGTTTTACCATTTATAATATGGTTTTAAGCATTCCTCTCAGCACAATAAGAATTGTCATATTGTACATTACATTTAAAATGTTTTCATTGACACATTGGAAAAAAGGCAGCACTTCCACTTTAGAGATTTAGATATGTGCTATTTTCTGCCTCCCACTGGCAAGATTTGTACCTTTAGCCCAAACTTCAGGTTGGATAACACCAAAACATATAAGGAACAGTGCAAACATTTTCTGTAATGAAATACAAAATACTTACTCTGTGTCTTTGTTAAAAAGAAGTTGAACCCAGTAAAAGTCTCACTCTATTTACAAAATGTAGAGTATAAATTACTCTAATGATACATATTGTGCAAAACACACAGTTAGATGAATACGTACTAGTGCAATCTTTTGCATGTATTAGGCTATTAATGCAACAGATTTGGGTTATCACTTCTACAGATGATTAAAAAGAAGTTCTTATGCCATTCTCCTACTCTGATTTCCACACATAGATACAGACATTGTTTATTTCAAATCTTATAACTTCATTAAGACACTCTTTGCTGCAATATTATTTTTACACTGTCATCTAATTTATTCAGATTTTCCACTTCTCAGCATTAACTCACTGATAAAGGTGAAAAAGTATATGTCAAATATATTGTAAATATATGCAGTCTCCTAAAATTATAAACATATTGAGACCAGGTAAAACTGATGGCATATTTATGATTATAAATGTCATCTTTATTACTATATGTAACAAAATTAAATGTACACAAGATATAAAATATAACTAACATAAAGATATGATATCAACATATGATTATAACAAAAGAATTATTGAGGGGGTAAATATCATAGGTTAGTAGCCGAGAGTAGATTATGTTTGCTCCTAACAATGTCATCAATAACAGCTGTATATTACCAAGACCCCATCACTGGCTTCCAGACAAATCCAGAAAGGGAATAATAATTCATAGAAACAACATGATAGTAAACTGAATGCGGATATTTAAAACAATATAAACTTTAAAGACAACCCAGACTAGAAAGTCAAAATTATTAAATTAAAAAGGTATTAATTACAACGAATAATGTTTGCTTGCTATGTGGAATAAAAACAAAAACCAAAGATTTAAAGTCACAATTGAGCTAAAAATAGGAAGATACAGAATTTATGAAGTAAGTTTGAAGACAGAAGTCAAAGTGGCTAGGTATTCAATTCACGGATTTTCAGTATATCAAACCTGTAGACATTGATGAAATAACAGAATGCTTAGAACTGTGGAAACTGGAAAAAAGCTACTTTATTGAAGACAGATTTATTTAGACCCAGGAGAGGAAGTGATGGTCAAAAGTATTCATGGTTTGTAACCTGAGTGGGTAACATCTCTTCATATTAGGAGAGAAAGAAAGAAATCGATCCTGACAGATTTTAGACTGATATCCAGAGTTTACTGATGGCTTCAGCTCCTAAAGCAAAACACTGGGGAAAAAATGAAGGCAGTGATATAGCTGTGTTAATTTTGAGAGCTCTTTGATTTTCTACATAACCTAAGGAAAGTTGTTCTTGATATTTCAGTCAAGTTTAAATGAAAGAGAAGAGACACAAAAATTAACTGGTATTTATGAATTTATAAATGGTATTTAAAACTATCTGAAGAGATATAATCATATTGTGAATAAGCTTTAAGGAAGATTAAAAAAATGACTACAGCTGTAACAGTTACACATTAATTGAAAGCTGAGAAGACACCCAAGAAGATTAAAGAAGGATGGGGCTGTGAAAGCATGGCTT
This sequence comes from Rhabdomys pumilio, assembly GCA_030674055.1. NCBI lineage: Eukaryota > Metazoa > Chordata > Mammalia > Rodentia > Muridae > Rhabdomys > Rhabdomys pumilio. The sequence continues at coordinate 61,838,119 of JANHMN010000011.1, forward strand.
GGTTTTTGGTAGAAGCACTGGTGGAAATGACCGGAGACCCTACAAGGGATGAAATACATTTTACCACGGTGGTCCCAGATTTCAGGCTCCTGACATGTGGTCTAAGACATTGATCTACGCCATTCATTCACTTAGGGCAACACCCCTACCAGCCCCTCAACAGGTAGAAGGCATGACTACAGGTCTCAGGGTCTCGACAGATTTCCATATTAATGAGATAACTGAAGGCCAAAGGAAGTAGTCAATTAAGTATTCTTTTCCAGACCCCTCTCCTTACAAAAGTTATTTAATCAAAGGCCACCATGGGGGTAGAGGGGTGCATCCAGATTCAACTACAATCCATCATGAAAATAAAGCCTGTAAAAACCACGGACTTCTTGTCTTTTGGGGCCCAACGTGGGGAACAGTGGAGAAGGCCTTTAATGAGCCACTGTAGCATCAGCTGCTATGCCTATTTTCCACCTGGAGGACCTCTCTGCACCTCTCTGCACTCCAGCCAAGGAGACTGCTCATTCAAACAAGATAGCCGACTCTGCCAAGCGAGTGCTGGTAACCAAGTATCTCCTGTGGGGCACTGCAGGGGCTTCTTTCTTTTCTCCCCCCTCGTCTTGTCTCAATTCTGCTGTGGCCTTCCAGCGGTATCTGGGAGTCCCAGAATGGAGGCCACTGGCCTCTGGGTCCACTTAAAGTGCCCTGCACCCCCATGGAAGTTCAGACAGAGTGAGAACTCCCCAAGGTGTGTGAGGCCCCACAATGGAGTGAACTCAGTCAAAATTCCTGTGCTCGAGTCTCTTCGGAGCTGTGGGAATCACAACCACCTAACAAGATTCAGAAACCCACACTAGTGAGAAAGATAGGAAGACATGCAGGACCCACAACTCTGCCCAACAGGAACCCATGCTGGTGACCAAGCAAGAGCATCGCTCAAACAAGAAAAAAAGGAAGATCAATTGACTTTCAAGTAAGATGCTTGCTTTAATACAACTTTTAAATCATTATAATAAGAAGGAGAAACTGTGATGGGTATGTGTATCATTTGATGGATAAAAATCTCATTTCTTGTCTTAGTGAAAAGAGGAGTCAGTGCCTTGTACGATTCTTTCTCAATCAGTATTGTATATAAAGAAATTGATAAATATAGACATTTATCCTAATAACAGATACATGGTATCTTGAAGAGTAAAGGAAGAATTTGGAAACTATGTTGAATTGAAAGAATAACACAAAATAACGGTCAGCTCACATTTTCTTGACTCATGATGAAATTCTATTATTTTCTTTTCTCTTCATGTTCCTGGAAATAAGCTTGTTCCTGCTCTTAAAGTCTGTCTTTTTTTTTTTTTTTCTTGGTTTTTCGAGACAGGGTTTGTCTATGTAGCCCTGGCTGTCCTGGAACTCACTCTGTAGACCAGGCTGGCCTCGCACTCAGAAATCCACCTGCCTCTGCCTCCCAAGTGCTGGGATTAAAGGCATGTGCCACCACTGCCCGGCATTAGTTTCTTTTAATAAATAATTTGTTATATTATCTCTTACAGCAAAATGAGCCCATTCATGAATCCATATTAACAAAAGTCTCATTTAAAAGAAATAAACTTGAGCTGAGGCAAGAAACTTACAAACAATTTTAACATATAATAGATTCTAGAATCTATTATGATAAAACATAAAATTTAAATATTCTTAAACTAAGGCACAAGACTAAATGATCATTTAAATCATATGGTCATTTCCAAGTTTAGAAACTCAGGCAATTAAAAACAAAGTCTTTTTTCTCAGTTGGATAAATCAGATTTAAAATGTCAGAATGCACTGTGCTCTTAATCAATACTTTCAATCATCTCTGCTCATCTCTTTTCTGAATATGCAAAACAGCTAAACACTTGGCTTGCACAGTTAATAATACAATCCTCTTTTATTTTATTGCTGTCTTCATTTTAGTTTTGAACTTAAATTATTCACCATTTATTTTTGCCTGTACCTGCTCACACTGATGCCCTACTTTTAATTCAGCCGAATGAATATGGATGCATTGCTTTTTAAGACACTCAATTAAGCTTTACTCCTGGATTCTTCTTTAATGTATTAGACATTAAGTAGAAGTGGTCACAATGCCGGTTGTTTCCTTATTGCCCACTGACACTTCCAGATCACTGATCGCAGTTTTCTTTCTTGTAAACTTTTGAATTTCAAACTACTTATGGATAGGCTTAGATTTTTCAAAGCCTACTTTACTTAGGGTTCTTACATGCTTCAACCTCCCTTCTAGTTCACCAACCAGAGTAAGGAGGGAGTGAAGGATAATAGGAAAAGGGGAGAATGAACCTGCTTAGTAGTTGCTCTTTAGGGTAATTCTACTCTTTTTTTACTGTTATTATTAGGAAACCAGTAGTCCCGTTCAATAGCAGTCACCAAACACCAATCAGAAATAGTTGCTGAATCCAACAGAAAGAGCAAGGCTCCACAGAATTGACATGATTCAGTGAAAGCACCCAGAATCAGCTTCTCTTATATCTTCCATCTTTCTCAACTGTCATATAACCCCACTTTGCTAGTAAAACCTTACACATTGTACATGAAGATGCAAAATCCTTTTCTTTATAAGACCTAGGCAATCAGCTTTAGTGATAGTAACATCTATGTTTAGAATACTAATATGCATTCAATTTTATGGTTTATCCATCTACTTAAAACTGTAAAATTTCAATGTTCTTTTAGATCAGTATAATTTTAATTTTCATATTGCACAGAAGTGTAATTGAACTTCTTTATTATATATCCTTTAATATAATATAAATATATATTAAAAATATATAATAACTCCTTTATTATATATATTTATATATCCATATATTTTCTTTTTCTATCTTCAATGTCTGAGATTCTCTTTATCAACCTTTGTGTTCTGTTTGTGAAGCTTGCCTCTGTAGTTTCCTTTTTGAAATACAGAATATTTTATTTTCAGAATTTCACCAGTTAGTGGGATTTTCTTTTTATTGTTTTTATTTCCCTTTTCAGGTTTTAAATAAATTTATTCATTATTTATTCATGTGTTTCTGGGTTTTTACTTGGTTTTCATTAAAGGATTTACTCATTGCCTCCCACTGTTTGTGTTTTTCTGGATTTCTTTAAAGAAGTTATTTATTTCCTCTTTAAAGACCTCTATCATCTTTATACAGTTGATTTTAATTTGTTTTGTTTTGTCCTTCAGAGACTGGTGAGATAGGACGACAGTAGAGCTCCAGAGGAGACAGTTTGCCCTGGTTGTTATCGATTATATCCTTACTTTGGTATCTAGCCATCTGGGTTTGGAATGATCATATGTCTAGGTGCTGATTTATTAGTTTGTATTTGTTGGGTGGATATTTTGTTCCTTGGTTTCTGGTTCTCCTCTGATTTTTCAAAAACAGTAATGGCTCTTTGTTTCCTATTTTCCTGGCCTGCTTAGTTGGTATGTTCACCTGATGGTTCTAGAGGCTGGAATGCAATGATGAGTTGGAGAAAAAATTTCAGAAGTGGGTGGTTTATAGGAGCCACAGGATTTATGGGCTTGTGAGAATGAAGTCTTCAGTCTTGTTCTGTTACAGCACTAGGGATGACAAAGTAGGATTGGGACTGAGGACCTGAGAGAGTGCAGAGTGTCTGAGGACAGCTTACCTGACTTATTGGCAGTTGTAAAGTATAAATATTTTATGACCATTGCTTCCATTACGAAAGATTAATCATAGAAACTGCTAAAAACAGTATTTAGGTATGCTTAGAAAATGTTCAAGCTATATTAATGGATAAAATATAAATAAAAATAGCATGATGACTGCAGACAAGTTCATGTAGTTTTTCCTGCTAACTACATATATAACTTATAAAATAAAGACTACTCTGTATGTTTTATTTGCAACAGCAGATATTACACTCAATACAATCTAAATATCAGTATCTCTATGCTTCGAATTTCAAATGACCAGTTTTTAGCTGTATCAAGAGTTACCAGTGTCACCAAGTAAATATGTTTGATTTCATCATTATTACTACATGGAGCAATCCACGTTCTGTCTTTCTCATTCTTCTATTTTTGTAATAAAGAAAAAAAATTATTTTTTTTTCATAATAAAGTGGACATTCTTGAAAAAGTTATGATGGAAAAACTGCAGAAATGATAAGAAAAAGAAGAGAAGAAATCAAAACTATTTGCAATAGTGATGTCCAATTCATCAGATAATGAATTGAAAATAGCTTTTCATTTGAAAGTCGGGTAAAAATGGTTTTCTCTCAGGGATCTACAACACATAGTACCATATGAGCAATAATAAGAACTATTACTATTAAAACCTAGAATGTGCATAGTTGTCGATTTGACTGTAGGAAACTGAAATATCATCATGCAAACATATTTAAATTCAGAAACAAAAGCTACTTGTATGTATTGCTAAAATCACTTGCTATAAATGAAATAAACCCAGCTCAGAGCTCAGAGATTTGTACTGGAATTTTGTTCTCAGTCATTCTTGTAAATCTTTTCTGAAACAGGCTTTCTATTTATATACTCACTATATAGATATTACATACATATCTGGCATTTGGTATACTGTAACAACCAGGTATCAAGCTTAGAATTCACAGTCAATCAAATTTTATTCTTGTACTAACGTTACTAAAAAGAGAATATTGATGATCTCTAATTCAAAACTACCCAAGTACATTTGAAATTTCTATTTTAATGTTAAAAATATTTTACGTTTCTCTTATAGAGATAGGATACATTTTTTTAACATTTCTGAAGTTTACGTTCAACTTATTGTTTAAACTCATTTTAAGTATCATTGTATAAATATGACCCAGGTTTCTACTATTCAAACACAGAGCCTAAAATATTTTATACTGGTTTATATTGTTATGATTTCACATTTTCATGCTGTCAATTTCTCTCATTTTTAAAAATGTAGATACTATTTATTTTGTGTTACCTATTAAATATGAAAACTCCATTGCCATCTCTTTTTAATTAATCATAATAAAAAATGCAACACCTGGCTAAATCTATTAGTTTAACAAACACCTGTTTGTATGTTTATGAAATGAATTATCTCAGAAGGTTTTATCCTGTCCTATCTTTGACTGCTTAGTTAAATCATATGACATAGTCTTTAAATCATAAAATATATCCTCAGGTCTTTAACAAGTATATGAATTTTATAATTACCATGAATTATTATTGGAATATCTCCTGTGACTCCATCCTGTGTATAGCAAACCAAGAGTCAGAAATAAATTATAGGATAAGACTAGAGGGCTCATTAAGTAAAGCAACAGTTGGCTTATCTCTATTCTGCTTTCAAGCAATTACCCAGCCTCATTAGAAACAGTTAAACTGGAAACTAAATTTTACATTGCATTGTGTACACCATTTCTTATCCTAAATGGAAGGAATCTTTGTTGGAAATAACTTTAAAACTAACCAGTTTTAAATGAATCAATCACATTCTGATTCATTAATTATAGTTAAGGTGTTGAATGAAATTGTTTGGAATAGAGATGACATTCCAACTGTCTGATATTAGACACTTTACGGGATTTTCAAGGTGAGTATAATGATAGTTTCCAAAATTTTGTACAAGAATAATCCTCTCATAGTAGGGATATGTTATTTGATTATGTGTTATGTATAAACTGATGACAAAATAGACACATAGACACTTCAGATACATTTATAGCTTCTAATATTCCTTGTGAGGGAAAATACATTTCTTAATTTCCAAACAAACTCCCTGTAGAAGTTACAAATTTAAATGTAATGGAACACTTACATTAAATATCTAATGAGACAATATTTTAAAATGCCTTATAGATAACTTCAGAATTATATCAACGGGTGGCAATGTCACTATTTGTAACTGAACTCTATATTTTCCATGTTCGTGCTTGCCTGGATCTGATTTATTTTAATTTTACGCTTACCACTTATTAAATTCTTCCTCAAGTCAAAGTTGAAAATCAATCAAGAAGCATTATATGTAATGATGTGACACCCAAATTCCTACATGTCTAGTGAAATTTCTTCCATTTCCCCTTTATTTTCCTTGCACAAAAGTAGGCAATCAAATTGAACATACTGAAAGTAAACTGACATTCAAAATTATACATGCCTTATATTTTCTTAAAGCTATTCAGAATATGCAATTAAAATTCAACAGCAAGATATATACATGTGTGTCTGTGTATAGTATGTGAATATATATAGTATATATAGTGCATATATAAATATGTACAAATTGATGAATGATTTAAATCAGCATTTATTTTTTCACAGATCAGGGTATTAAAAAATCATAAAATTTAAGCTATAATAAGGTTTACATTCTTTTTAGTTGTTTCAGTGGGAATCGGCTTGTTAACTCTATAATTTGTGAGTTTATGAGTTTCCTTAATTTTTTCTTGTTTTCAAAGGCATTGAATAGTAGCATCTGTCTTTTATAATTCTCATTCTCTTGCCTCCCTTTGACAGGACACTTGTGTTTATGTTTGTCTCTTTCTGATTAATGAAGTATTTTATGACAGTATTCATATATATATATATATATATATATATATATATATATATATATATTTGAAATTTTTACAGTCCAGTTTTTTTTCCCAGTTCTGGTCTGCCCTCTGTTCCTCACCCTATAACTCTGCCACTCCACTAGACTTCCCCACTGCCTGGGGCCTCAAGTCTCTATTGGGTTATGTTCATTTTCTCCCTTTGAGGACAGAGCAAGCAGTTTTCTGCTCTATATGTGTTGGGAGCCTCTTATTATCTGATGTATGCTGCCTGGTTGGTCACTCAGTGTCCAATTTTGTGGGTCCTGTTTAGTTGAGACTGCTGGTACTCCTACAGGGTCGACCTCCTCTTCAGCTTCTTACAGATTTTCCCTAATTCAGCCACAGGGATTAACAGCTTCTATCCATTGGTTGAGTGTAAGTATCTGCATCTGACTCTTTCAGCTGTTTGTTGGCCCTTTCTGAAGGCAGCCATGCTAGGCTCTTGTTTGTAAGTACCACATAGCCACTTAATAGTGTCTGGCCTTGGGGTCTCCCCATGAGCTGGATCATATTTTTGTTCCTGCAGTTCTTTCAGACAGGAACAATTCAGGGCCACAGATTTTGACTGTGGGATAGCAATCTTATCCATCCATTTGATGTGTCTTTCTACTGGAGGTGGACTCTACAAATTCCCTCTCCCCACTCTAGGGAATTTTATCTATGGTTCTTCCCTTTGAGTCTTGTGAGTTTCTCACCTCCCAGGTCTCTGGTACATTCTAGAAGATCTTCCCACCTCCTGAGGTTGACTGGTTCTATTTTTTCTGTTGGCTCTCAAGGCTTCAGTCCTGTTCCTCCCAGATAACTGTTCATATTTCCCTTTTTCTCTACTTCTTTCCTTTGCTATCAAGGTCTCTCCCTCCCTCTGCACCACCCCCCATTATTGCTTTCTTCTCCCTCCCAAGTGGGATTGAGGTATCCTCACTTGGGTCCTTCTGATTGATAACCTTGAGTTCTGTGGATTATACCCTAGGTATTCTGTACATTTTTGGCTAATATCCACTTGTTAGTGAGTACATGCCATGAATTTCTTTTGGGGTTTGAGTTACCTCACTCAGGCTAATATCTTCTAGTTCCATTTCTTTGTCCACAAATTAATGATGTCCTCATTCTTAACAGACAAGTAGTATTCCATTGTGTAAATGAACCACATTTTCTGTATCTATTCTGTCATGGGACATCTGGGTTGTTTCCAGCTTTGGCTATCACAAGAAAAGTTGCTTTGAACATACTGGAACATGTGCCCCCGTGGCATTGTGGGGCATCTTCTGGATATATGCCTAAGAGTGGTATAGCTGGGTCTTCAAGTTGATCTATTTCCAAATTTCTGAGGAACCTCCAGATTGGTTTCCAGAGTGGTTGTACCTGTTTGCTATCCCACGAGCAATGGAGGAGTTTTCTTTTCTCCACATTCTCAGCAACATGTGCTGTCACTTGAGTTTTTGATCTTAGCCATTCTGATGGATGTAGGGTGGAATCTGATCATTTAATTTGCATTTCCCTGATTACTAAGGACATTAAACATTTCTTTAAGTACTTCTCAGCCATTCAAGATTCCTCTGTTGTGAATTCTATTTACCTCTGTACCCCATTTTTGATTGGGTTGTTTGGTATTTTAGTGGTTAGTTTCTTGAGTTTTTTGTATATTTTGGATATTAGCTTTCTATTAGATAGATAGATAGAGGTTAGTGAAGTTTTTTTTTTCCAAATCTATGGGTTGCTGATTTGACTTGTTGACTATGTCTTTTGCTTTAAAGAAGCCATCTAGTTTAATAATGTCCCATTTATCAATACTTGATCTTAGAGCCAGAGCGATTGGAGTTCTATTTAGGAAATTTCACCCTGTGCCAATAGAGTTTGAGGCTTTTTCCCACTTTCTTTTCTATTAGATTCAGTGTAACTGGTTTAGGTTGAGGTACTTGATCCACTTGGACTTGAGCTTTGTGCAAGGTAACAAATATGGACCTATTTTCATTTTCTACATAGAGACTGACAGTTAGATCATGAGGATTTTAGAAGATGCTTTCTTTTCTCCATTGTATATTTTGGCTTCTTTGTCAAAGATTGTGTCCGTCAGTGTGTGGTTTTATTTCTGTGTCTTCAATTCTGTTTCATTGATCAACCTGTCTGTCTGCACCAATAGCATGCACCTTTTTTTTTTTTTAAATCACTATTGCTATGTACAGTGTAGCTTGAGGTCAGGGATGTGATTCCACCAAAAATTCTTTTATTGTTAATAACTGATTTTGATATTCTGAGTTTTCTGTTTTTTCCAGATTAGTTTGCTCTTTCCATGTCATTGAAGAAATGTGTTGGGATTTTGATGGGGATTTAATTGAATCTGTGTATTCTAAAGTTGATTTTTGTCTGAGATAATTTTTTACCATTTAAGAAAGTATGTTGCTGATTTTAGAAATAGTGGTGGCTTTCTTTTGCAGTTGAAAAACATTTTTAAAATTTAAACTCATCACTAATCAAATTGAACCACTATGTACATATGAAAACATGTTAAGTACAAAGATAAAAATATTTTTATTTCCTAGTGAAATAGACTGCAGTGGTTATTTATTTCATTTAAAGCCATTTAATTTTCTAGCATATAATTGAGAAATAGAAAATAACCTAAAGCATATTAGTTGTATAATTGCAATATTCAATAAGCATTAAGAGTACTTAATCCTACATACTATATTTGTATAAATATAAACTACTATTTCTCATATTATTGAAAACAAAGAGCTGTGTAAACAGTTAAATTTGGTTAGCACCACTTCTTAATGAAGAGGAAAAGTCAGGATCACTAAAAAAACATCTACATGGAAACGTTTTGTCTATAGTTGGAGAATATGGGGCATTAAAGAGAAACATCATTTCTTATGTAGGATTGGTGGTTAAATATGTTGTGCACAAGGAGTGTGGTTGATAATTAGCTACTAATAAACAGGAGGAAGTTCAACATTACAAAGTCAGTCTAAATGTACCTGAACTGCAACAAGAGAATTGTAGATTCCTGACATACTCTTATAATTTTTAATTGAGGGTCAGTCTAGATTTAAAAATACAGCTGGAGCCATCATCGCATCACAGAGAACTACAATGCTGACTTTTTTTTTTTTTTTTTGCTGTTTTATTAGGTTTTTTAATGCTCGGGATGAAACCCCAGGCCTACTGCATGCGAGGCAAATTCTCTATCTTTCTTCTGCACTGATGATCCAGATTATATGTTTTAGTGAATCTATTATGGCATATTATGATAATACAATACTTGAATTTTGCTTTCACTGAAGAGACTAGCATTGGAAATATGGCTATCCTATCTTTAGAAAACCTGAAGTTAATATAATTGAAAGCATACTTTGTAAGTATATTCTACCATCTATTCACATCATTTAATTTTTTCATTATTTTTAATGTTAGCCAAAGATTCTATTAGATCTCCGATCATTAATTATGCTCTGCACAATTCATGTAAAAATATAAATTTTGCTTTGGTTTCCAAATGCCTTGTTAATATATAATTCCTTCTGTATAGCCCAAACTATTAAAAAATTTAAAATAAAATCACATTGAATAGGGAGAACCCAAAAGGATTATTATTTTTTTCTCCACAGTTCATTAGTGGCCCAATGAGAGCTGTTGGTTATTTTTGAAACCGTTCTGGTCCCACTAGATGAGAAAATATGGTATGTGACATCATTGTCATCACTCTAAACATTTTCCAGAACCTATAATGCCAACACTGTATGAAGGGGGAATGTTGAAGACAAAGAAACAGTTAAAAGGTGGTAATGATATTATCTGCTCTTTGGTAAAATTGACATACTATTTTATGCAAATATCTTCCAACTCTCTTCTTCTGACACTGTGAGCTGTTTGTATATCTCTATATAAAAAATCAGACTAATTGGTGCATCAGCCTCTTGCTAAATCTGTTTTCTAAATTACAAATTCAGACTTCACTGCAGGTGTAGTGCCAGCCATTTTTTTCTCAAAGGATCTTTGTACTAATTGTTTTATCTGCTGCTTGCTAAATCTGTTTGCTAAATTATACCTTTCACTGAAATAACACTAAAACACTAAAACCTACTTGGGAAGCATTAGTTGGTATTGACTTTTTTTTTTTCAGAGCTTATATAAGTTAGGTTGTGTGGGACTGCCAGAGAGATAGATGAACAAATAATGCATCAGTCAAGGGATGACAGGGCTTTTAACAGGCCATAACTTTGTTTCACAAATGCAGTTTTTAGGAGATTTGCCAAAAGTTAGTTTGTGAATGCTCAATGTGCCTAAAACCATATAAGAGTTATGTGAGACTTTTAAAGTACCATTGTTTGTTTGTTTTTTAAGGTGGAGGATTACAGATTATTTTGAGAAATGTAAATATAATACTGTGTATATTTTAACTCATCATTTGTTTGCTTCACTAACTCTCAAGATTTATTGACTTTGGTACATTTTTATTGTGGGTTCAGATATTCTAACAATTCTGCTTAGTTTTTAAAATTCATAAATATTGAAGGTGCTGTATGATAGAATTTTCACTGCGGTCAGGAAACACACACACACACACACACACACACACACACACACACACACACACACCTACTTATCCCAGATAGAGAAAATAATATCAAAACCCAACTAACTGAACCAGGGTGGTTTAAATTTAGCCACTAACAGCAGTGTGCATGAAGGATTACTTGAAAGAAGTTGAGATGACTCAAATGGAGGGGAATCACCAAAAAAGCTCTTTCTGATACCAATGGGGAATCTTGAAACCTGGGATCACTCTAGATCACTGCACACCAGCTCAAAGGTTGGATACTGGTTTTTTTTGTTTTATTTTTCCCAACAACATGGGTCTTTTCTTCTTCTTTCACGAAACCTGGCTGTTCTGTGTGAAATGTGTCTTCTAGCTCACTTGGTATGGCATTATCTTTCAGCAGTCTAAAAAACTTCTATGTGTGTAGAAAGGTATATGAGTAGGGAAGCTGGCCAGTTTCAGAGACTTCCTGGAAGTATTGGGTTATTCACATTCCAAGCAAGTTTAATGCTCTCTGTCAAAGGGTAGAATACTTTACAACCCTTTAGAAAGTCATGTGTCTTCAGGAAATTCCCTAAAATGTAGAAGAGATTTCCATTGCTATTGTGTTTTTTTTTTTTTTCCCTCAATGGAAACTACTACATCACAGAAGAATAGATCAAAAGAGTTTTCATGATTATGGCATGTTATCCTGTTCAGTTTACATCATGTTAAAACACAATTCCTTTACCGATTTGAAGCTAAGATTTCTGAACTATGCATCGTGTCTTATTTTTGTAACCATATCACTTGGAAAAGTAGGAAACAGTAGGGTTGTTGTAAATGGAAGGGGAAATTGCACTACATATTGAGCTCAATGCTAATTTGGACTACAGGTTGACAAGTTTTATATAAATAAAAAGATGGAACGGAAAGCAAATCAATAGACTTAGTGAAATGTTTTTGGCCAGTGTATGTTTTGTTGTAGATGTAACTTTATTGAACTGGGCATAACACAGGTGTTCTCTACGTTTTGACCAATAGTGGATTTCTGTATAGGTCTAAATCTGCTGCAAAAAAATATACAGTCAGGAATTATAGTGGTTTAGAAACATAATAATAGAAGATTCTTGTCTAGTGTTCATAACCTCATCAGCCATGGTATTTGAGGTAAATATCACCATTACCCTCTCACATCTATATTGTTATATAAAATTTGAATCGTTTTGACAAATTAGTATACTTGAATACTGAGACATCTACTAAGAGGACAATGAACACATGGCATACTCCAATTCAATATTGTAAATAAATGAGTGATTAATATCCCAGGAGAACTGGCTTGAATAGTCATAAGTATCACCACATCAATCAGAATTACATTGAATTTAAATAAAATATTTTGTTACCTTTAAGCATTTCTATTTATAGCTGTTAAAATGCAATTTGTTACAAGTAATTAAAACCTCATGAAGTGATGTCTCTCATTAAGGGAGGCTGTGTTTTGTGTGCTTAATGTTTGTTAGCTACACTCACTTTTACATCTTTTTAGTAATTTGCAGACTCCTTATTCATTTTATGTGTGTCAATCCCCAAATAAAGTGAGACCAAGTACAACCCAATACAGTTTGATTTATAGTCTCAATATTTTCTCTTTGTTAACTGGTATGAATGACCATATGTTGAACTTTATTCACAAGTAGATATGTGGCAGAAGATGATTATATATCTGCCTGCAAGGAAAGTATTTATACTGCTGACTCTAAGATTGTATGCTACACTTGTTCCTCCTTTGATGCAAGAATTGCTATCTTATGGGATTCATAAAAGTCTGTGTAACAAAGCTATAGAGAAGAATTAAGCAGAAAATCACAAACAGATGATAAAGTGGAAGTCACATTTGACTTCCTCCTGGCAAAAAGAAAACAGACATCAAGTGAGCAATACTATAGAATATGATGTTTTCCCAAGCATGAAAACAATATGATCTAAGGTGAGGGAAATTTGCAAGTACAGATGCAGGTAATGAGAGATATAAATAAGATATTGAAGGGAAAGAAATTAGAGAGTAAAAACAAGAAAATATGTTGGGTATGACATAGGAAGAAGCACATGCTCTTTGTGGTAAATTGAATAAGAAATGCCCACCCTAATCTCATGCACTGGAAATCTTGGTCCACAGTGTTAGTGGTGGTGGGGGTGGTAGTAGTAGTAGTAGTAGTAGTAGTTGTTGTTGTTGTTGTTGTTGTTGTTGTTTTTGTATTTGTTTTGAGTGTTCAGGTGGTGTAGTATTGTTGGAAAAGTATGTCACTAGATTTGGACTTTGAGATTAAAAACCTCATCCCACTTCCAATTTGATCTCTCTGTTTTCTGTTTGTGGTTAAAGATGAGAACACTCTGGTCCCTTTCACCATGCCTGCGGCTTGCTATTGTAAACCAGCACCATAATAGATTCATATGCTTCCAAAATTCTAGCCTAAATGAACTAAATTTGTTTTTAGCTGTAGTGTTTTATTAAAACACCAGAAAAGTAATTATCATATTCCTTCTTACTTTCTAAATATTAAAAAGTACAATCAATGCAAAATATCACATGTTCATAACTTTTATGTAATAATGAACAAGTACCTATATGGAAGTTTCTCTATTTCCCAAAAGAAAAAAATAAAATGGATAACGAATTTAGGTGAATATTGTCATATATAAAATAATTTTATATTACAGAATTTATTTTTGTGATAGCTCTGTACAACATAAGTATTTTAAAACAAAAAATATTTAACTATATGTTATTACTATTTCCTCTATTCAATACTCTGAAAAAAAATAATTATCACCCTCTGCAAAACTAGGATTTGCTCACTTATTGATTCAGATGAGAAATATCAAGGATTAGATGCTGTTTTTTCTTAACACAGACATAATTCACATTTTCCTGAGTTGTTTTGTTTGTTTGTTTGTTTGTTTATTACCATTACATTCTGCTAACCTTGGCTATCATAAAACAGGTAACTGGAAAGTATGGTTTATATTAGATAACTAAAAATTATCATGTGTTGTAGGTATGAATATTCTAGAATAATTTTAGACACGTGAAAGCAGTGAATGCAGACATGTATTTGAAGAAGTGGAACAATTATGATAGCTAGTAACAATATTTCAATTAAAATATCATATAATGGTTTAAGAATAATTATCAGAGACTGATACAAAAGAAGCATTCTCATAATCAACGAGTTTTGATTAGGCTAATCACACTTTTACTGTGCCTATGCAAATACAATCCCAATTCATGTTCTAATTAGGAACAATAGCTTTTTTAAAATTAATGACTACAAGGGCATTGTTCCTTGTAATGATGGTATGATGATTGTGTATTAAAATCCAAAAAGCACTAAAAGAAAAATAATGAAGTTGATTACTGTAAGAGGGAAATGATAGTTCATTGTCAGTATTTTCATAGATGAACTTTTGGTTAACACTAACTATACATACGAGAAAAAGATACATCCCAATTCAATGAATGTTCAGTTTTTGATTCTGTAGTACTTTACATATTTACTTACTTTTACACATTGTCTTGATATGTAGCCAAATCTAGGCTTTAACTTGCTGTTCACCTTATTTAGAACAATCTGGACTTAATGGATGGTATATGTGTGCATGTGTGTTGATGTTTATATTCATATATATTCAGAACCTCATAAATGATATTTTCATTTGTACACATATAATGCTAAAAGTATAAATTTTTTAAAGTAATTTTACTATTTTTCACGAAATAATGAAGTTGTCCACACCTAGCTGCCATGAGAGGCATGTTGGCATGCTTCATAAGTTTTTCAGGTTAAAGACCATAGCTCCTGTGGCCCCATTCTTTTTCCAGTTCTCAAGAGATCAACACATAACCTCAGGCAGTGAGAAGTCTAGGCTGCTTTTTGTTTGAACATAGATACAAATGGCTTTGAGTTGCAATATTGTTGCTGAGAAACAGACAGAGTTTGCCAGCCAGGCCTCATAACCAATAAACCACCTCTCTCTCTCTTATAGTTAATTTTAATTTCTTATAATTCCAATTAAATTATCATCTTAATAATAATGCCTATAAAATAACCTTTCTCTTAATGTGAAACATTTTCTTGATTCTTGATATGCATACTTTTGACTAAACTCTGGCTATTTTACCGATTATATAATAAAAGGCTGGTATTTAATGGTTGATTTTGAACGATTTGTTCTGAAGAAATCAGGACTTCTGCACATATGAACTCAGAGTAGTTGTCACCACATGCCTCGAACCTATGCAAGGAAACCACAGGCCCAGTTCCCCATGTAGGTAAAAGTTGAACAATCCATGTCACCCCATCAATGAAGCTATTGACATTTCTTAGTTTTTGGTACAGAGAGAAACATTCTTTTTCCTAAGAATGTATTGTCTAGTAAATTCATCAAGATACAGTAAAAGAACACTTATCTGTGAATATTTGTCCTACTCGAATTAGTCTTAGAGTTGTTAAAAGAAAATACAAGACACAAAGATGGGTGGACAGAGATCAGATAAGGATTTAGAAAAATTTGAGGAAGAGTAGTTGAATGTGAACAAAACGTGTATAAAACTAAATACCTCATAAAAGTGTTTAAAAAGACAAAGAAATATTCTCCTTTAGCAAGTATCCAGTGGGTTAAGTTCAAAATTAATATCATGGAAAAATTTTGTTGGTAATTAATTAAATACATTCATTAATTAAACTTTATTTGTAAAGGTTGCTAAATGGTTCACCATTAACTACATGCATTTGCCTACAGACTTGATGACCTGAGTTCATTATCAAAGACCCTTGAGTTGGAAATGAAAAATGGGCTATCACAATGAGTTCCTTCCCTGCCCATCACAAGTGGCATGTCACATGCACACACAAATAAGTAAATGTAATAAGAAGTAAGATACATACATACACACACACACACACACACACACACACACACACACACACATATATATATATATATATATATATATATATATATATATATAATCTTCTGCTCTACCTAACTTTCTCTTAAATACAGGACCACAAAGCTATTTAAGAAGAATAACACTAAGCCATCTTCTACAATATGGTAGATACAGGGTTCAATGTATAGTCTCTCGGAAACTTGCTTCCTTTTAAATTACAAGGTACAGTAGTTGATGGGGATTTATAGAATTATTGTAAATAAAACTGTAGCTAAATTCACATATTTGGGTGGGTGGGCACTGCCTCATTATTGCAGACTGAGTGTGAATATTGGACTGAGTCCATAGGCTCCTCCAGGGTACAAGTCTGCAGTGCTAAACCACATTGAAGAGTGAGCTTTCTCTGACAAAGGAAAGAAATCAAAACTCACAGATGATATTTTAAGCATGTAAAATGAGGCATCTAGAATCAACTGTCAAGTATGCAGGAAATTTCCATCTTTAAGAAAAGTTTTATCTTGTCTTCTTAAGATGGGAAAATTGGAGTGCCTATGTCAATCTGAACAATACAAAATAAAAGGCAGAAAAAGATCCCAGATGTGAGAAGGAATGCAAATCACCATACTAAGAAGCTGAGAAAATTACTCAGCAGGATCCAAAAATAATTAGAAACTGAGTGAGCGTATTGGTAAAATATTAAAAGTACTTTGAAAACTTTTATGTAAAATTACACTTAGAGGATATTTTCCTCTTGGGCAGTATGATGAGGCTTTTCTAGAAATAAATTACCAGTAGGGGTGGACAGCTGTTGCATCATTTATATTCCCTTTATAAATAAAACTAAAATAGTGAGATTTATGTAAAATTGAGTTTCAGTACACAGAAAAAAATTTCAATTTGCTTGTAAATGTCTGTGTTAAAACCCAAGGACACTGGAAACAAGACATTCCAGATATAATATATTTAGGGAATATAGATATCCTGGTTCCATAAAATAACAAATAAGCAAAATAACAAAATAGCAAAAGAACCAATTATGTGCTTTTCTCATCAAAATTCTAGTGATGATCAGATACCTTTATGCTACTTGAGTCTTGTTTACAGTCACTATTCAACTGAATTAAAAAAAAAAAATCCTACCCATACTTTCTCATATGACTTTAATAACAATTAAGAATCTTACTGCAATTTTAAAAAAAAATCTCTTAATTCTGGGTGGGATGATTTTTAGAGTTATTTTAGACTTTGATGTGATATTTTAGGCCTATGTGTTCTATGTGTTATTGATCATTCTAAGCTAAGAGCCTATTATTTTCTTTGATTTTGAAGACAGAGAGGTTGGGAGGACATGGGGAAAAGTGGGTATAGGGGGTCTAGGCTAGTGAAGAGCTGTGTGACTTCAGAGGAAAAATTATGAACCTAATGGGAGATAGGTAAGATATATAGATAAGAAATATAACCAATGTGAGAGAACCTGGAAGTGGGAAAGGCAGCTTACAAAGAGGAAACAGCCATACTACTATAAGGAATTTAGTAGCTTCAATACCCTTTATGACTGTTGAACTTGAAAAATGGAACAGAAGATATCCCATACTGTCTGCTTCTCCTCACAAATTCCATCCCTTTACTTTCAGTGTAGTGTGAAAAATTACATACCATGTTTAATCTGGTTTGTTTGTTCTTTGGAAATATTTGTTAACAGGAACAGGAAGTAATACAGAATTTTTTGAATATGTAGATCACTGATGTTCGTTTATCTATTTTTATTTTTATTTATTTTTATTGGATATTTTCTTTATTTACATTTCAAATGTTATCCCCTTTCCTGGTTTTCCCCTTGAAAACCCTTTATCCCATCCTGAATTCTTTATAATCATAAAATCCTTAAACCCCAGAAATAAAAAAAAAATGCCAATGGCAACTTATACTAATACTTCAGGATCAACTGTATCTGCTGTGTACTTACTGAGAGGAATTTAAAGTGGCTTGAAGGGACAATTTCACAAACCCTATCCTGTATCCCAAATTCTCACCTGGCATCTGTACATATTGTCAGAAGGAGTATAAACATACTGCAATCAGAGATTGATACTGATATAAGCATACCAATGGCTAGTATTTAATTTTCTAAACACGGGGAGATTTTGACAAGTTAAATCAGTGCCTATTGATGGTTTAAAACTAAGGCTGAAGAGATGGCTTAGAAGATCTGAGTCATCCCTTGCTTCTCCAGAGAGCCATGCTTAGAAATCAGCAATAGTTCACAACTGCTGGCAACTCTATCTCCAGCAATCTAAATTTACCTTTCCTGGACACTTACAGACAGCATATAGACAGGCCCCAACACATATACAGCAGAGGACTGCCGGGTCTGCGTTTAGTCAGAGAAGATGCACCTAACCCTCAAGAGGCTGGAGGCCTCAGGGAGTTTAGAGGTCTGGTGGGGTGGAGGGTGTGGGGATGGGGACATTCTTGTGGAGTTAGGGGGCAGAGAGGAGGTATGAGAAGCAGAACAGTCAGAAGGTGGAGCAGTAGGGGAATAACATCTGGAGTGTAAATAAATAAATACAAGATTAAATTTTTTTAAAGTAGATTTTTAACTCAGGTTGAAGGCTTATCAATATATTCTTAATGTGATTTTTTTCCACACCTACTGTTTTTTGAAGCAAATTTGTATTGTTCCCTCATTTGTACATTATCAGAATGTTGTTTATCCTCAGAATGGATGATGATGGTGAACCTGTCTGTTTTGGTGGCTGTGTTTTAAACTGTCTTGTGTTATAAGACCTTACTTTTTTTCAGGCCACATTGTGTAATGTACCAGGCTCCTACCCTGCTTCTGTGTTCTTGTTTCTTCAAAACAAATTTTTGTCCCCAAGGTCATGGTATAATTAGGTCTGGATATTGGGGAAACGCACGTGTAAAATGAATTTTAAACTTCCTATTGCATTCATTATACAGGCGGCAGGCAGTCTCTGGTCATCCGGACTTAAGTATATTAGTGTGGATCTGTGCACTAGATGCTGACGTCATAGTGACAATTAATGAAGTAATATTTTATTTGTTAGGCTAAGGATGATTCATAGTAGTTGCCTAGGTATACTCGTCTATTAAAATTTCCAAAAGAATAACCATTTAATGTTCTTTCTGAATTTTTTTATTTTTATTATTTTTTTAATTGAGTATTTTATTTACAATTCAGATGCCATCCTCTTTCCCCATTTTCCCTCCCTAGAAAGCCATCCTGTGCCCCCTTTTCCTTTTTGCTTTTATACAATTTTTTAAAAAGTTAATCAAAGGCTTTATAAGTTTGGTAATGCTCAATCAGAAGTGTAACCCAATACCCAACCTAGATATATAAACTGTCTTTGACTGGTGGAGACATGTGAACATCTGTCTCCATGTCCCACCCCCCTTCTCTCTCGTTCTCTCTCTCATCACCTAGCTTCTGAATTTTTATAGCTAATACTTCTCATTAAAAAATTTACCCATTGTATATTCATTCAATTGTTAAATTGTATACAGAGATAGCATAAACTTTGTGTTGTCTCAATAATACTAAATAATAATTAAACCCTTAGGATTCAGCAAAATTTCTAGATTTTAATGCTATTTATATGCATGTGGATTTTTTAAAATTTCATTATCATTCTTATAATTTGCTATTAATATTTATGCAGGTACATTGTTTAAATGATTCTGAGCTCACTTGGCAATGGCATACATGCTAAGAGTAAACTCTTCCACTCCTTAGTCAATGAGACCTGGAAATATACTGGCATATGAAACATTCCATGACAAGAGAGGTTTTGTACCTTCAAGGCCTGTGATTACTTGACTGAGATCCCCTGTATCTGAGCCAAAAAGCAAATAAGATGTGTCATATATGACTCCTGAAAGGATGTAAACAAAATATCCTGCTGGAGTTGACAAGGAAACCTTTAGCACTGAAGAACAGATTAACAGTGAACAACCAAAGGGAAAACATGATTATCAGTTCTACAAAAACAAAATGATTTCTGTCAGCCACTCTAACTCAGAAGAGAATTAAGAGGAAATCAGCACCTTGATGTTTCTTACTTGAGGAGTTTTACAACTAAATAAACATATTCATTTATCTTACAAAACTTTGATGGTTAAAAATGACTTATCAGTAAACTTTTACTATACAGCTAGTTTTTTATTTTAATACATTTATTATTATGATGATAAAGCTCAGGCAATTAATAGTTATTATTAGGATAATTAGTAATCATAAAAATGAGCTTTTTTGATTATCTAATATCAGTAAATCATCTCTGAAATTTCATATCATGTTTGAAAATATTCTAGTCCAGATTGTCTAGCAACATTATTAAGGGATATTTAAGTTTCTTCAGAAATGATTGTATCTCTCTTCATCTGAATAGTGATACAAAAAATGTTCATGAAATTTGAAAATATAATCATTTTTTTGTGAAAGTACATAGTTTGAAAAATAAAATATTTCATCTTTAAATTTTAGACCTGAAATGCCCCAGACAATGTTCTTAATGATTAGCTAGTTCCAATAGAAATTGATTAGGGGACTCATTCCTGGATGAGACTAATTTTCCTCTGAAGGGTCACTAGCAGTTTATAGCTCTTTGTCTTGAAGTGGTACCTCTTAGCATATTATATATTCCATGATGTTTTTCAAGCAAGGGAAGTAGTTATTTACAAGCACTTTCATGTGAGAATAAATTGTGTGACATTTTGCTACCTGCTTATGCAATAACTTGTGCATCAGTTATTCCAGCACAACATTAGTTACAGTAATATGCATATATGGTTTCTGATCTACTGCATATGTGTTACCATTTTCAAACCTGAAATCAGAGTTTACAAAATGTAAACTTTAAGTATATCATACCACAGCTTTACTTATGATGCCTCTGTCTAAATTTCCACATGCAAACATAATCTATACACATATAATGCTTTCAGTGACACTTATTTTTTAATATTTAATTAATGCAGCTATGAAATTTTAATGCTATAAAATAAGCAATTATATTTCATTTTCTTTAAACTTGTTTCCCGATTCTTAATTTTTGTTTAATTCATCTTAAATATATCTTGTAATGTATTTTGTGTGTAGTTATTTTTGATTAATACAAACATATAATGTGAATTATTCTATATGTAATGCTTATTGTGGTTTATTGAGTTTGTGGTTATTTGTTAATAAGATGGCACCTATAATTATTAAACTCCTACCATAAAAATTGGAGTAAACTTATTTAATATCAGAATTACTAAAACTATTGTCCATACCAAATCCTACAACAAACAATAAATGTCAAGATACTGTTTTGCTATTTTTTCATTACTTTAAAGTCTCTATAGGTGTGTCAATCCAAATATCTGGAAGGTTAATCATGTTCAGATTCTCTTTATCCTTATGTTTGTGTTTGGCATCTTCAATACGACATAATTTATTGACTAAGTACCACATATACAGTTCTTAAAAAAAGAAACACAAAAACATTTCTTAAACAAAGAAATAAAAAAAGCAAAGAAAAAAATCACTGAGAAAACTATTACTATGTGTATCTAAGGAATCAAAAGCACACTTGTCACAAACTGAGATAACATATTTTGTTGACTCAATTTCCCCACTATTTTAATGGCATTTATATAATCTGAAAGTAAGGACAAGACAACTAATATAATCATCATGTATTGTTGTACGTTGTAATATGTGTTGATACCACAACTTCTCAATATATTTTTAAGAATATGACTCCTAATATTTTTTGTTTAGTAATACCAGGTCTTTGCCCTGTATAAAACAGTACAGAAACTGACAAGTGACAAGAATGTCTTATCATAAAACTCATTTCACTGGCATGACAAATGTAGATTAATTTCTTTTGATTTGAGCACTTTTCTCTAGTTCTATAAGTTACAGTGAATTGCATTTTCAAAAATCAGTTTTCTGGAGCCCTTTTTCTAATATGATTTTGTTTGAAATCTTAAATAATAGCACACCATAAATAGAACTTGTATCCAACAAAGGAGAAGGCAAGACATTAAGAAACAAGAAGGAAATCACAAAAAAGTTAAAGTAAGTGAATGATGAATTACTTTCTGAAATAATGTTATATCTTCTCATGTTTACACAAAAAGACATGTCCATATACATTCTAGGGTATATGAAAATTTCTCTACTACCAATATTTACAAAATTTCTAACTATATACTCATTTTATGAAGAGAACATTTTATTCTGAAAAATAAAGTAATAACTAATACATAAAGATTTCAATTAATAAAAGAAGTATATATTTTAAATCCTCTGAGTACGAGGCCATTTATTTTAGTATAATATAATAATATATATTACATAGAGATAAGTATTTTTACAATGATTCAATATATTTCAGACAGAATTCTCCTTACATCATAAAACATATTTTGTCTCATATATTACATACTATACACATCATTTCTAAGAAAATACACAGGCTGAAAACAATGAGAGTGATATCAATCAAGGTCACAGCCATGACCTTGGTCTTTTGTTTTAATTTAATTTTTTGTGTTGTGATGATTACTAGCTATGAAAATGAATATTATTATTACTTTTGATAATGAGCTCATGGCAGTTTGATAAGAATATGGAAATGCGTGACATTTTGTGACAGACATTTTGTCGAGAAGCCTTTATTCTTTCATCTTTCAAAGAGTGTATTACATTATTTGCATATTTAGTGTAAAGATAATAGGATTTCTCTATGGCAAAACTCTTCTGGTAATTTATCCATAATTGAATTATGCTCTTAGTGGGTATCTTGTGTGTATGTGAGTTTATGAAGTTTAGCAACCTTGCATTATACTGCATGGGTTACTGCTTTAAAACATTATGCACCAAGGAGATAAATGTCAAACTCAAGAAGTTCAGAGTCATAATTAAATCATCTGCTTTCCTCTTCACACATGGTGCATAGAAAATGTCTCTTCCATTTTTAACTGAATTGAAGTTGCTCTAATTTAACTTTCATTGTTTAGCTTCAAGATTACTTTGGTTAGATCATCTTACTCCTTCAAAATATTACAAAATTCTATTGCATGATTTGTGTTTTTTGGAGTACTTATGTCATATTCTAGTTATGAAACATTGTTAAATTTTTTTTGAGTAATATATACCATTATTGAAATTTTCTTTGGTGAGTAAAATTATCATCCAGTATAAAATATTTCAGAATGACAAAAATTGAAATGGAGAAATAGTTTTGAAACACTATGACATCGTTATTACACACATCTCTTATACATCGTAGACTGCAATAGATTTCAACTTGGGTTGAAAGAATAGTCTTGAAAATAATATTCTTATATATCTCAAACTCCAGCAATTCTGGAATATGAGAAATTAGCATTTGTCAACTAATTGAAAGTAAAGTATTGCCTAATAGCTTTTACAAACAAACCAAAATTGATGTCATCAAACTTATACACATACATACACACATTTCTACTGGCCAAATAATGTTACAACATTGGATTTTAAAATGAGGTTTGATTTTCATTTTCTTAACCACTGTTCACGTAAAGCATGTTTTCATGCTTAATTAAATATTAAGCATTAATTAAACATTATAATTCTTTTGTGTGGAAAGATGTATCTATCCTTAGTTCTTTTTTACAGCAGGCAATTTCTTCATATTTTCTTCCAGTGTGGATTTGACATTTTTTTTTAGGCCATTGGTTCCCTGTTGGAATTAATGATATATGTGGCCTTAGGCATGGTTGATTAGATATGTAGCTAATTAGTTCACAAAAGGTGTTGTATTGTCTTTTATGAAAAGATACAAAAATAGTTTTTCTTTGTAGATGTTGATTTGAGATTTATATCAAGTACCATGGCTCATTCTAGTAATACTTCTGGCCCTAAATGAGCAACACAAATTAAGTTTGCAGATAAATATAAGTAAACATAAATTCACTTGAGAATATATGCTTATCCATAGTTATTAAAACAAAAATGAACAAAAATTTAAAAATAAACAAAAATAAAAATCACCAAAACAAACAAACAAAAACAACCTGAATGTAGAGCAGTAAAGTTAGCTCAGCATTTAATAGAATTTACTGCTCTTACATATGACCCAGCTTCAGTTTCCAGCACCAGTAGGGTAGATTACAACTGTTGTCCATGACTTTATTTCCAGAGCATCTGATGCCCTCTTTTGTCTTCCATAGGCTCCTGGCATGCACACAGTGCACTCAAGTACATGCAGACTGTGGTAATTCAAATAAAATTACATCCATAGGCTCATATATTTGAATGCTTAGTTATGAGCCAGTGAAACATTTTGATATAATTAGAAAGAATAAGAGTTGTGGCCTTATTTGAGACAGTGTGCTCTTGGGTATGGGCTTTGTGGTTTCAAAAGCCTATGCTTCTCTTCTCTTCTCTTCTCTTCTCTTCTCTTCACTTCTCTTCTCTTCTCTTCTCTTCTCTTCTCTTCTCTTCTCTTCTCTTCTCTTCTCTT
>JANHMN010000011.1:61866013-61878031 GCA_030674055.1 Rhabdomys pumilio
AGAGAGAGAGAGAGAGAGAGAGAGAGAGAGAGAGAGAGAGAGATCATACCATAAGAGCTACATTGGACTAGTGAACTCCCTAGCGGTAGCCCACCATCCTAGTCATCTGTTATGGGTGAGCTATGGTACAGCACCACTCCAAAGACTTGTCTCCTTGCAACTGATGGCTTTCTCTTGTTGGTCTTTGCCACACTCCTCAATTACTTGGCTTGGTTTAAATGGATATCAATAGGCCCTCAATGCCTATAACATGGTGTGATTACTTCTCGGGTGATAGTCTACTCTGTTGGGCAAGTTTCTTGCAGGTCAGCATGAAGATGAAAGTTCTTGAGATAATGCTATGTAGATGAATTAACAAGTTTACAGAATTTCTGACTCGATTTAAGTAGTTTTTGGAAGTTAGCTTGATTTAAATAATTTGGGAAAATTGGGTTATTTGATAGAAAATATGAAGTTAGGAAATTAGGACAATTGATAGAATTTTTAAATTTAGAATCAGGAATAAAGTGTGCCTCTTCCTTATAGAATGAAAAATGCTGCTTGAGTTAGAGAAAGGTGTCCAGTAAGGATTCATGCATTACAAGCATGTAATTGTAGAGGCAAGAAGAATAGACTTGAGACAAGTTAGTGGTCACAGAAAGCATACACTCTGGGTTGGAACTGATTTCTTTGATCTTGTGATCTAGGGATATGGTAAGAGTTTTTTGGTGTGTATCACGACATAATAAGGCTATAAAACAAAGCAAATATATTATGAGTAAAAGAACAGAGAAGCAGTGATTAGCCAGCCTAGCTTATCATATGATCATTCAAAAATAAGATGTAAGATAGGTGACCTACTCTTAGTAAGTATAGGTGCTTGTCAACCAAGCATAGGAGAAACTTGCTACTACTAAAGACTTGACTGCTTAAACTTTGTTAATCAATGACTAAAAAAAATTACTGTTTTGAGATCAAAATGAACTTTTGAAAACAAAGAGAAAAACTGTTTAGCTAGCTATAAGTTTCATATAAGAATTATGTAATTAATATTCAGATGTAATTTCCTCTTGTGTAATTATTTTAATCCCTTATTTTTTTAAAAAAAAAAAATGTGTTTTTGTGGTGATTTTCTCTGGAAAATACGTAAATTGTTGGCCATGAGGTAATTTTCTTTCTAATTAAAAAAAACCTTATTCTTAAAGGGTATAAAAATGGATTAAGAGAAGAAATAAATTGTTGTAGATTGCCTTTGCCTCAACCATTCTATATGTGTGTGATAGAGTTTGATTTCTCTCTTTCTTCTCTCTAATTCTTGGCTGCAGTAGGCAGCAGACACCATTGGTATCGGGGTCTACTCCTGTCAGCTACTTTCAGCACTGAACCACAGTGGCTTTCCACTGCCTCAGTTCTCCACAGAGATGTCAAAGCTGGTCTTTAACATGTGTGTGTGTGTCTGTGTGTGTCTGTGTGTGTGTGTGTGTGTGCGTGCATGCACACACGTTTTTTTATCAGTCAATTTCCTGCCAAAAGATACTATGTTCTTCACTGTAAGAGCCACAGTACCCATTTAGCTAAAACTTTATGGATTTTCCATCTATGCCAAGAGCTTCTGAACATCTCTATAACAACCCTTTCCTTAGAATCATGATTGGTCTGAAAGTCACATCCTTAAGTACATGAATTTTCAACTCTGTATTTAATTTTTCTTTAAAGCATAATATGTTGAAAATGAATCTATTATCTCAATGGTTTCATTGCAATGTAGGTCATTTTAAAAAGTACACGAAAAAATGTGCATCTCATTTGACTGCATCTCATTGTTTTCCTAATTTATGTGTTTCCTCTTAAATTTTATTATATGCAAAGAAAAAAGAAAGAAGCAAACAAAGAAACAAAGATTACACCTATTGGCTGGTCCTTTCTGCTGGGACACATTTGTAGCTGGTCTGCTCCTGAGAAGACACCATGTTTGGATGTATCCTAGAGGATACAAAGCACTCAGAGCAGCAGGATCTCAGGATCACAGGATCACAGAGGCAGCTGGACTCTGAAGAGTTCTGATGAAAGGAAGACAACAGGAGATACAGGCTCCATTCAGAGACAGTGAGTACAAGTAGCAATAGAGATTACCAGATGAAGAAAAGCAAGTACAGGAACATAAGCAGCAGAAACCGTGGTTACTTGGCATCATCAGAAAACAGTTCTCCCATCATAACAAGTCCTGGATTCCCCATGATACTGGAAAAGCAAGATTCTGTTTTAAAATTACTTCTCATGATGATGATAGAAGACTTTAAGAATGACATATATAACTTCTTTAAAGAAATACAGGAGAGCACAGGTAAACAGGTAAAAGCCTTAAAGAAGAAAAACAAAATTTTCTTAAAGAATTATATGAAAACACAACAAGCAGGTGAAGGAATTAAACAAAACCATCCAGTATGTAAAAATGGAAGTAGAAACAAAAAGAAAATCACAAGGGGAAACTACCCTGGAGATAGAAAACCTAGGAAAAAGATCAGGAGTCATAGACTCAAGCATCACCAACAAAATACAAGAGATAAAAGAGAGAATCACAGGCACAGAAGATAACATAGAAAACATTAAAGCAACTGTCAAAGAAAATACAAAAATGCAAAAAGCTCCTAACCCAAAGTATTCAGGAACACAATGAGAAGACCAAACCTATGGATAATAAATATAGAAGAGAGCAAAAATCCCAAACTTAAAGGGCCAGGAAGTAAATATCTTCAACAAAATTATAGAAGAAAACTTCACTAACCTAAAGAAAGATGCCTATAAATAGACAAGAAGTCTACAGAACTTCAAGTAGACTAGACCAAAAAAGAAATTCCTCTGACACATAATAGTCAAAACACCAAATGCGCAAAACAAAGAAAGAATATTAAAAGCAGTAAAGGAAAATGGTCAAGAAACATATGAAAGTAGACATATAAGAATTACACCAGACTTCTCACCAGAGACTATAAAAGCAAGAAGATGATAGGCAGATGTCATACAGACCCTAAGAGAACACAAATGCAAGACCAGGCTAATAAACCCAGTAAAACTCTCAATTACTATAGATGAAGATTCCAAGATATTCCATGACAACACCAAATTTACACAATATCTTTCCACAAATCCAGCCCTACAAAGGATAATAGATGTGAAACTCCCAACACAAGGGGGAAACTCCAACCTAGAAAAAGCAAGAAAGTAATCTTCCAACAAACCCAAAGGAAGATACCCCCAAAAATATAACTCCACTTCTAAGAAAAAAAAGGAAAAGAAGCAGCAAGAATTACTTCCTTAATATCTCTTAGCATCACTGGACTCAATTTCCCCAATAAAATAACACAGACTAGCAGACTATAACTCACCTCAGAGATAGACACTACCTCAGAGTAAAAGTCTGGACTTCAATTTTCCAAGCATATGGTCCCAAGAAACAAGCTGGAGTAGCCATTCTAATATCAAATAAAATCAATTTTCAACCAAAGGTTATCAATAAAGATAAGGAAGGACACTTCATACTCCTAAAAGGAAAAATCTACCAAGATGAACTTTCAATTCTGAACATCTATGCCCCAAATGCAAGGGCACTCACATTCATAAAAGAAACTCTACTAAAGAACAAAGCACACATTGCACCTCACACAATAATAGTAGGAGACTTCAATACCCCACTCTTAGCAATGGACAGATCATGGAAACAGAAACTAATCAGAGACACAGTGAAAATATGAGAAGTTAAAAAAAAAAAAACAGGGTCAGATGATTTTAGTGCATAATTCTATCATACCTTCAAAGAAGACCTAATACCAGTTCTCCTCAAGCTATTCCACAAAATAGAAACAGAAATTTGTTCTCTGAAGCAACAATTATGCTCATACCTAAACCAAAGATCCAACAAGGAAGAGAACTTCAGACCAATCTCATTCATGAATATCAATGCAAAAATACTCAAAAAAATTCTCTCCAATGTAATCCACTATATAAATAAATGCAAAGAAAAAAACCCCATGATCATCTCACTAGATGCTGAAAAAGCATTTGACAAAATGTAACACGCCTTCATGGTAAAAGGTCTGGAAAGATCAAGAATTCAAATCCCATTCCTAAACACAGTAGAAGCAATGTACAGCAAACCAGTTGCCAACATCAAACTAAATAAAGAAACTTGAAGCAATTTCCACTAAAATTAGGGGCTGGACCAGGCTGCCCACTCCCTATTCAATATAGTACTGTAAGTCCTATCCAGAGAAATTACACAACAAAAGGAGGTCAAAGGGATACAAATTAGAAAGGAAGAAGTTAAAATCTCACTATTTGCAGATGATAGGATAGTATACTTAAGTGACCACCAGAGAATTCCTAAACCTGATAAACAACTTCAACAAAGTAGCTGAGTATAAAATCAATTTAAAAAATATCAGTAGCCTTACTCTACTCAAAGGATAAATAGGCTGAGAAAGAAATTAGAGAAATGACACCCTTCACAATAGTCACAAATAATATAAAATACCTTGGTGTGAATATAACTAAGCAAGTGACAGATCTGTATGACAAGAATTTCAAATCTCTAAAGAAAAAAAAATGGAAGAAGATCTCAGAAGGTGGAAAGATTTTCCGTGCTCATGGATTGGCAGGATTAATATAGTAAAAATGACGATCTTGTTGAAAGCAATCTACACATTCAGTGCAATCAGCATCAAAATTCTAAATCAATTCTTCATAGAGCTAAAAAGAGTAATTTGAAAATTCATTAGAAATAACAAAAATACCAGGATAGGTAAAAATATTCTCAACAATAAAAGAAATTCTGCAGGAATCACCACCCCTGATCTCAAGCTGTACTATAGAGCAATAGTGATAAAAAACTGTGTGGTATTGGTACAGAGTCAGGCAGGAAGATCAATGGAATAGAATTGAAATGAACCCACACACATATGGTCACTTGATCTTTGACAAAGGAGCTAAAACTATCCAGTGGAAAAAAGACAGCATTTTCAATAAATGGTGCTGGTTCAAAAGGAGGTCAGCATGTAGAAAATTTACTGAACATAACACCAATGGCTTATGCTCTAAGATCAAGAATTGACAAATGGAACCTCATAAATTTGCAAAGCTTCTGTAAGGCAAAGAACACTGTCTGTAGGACAAAATAGCAACCAACAAACTGGGATAAGATCGTAACTAATCCTACATCCGATTGAGAGCTAATATCCAGTATTTACAAACAACTCAAGAAATTAGACTCTAGATAATCAAATAACCCTATTAAAGATAGGGTAAAAAGCTAAAGAAAGAATTCTCGAATAAGGAAACTCTAATGGCCAAGAAGCACCTAAAGAAATGTTCAACATTCTTAGTGATCAGGAAAATGCAAATCAAACAACCCTGAGATTCCACCTCACACCAGTCAGAATGGTTAAGATCAAAACTGCAGATGATAGCAGATGCTGGCAAGGATGTGAAGAAAGAGGATCATTCCTCCATTGATGGTGGGATTGCAAGCTGGTGCAACCACTCTGGAAATCAGTCTGGCTGTTCCTCAAAAAATTGGACATAGCATTAACTATGGACATAGCTATCCTACTCCTGGGCTTATTCCCAGAAGATGCTCCAACATATAACAAGAACACATGCTCAACTATGTTTGTAGCAGCCTTATTTGTAATAGCCAGAAGCTGGAAAGAACCCAGATGCCTTTCAACAGAGGAATGAGTACAGAAAATGTGGTACATTTACACAACGAAATACTACTCAGTTATTAAAATCAATGAATTTGAGAAATTCTTAGGCAAATGTATAGAACTAGAAAATATCATTCTTAGGGAGGCGACCCAATCACAAAAGAACATACTTGATATGCACTTACTGATAAGTAGATATTAGCCTAAAAGTTCACAATACCCAAGATGCAACTCACAGACCACATGAATCTTTTGAAGAAAGAAGACCAAAGTGTGGGTGCTTAGATCCTTCTTAGAAGGAATAACAAAATACTCATAATAGCAAATTAGGAGACAATGTATAGAACAGAAACTGAAGGACAGGTGGTCAGGATACTACCTCATCTGGGGATTCATTCCATGTGCAGCCACCAAATGCAGATACTGTTGTGGATGCCAGGAAGTGCATGTTGACAGGAGCCTGATATACCTGTCTCCTGAGATGCACTGCCAAAGCCTGACATATACAGATGTGGATGCTCACAGTTAACCATTGAACTGATCATGGGATTCCCAATGGAGAAATTAGAGAGAAGACTGAAGGAGGGGAAGGGGTTTGTGGCCCCACGGGGAGAACAACAAAACCAACCAACTAGAGCTCCCAGGATCTAAACAGACAGCCAGGGAACAGACATGGAGGGACCCATGGCTCCAGATGTAAATGAAGTGGAAGATAGCCTTGTCAGGCATTGGTGGGAGAGAAGGTCCTTGGTCCTATGAATCCTGGATTCTGGAGCATGGGGGAATTCAAGAGTGGGGAGGTGGAAGTGGATGGGTGGGTTGGAGCATACCCTCATAGAAGCAAGAGGAGGAGAGATAGGATGGAGGCTTTGGGGGAGGAATGGGGAAATGAAATAACATCTGAAATGTAAATAAATAAAATATCCAAAAAAAATGGTGTAATAGCTATTTTATAATACTTCACATACCTTAAATTGTGGGACCGTGAAAAGATAGCTTGGTTCCTGGTTGGGCACAGGCCTCAAAACCTGGACCCTAATGGGACAATGGCAGGTGTTCGGCCATGGCCCCAGACCCCATTGATCTCTGTCATTCAGTCACTTAGGGCAATGTCCCTACTAGCCCCTCCTCAGGTAGAGGGTGTGACTACCAGGCTTCAGCCTCAAGAGATTTCCATATTAATAAGATACCTGAAGGCCAGATGGTGTAGCCAATTAAACATTCCTTCTTAGACCCTCCTCCCTCCCTATTTAACTCTGGTCTGCCCTGAGTTGCAGGAGGGTGCACCCAGATCCATTTACCATCCTCCATGAAAATAAAGCTTAAAGAACCATGGCTTTCTTGTGTCTTTGGAGTTGCTGTGGGGAACTGTGGAGAAGGTCTCAACTACCAAGCAGTCATCTAATCTGTGGAGGAATTCTTGGTGTTCCAGCCAAGGGGACCACCAATTCAATCAAGGTAGCAGGGCCACCAAGTCAGCCAAGCGAGTACAGTACTCTCTCCTGAAGGGAGCTGTTGGGACCTCTTTGTGTCCCCCCTCTTGTCACCTCTTTGTTCTACTACAACCACTTAATGATGTCTGGGAGACCCAGAATGGAGGCCAACAGCCTCTGGGTTCATTTAAAGTCCCTTTCCCCTGCGGGATTACAAACTGAGTTCTCTCCCCACTCGGAGGAGCCCTGGAAGTTTCTCACAGCCCAGTGTCTCCCCCTGTCGCCACATGGAATGGGCTCAGTCAAATTCCCACTCTTCTGCCACTACGAGCCAGGCAGAAGCGCAGGAACCACAACTCTGCCCAACAGGAACCCAAGCCCATGCCCATGTGCAAGCTAATCATCCCCACATTAAATATTTAAAAATAATTTTAAAATAAAAATTAGAAAAAAAATAAAGATTACATTTTTAACTTTTATCGCTTGGAATTTTCCTCAACCAAATATCTAAATTCACAAATGCTCTAGCATTTCTCAAAACTGAAGGATATAATTTAGTGTATATCATGTATGCAAAGTTATTTATTTTAGTTTATTTACAGTCATGAAAAACATAGGAAGATAATATGAGAAAAGAAAGACTTAGTTTAGACTCATCTATTAAAAACAATGACTTC
Organism: Rhabdomys pumilio; assembly: GCA_030674055.1. Classification (NCBI taxonomy): domain Eukaryota; kingdom Metazoa; phylum Chordata; class Mammalia; order Rodentia; family Muridae; genus Rhabdomys; species Rhabdomys pumilio. Next base: position 61,873,805 of record JANHMN010000011.1, read on the forward strand.
ATGAAATTCAAAGGCAAATAGATGGAACTAGAAAATATCATCCTGAGGGAAGTAACCCAATCACAAAAGAACATACAAGGTATGCTCTCACTGATAAGTGAATATTAGCCCAAAAGCTTGGAATGTCCAAGATACAATTCACAGACCACATGAAACTCAAGAAGACAGAAGATCAAAGTGTGGGTTCTTCAATCTTTCTCAGAAAGGGAAATAAAATACTCACAGGAGGTAGAGGGTGGGAGAAAATTGGGAGGAAGAAAGGAGAGGGGGAAGAGTGCAGGATCAGGTATGGAAGGAGATGGGGATAATACACACAGGGTCAGAAAATTGAATAAAGTTGTGTAGCACTGGGGGTTGGGAAACTGCATGTAACCACCAGAAAGTCCCAGATGCTAAGAAAACAAGATGCTTCCAGGACACAATGGGGATGATATTAGCTTAAATGCCCAACAATGGGGAGAGAGAACAGGTAGAAATCATATCCAGAGGTTAGGCAATGTACTAGGTTGGGGGATGAGGCCACCCACTCATCTCCAGATTTTTAACCCAGAACTGCTCCTGTCCAAAGGAAATATGGGGACAAAGTGTGGAGTAGAGACTGAAGGAAAGGCTATACAGAGACTGCTCAACCTGAAGATCCATCCCATATAGAGACACCAAACCCAGACACTATTATGGATGCCAATAAGTGCTTGCTGACAGAAGCCTAATACAAGTGTCTCCTGAGATGCTCTACCAGAGCCTGACAAATACTCACGCAGATATGATACTTGCAGTCAACCATTTGACGGAGCATGGAGACCCCAATAGAGGAGTTAGAGAAAGGACGGAAGGAGCTGAAGGGGTTTGCAACCCCATTAAGAAAAAGGACAATATCAACCAACCAGACCTCCCTGAGTTCCCAGGGACTAAAGAACTAACCAAAAAGTATACATGGAGGGACCCATGGTTCTGGCTGCATATATAACAGAGGATGGCCTTCTTTGGCATCAGTGGAGGGAGAAGCCTTTGGTCCTTTGAAGTCTGGATGCCCTATTGTAAGGGAATTTCAGGGTGGTGAGGTGATTGGGTGGGTGGAGGAGCATCCTAATAGAAGCAGGGGGAGAGGGATAAAATAGGGGGTTTGTGGAGGGGAAACTGGGAAAGGGGAAACATTTTGAAATGTAAATAAATAAAATATCTAAGAAATTTGAGTTTCTTAATAATAAAGAATGAAATACAAAGAAAAATTGGGGTCAGAAATATATTTTTTTAATCATTGTAAAAGCATTTCAAAAGTATGTAGTAATTTAAATTCTTGGTTACTTTGTCTATTATATGATTTAAATAAAATTTTATTCTTTTCATTTGTTTAGACAGTTCATACTTCTCTGCTTTTTTTGATTCTCATGAAAAAATCTGACTACTAAAAATTTATTTCCAAAATTCATGAGATTTCTCAAATCAATTAATCAATAATTAACCAAATTGAATTTTTTCATTTTACTCAAATAAGATAGAAATTGCATATTTGTCTTAGATATTCATATATTTTTAATATGTTTAAAAGCATTAGGATAATAATTTTGGAAAAGAAAGCATTAGCAGTCACACTATTTCAACTGAGTCAAAATACATAAAAGTTAACTAGAGTGGAAATTTCTTATCAACTCAACTGTACTTTGTGATGTTTTTCTAGAAGCTGTCTTGTGAGAGAGCATGCAATCTTTTGCTGAAAACAGACACCTGTGAGGGCCTGTGACATTTACAAAGAGTATAAATTGAACCCCACAAACAGAGGGAGAATATTCTTGCATTGGTACATTGCAATGTTTCCTTTCTTTGCTCTGGTTGTCCCTTGGCTCTCTGCTTTTCTGGTTTTCATATATTAGAAAGAAACTTGCAAAAGAACTTCCTGTATTATTATACTGATACCAGCTGCTTTTACTTACTCTGCCTGATTAGATGGGGCCTTGCTGTTTGCATGGATTGAGACACTGTTACTGATTCCTGTTTGGTGTTTGCTATTGAACTTGACATTGTATGCTGAAAATGAAGAGTAGAATCACCCCAAGTAACTACTACCTTTTTTTTTTAAAAAAAAAACTGGATTTTTTTATTTACATTTCAGATGTTACTCTTTTCCCCATGTGCCCCCCCCAAGAAACTCCCTATCTCATCCCTCTTCCTCTTACTTCTATGAGTGTGTGCCCTCACACACCCACCCACTCCCACCTCTTTGCCCTCCAATTACCCCACATTGGGGCATCCAGCCTGTATATGACCAAGGACCTTCTCTCCCACCTATGCCCGAAAAGGCCATCCTCCACTACATATACAGCTGGAGCCATGGGTCCCTCCCTATGTGTTCCACGGGAAGTAGTTTAGACCCTGGGATCTCTATTCTCAACAATAAAAGAACTTCTGGGGAATTACTATCCCTGACCTCAAGCTGTACGACAGAACAATAGTAATAAATACTGCATGGTTTTGATACAGAGACAGGCAGAAAGATCAATGAAATAGAATTGAAGACCCAGAAATGAACCCACGTACCTATGGTCACTTGATCTTTGACAAAGGAGCTAAAACCATCTAGTGGAAAAAAGTCAGCATTTTCAACAAATGGTGTTAGTTCAACTGGAAGTCAGCATATAGAAGAATGCAAATCTATTCATTCTTATCTCCTTGTACAAATATCAAGTCCATGTGGATAAAAGACCTTCACATAAAACCAGATACACTGAAACAAATAGAAGAGAAAGTGTGGAAGAGCCTTGAATACTTGAGCACATGGAAAAAGTTCCTGAACAGAACAACAGTGTCTTATGCTCTAAGATCAAGAACTGACAAAAGGGACCTCATAAAACTGCAAAGCTTCTGTAAAGCAAAGGACACTGTCAATAGAACAAAACGGAACTACTTCTAAACAGTTCTACAGCACCCTTTTCATATTAATGTTCTTTTCCCCTTACCTTGGGTCGATGAGCTAGAAGGGAGGTTGAAGCCTTTAAGAATCCTAAATAAAGTACGTTTTGAAAAAAAATCTTAGCTGCCAGGCGGTGGTGGAGCACACCTTTAATCCCAGCACTTGGGAGGCAGAGGCCGTCGGATTTCTGAGGTCAGCCTGGTCTACAGTGTGAGTTCCTGGACAGCCAAAGCTACACAGAGAAACCCTGTCTCGAAAAACAACAACAACAAAACAAATATACAAACAAACAAACAAACAAACTCCCCCCCACACACACAAATCTAAGCCTAGAGTTAATACAGTCTCTTACATAATATAGAAAATATTAAAAATACCTTTGATAAAATTTGAATATATGTGCCAATCACCTGCTTATCCATCCATCATTTGTGTATGATATGTCAGAATACAAAATCTGGCTGTTTAAAAGTAGCATAACATATGCATATACTTCCAAGTAAATAGTGATTTTTAATTTTATGAATAAAATTCAGATGTTGAGCCAGGCTTGTGGTCATATACCCATTTATTTCATGACTTCTCTTTGGGAATTCATTAAAAAAATATCTGGAAGTTTTTTGAAAACACATAATTTGTAAATTGTTCTTTTCCCCCCTTTTGGAGCACTATTGAATGTTTTTAACATTAGATTAAGTAAAATAATTTGCATATGTCATGTATGACTGAGCACATACCGTAGCATAGTAGTCAATATGACATACAATTTATCCGTTCTGACATAATTTATTCAAAATATAATAAATTCAATACATTTCATTTACTAATATATCATTTAAAAAGACCAGATCATTCAAAAGTGAAAAAAATGAATATCTCTTTTATATAGTAATCAGCAGTTGTCACTATGAAAGATTCATAAGTGGAAAAAGTTCTAGAGCATGCTTCAGAAGAAATATTTGAAAAAGCCAGTTGGACATTAATATGAATATATAACATCAGATAATGTGATTGTAGAAAGAAAAGTGTTAATTTCAGAGAAATGTGGTAGAACATAAAAGTAGCAAAACAAAGACTGGACTTTGAAGGCTCTGAAAATCATTGTAAGAATTTTGAAATAGGTTTGGTGTATAAAGAAGTCAAGGCATTGAAAAGAGAGAAACATTTTATTAATATTTTAGCATTATAACTTTCTCCCTCTGCTAAATAAGAAAAAGTGAATTAATGTAGGTGAATTTAACATTATAACAATGCACTACCTTGAATATGTTTTATATATATATATATATATATATATATATATATATATATATATATAT
>JANHMN010000011.1:61878041-61903989 GCA_030674055.1 Rhabdomys pumilio
TATATATATATATATATATATATATATATATATATATATATATATATCAATCCAAATAAGTCACTTCACTCATAATAAATACTTTAAAATATTTTTCACAGAATCATACAGAAAAAAATCAGTTTACTTGAATAAGTTAATTATGTATGTATACAAAAAAAACATTATAAGTAATAAAAGAGCTACTGACATGTTTCCAACTCAAAGGGAAAATGTCTGGTTGATTTTATTGCAATATCAATCATAATCCTTTTTCTATTTCTTATCCATATGCCCTTTGGTGTGTTATAGTCCTGTTACATCTATAAATAGAACGGATATATTCCACCCCTATATAATTAGAGGACAACCGTAGTGCTCATTTTCAAGTATTATGAAGCTTGACACAGAGAAAAGAATGAGCAGATGAATATTTTACCTATGACCTTCCGCCTTTTCACCAATAATAGAAGTGTTTAATCAGCTTAGTCCAAAATTTTATATATATATATATATATATATATATATATATATATATATTCACATACACATATATATTCACAATGAGGTCAAAAGTATCTTAACTAAGAATAGTAAGTATAGAAAGCAGAATTTTAACCAATAGCCACATGATACAGTATCTTATACTATTAAGAGTATATCATCTAACATCTTAGACTCCTGAAGATTCCTGAAAGAATAATTTATACAAGTGCCAGTGAACATTGACTAACTGTTTATTATACAACATAACTGTGGCAATACATGATCACATGTAAGATAAAGTATGTACTTATGTTTAATATGGTTTTGTAAGCAGTTCCTCTCAAGGGATTCTAATACAATTTGGAGACTGATATCTTAATATTTGTAACCTTAAAAATACCTCTTATGTATTATAGATTTACTGATTAAAAGAAAAGAGTATTAATTTTTCTATTTATTCATTAATATCCTTCATAATATTAGTTCAAAGAAAAGAGAGGTCTTGCAAATACAATAAAAAAAAGAAGAAGACAGGACAGAAACAATTGAGCTTCAAACATCTTACTAACACTCTGATCTTCACTTTCCCACATGCTGTCATTCTGCTTTGCTGTAAAAGGCTTTGGAGAATATTCTAAATTCTTGGTGGGATGTATGACCACAGAAAGAGCATGCAAACTTGTGTATACTGCTGAAGGCAGATGTGCATGTTCATTTGGCACTAATTGTTAGAAAAAGGTAACGTTTGAAATCTAAAGTGGTGAAGCCACTGATACATGCTCATGGCTCTTATGAGTAAACTCCCACTCAAAAGAAAGGCCCAACATTAAGGCGACATGGTTGAAAAGAGAGATTCTCCAAGACAGAAGTGGGGATGGTGTAACATAGTTAGGAGTACAAGCGACTAATATTTATTACAAAGAAAAAATTAGCTAATAAAATCAATAATGGTGAATAAAAAGGGGTAAATAAATGAATGATGCTTTAGACACTTAACTGGTTTCTTTTCCATACAGGTTCTTCAGTGATATATAGTACTTTCACTTATGTTAGATGACTATGTTTCTTTAGATTGTAAGAAACTTAATCAAAACAATATATATTCAGAGAATAATCGAATGTTTTCTATTTGAAAATTATAACATACACACTTCTATACTGTTTTATCATGCACCATTAATAATCAACAATTTTATTGAGCAATATGTTATTTTAATTACAAACACACATGCTACTTTGATTTCCAAAACTGTGTGGAATAGTTGGAATTTGAGATTTTTCTCTTCCAAATAAAGTGTTTCCTTTGTTGATAGTCACACTTTTAATTTAACAGAACAACAACTTCCTCACTTTTTAAATGAGAACAATCTAACACAGCTGCAATTTTCCCAGAGGAGCTCTCTATCAGTGGTGAGTTTTCACTTCAGACTCATTCCTGTAACAGATAATGCCAGAGTACCATCTCTACCAAATCATTACAAAACATTAAGCAATGAGAATCCAGGACTTTTCTTCTTCTACTAAAGGGAATACAAGAATAAAGTCTGAACTGTGTGAGTCAAGTTGCAGAGTCTATTCCAAAGAGCACAGAAAACCTATATACAGGAAATTAGAAAGGACAGTTGTATTTCTCAAATCTTCATATCCACAAAAACATGAACTCTTTATAGACTCACTTGGGAAATGGGCTGTGTCGAACACTATATAGACATATAGATATACTCTACGACTTGTATATTGGACAAGTCTTTATAGATCATCTTTTATGTAGAAGATATGCTTGAGGAAGATAAGCTAGAGGAAATGTTTTTTAATTTGTAACTAAGGCCTTTCATATACTATAATGATTGTTTTTTTTTCCAGTTTCCACACTTTCTTTGTTTTGAACTGTTTCAAAGAACAGAAACTTTGTTAAAGCAAGTTTAGACTGCTGCCTGTATAGACAACACTGTTCTCTGCCTTCATCAGTTTAATACTTCAGCATATTCTATAGTTTAATAAGTTGCGAATGGATAAGTAATTTGAGTTTGCCTTTTTCAAAATACTTTGTATACACAATATATCAGATTAGTTTAGCTCCAGTTAAAGAGATCTAGAGTCCCTCATCATTCATGTAATATAGGATTTGCTAAATTAAAAAAAAAAGTACTACAGGTCTCATGTCTTTAGCAAACAGCCATTCATCTATAATTTAATATCCAGTTAAATTAATCAATTGCATTGAATTTCATATTTAATGTATCATGAGTTTACATGTGTGGGCATAAGAGAGAAAATGCTAGTAAAATTGAATTAAACACTTGAGAGTACTGAAACTATTTGTGTTAAGATGTTTCTCCTCCAATTATATGCTTACCTCTATCCATATGGTTTGATACAGATGCTAAGACAATAAAATAAGAACTTAGTAAAATCTTGACCCATCCCCACCCAGTTAGAAAATGTACATTTTTGGTCTTTTTTCTGTAACCACCTCCTGCTTGGGTATTTGACCCACTTTCATTTATAGTCTTCAAAGTTCTTACAGCTATCATCAGTTCTAAAATTGCTCTTTCTGACAGGAAAGACTATCTCAGTTTTCTGCAAGTTTGCAGAGACTTTTCACTGGAATATAAAATCAAGTTGTCAGAGGAAAAAGAATAAAAGGCATTCCTTTCCATCAATCAGATTCAATAGGAAATGAAGTCTACTGTAAGATTGTGTTTCTGTCATTCAAGGTCAGGGGATAGTTAAGTAACATCACTCAGGATATTGAAGCTAGTCTTTCTGTCTGTGCGCCAGAGTCTGAGATTGCTGTTCCTCTCTCTGCTCTTTAACTACAGGATTAAGCAACTTCAGAAGAGAATTTTTATTTGTTAGAAGAATGAAAGTTTCCATGCCAGAGTGTATCTGCTTTTGGTGTATCCTCCATACTACATCCCTGTGTCCACCTTCAGAATCTGTAAGTGGCATTACAGTTTAAATAGAGAGCCAAGGATATGTACATCTAGGGAGTCCTGGCGAAGGTGTGGTCCTTTCATCATTATTTATGTTTTTGTTTCATCCTGAAAGGCAGGATTGCCAATAGTTACAATTATCTGAAAGGTCTTTCCAGGAGACAAGTTCGCTCTTTGGCTTATGTTTTCATGCTTTGTTTTATTTTCTTTTAGTCTGTTCTCAGAATGGCACTCTTGGATATTCTCAATTCTTCAAGGTCTATTATTTCCACAGTCTGAATGATTGAGAAGAACAGTGTCTCATTTACATATGTATGAAAAAGGTCAATGTGTACTATTTCGTGTGAGACTGTAGTTTACTAAACACTAATTTTTGAAAACATATATTTCTCTATACTGTGCTTTATTGACATTTTTATCAACACAGTTCACTGTATATGCACATGAATCATGTAGGTATCTATTGCCTGCTTATTTGATCAATATTTGTCTTTATATCATTACTTCTGAATCCTTTTATAAAATTTTTAATATGCTGTAAAATTCAGTCATGTGATAATTTTGACATGCTATGTAAATCAATCTTATTCTGATAGTTAAGATTTTTTTAGTCACTAAAAATTTCTCACAGAGATTATATTGACTTTGCATAACTCTTTTGGTACTAGTGTTAAAATTTTAACAAAAATGATTATTACAATTTTAGAACATAATTCCATTTATTTCTATTTTTTATAAATATGCATTACTTTTTCAATTAACTTTTCCTTTCTCTATTAGTTTAAGTAAACATTAATTTTGATTTCAGTATTTTTATTCTCTTCTTAGTCTCAGTATTGCAGATCAATCTAAAATCCTTCAACATGCAAAGCAAATACTCTGTCACTGAACGAGGTCACCAGCCTCAATATATGTGTTTTGATGCTATTTAGTATAGACCTTAAATATTTTAAGTTGCTTTGTTTTGCTGTATACACAAAAGTGATTTGTGTATATTGACCAGCAAACTGACAATATATGAAATAATTATCAATTTGAGAAATTAATAAATTATTTAAGAGACTTTTACAGTAGCCTGAGCACAAAAACCAGTGAAGGCAACCCTTGGTAGAGAAATTTAGATCTTAGTTAGAGTTTCATTGCTATGAAAAGACACCACAACCAAGGTAACTCTTATAAAAGTAAACATTTATTTGGTGCTGGCTTGCAATTTATCACCATGATGAAAAGCATGGCAGAGTTTGAGCATATGCAGTACTGGAAGAGCCAAGAGTTCTACATCTTTATATAAAGGAAGCCAGGAGGAAACTGTTCTGAAGGCAGCCAGTAGGAGGGTAGTTAGGAGGATAGTCTTTCTCCACACTGAGCAGAGCCTGAGCATAGGAAGAGACCTGAAATCACAAACCCACATTGACACTCTTCCTCTAATAAGGACACACAGCCTCCAATAAGGATACACCTTTTAATAGTCACTTCTCTTGTGCCAAACATATTCAAACCACCACATTTCTACATTGTAAATAATTTAGTAAAGAACTAGACCATGTATTTAGCAAACTTTATCAAATTGCCCAAGTAATATACTTTTATCTAGTTTGACACTCAGCCTTGCTAGCAAGCCCTTTACATCAAAGTTGATGAATATAAGGGCAGCAGTTGTTAGTTGCAAGTGACTTTAACAGTAAAGCCACCATGCCAACTTCAGTATGTCAGATGTATTATTGTACTTATTATTTGTATAATTACTTATTTGTATTTATGTAAGCCTAAATTTATGTGCCCTAGGGAGTGCATGTCACTACTGAAACCAGAAGTAGCTGGATCCCCAGAATCTTGATTTACAGTCAGTTGTAAACAACATGATTCATATGCTGGGAGCCACTAAGCCTTGGTCCACTGCTATAGCAATGAGAACTCTTAGCCATTGAACCATCTTTCCAGCCACCTCAAAAATTTTAAGGCTTATTTACTCGATCTAATATTTTTCTCATTTCAGATATATTTCAGTTTTCAAATTCTATGATCTACTGAATATTTTAAAACATTTTATGCATTTTAGTTTAATGCTTTATTTTTTTTAGATTTATTCATTTATTTCATGTATGTGTGTACACTGTGGATATCTTCAGACATACCAGAAGAGGGCATTGGATCCCCATTACAGATGGTTGTGAGTCACCATGTTGTTGCTGGGAATTGAACTCAGGACCTCTGAAAGAGCAGTCAGTGCTCTTACAGGCTGAGCCATCTCTCCAGCCCTACTGAATATTTTAATAAAATTTTCAAAATTAAGTAAAATTGTGATAGTAATAATTATTATCATATAATTTTAAGGTTACCTATAATTGTTAATGGTATATCTTTGAATGCCCACATGATAGAATTTACATGAAGAAAGAGTAAAATATCTTTAAAAGGATGAAAGATTATTATTATTTATTTATCTTTGAAAAATTGTGATAAGTTAAATTTAATGGTCAATTTGCCACAGTCTAGAGTCACCTGAGAATAGAACCACAATTGAGAAGTTGCCCCATTCACATTGGTCAGGGCACAGGTCTATACCACTGTGACAGCACTATCTATAGATGCATAATCTTTGGCTACATAAGAAGGTTATTTAAGTGTGAAATAGCAAGTGACATTTCCCCATGGGATCTTCTTTAAGTTTGCTACAGTTCTGATACCCAGAATTGTTTACTGTAACCTGTAAACATAAATAAAGCCATAACATTTTTTTTTAGTTGCTTTTACTCAAACTTCTTTTTTCAAGACCACAAAATGAACTAAAATGGATATTAATGATTGAACATATATTTTAGATTGACCCATGGTGGATCATGTGTCTAGTTTTCATAACTTAAAAAAAAAGCAGAATAAGAAATGCTTTAAAGACATTATAATTTCATGTGTTCACTTTTGCATTCACAAGTACAACTTATTCTGGAGAAATTCTGCATCTGTGAGGTGGAATCCTATGATAAAGCTATGGTTGTAACCTATGGGTAAAACACAACAGAATAAGATTACTTAAAAAATTATGCTAACACAAACTGACATAATTTTTTTTAATGAATTTGGCTGGTTTGGAAAATGTTTTATTCCATGTATATTTTTTTTTAAGTTCAGGTGTTATCTGTTATTTGTATTTTTTTAGATTTGAATTATGCCCCTCTGCCTAATTTTTTTTTTTAATCAAAAATAGTTCTTTTCCATATAATATCTTTCATTGTGGTCACCCTAGCCCATTTTTTTACATGATTCTCACCTCTACTACCACTCAAATTTATTCCCTTTCTTCTGTCTCTTTTTACAAAATAAAGCAGCATCAAAGAAAATCAAAGTACTAATAAAGTAAGATAAAATTGAACAAAGCAAACAAACAAACAAACAAACAAACAAACAAAACCAACCCCAAAAACCTTAGGGGGACAAAACAAACAAAATGAAGAGAAGAAAAAGAGCCAAAGAACAAGCAAAAGAAGCACACTCAAGAAGAGACATACACATTTTCACACACAGAAATTCCCAAAATTGGAAACCATAACATATATATGCAAAAGTTCTATAGGGTAAGATTTAAATAATCCCCAGAAAAAAATGTGAAAAAAATAGTACACACACACACACACACACACACACACACACACATATATATGGATTATATATGTGTATGTGTATATGTACGTATGTGCATACACACACACGCAATTATTATTTTTAAATACCATTATATATAATATATATCTATTTATTATTTTTTTAAATACCACTATTTTTGTTTGGTGTTAGCCATCACCTTTTGGGGATGAGGCTTGTGCTTAAGAAGGTTTTGCACACCAAGTGATACCTAGTTAGAGAAAACTATGTTTACATTTGCATGTAGTTATCTTGCAAATGGAGATTGTTTGTGGGTTGGGGTGAAGGCAGTTGTCCATTTCCTGTTACAATGCTGGGAAGCATCATCCCCAGATCTGTGCAGCCCCTGAGCATGCTGCCAGTTTCTACGAGTTCATATGTGGATTGGACCTGCTGCAGCTAGAAAGCCTTGCTTCCTTTGTGTTTTTCATCCGCACTTGGCTTGGGCAATCATTTCAGCTCCGCCTCCTCAGAGTGTCACATTGATGAAGACATCCATTTAGGACCCAGTGTTCCACTACTTTTAACCCTTTGTACATTGTCCCATAGTAGGTCTCTATTTGTTCCCATCTTCTGCAGGAGAAATTTTCTCTGATGTTGGCTGAGCAAGAAAGTATGAGTATGGCAGAATAGCATTAAGGATTTTTTTTTTTGCTATGTTCTTTTAGAAAAACCATAGTATTCAGTTTTCCTCCAGGTTGTTCTATCTATTTAGAGGTTCCCACCACAGCTTTGTCTAACTTGGGTTGCATCACATAGAGTGAACTTTAAATTCAATCAGATATTAGTTGGTTATTACCATAGGTTTTGTACCACTATTGTACTATTGCAAATTGCACTCATGACACCATGAGGATCAAAGGGTTTATGCCAGGATGGAGCTTACCTTTCTCCTTTAGTAGCGTACTGAGTACCTTCCAGTAACATAAATACTAGGCAGTAGTGATGAAAGCTCTATTTAAGTGCCAGCTTGGGTTCTCCATGTTCAGTAAGTTTTATAGGTTTTGATTCAGCAATGGGGCCTTACCATCAGTTTGAGGAGAGCAATCTATAACCTTGTCAATAACTTCGGTTCTTTGGGGTTCATGTGGGTCTTCTTTTGGCCAACAGTTTGATTAGATGTAACTCATTCCCAGAACTGGAAGCTTTATTAAAGGAGGAGGGAGGGTGATGCTTGTTCTCATCTATTATTTGGCAACTTATTTTAGTTTACCATTATATATTTATATATTGAAAGAAGCTTTTATTATAATTTGGAGGTTTCCATATAACCCTCCAAATTGACCTTAATTTTCTGTCTACCCTTGTATTTGATTCCTCAAACTCCACTCTTGTCTTTATTTGGCCCTCCTACTCAAACCAGTCTCCCTGATCCACTGGTAAATTATGTATATTTCTCCTTCTCTGAGTAATCCATTCCTCTCCTCTAGTCCATTGCTCTGTACATAGACTCTCTGGTTATTTGGATTTTAGCCTGCTTGTTGAAGGCATAACAGTTAACACCAACACATAAGCAAATACCATATTTGTCTATTTACAGTTCAGTAATATTCTACCATGTAAATGTACCACATTTGTTTTTATCCATTTATCCATTGACAGGAATCTAGGTAGTTACCAATTTCTGCCTATTAGGAACAAAGTCATCTGCCTAATGTTACAATAAACAATATTTTATTTCTCTTTGTAGAAAATATTGATTTTTAGTTTTAAATGATGATGATTTCTCTATGATTAAAAATAAATATATTTGGATTGCATGTGGTCAACATAAACCACTGTCTTCCTGTGCTCATCATATTTATATTTCCGTAAGTATATCAGTTCTTCTATTCATAAGACCATATAATCTCCCATTCTGTTTTTATTTACTCCTTATATTCATTTGGGTAAATTAAAAAAAAAAACATGAAAAGAGATGTTTTTTCTCATGCCATTTGCTGAGTTACATTACAACAATATATATAAAATAAAACAGTTTGCTTACCAACCCATGAAAACTACTGCTGATGTAGAAATACAAATGTTCTCCTTGATTGAGTTTTAATGAAGACAGATATATACATTTTCAAGTGCACGGAGAGAAGGGATACGGGATGAGGGGAAGGCAGAATTCACAACAAGTGAATGCATGTATGAGCAGAGAACCTAGAGTCTTTCTTGTCTGATTTGATTGCTAGTCATGAATTTGTGGGTGCATGTAATCCTCTCTAGACTTGTAGTAAGCTTTTATTTTTCTGTCATGCTTATTTCTTATTCCATCCACCTCTCAGCCCAGTGTGAAGCTGCCAAATGAAGTACCCCTTTCTCTGATTTTCTGGTCTAATTCTAACAACCTTTTCTCAGCAACAAGCACCAGTGTTACATTCCATGAAAATACCTGGTTTTCAAAATGTATTGTGAAACAAGGATTTTAACTTTTCATACTTCATTAAATGTAAATGTTCTTTACTGTCTATACAGTACACTGACCATGGGTGGCTTGTATTAAATTTAAGGCATCATCACCATAGTATCTTAATACCCTACATTTATATCTGAAGGTTTTAATTAACAATACTGTACAAGCTTGACTGCAAAGAAAACCCTTGTGTTAGTTTTACAACCTCCTCATTTACATGAACCTATAGGTACTCAAAAATGTATATATTTATATCTGAAGGTTTTAAATAACAATACTGTAAGCTTGACTGCAAGTATAATAAACCCTAGTATTAGTTTTACAACTTATTTGTACATGTGAGTATAGATACTGAAAATATATTTATTTAAATTTCTTATGTCTTACTTGAATTACTTATATTTAGCTCAAAATCTCTAGAAAGATACACAATTGACATCATTAATTGTATTTAGCAGTGTTTATAAAAAAGAAAGCAATGTAATGATTATGGCTGGTACTTTTAATCTTTAGCATTTTGAAAATTTTCTGCTTGATAATCTAAATTTATCTGCATAATTGAATAAGACAGTAAAGTGTAAGTGTATTAGAAAGGCAGTCTAATCAGAAATAAAGGATATTTAAAAGGTTGGAATAGTAAAGTGTGTTTTCCAGAATACATAAGACACTATGATTTTAATATGTTTTTATTAATGGTGAGATTACACTGGGAAATAAAAATGTTACAACAAAATAATCAGTATTCTTCAAAGAACTGTTTCTTCAAAATTCAAAAGAAAAATATGGCATCTATGTTTTACCTCAAATTTTGAATAGAGTTCTTATCATACTGTTAGGTTAGATGTAGTTCATATAAAAAACCAAAGTATACATGTATAGGATACATAAGCTCCACTGGCATATATATCTGATATCATACTCTGTTGTATGGCTTAATGATGTACACTGTAGCACTCACATGGTAAAACAGCTATGTCCATGAAGGTATTTGATGACATTGAGGAGTCTAATTTATAAATATAGTAAGGGATTCAAAAAAGCTGTGTGGTGTATAAGATCACAAAATAATCAATGTAAAGAGAAATATTAGAATCCACCACTTTTCTCTAAGTCAGATAGTTAAACATGTGCATATATATATGTATATATATATATATATACGTATATATAAGCATATATATATGTATATGCACTATTATATATGCATATATATGCACATATATACATATATATGCACTATTATATGCGCATGATATATATATATATGTGTATATATATATATATATATATATATATATATATATATTAGTAAGCTACCTTTCTTCATTGTGTGTACGAAAGCGTGATTTTTTAAAAAGGCTACTTTGTTTCAGTTATCATAATTGATAAATATTACTTGGTAAATTGAAGTAAATATGAAAATTCTAAATTTTAAACTGGAAGTATCACAAATTTGGCAAGTTTGAATAAAAGTGATACTGTGGGTTATTAGTAATACTAGAGATAGTAATGATTCCTGATGCCCTTCCTGTCCAAAGCCTAAGAATCACGATTCTTGATCGTTTAAATATATCATGAAAGGAATTGTGGTATTTTTCCTCCACCCTTAGCACAACAGTTTCTACTTCAAAAATTAATCCTCAGAAAATGACAATAGGCTAAGCATAGAATATCCTATATTGCCTAAAATTTTCTGTTCACATTTCAGGTATTTTGTCCCAATTTGAATCATAAAATATAGTAGGATGTTTAGCTTAAGTATGAAATCAGTTGACATTGATTCGGATTCTACTATTAGATACATAGTATATTGGTAGCTTTGATCTTAGAAATGTTTGGCTCTTGATTTAATTCAGTATTTTTAATGAAGAACCTGTATAGGTAAATGTTATTGTGCTTATTATCATTGGCTATTATTATAATACTGTTATATGACACTATTCATAGAAAGACAGGAACAAAAACCTACTCACTCTAGATAAGTTACAACTTGATGAACCAACGGGTATTACTGAGGTTACTTATAGCAATATTTTTACCTATTGGAGAACAAATGACTAGAGAATAAATTTATCATCAGAAGCCCACTCAGCATGGGGGGCTGCATAGGAAAGCTGGGAAATTGGAGCACACTGTACAGCCTGTAGGCAGCACAGCCTACAAGCAGCACAACAGGTTAATTGTATCACTTCAGGTAGCTGAGGTGCTCTGAGCCTCTTCTACTCAACCCAATAGCCTGAGCTTCTACTAGACAGCACAGCTTATTTGAAAGAGTATCATAGAGGTCCTTCCTGTTTATGTATACTTGGAGTGGAGGCTTAGTATATCTGGTCAGTTTTAAAGACTTGCTAAAATTTTGAATTGTTTACTTCCTGAGCTTAAGGGACTATTTCACTTATCAGAACACCTGCCTGGGAGGGAGAAGAAAGCAATCAAAAGTGGGGAGGGAAGGAGGGACCAGGGATGGAAAGTGGAATGGGATGGTGGGGGAGAGGGGAACCTGATCTGGTATTGGGGGAGGAAAAAGAACTGAATCCCTGAGGGCCAGCAGAAAGAATGAAAGCAGGCCACCTAAGGAGGTAGGAGGTTGGGTGACCCTCCAGAATGCACCAGAGTCCTTGGAGGTGAGAGACTCTCAAGACTCAAAGGGAGGGACTTTAGGTGAAATGCCTGACAGTAGGGAGAGTAAATTTATAGAGCGCACCTCCAACAGGAAGATAGGGCATCAAGTGAGGAAGGGGGTTGCCATCCCACAGTCAAAACTGACTCATAATTGTTCCTGTCTGAAAGAACTGCAGGGATGAAAATGGAGAGGAGCCTGAGGGAAAGAAGATTTAGAGACAGGCCTAAAACTGGAATCCAGCTCAAAGGGAGGTCTCAAGACCTGACACAATTACCGAGGCTATGAAGCACTCACAAAATGGGACCTATCATGACTGCCCTCCGAAAGACCCAGCAAGCAATTGAAAGAGAAAGATGCAGATATTTGCACCCAACCAGTGAACAGAAGCTGCTGATCCTTGTGGTTTAATTAGGGAAGAGCTGCAAGAAGCTGAGGAGAGCATCTCTGTATGAGGACCAGCAGCCTCAATTGATCTGGACCCTAGGATCTCTCAAACACTGGACCTCCAACCAGGCAGCATATATCAGCTGATATGAGGCCCCCAACACATATATAGTAGAGGACTGCTGGGTGTGGGTTTAGTCAGAGAAGATGCGCCTAACCTTCAAGAGACTAGAGGCCCCAGGGGGTTTGGGGAGGGGGGGGGGGGGGGGGGGGGGGGGGGGGGGGAGTAGGGATATTCTTGTGGAGAAAAGGGGGAAGGGAGGAGATATGGGTTGTGAAACAGTCAGCGGATGGTGGATGGTGGACCAGGAGGGGAATAAATTTGGTGTTTAATAAATAAATAAATAAATAAATAAATAAATAAATAAGTAAACAAGTGAAAAATACCTCCATTTTTAACATCATGTGTCTTACTTTACAAAATTCCTCCTTAAGTTATTCCCTCATTTCACCTCCACTTTGTGTCTATGAAACTTTCTTCTAAAATGGAAACAAATCATCTGACATTAAAATATTCTATCTTGGAAGAAAGTAAATCATGTGAAATGATTAAATTTTATAAGTAGGGTAAAATAATACAATAGAAATTTGATATTCTATGAACTACACAGATCACATTTATTTAGCAATATTCAGATGTATTTTCCTTTGCTCTTGCCAGTTGCAAATCAAGCAAAAACATCTGCAATTGTGTTTGACCTCTACTTTATAATAAGATGTACTTCAGAGATATGATCCTCTAAATTTAGTCCTACAAGCTTTCAAAATATTTTTTGTTGAGTTGCATGAAAGTTATTTTTACAGATCAGAAATGTATGATTGAAATGCATATCAGCCTGTCTCTGAGGTATTATTGGATGGCCATAACATAAGCAGCTATACTTTATCTTTTTGCTTCTTTCTTGAATAGACAAACTTTTTCAGATTAAATACGATTATGTTATATACATAATCACAAGTTTTCAGCAATCTTTTCTGCTATCTAAAGAACCAAATCTCTATACTCAAGTGTTATCTAGTCTCACCTATGTGGCATCACATTTCCTCTACCTATACTTTTAAAACATGCCACTTTTAGATGTCATTCTAGTTGTCATAATCTTTACCATATGTAATTTATATTATTTGATGAAACATTTAAAAACTATAGAAATTTTAATTGAAATAAATAAGCAGTGATTAATCATTGCTTATGCTTTTTTTTATAAATTGATTCAATATAATTAGTTGCAATTTTATTATTACTACTCTATTGGTTTATATTTCAGGCCAACCTGAAATGTGTTTAAATACAAAATATAAGTATGCTGTCTTACTATTCAGAAATAATTTTAAAAAGAAATAGATTCTTAGGAAAACATAATAAACACACAAATATTTTCTGTTTTTCTTTTTATCATTCTATAATCTTAATTAGAATTATTCAAAATATTTATTTATTCAGTGTCATGGTTTGAATAATTAATGGCATCCATGGGCTTATATATTTGATTATGGATTATCATTAAAGAGATGTTCCTCATTGGATTAGGTGTGATTTTGTTAGAAGTGTGTCACTAAAGGGTAGGTTTTGGTATTTGAAAAACTCAAGTATCTTCCTCACTTCCTATTGCCTGCTGATCCAGATGAAGAACTCTCAGCTACGTATCTAGCACCAAGTCTGCCTGTAGGCCACTATGAGTCCCTAAATAATGATAATGTAAGTCAGCCCTGATTAAATGTTGCCATGGTCATGGTTTGCCTTTACATCAAGAAAAGTCCTAAGACAGAGGTTGAATTATGTTGATTTCTGCATTGATATGGCTACAATCCTATGGAGGACAGGACATAGAATGTCATGGTTTGAATAGTAATGGGGACCATTGACTCATGTCTTTGAATGCTTAAGTAATAGTATTCAAAGGTATGGCCTTCTGGGAAAAAGCATGTCACTGGGAATAGGCCTTGGGTACAAAATGTTCCAGCCAAATCCAGTATCTTTCTTTCTTCCTGCTTCCTGCTGTTCCAAATGTAGAACTCTCAACCACTCACCCAACTCAGCATCTGCCCACATTCCACCATGCTTCTAGGTATAATGATAATGGAGCAAAGCTCAGGAACTGTAAGCCAAATCCAATTAAATGTTGTCTTTTATAAAAATATCTGTGGTCATGGTATCGCTTCATAACAACAGAAACCTAAGATATTGAGACACTTATTAACTGTGCTCAAAATGAAATTACTTGTAATCATAATATTAATTAATATTAATGAGTTCCTAGAGATTATTATGCAAATTATTACTAACAGTTAAAGCCAGACAAAAATCTAGTGAATATAATTTTAGTGAGAGAAAAAATAATGTAACATATAAACCAATATATTTCAAATAATGAAAAAATAATACGTATCAATGTGTTAAAAATCACAATTCTATAAAATGGTTATGTAATTTTTCAAGTTATGACTTATTTGATAAATTTTAGATTTACTGAAACCCAATTTTAAC
The DNA here is from genome assembly GCA_030674055.1 of Rhabdomys pumilio. Taxonomy (NCBI): domain Eukaryota; kingdom Metazoa; phylum Chordata; class Mammalia; order Rodentia; family Muridae; genus Rhabdomys; species Rhabdomys pumilio. Next base: position 61,893,038 of record JANHMN010000011.1, read on the forward strand.
TATATATTCATTTTCTATCTGTTTTTAAAAAGTGATCAACAAACCTAAGCAGATGTCAAATTTTTATATATTACTATATTAACTTCTTGACTTTTTTTAGAGTTTTGTTTCTTTCTCCTTTAGACTATTCTCCCCTCTTGCTAAATTTTGTGAGACATTTATTTCCATCCTTATATTCTCATGTACAAATATGATTGTTCAAATACAATTTATGGAAAATATTATCTTTTTTATTCTTTTGCTTTATCATTTCTAGGATACTTGTATATAGGTTTATTTTGGGGATTCTTTGTTTCATTACTTTGATTTACTTTTTCACATTACTGTGACTCGTTTCAATTCTTGAAGTTGGATAATTCTTGGCATCTAAATTTGTATTCCTTCATTGCTGTGGTAGCGATTATGAATCTTTTGTGTACCAGATAAAGTTTGTATTCAATTGTTGAGAGATACAAATAAATTACCAGGATATTGATTGGGATTTATGTATAATTTATAAATAAATTTGAGAAAAACTGAGCACACATGAGAAATCAGTTTGTGTGTGTATGTGTAACATATCTGTTTTGATTGGCAGAAGGGGAAGAAGAGGAAGTATATTAATAACAGTTAATACTAATTTCAGTGTGACTAGATCTGACATAAAGTAAGAAATATATTTCTGTATCTATCTGATGATATTTTGAATGTTATTTGATTGGAAAGAGGCTTTTCTCAGAGTGGGAAGCATGTTGTTACAGTAGCCTACCATAAATAAGGCTTGTTAAAAGGACAAGTCATTGTGGTGTGCTGTTTCTGTGTTGTACGCAGAGATTCATGTGGTACCTGTTTCCACTGACTCTGCCATCTTTTGCTATTTGCTGATACTGAGGCCCAGTTCTTTGGATTCACGGAAGAATGAACACTTGTGACTCTACAGGAATTCTCCAGGCTTCTAAGGGCAGATTGATACTTTTGAGATATGTGAACCAGTGGAATGAGTTGCTTCAAGGCTCTCAGTCTTTGCAAATTACCATTGTTGAACAGTCAGGCAAGTGTTATGTAACCAGGATCAAGAGTGTCCTTTTGTGATATACATTCATTATGACATTTCTATACAAATGCAGGCTCCTTGTTGATTCACATACTGATAATATTATTATCCTTGTAAACTCATAAGTGAAAAGAAGTTATTTGAGTAACTAGTTTTGAAACAGACAGACAAATACATTTTTAAAAATTAAATGGCTGTTACTAGGATCCTACTATAAAATATCTTGGGGAGTTACTGATGGAGAGAAAAGAGAGTGAACAAAGTGCAACTATCCTTCGTTGTGTGAAATAAGAATATTCCTTTCCCAATAGACTTCTAATTCTTTTCTATTGGTCTTGGTCAGGATTTGTATTCCTGAATAAAACCTCATGATCAAAAAGCAAGTTGGGGAGGAAAGGGTTTATTCAGCTTACACTTCCAGATTGCTGTTCATCACCAAAGAAAGTCAGGACTGGAACTCACACAGGACAGGAACTTGGAGGCAGGAGCTGATGCAAAGGCCAAAGAGAAGTGCTGCCTACTGGACTGCTTCCCCATGCTTGCTAAGCTTGCTTGCTTATAGAACTCAGGACTACCAACCCAGGGATGGCACCCCCACAATGGGCCCTCCAATCCTTGATCACTACTTGAGAAAATGCCTTACAGCTAGATCTCATGAAGGCATTTCCTCAAGGCAGGCTCCTTTCCCTGTGATAACTCCACCTTGTGTCAAGTTAACACACGAACCCATCCTGTGCATTATTATTGTAGTATTTCCTGAAATAGGAAAATAAAAACATTTTAAAATGTAGCTCAAAATGTCAAAAGTATGCTAAACATCAATAAAATATTAAAAACATGTTTAATGACTTTTAAATTACATTGAAAAGTATAAGGTAGCAATTGATGCTGGCTAGCTGGAACTAAAATAATAGTGGTGATTAAGAGAGGAGAATACAGAGGTGAGATCATCTGGGGAATGTTTTCTCAGAGCACACAGAATCTCTGTTCCAGAGATAGACAATTTTGTACCTTGCTCTTTATCTGGACTTGTAATGTGCAAAAGTCACCCAGCTGCTACTGATTTTGAAGGAATAAAGGGACCAGGGACAGCAGCTGAGGCTTAGGAGTGTAGGAGGTCAGGAAGGACCACTGGTGCAGCCTCAGTTGTGGTGAAGTTCCTAGGACTGAAAGGGTCATGCAAAACTGTTGAGGTTTGGCATCATGAAGAGAGGCTATGGGTGAAGCCTAGTTTCATCAGACTACCTCTGCAAATTGGAGATGCTGAAGGGTCCCGGAGGCTTCTGCAAACCTTATACCCACCAGCCACCACCAGTCAAGGTTAGACCAAGTTGCAGCTTACCCGCCTTGGGTCAGGGCTAGGTCAGGTTCCATTCTCCACCCACAGGAACATTCTTAAGTCAAAAATTCTCAGAATGTGCTGACTGATGGTCACCTGACCCTCTGAAAAATCCCAGTAGAGTTCCAATGCGTATCGTGCTTGCTAGCCAATAGATTTAAAGTTCAATAAGCTTAGCCAATACGTTTGAACTGTAACCTTGCTGATGTAACCTGTGCCACTAAAACATATAAAAAGTGTTTTTAGTAGCCATTCGGGGTCACCTTCTTGCCCTTTGCCTAGAGGGAATGATTGAAGGTTGACTCCCAACATGATGAAAAATAAACCTCTTCATGTACAGATGGAGTCATGAAGGGGAGGATTGCTTTGTCGGGCATAGGTGGAAGAGGAGATTCTTGGTCCCATGAAGGATGAACACCTAGTGGGGGGAAATTCGAGGGTGGGGAGGCTGGAGTGGGGAATGGGTGAGGGCATATCCTCATAGAAGCATGAGGAGGGGGGGATGAGATAGGAGGTTACTGGGTGGTGGGGGTAAGGGGGGTAAGGGAATAAAATCTGAAATGTAAATATAATACCCAATAAAAATAAATTTAAAAAATAAGAAAAATAAATCTCTTGCTTTTGCATTGATCTGCATCTCAGTGGCAGTGGAGTGGAGTCAACCTGAGCTTAGAGTGCTACAGAAATCAGAATTGGAGAAGTGCCCATAGCCCTTTGGAGACAGCCAGATGATCCTGGGTGGATTCTAGACATTGAAACAAGAAGTTGTAATGTTAAAATTTCCTTGGATACCCCAAAATGTGAAAGATTCCAGAACAGTAGGATACTATCAGAGTAAAGAATAGAACCAACCAAAAAGAAAGGAGTTTATAGAAGTCATCAAAACTGAAAGTAATTGAACATGAGACATGCAGATGCAGAGGTTGGAGATTTCCCAGGTAGATTTTGGTCTTGCTTTGGACCACTATTTCCTCACTATGACATTTTGGAACAGTAACATATGTTCTATGCCAGAATATGTTAGACATATGTGATGTGCTCTTTTGATTGTGATTTATAGGTGGTTAGAGTTAAGAAATTGCATGAATCTCAGAAGAGACTTTGAACTTTGGACTTTAACATCGTTGAGACTATAATAAACTTTAAAGACTTTTGAAATTGGAATAAATGTATTTTGAATTATTCTATAGTTAGGTGTGGCCCCCGGAGTCACATGTTTTAGAAAAAAACTATGGAGGCCAGAGAATGGAATGTGGTGGTTTGGATATGCTTGGCCAATGCAAAGAGGGAATCTGAGGAGATGTAGCCTTGATAGAATGAGTGTGATCATATTGGAGGAAGTGTGTCACTGCAGGGTGGCCTTTGAGGGCTCTTAGTGATCAAGCTCTATCTAATGAGGAAAAGTCAGTCTCTTCTGGCTGTTTTCAGATCAATATGTAGACCTCTTAGATCCTTTTTCAGCATTAAGTCTGCCTTTGTGATGCTGTGCTTCCCAGCATGATGAAAACTTACAGAACTTCTGAAATCATAAGACAGCCCAATTACATCTTGTCCGTTATAAGAGTATGCTGCCTGTTCATAGCAATAAAAACTTAACTAAGACAATATAGAATGAAATAGGAAAAAAAGGTAGTTTTATTTTAAACAAAATGGTAAAAGATAATTAAATTCTCCCGTGAGTTAATATACAATGCATCTACAAAGTGCATTTTGTCTTTCTACTGAAAGCTGCCTTAGAAGTCTATCTGTTAAAATATATCCAGGAGTTTGGTTTGTCAGAGAAGACTAATAAAAACTGATGTGAGCACAGAAAATTACAGTTTTGCAATTTCAGTGTAATTTTAGTCGGATATAATTTTTAAAATATTTTTTCTACAAATGTTTTTTTTTAGTCTGAAAATGACTCTAAATTATATTAATAGCGACCTAAAGGTCTTACACAATTATATCAACTAGCTCAGTTATATCCATTATTTTCAAATTTATCACATGTTCAAGAAGCAAGTTCAAATCAGACTTTCCCTTCCGAAGATAACTCATTTTGCTATAGTTCAGAAAATTAGATTACAATTAGTATAATACACGGTTTCTGTCTTCAGCTCACGTTTTATCCCTTTCTGCATCTGGAAGGCACAATTAGATAATGTGTACTGAATGACACAGACTGTAAAGTATTCAAAGAGATAAATTGCTTCATATAAATTAGAGATGGTAAAGCCTGATTAGATCCCTCTAGGTTAATGCATCTTGAGAGTCCCTCAGTAATTCTATGAAAAATATTACCTGTAGTTATACATTAGAAGTAAATTACCATTGAAAATGAACAGCCCTGCAAATGATATGTCACTGGTTCATTCCCATCAAATGAGTTGCTTCTAACTTGCCAGCACAGATTTAAAAGGTAATTGTGCCCCCAAAAGTCTTATTTTTCAAGCTAAATATTTAGAAAAAATGTAATCCTTTAATTTACCACTAATTTTACTTGCAATAGCATTGCCTTAAAAAAGACAATTCAGAATATTGCATAAAATTACGAGGTACTCTTTTCCGTGATGTTTACCATTTTTATATTAGTGTGGCACTTACACATTATTATTTTGTAACATGGTAGAGAATATTGTCCAAATGTAAAGAGAATAATAGCATCTTTTATGATTTGTTTATAATTTCATTAAGCTATATATTTTCAGAATATACCTATTTTATTTCTATTAGAAAAAACACTTATTTTGATCATGTTCACATAGTAATAATTTGGGAGGCTGGAGAGATGACTGAGCAGTTAAGAGCACTGACTCCTATTACCAGGCCTTCAGTTTAGTTTTGAACACCATTAATGGGGGCTTAAAGTATCCTGTGGACACAACCCTATAGCATCTAATGTCCCCTTCCAGCATCTGGGTAAATTTCATTCTTGGACATACATGCACATGAAACATATACACACACCAAGAAGTACAAAAATTATAAATTGTAGCATAGTTATCTCAGTTTCAAATAATATAATGATGCTACCTATTAAATTTTGCATCCCTGGAATTTTCAATTGATAACTGCAAGTAAAAGTTTGCATGAATACATAGAGAATATAGCTGTGAGTATTAAACTAAGATTAATTCACAAAGGGGAATTGCTGTTCTTGATACTAGTATTTAGAGTGTTTGCTAAATATGGACATGTATTCATTTTTTTTTCTTACTGAGAGTTAAAAAGTGTATGCTGAGGAGTGGTAGGTGGGACATATAGTGGAATTGAGGAAATATAATCTAAGTACTTCAAATACAAATAGGAAATTATCCTGACTCTTCAATTGAGTTGATACTATAATTTTCTGATGAATAAAAGTTTAAATAATACTTTATTATTGTTTCTGAATTTCATATAAGATATTTGTTCACATACTCTCTTCCCTGCTCTGGAATCTATCTTAGTATATATCCAAAATTAATTCCTAAAATTTTTAATACTTTTTGGGATATTTTCTAAATTTATCTTTTAAAGAATTTGTATCCAACTTGCATTACTCAAATACTATTGCCTGTGAGGTTTGCCCTAGAGTGTAATCAGCATTTTAAGGGCTACACCCTTAAAGAAAACCAAGTCTTTCTCTGCCAGTTTCCATGAATACCATTAGCTGTTAGGCAAGATGAGGCATTTCACACTGTTCTCTATCCTCTGTGCTGAAATTTTCTCTGATTGAGATTTCTTAGGTCTTTCTGAATGCTGTCACAATCATATAATTTCATATTATTTCTTTGACATTTTTGTGGCCACTGATTGTTTTGCTCTCTGTAGTGAATGACCACGCATCTGTAAAGATATAGGAGGTAGTAATTTGAATTATTTAGTTTTAAAAAGATAGATAGATAGATAAATAGATGATAGATAGATATAGATAAATAAAAATGACACACAAAAACTGTATAGAAATATTCAAAAATGCTTTAATTTTTATATATATTATTCATTGTCTTCCAAATATTTGATTTGTGCTTTTCTTTTTCTTTCTTTTTTATTTTTTGGCTTTCATCTTCTTTTTATTGGATATTTTACTTACATTTCAGATGCCATCCACTTTCCCCATTTCCTCTCCCTAAAAAAACCCTATCCTATGCCCCCCTTTCCTTTTTATTTTTATATATTTTTTAACTGCTAATCAAAGGCTTTATAAGTTTAGTAATGCTCAATCAGAAGTGTAACCCAATACCCAACCTGGATATATACTCTATCGTTGACTGGTGGAGACACATGAATATCTGTTTCCATTCCACCCCCCTCTCTTTCTCATTCTTCCTCTCTCTCTCATCACCTAGCTTCTCCTCACCTTCTCCTTCTCATCTCCTTACTCCTTCTCTTCCTCTCTGTACTTCTTCCCCCTTAGCTCCTCCTACATATCACCCTTTCTGTTTAAAAAAAAAAAAACTTTTCTCTCATAATACAATAAGAGCATAATTATGCCTATTTGTACCAGTGAGGTACAAGATAGTCCTAATACCCAGTTTATCATTTTATTGACTAACCAGAATCTCTGTCATCTCTCCTAACTAAAACACTTAGTTTTGAACCTGGCTTTTTTTTTTTCTTGGCTTTAGAATGAATGTCAGCTAAAAACCATCCACTCAGATCTTTTCTCTCAAAGTAAATAGTCAGAATTGGCTATGAGACTATAGGTTTTCAACCCTGTCAGAAATCCAGACTGACTAGGTTAACTGAAATTATGGGAAGCATTAAGCATAGCTTCTAAAACTTAGCCAATTTATACAGACCACTGAACACCTGGACAGCCCCTATACTACCGAACGTTGGAGCATCAAATCTTCAGCCTTCTGGCCCAAACTCATCTGACAGACCATAGTGATGCAGGATTATTAAGGGCTGATTACTCTGTCTAGGCAGATATAATCAGTCTACTAATCTGCAAGTGTGTCCTTTTCTGGACAGTAATTTGTCTGTAGATGGAAAGAGGCAATTCTTGCCTAATGGCTGTCTCCCCGCTACTGGAGTAACTCCAAAGATGCTCAATTTCTTCTTAGAATCCAAAACAGGAAGCTGTCAGGAGCGGACAGGTCTCTAATCAAAATGAACATTAATGTAGAAATGTTTGTAACGTCAGTTCTATGGACTTCTGACGTTTTGAAAACCAGCAATCTATGTAAGGCAATCTGGACAATTGTTTGTTAATTTCTCTCTCAGCTATTTCTAAATAAAATATAGGAAACACTCTAACAATAAACTCAAAGCCATGAATTTGCTATAGTCCAATAACTCACAGGCTAACCATCTCAAATCAGTAAAAAAAGTTAAAGAAGGACTGGGTCTAAGCCTTGTATTCATAACTGTGTTATACAGGTACAAGCCCATGAGAGTATCAATGTTCATCTCACATTTATGTCAATAAGAAGCTCGCACCAATGAAAGCCTTAAATTTGAAATCAAAGTAAACTTTGTACCATTTAAGAAATTATAACTTCATGCCGGACAGTGGTGGTGCACGCCTTTAATCCCAGCACTTGGGAGGCAGAGGCAGGAGGATTTCTGAGTTCGAGGCCAGCCTGGTCTACAGAGTGAGTTCCAGGACAGCCAGAACTACACAGAGAAACCCTGTCTCGGAAAAAAAAAGAAAGAAAGAAAGAAAGAAAGAAAGAAAGAAAGAAAGAAAGAAAGAAAGAAATTATAACTTCATCTTGATAATAATCATACATATTTCATACATATTTCTACCAATAGGTTATGGCTATGCAATAAATCCTAGCTAATCCTCCCTGTTCCAACAAAACCACTGCTTTTCCCTAGAAAGGCAGCTCTTCTTTAACTTCTTCAAGCTGATTACAGGAGTCGAGATATTAGAAGAGGGGTGGGGGGAAGAGTAGATTGATAAGCCTCTGACTCTGTGTCTTCACTGCATCCAGATGGAATTCCAGGACATCAGAGGTTTGAGCAGGTCTGCTCAGTTTGCTTGATGAGTAGATACACCAAGGCTGTGTATTCTGCAATATACAATTCTCAGAACAAGTTTTAGTATCATGATAATGTTTTTTTCTAGAGGGCTGACATTTTTTTAAAGACATTGGTTCTAAAACTTTCTCCCCCCTCCTTTTAAAATTTGGTTATAATATTTACATTTCAAATTTTATCCCCTTATCCCATTCCCCTCTCCTTGTGCTTCTATGAGGATGTGATTATCCAGTTTCTATGATGCTGTTTCCATTAACATAAACTGCCTCTTAACTTTCTAAATCCTTCCATTTGTGTAATTAAATCTCCTATTTTTCTTTTCTTCTTTTCCTCTTTTTCTTTTTTCTTTTTTTCATCTTTTTTAAAAATTGGGTATTAAATTTACAATTCAGATTTTATCCCCTTACAGCCCATCCTCTCACCACCCAGAAAACTCCTATACCATCCCCCCTCCTCATGCTTCTATGAGGCTGTGTCCTCACCTTCACCTCACGTCCATTACCCCCTCCCCACCTTCACATTCCCCTCCACACTCTGTGTTCTTTTTCATGGGACCAAGAATCTCCTCTCCCATCTATGCCCCACAAGGCCATCCTACCCTACATATACCGTTGGGGTAATGGATCCCTCCCTATGTTTTCCCATACTGGTGGTTTAGACCCTGGGGGTCTCTGGTTGTTTGGTATTGTTGCTTTCCTCCTGGGGTCACAAATCCTTTCTGCTCCTTCAGTCTTCTCTCTAAGTTCTCCATTGGGAAACCTTTGATCATATCAGTGGTTAGTTGTGAGCATCGTCCTCTGAATGTGTCAGTTTTTGGCAGACCTCTAAGGAGACAGCTATATCTTGCTCTTGGCAGCATGCACTTCCAGCCATCCACATCAGTGTCTAGCTTAGGTGACTGTACCCAGGTGGAATGGCCTCCAGATGGCACCTTCTTCAGTTTCTGTCCCATGTTTTGATTCCATATTTGCTCCCTTTAGTGTTTTTGTTACTTGTTCTAAGTAGAACTGAGGCATCCCCTCTTGGTCTTCCTTCTTCATGAGCTTCATGTTGTCTGTGGGTTGAGTCTTCACTATTCCAAGTGTTTGGGTTACCATCCACTTAACAGTGAGTAAATACCATATGTGTTCTTTTGTGATTGGGTTAACTTGCTCAGGATGATAATTTTTAGATCCATATATTTATCTAAAAATTTCTAGAATTCATTATTTTTAATAGCTGAGTAATAATCCCTTGTGTAAATGTACCACATTTTTTGTATCCATTCCTCTGTTGAGGGACATCTTGGTTCTTTCCAGCTTCTAGCTATTATAAATAAGGCTGCTATGAACATAGTGGAGCATAGGTCCTTGTTATATGTTGGAGCATCTTCTGGGTATATGCCCAGGAGTGGTATAGCTGGGTCCTCAGGTAATGCTATGTCCAGTTTTCTGAGGAACCGCCAGACTGATTTCTAGAGTGGTTGTTCCAGCTTGCAACCCCACCAATAATGAAGGAGTGTTCCTCTTTCTTCACATCCTTGCCAGCATCCACTATCACCTGAGTTTTTGATCTTAGCCATTCTGACTTGTGTGAGGTGGTGTCTTAGGTTTGTTTTGATTTGCATTTTCCTGATGACTAAGGATGTTGAGCATTTCTTAAGGTGCTTCTCAGCCATTCAAGTTTCCTCAGTTGAGAATTATTTTTTTAACTCTGTACCCCATTTTTAATAGGATTATTTGGTTGTCTGGAGTATAATTTCTTGAGTTCTTTGTATATCTTGGATATTAGCCCTCTATCAGATGTAGACTGGTAATGATCTTTTCCCAATCTGTTGGTTGCCATTTTGTATTATTGACAGTGTCCTTTGTCTTGCAGAAATTTTGCAATTTGATGAGGTCTCATTTGTCAATTCTTGATCTTACAGCATAAGCCATTGGTGCTCTGTTCAGGAACTTTTCCACTGTGCCTAGGTATTCGAGGGTCTTCCCCAATTTCTCTTCTATTAGTTTCAGTGTATCTGGTTTTATATGAAGAACTTCAGCTTTGTTCAAGTAGATAAGAATGGAATTATTTGCATCCTTATACATGATGACATCCAGTTGAGCCAGCACCATTTGTTGAAAATGCTGACCTTTTTCACTGGATGGTTTTAGCTCCTTTGTCAAAGATCAAGTGACCATAGGTGTGTGGGTTCATTTCTGGATCTTCAATTCTATTCCACTGATCTTCTTGCCTGTCTCTGTACCAATACCATGCAGATCTTATCACTACTGCTCTGTAGTACAGTTTGAAGTCAGGGAAGTTGATTCCCCCAGAAGTTCTTTTATTGTTGAGAATAGTTCTTGCTATCCTGGGTTTTTTGTTATTCCAAATGAATTTGCAAATTGTTCTTTCTATCTCTATGAAGAATTGATTTGGAGTTTTGATGAGAATTGCATTGAATCTGTAGATTGCTTTTGGCAAGATGGCCATTTTTCCTAAGTTAATCCTCCTATTCCAGGACCATGGGAGATCTTTCCATCTTCTAAGATCTTCTTCGATTTCTTTCTTCAGAGACTTGAAGTTCTTGTCATACAGATCTTCCACTTGCTTGGTTTATATATATATATATATATATATATATATATATATATATATATATAT
>JANHMN010000011.1:61903999-61914415 GCA_030674055.1 Rhabdomys pumilio
TATATATATATATATATATATATATATATATATATATATATATATATCAGTTAAATCCATTTGGTTCATAACTTTTTCTTTTTTTTTTGAGACAGACAGAGTTTCTCTGTGTAGCCCTGGCTGTCCTGGAACTCACTCGGTAGACCAGGCTGGCCTCGAACTCAGAAATCCGCCTGCCTCTGCCTCCCAAGTGCTGGGATTAAAGGCATGCACCACCACTGCCTGGCATGGTTCATAACTTCTGTTAGTTTCATTGTGTCTCTTTAGTTTCTCTTTAGTCTCTTTAGTTCCCCCACTATTACTATGTGAGGTCTGATGTATGCTTTGAGCTTTAGCAAAGTTTCTTTTATGTATGTGGGTGCCCTTGCATCATCTCTTTCTTTAGGTTAGGGGAGTTTTCCTCTATAATTTTGTTGAAGATATTTACTGGCCCTTTAACTTGGGAGTCTTCACTCTCATCTATACCTATTATCCTTAGGTTTGCCCTTCTCATTGTGTCCTGGATTCCCTGGATGTTTTGGGTTAGGATCTTTTTGCATTTCACATTTTCCTTGACAGTTGTGTCAATGTTTTCCATGGTACCTTCTACACATGTGATTCTCTTTTCTATCTCTTGTATTCTGTTGGTGATGCTTCCGTCTATGACTCCTGTTCTTTTTCTTAAGTTTTCTATCTCCTGAGTAGTCTCCCTTTGAAATTTTTTTTATTGTTTATACTTCCATTTTTAGATCCTTAATGGTTTTATTTAATTCCTTCATCTGTTTGGTTGTGTTTTCTTGCAATTCTTTAAGGGATTTTTGAAGTGTTTCTATTTGTTTACCTGTGTTCTCCTCAAATTCTTTGAGAGTGTTATTTATGACCTTCTTAAAGTCCTCTAACATCATCATGAGAAGTGATTTTAATTCTATATCCTGCTTTCCCGGTGTAATGTGGCATTCAGGGCTTGCTATGGTGGGAGAACTTGGTTCTGGGGGTGCCAAGTAACTTTGGGTTTTGTTGTTTATGTTCTTGCACTTGCTTTTTGCCATTTGGTTAACTCTCGTGCTACCCTCACTCACTGGTTCTGACTTAAGACTGTCTTTCCAGTGATCTTGCCTGTGTCAGAACTCCTCAGGGTCCAGATGTCTCTGTGATCCTGAGCTTCAGCTGCTCTGAGTGCAGTGTCTCCAGTGTCTAGAGGAGTCTAGAATGTCTCAGGGTAAGGTGTCTTTGTGAGAGCAAACCAGCTAGGTGTTCGCTGCTTTGAGTGTAGTGGTTCCTCTAGAATGTCTCAGAATATGATGTCTGCTACTCTGGGTTCTGTGGCTCCTCTAGGATGTCCCTGGGTATGGTGTCCCCTGCTCTGAGGTTGGTGGCCTCTCTAGGATGTCTCAGGATATGGTTTCCACAAGGGTGCAGACCCACTGGGTGTCTGCCTCTCTGAGGACACTGGCCTCTCTGGGATGGCTCAGGATGCAGTTTCCACAAGGGTTCAGACCCTCTGGGTGTTTGCTCCAATCCCATGGATCTGGAGAGGGGAGGAAGGGGAATAGAATTCTCCAGGGGCGGGGTTTGGGTGCGTGGGGGAGGGGGCTGCAAGCTTCCTGCTGTCAGCTGTGGCTCTGTGGGGTAGGGTGGTGCACTACTGACCTTACCTACCTCTCTGAGGACACTGGCCTCTCTGGGATGTCTCAGGATGCGGTTTCCACAAGGGTGCAGACCCACTGGGTGTCTGCTCCTGCCACCAGGATCCGGAGACCTATAACTGTTTTCTAATGGATGTACTTGGCTATTTCCATCCCAATGCAGGACAGTGTCCAGGACTGAGCCTAGAAAAAAAGAAATCCCACCAATGTTTGAGTTTGCCCCACTCCACAGGAAAGTTTACATAAATCTTGTGCTCTACCCAGTTCCTTGTGGCTTATTTCCTTAATAGAGGCAGCCAACCTCACAGGTATCTCCCTCCCAAATAACTCTCTTCTGTGAGGTTTTCTGTGCAGTGTGAAAAAAATGGTGTATTCCTTGGCTCAGGACTGCCAGGATACCTTTTGCATCTAAGATCTAGTGCTTCCATTAGTGAACTTAAATTCTCAAACTAGTAAGAGATTTTTGCCACCAACTCGAGTAACTAGTACATTCTGTTACTTAATCATTTAATTTCCTGTGCCATGTTTTAAATACACAATATTTTAAGATTTATTTTTAAGCTTTCCAAAAGTAAAATCTCTTTTCTCTTTTCCCTAGAGTAAGCAATTCCTATTGTTAGTGGACTGACAGATAATTATTGAATTTTATAGCAAGAAATCATGACTCAGAGACCATGTCACAGATAATTTCTTAACTAACTTTTGAGGCTTAAGCTTTCAGCAAATTCTGATACATTTCCTGTCATTTGGAGAGAAATAAAATTTGATTTTCCAGAGAAATGCTAGCTAGTTTTAATATTATCATATTATAATTTCATAAAACTTCACATTGATTTTCAATGGCCATTATTTCTTAAACTATGCAGTAGGAAGAGATATTCATTTTTAAATTAATTATAGATGTACTTTTCCAGCGAATTGGAATACATAGCACAAAAACCCTCTTAAAATTAGCTGTTTTATATGCTTTTAACTAAATTTTAGGTCTCATAATAACTTAACAATTATAATGTACCCTTAAACCTTATTTGACACCTTCATCAGGGTATTGATATGAGTACATTTTTTTATATCTATGGACACTGTTTATATTAGTGCTTACATCTCTTGTATCCTAGAAATATAAATCCTTCAAATTCTGTTATGTGAATATATTGTAAACATCCTTCTTTTATTCCAACTGCAACTACCAAACTCATAAGATTAGTAAATGATTACAAGCTTGCAATTATGTAAAGATTCATAAGTATTTGGAAAACAATGTGAACATAAATGATTGTGATTTGGTCAATAGACAATGATTTAATGGATCATTGTGATAAACAAAGCTATCTATAATGAGTTAATATTTTACAGTGTATAACTCAAGGAAAGAGTATATATTTATTGTTCAGCATAGTTAAATATACACAATACAGATCAGCTTGTAACAGTCATCCATGTATATTTGAATTATTCTAACTGTTAAATATTTTAATATTTATGTACATCTTATTATTCACATTATATTGATGTTTTAAGAATATTTCTGTGGACTTTCATATTTTATACCAGATATATATTTTTAGTATAAGGTAATTTCATAACTTAATATACTGCATAACAAAAATATGTTATCACATTCAACTCATCTCAAATTTAATATAAGTTAAATTCATCACTTAATATTTTACATATCAAAAATAACATGTTATCACATTCAGCTCATCTGAAGTCATAGTGAGACGATGAAGACAATTGGCTAGTCAGAACTTTACAGACATAATAATTTATACTCAATCTTTAAATTATTGGTGTTCATAACTTATACATTGGTTTTGAAAATTATGTCTTTTCATTTAAAACACTCTTAGACAACTAAGTTCAACAAACCTTTTACACAAAAGCAAGTCAAGTGCTTCCTGAATTGTTACAATTTTGACTTCACTAAACAGAACATTTTTTTTTAATGACTTGGGATCATTTTAGAATATCATGTTATCTTTATTTAGAAGTCATCATTATTCAATAATCCTTGTATTCTGTTGTATGCCAGGAAGCTATGCAGTTAAGTTTTCACAATATTTCCACTTTCAAAACTACTCTCTTATCAATTTTAAAAAGTTAACAAGTGTTATTTTACAGTATTCCTGAATGTAAAAATATATATGATCCCTATCATTCCCACTCTGCCCTTCTCTCCAGTCCCTATCAGCATCACTCCTAAGTTCTCCACTCCTGCAAATTTCCTTCTGCAAATTTAGTTATTAGTTTTGCTTTGGTCACACCAAGTTCAATCAGAACCCTTTCTGACCTGAGGAATCTGAAATGTAAATATAATACTGAATAAAATAATTTTAAAAAAAAGAAACGATCCATCAGAGCCTGGTAGACTCAACAATGAATACACAATCAGATACCAGAGTGCTGCTCTACCATTATCTGTCAGTTGCCAACACTGCAGCAGTGTGTGTTATGATCCCTTGTGGCATTTTCCCACTCCAGAGATAATTGTTAGAAAGGTTTGACTTCTGTAGACCCAGTGCTGATATACAAAGCAATGGTGAGACTTTTGTTCCCATGTCTCTGTAATGCTTAGAAGATAAGATCTAATGATCCTTCTCCCCTCCATCTGGAATGTGTATTCTTTCATCCTGTCTTTGAAAGTGTTGCTGGGACTTAAACTTGTGGGTGAACATGTTTTCTCCCTCAACTGTCTTTCATGCATGGAAATCTCTGAAGTCATTGGTCTTTTGATTTCATATGACCTCATAAATACAAGTCTTACTTTTATTTATACTTGAAAGCTTTTTGAGGCATTAATTGGAGGAAATGACTAGATGTTATTTATTTTACAGTTCATTATAAGATGTGTGTATGTACATTATGGCCCTTGATATTTTGTATGAAAAAAAATAATAAAGTGAAGGCATTATAGAGCTCTGGATGTAACCATGTACTGATGTATAAAAATGAGATTCAGATTTTTTTTAATTTTCCAGTGATAATCTTCTAAGTTAAGCTTCATGAAGCTTACCTCACCATTTCTCAATTGCTAAGGTAGCTGCATCTTTACCAACAGACAAATGAAGAATAAAGATCAAAAATATTCCCAACAATATTTCCTTTGTATTGATTTAATGTTTTCTCTTTCTTAGATTTATTGTGAACTTCATGTAGTCATATAGTACATTTTGGTCAGATTCACCCCATTCCTTCAGGTCTGATTTTCTCTATCTCTTCTCAACATCTTGTTTTCTATATTTTAAAAACCCATGGTGTCCACTTACTTTTACCTGTATTTTCCTGAGTTTAAGACTAACAGTATCATCATGGGTAGCCTTTTAGAGGGTACACTGCTAACCAAAACAAAACACTGACTTTCCCTCCTCTAACAGTGGTCAACTGACATGTGCTTTTTTTCAGCTAGTGATGGGAGTTAATAAGCCTTCCCTTATCCATGCAGGGACTTGTCTCTGGGTTCATATATATGGCACATATATAGCATATATGTCATGTCCAAAAGGTAATGAATGCTTCATTGCAGAAATCCACTACCTCTGACTCTGATGTTTTCTGTGCTGTTCTGAGCCTTGAGAATGTTTGATTCAGATGTTGTATTTAGAATAAATGTCATTCTCATCCTACTGACTATACACTTTGCATGGATATGCATACTAAACAATGTACAATCATGAAACATGTATGTATTTAGCATGCAATGTACCTATGACAATGTCACTATATTACATATGCATATGTACGTACTGTAAGCATATTTTCATTGGATTTTACATTTTGTACTTTTAAAGAAAACAATAAATGGTAGGAGTTACACTGTAACTCAATCTATTGATTAATGTGTGAATGTGTTGCTGAGACATCACACTTTAATTAAACCATTTTAGACTATGTTAATTATTCTTATCACTCAGCTTGGCTTTGTTTGTGTGTATTTGTGTCTGTCTGTGTATGCGTGTGCCTGTGGGTGGGTACTTGAATAAGAAGGAGAATAGCTCTATTATCATTGTTGTGGTTAATTAAAAACTGAGACAAGGATGAATCATTATCTGTGTCTCCATTCTGTTTTTCTGTTAATTTTCTTAACAGAGTTATTTAGCAACCATGAATTAAATGTTTTAAACTTGTTGGGAAGTACTTATTTTTTATAATCAAATGCTACATAGTAAAACACGTATTTTTTCACTTTAAAGCTGGTGGAGGGTGAGTAGATCTGGAATAGAGGGGTAGTGGGGGATTCTAGGAGAAGTGGAGGGACAGGAATCTGGGGTCATGATGAGTTGCATTGAGAAAAATCTGTGTTTTTATTTTTATTGGTTATTTTATTTATTTACATTTCAAATGTTATCCCCCTTCCCAGTTTCTCCTCCAAAATTCCTCCTATCTCGTCCCCTTCCCCACTGCTTCTATGAGGCTGCTCCCCCACCCTCCCATCCACCCACTCCCACCTACTGCCCTAGAGAAAAATCTATTTTTAATAAAACCAGATATATAAAAATTATTTGAAATAATGTGATTCTAAGAATGTAGGTTGTGTTTTGATGCTGTTGAAACATACACATTTTATTTATATGTCAATGGGCTATATAAAATCTGAAAAATTATGAACAACCATTTACATGTAGAAGAAAAAACAAAAGATATCTTAAACAATCACACATTTAATAAATTTTATTAGAACTCCCCCCATGTAGTTTTTAATTGATTACCTATTAGGTATCAGGAAATATTCAAATGAATATAAAACTCTTAAAATATCCCTTACATTATGTACCAACTTTTATCCTCAGGTAATATACAGGAGTACAGAAACTTTAAAACATGATCCATATCAGTAATGCATGTCTTCTGTTGTATTCTCAAGTGATTTTTAACTGGATATCCTTAAATTTATGTTTAGTGATTGAACCACCTTGAGATGTATGTTTTTATCATTTTGATTTAGTATTGTTAAAAGACCTTAAAATATCATAAAACTTAACTATTTTAAATAAAATATGTTAACACTGTTTGCTGTATTTTAATTTATATTTAATATTTAGATATTACTGATAAAAGGCAGATGATATATTATGCTTGATATATTATATGATATCTTATATGATATATTATACTTTCCACAAATTAAAATTTATTTCCTGTGGTATTTAATAAACAAGTGGCTCCTTAAAAATGATTAATTACTACTCTCTTCAGTCTTTAGTTGCATAAAGTCCTTTCCTTGCAATGGGTCAATGTTTTTTCATTTTTTGGTGTTAGCATTTTTATTAGTGATTTTAGGGGACGTATTTTATCAGTCCTTGTAATCATTGTTAATATGTCTGTTGTGTAGATTCACTTTCCTTTTTTCATTTATTTTTCTTTTCTTTTATTGGATGCTTTCTTTATTTATGTTTCAAATGTTAACACCTTTCCCATTTTCCCGTGGCTTCCCTTTCATTTCTAGGGAGATACCATCTCACAGCTGGTTTCTTGTTTTACAGACTTTCTGCCTTTTCATAATGTTCCCTGAGCCTTAGATGCAGGAGGCATAAGCTCTGAAATCATGTATATTCACAAAACACTATATGCACTAAACAAGTTGTATTTATATGTGTATGTATGTATATGCCACAGTAATAATCAAAGAAAAAGACCATGAATTTGAAAGAGAGTAAGGGGAGGACATAGAAGATTTTGGGTAAGGGAATTTAGGGTGAATTTATGAACAAAAGGGGAAATGAAAATGCTGAGAGAGTATTTTAATGAATTTTTTAAAATTAAGAATAAACAGAAGTTTATTTTCCATTTTCATTTTTTCTGGTGGCCAGTTCAGGGGATAGCCAGGTCACACAGAGGAGATAAGGAGTCATCAAGGGAGGAGGGAGTCAAGAATTGTGGTCAGGGGAATCTTGTAGCCCAACTGACTAGCAATCAGAGTGCATCTTTATTTATACAGAACTCAGTAGACAGGCATAGATATGAACTGTTCCAAAACATATTACATCATTTTGTCCCCAGACATGGGTTTTTAACTTCTTGGTTGTAGGTTTGGTCTTCACTGATATACAGTGACAGAATGTAGTTATTTGTTAAAATTATTTAAAGATCTTGTGGTTTCAAGCACGCTAGACAGAAAGAAAAACCTGCAAGCACGGAATGAGCAGATTGTCATGTCCCAAGCACTGTACAATTAACTTTTAATAGTCAGAGTATATAGTAAGAAGACTATTTTAATCTGATCTCCTGCCAACTCCTCTAGCCCAAGGATCTTGTTTACCTTTTAAAATTTACTTTTTTCTGATTGTCTTGTTCCTGAGTAAGGATTGGACAGATGTTCCAAGAGTATTTAGAACCTCATGAGCAGATTTCTGGTGAGTTGGAGTCACAACATCCAGAGCATAAGGGCAACCTTCAAGTAGGGTCAGATAAAGATTGTTCCCTAAAAGGAGATGTACTATGCTCATGTCTTTTCTGGGAAAGCTTAGAAGCATCACTCCTGGGAGAATACATAAACAATCTTTAGAAAATTTCCATCAATCTAATATCCCAAGCTATACAAATATTAAAAGACTTCCACGCATGCAGCATGTGCAGAATGCAATGAAAACTGGAAGACTCCAAGGCAGCCATTGCATCCCTTTGCTCAACTTTGCTGGATTTTTGTAAAGCAGCGCTGCAGGCTTTCTGACTTTCTCTTTTCTCATTAGCTGTGCCAAATTTTCATTTTCATTCTCCATAGGTAAAAATAAAACAACTTTACATAATTAAGTATAGAGTACTAGTTATAAAGACACCAATATCAAATTTCATTTATACCATGTATCTAATCTGTATGAAAATACACACAAATTTAATATATTGAAACAATAATGGTAGAATCATATTGGTTTCAACTTCACAAACAGCTTGGTTTCATAGAATATCATCCACATTAGTATTTAGACTCTGGACACAGGTCAAACATTGTCTACAGGGTTTAATTTTAATTTCTTGAAGAAAATGAATCAAAACTCGTATACTCTCATGTCATACTCTATAACAGATAAACTGTGGGTTGGGTAGTTTTTAAGAACACCAATAAATACAAAAAGAACCAGTGTGCTTACATTTCACTGGTCTATACTTATGTTTTATTACCATCTTTGTGGTCAACTTGGAGGAGATAATCAGCTTCATTGTAATACTGTATAAACCACTGGATATTGCTTTAATTCAATATTCCTGTAAAGCCAAATGACTCCTGTCTACCACTTCTATAATATATTGCTTTACATGTCTCTCAGAATTCACTAACATTTTTCTGACAATTAAATAGAAGATAAAAAGCCTTGGATTATATTTCTTGGTATGGAGAAGACATTATACTGAAGATCATTTCTGTTGAACAAATTATACTTGAGATAGTGACATACAGTGACATAAACATAATAAATGCTATATTTGTTTGAAAAAAAGAATTTCATGAATTCTGTAATTAACAAATAATATATATTTGCCTGTCCCAGGAACAAAGAACTCTATCACACTGTTGTGTCCCTCTAACTTCCCTTATTATCTATATTAATTTGACTCTACATATTTAAATGTATCTTTA
This sequence comes from Rhabdomys pumilio, assembly GCA_030674055.1. Classification (NCBI taxonomy): domain Eukaryota; kingdom Metazoa; phylum Chordata; class Mammalia; order Rodentia; family Muridae; genus Rhabdomys; species Rhabdomys pumilio. Next base: position 61,913,201 of record JANHMN010000011.1, read on the forward strand.
TTCATATTTCTTAGTTACTTATTGTAGGAGGAGCTAAGGTGGGAGGAGTAAGGAGAGGAAGAGAAAAGTGAAGAAGAGAAGTGAGGTGAGGGGGAGAGAGCAGAGATGTAAGAGGATGAAAAGCCATGCAGATGGAGAACAGTCCTGGGTAACAACTTATATATAGGTTGGTTAATTGGGAAATACCTCTGATTGTATGGACATATTATTATTGAACATTATCAAACGTATAAAGCCTTTGATTAATCTTTAAGCATTAGAGTTTCATTCATACCGGGTACCGCATGGATGTGGATGGGGAACACACCTCTGACACTAGCTTCCTCATGACCACAGGCCTAGGCTAGTCAGGAGCATGGTGGCTGATTAAGAAAAGCCAGATAGAATGCCACCATTTTAAATATCTCACACAACAACGCATGGAACATTTTTTTTTGGAAAATAAATCATCCTGAAGTAATATTCTTCATATTCTTTCTCCTTGTTGACATGAAAAATAAGGAAACATTGAAACATTGAGAGTGTTGAGTAAAGAGATTGGCAACATATGCCTTGCCATAAGTCTTTAAAATATTTGGTGCATTTTTTTATGATTCAAATTTTTATAGTTTATAATTCAAAATTCAAATTAAAAATCCTTTTGGAAAACTTGCTTCCCCACAGGGATAAACTGATAGGTTAAAGTTTTCAGATTCAAATATTTCAAAATTATCTCTTGGGTTATTTCTTCTTAGACAACAAAGGGTCAATGTTATTTTTATTCTTCATGTGACATTTTATTGAAGTCACAGCTCCGTTCAACCAGCAGTACCTAGATGTTTTTCATTGTGGAAATTATATTCATCACATTTTAGTGAATTAAAATCTAAGATTATATTGCTATCGTTTTTGTTTTCATGCTCTGTTACTGAATGATGACAATATTAACACACATACTAATTCTAAAGAGGAAAATATCTTGGATTGACAGATCAAGAGAAGAATCTACAGACAACCAAAGACTACAGAGAGAGGGTTAATTAGCCTTTTCCAGAGATGAGCACTCTAAATGACTGCCCAATACAAAGTGTCCAAAGCAACACAGAAACTATAATTCTCTTTCCCTCTCTCTTTCTATCTCCCTTCATCTGTCTCTCTCTCCATTCTTCTCTCCAATCTCTCTGTTTTCAGTGTGTGTGTGTGTGTGTGTGTGTGTGTGTGTGTGTGTGTGTGTGT
>JANHMN010000011.1:61914425-61964195 GCA_030674055.1 Rhabdomys pumilio
GTGTGTGTGTGTGTGTGTGTGTGTGTGTGTGTGTGTGTGTGTGTGTTTATGTGTGTGTGCGCCTGTGTGTGTGTGCATGAGATTGCACAGAGGTATGTGGGTCCATAAAACATTAATAATATATATGACTAAAACAAGCACAAAACTTAGCTATTTCACAAAGGAAGTGACATAGTTTTCTGTTTTCAACCACATTAAAAGCTGAAATGAAAAGAACAGATGTCAACTAAACAAGTTTCCAAGCAATATTAAATTATACCAGCAACACTGTAATATCCACAGTTAATTTTAATAGTTTGAGCATATCTGACAGAAATGGAATGCTACTCAGTTATTAAATGCAGCAACATAAAATGTTGGAATACATTACCAGTAAAGGAATCTGACATATTTAGAGTTATGCATTTAATAAGCAGAATGAATATAGAGAAATAATCTATTTCGAGAAAGAAAAAAACATTATTTTCATGTATTGCTTATAATATTACCTCTTGCTACAAAAATTATATGTAAAATGTAAAGTCGGGAAAAAATAAAAGAATTTTTCATTGATAGAGTATTTGTGTATGAGTTTAAGCATTTAAGAGTATATGAACATAAGAGTAATTAGCACAGTTATTTTAAATTTGAAAGCACACAGTGATGTCTTGGAGACCTTAGAATATAAAATAAGAACTGAATTTCCTAGGTTTTCAATATAAATGACTTGGTAGTGGAACTGTTAGGAACACTATGTCAGAGTTATACATTGTGTTTGCATTTATGGAATATAAGACGTCTTAAGATGCAACAGGACTGATGTACATAGGAACTCACAGCGACTATGGTGGCATTCAAAGACCTGCACAGCTTCAAGTCACATAAGCTTCTAGCACTGAGAAGAATAGTATACTTGGGCATTGACCATAACCAAGAAGGTATTTGTTTATGATAACCACAAACGATGTGAAAATTGCTTTTCTTCTTTGAACCTGCTTTATCAACCACACTTCAGTGCAGGCTCCATGTCCAGGAACTGTAAAATGAACTCCATGATTTGGTTGCTGCTGTTGATAGATTTTATTTTTTGTTTCTTTCGTCAATTTTTGTGGCATTGATCTTATGGTTATTTATTTTGATATTTGTTTTTGTATGTTTGAGAAAGAGAGAGAAAAGTCAGGAGGATAGAAGTATATGTGGTCTGGAGGGGGATTTGGGAGAAGGAAAACTTGTTTAAAATATATTGTGTAAATTCTTTAATGAAAAGTATATGTGTATGTGTATGTGTATGTGTATGTGTATGTGTATGTGTATGTGTATGTGTATGTGTATGTGTATGTGTATGTGTATGTATGTATACATACATACATACACCAAGATTATATTGATGAAGGTACTTGCCTCTCAACCTGATCACCAGAATTCAATTCTTCAAACACATATATTAAAAAAGGAAACCACTACCTTCTGATATTCTTTACCATCTACACTTTCTAGGGCATATGTGCACATGTTCATCACACACCACACACACACACACACACACACACACACACACACACACACACACACAAATAAATGTATGTACCAAATTGAAGATATTGATAGTTTTGAAAGCATATAACAGTATCAGTTGCTCTATAACTGTAATCCCCACAGAAACTTTCTTACAGAAGTTGCTTTAGTCAGAGAATAAAATAGCAAAAGAAAATAATAGCAGCAACAGAAAAGTGAGAAACTAATATTTATTCTTCCATAATCCAAGGAAAAATGATATATTATATTTGACTCAGCCTAATAATTCCTCCTAAAATCATATTGAGTGTGGTATATGATAAATCAGAAAGTATACCCTATTTACCCTTGCATCATATAAATACAATTATCATAACCCTTAATATTTTGTCTCATAAAAATCAAATAATCTACATGTAAATATGTATTTTCTATTTAATATCAACAGTTGATTGTGGAGCAATGTTATGTGAAATAATATCCTTAATATATAAATGTAATAGTGTCTTTTCTTCTTACATAATATTAGTATTTGTTTGCACATGGATCATGGAATGCTACTACACACTTCAAATTCCTCACATGAGAAGGAGAGCAAGAAAGTTCAAAAATTAAATATCAGATTCATTTCTGCAATGATTTTAAAGTCAGGCTGGGATGGCTTCCCCCACCTAATTAATCAAACATACACATAACAATTGAAAAAATAATTGTGCTAAAATGTTTTGGTTTTTAAAACATTAAAAATCTTTGTATTTAGAAATTAATTAATTCATCACACAATAAATCTTGTTTTGTCATTTTATAATCTCTTGTTTTAAATTGTGAATCTTTTAAAAACATAATGTAGACATGTAAAATTTAAATTGCTCAACATTATTTGTGTGTGTATATATAAATCCACACACACACACATACATGCATATAAACACACCACACACACACACACCATATATTGTGCCTCTTCTCATCTTTTCATACCATTTTCTCCATACTCATTTGTTTTCATCTTGTTAAAATATAACATTTCTCCTTTTATTTATTTCACAGCAGTCAATTTATAACAAAGTACCAACAAAGCATGTCCTTTCCCACTAACATAAGCTGGCAATAATTTGAGTCATATATATTATGTCATCCTAGCAGCTCTGGGTTTCTCTCTGTCTTAGAATTGTCAATTCCTTTAACATGTATTTATGTTTTTTATTAAATTTTTCAACTCACCAGGGATATTATTATCAACAATTAAGAAAGAATGTTTAATTTATCAATGTCTCTGCAATATTGGTGTTTTGATCTCTACTGGTGATCAATTTAACAAGGGCAAATTCAATGTACCTCACTCATTAGCATTAATTTTGCAGATGTAATTACATAACAGAGAACTTCTACAAACAATGCCTGGGATGAAAATAACTAATTTTTGTAATTAAACAGAAGTATTTTCAGGGGATTCTGTTTCTCACACCAAAGCTCAGGATTGCTATAGAGTAAATTACTTTGGAGACATCTGGGGAAGCTGAAGTCTTCACTGAGTACCACCAGGAAACAGATTCCTGCAGCACCTGGCTTCAGGGAGAAGTTTACTAAAGAACACATGCTAATGTTTCATGCAGTTTTAGCAGAGAATAACATGATGAAAACATTTTTATTTAACTTCATTTTAGAAGAACACGACCTGTATGATTTGATCATGTTCCAATTGAAAGTTGCTTAAGGGGATGGAAATCAACACACTTTTAAAACTGTTTAAAATTTATACAGTACTTAAAATGTCTCTCTGTGAATTACAATGTTATTTAATTATAGTTACATTTGAAATGAAGTTTGTATCATTCGTATTATATTGTAATTGTTATAAAATGAGATAAATATATTGTCCTTAATTGTGGAAGTTTCTATGAACATAAATGCATATTTTTAAAAGATACCATATACAAAGAGCAATACACTACCAGATAGAATTACATTTTCAAAGCAGTTTTTTTTTAAATTATATATATATATATATATATATATATATATATATATATAATCCTATATCATATATATATACACACACACACACACATATATATATATATATATATATATATATATATATATATATATATCAATAAGTCCTTGTGTAATTAATATTAACAAATCTTAGGCCATAAAATTATTCAGACTAAAGAAACATTTTAATGTGCAATGTTTCCATTTGACAAGGTATACTGAATCAAATCATGTAGAAAACACTGCGAGGTCCAAATGTATCATTAATTATCCATCTATTATGACAAAAGGCAAACTATCAAAAGACCAAATTAATTTTACAAAGGCTTTTATATTTTTCCTATATGTTATAAGATATTTACCAAAATTTTCATATTCATAAGCAGCTCTTTATCCTTTTATCCTTAGATTCTATTATTCAAATCTCTATACTCTTTGATAGATGTCTATCTGTTTTGTTTTAAAAGGACCAGTCTATTAGAACTTGATGAAGCCTTATTGGGGAGACACAGGACTAAGTCACTATTTTAATATGCAAGCAGGGATGAGAACAACTGAGCTCTTAGCAGAGAGTCAAGAAGAGCTTACAGAATGGGAGTTGTGTTTCCCAGAAGAGAAATGTTGACATCAATAGAGCAGAAATGACAATTGTAAAATTGTCTTAATGGAACTGACAGTTTAGAATGTTCATAAACTTTTTTTAGATTTCAAGACAAAAATAGATGTCAACTACCACACCCCTGTTCTTCTAATCCTCTCACCAGTGTTTGCAGGGGGGTGGCAGGAAAAATGCTCCAACATGTGCCACTTTGAACTGGGGTTTATTCTGAATCAAATGTAGATGCAAAAAGAGAATTCTGGCTGAATGATTTTCTTCTAGAAATCCTCATATCAGACTATCATGTAACAAACATACCATCTGTATTTCAAGAAGCCAGCATTCTTATCACCAGGAAGTGATAAGACGGGAGGGACATTTAACAATCAAAACTAATTAAGGTCACTATTAGCACCCCAGTACTTCATGGCTCATTGTTACCTCGCATTGACTAAGCCCTGACACCTGCTCATGATTCCGTAACTAAGTAGTAATTTAATAGTTTGAACCCCCTTCCCCTCGGGTCTTCCTTTTACTATCATATCTTCTAACTCTGCCTGTTTTTCTCCTTCTGTCACCCATATTACCTTAACCTTCACTTGCCACTCAGGCTTCCAAAGAAGGATGAAGAAGTCTGCCAATCCTGCAATCCCATTAGCCAAAAGCAATGCGATTTAAAAGTCCTTATAAGTTCCCCTATAAATCATACCTCCTAACCTATGATCAGAAAGGAGAAGTGTAGGGATTGATTCTGACAGGAAGAATTCATTTTGGGGACATAGTGTTTTCTTCAGTATATCCTCTTATTTTCTAATCTCTGTGTTTGTCCCCTGTGTTTTGTACAGATTACATATGCCCATTGCTTCTCCTGGGACTGGTGCTAGTCTTTGCTACCAAAACCATACATTAAATCTCCTGATTATTACAACTTTCTGCACTATGGCACAGTGTTTATTTATAATCTTTGCACATTATCCTCTAGATATTGCTTGTAATATGTAATATTTAGGACTTAATTCAATATAATGTGTTCTTTATGGAATAATGATGAGGACAAGATGGTATATGTACTATATAGCTGTACAGACACTCTTTAGATAACTTTTATGTGTTTGATTTAATAGATTTATATAGGATTATAGACATGAAAGTCCAAATCCAGACAATTGTGTATGTAATATTAATCAACCAATGGTACTTTTGTTCTTCCAAGTATCTTGTTTCCCTAGGAAGAACATGTTCTATTTGCTATGTTAGCATTTGCCCTTTATCCATGCTGTTACTGTCACCTTGCCTATGTTTCTTAAATACTGCATTAGAATTTGAGTTTGAGACCTGTGACCTACCTTGTTTCTATCCATAAAATATTCATATATATTTTCCTTGATGTCTGATTCTTATTCTATCCCTTAGCTTGCTTTGAGTGTAGGAAATATAAAAGGGCTCTGTCCAGGGACAATAGGAATCTCAATCATTTGTTATACATTCAGCAAGTTGTTTCCCTGTTTGTATTCTTAGTCTTTTTCATAAAAGTTCCTAATATTTTTAACATGCTTGAAAGTATAAAAACAATTGGTATAAAATAGAAATTGCATTTGTAATAGACGAATGTCTCTCCTTAGAGACAGAAAGCATATCCTGATCTGAGATAAGATCTTTAGAAAGATTTGATAATTTCTCACAACATGATTGTCTCCTAAAACATATTTAAAGAAGAAAGTAGCATACTAACCTAAGGAAAGTGAGGAAACAAAGCAAGAAGAAGAAACAGGAAGAGGAAGAGGAGAAGAAAAATGAGGAAGAGGAGGAAGAGGAGAAGAAAAAGCAGAACAACAACAGCAACAAAAAACACAATAAACAAAAAACAACAAAACAAAACTAATGGAACCCCAGAAAAATCTGGTGAATACCACTTAATAAATATTATTACAGCCATGTAGCAGATGGATTAGTGTTATCCTGTTCATTCTATCTTTGGCAACATTTAAGATACTGTTTATATATTTATACAAATATTTCAAAATAAATTTTTGTGTTATTAATTATCAGATGTAACTTGATGACTTATGCAAATGTATCATTGAGCAAAATAAAGTTTTCTGTTAATTATGAGTGTAAGTTTTTTCTAATACTTACTGATGTTCAACAATCTTTATCCTCGCTAAATACGTGTTACAACTTCTTAACAGTTAAAATAGCTCATATTCCTTCTGAGAGTTTATTAAAAAGAAAATAATATATCTCCTTGAGTTTTCTTGATTTGAGAGTGTCTACTATCTAGAACCCATGAGATTTTGCCTTCTATTCTTTGACAAATGGAAGCTACACTATTTAAGAATCCAATCATTTGCAGTCCTCTCTGCTCTACAGCAGGGTGTTTTTTGTGAATCAGACCATTTCCTATAGAATGCTGTCATTGTGCATTAATCCATGAAGATTGTTTCCTGATGTGGAAATTGAACACAATGCAAGGATTCTCAAGATTAATGTCATATAATATCTGTATCGTTATAGATGTTTTTTACTGGCTACTACGACAGGGGACTATATATTGTTGGTCTTAAAAGGAAGAAAATTCATTTTTCTCGCCTATATCCTTGAACTTTTCTGAAAAAAAAATGCTTAGAGAAGGTTCACCATTACATATTTAGGAGTCTCTGAAAATATATTTCAAATATGTCTGTCATCATGCCACATGAAAAATATTGCAATAAATGAAATTTGTCAATATCTAACAAATCATAAAAATAAATGAATCAAATACTGACCTTTGTGACAACATCCATACACTAAAAATAATAACTTATAGTTAAATAAATTGCATTCAGAAAGAAGCAACTCATGCACTTTTATATCAAGTTTAAACTCTCCGACTCTACACATGTTGGTAAAACAGTGGTGTTTTCCAAATGTTGAAGAAAGGCAACACGGTGATGGGCTAGGGTAGGGAAAGGTTGATCAAGTCAATAAATCATGTTAGCTAAGAAAGCAAGAAATTGTAATCTTCTGTTAAACAGTTTAGTAGGGTATCTATAGACAAAAAGAAAGTGGCATACCCCAGATTGTGAGGAAGGAAGTGATGAATAGCAGACAACATTAGTAAAGTAGGTGGGTGGTGGCATACCTGTTGTATGTTTTCAGTTAAGCTGATGGTAACATGCCTGTATGAATTTGAGAAAACTAGTAAAATATACTTTCTCAATAAAATTTAATTCAACTACCTGAATGTTCTCATCTATGTCAAATTCTTTGAAATTATTGGTGCCTTGACTTTTTAGTCTCACAGGGTTTAAATTAATCTATTTAATGTAAATGCCTGTTGTTACCAACAGGAAATTCCTTCCCTATTTGCATTTATGATTTGCTTTATTTCACACTGTTACTTCTCTAGTTAATACATCTTTTGTTCATGTTAGAGTTTGCTTGGTATTGTCTTCCATTGTCTCTATTTTTTCTAAATGAGTGTGTGTGTGTGTGTGTGTGTGTGTGTGTGTGTGTGTTGTGTGTGTGTGCATGCATGTGAACTTCTGTTCAAGAAATTGAATTTTATTGTTTACACACTCAATATAAAATTCTCATTCTTTTCAAAAACAAGTTTCCATGCTGGTCGAACTAAAAAGAAGGTAGAATATTTCTTCTTTATGCACTACTTAAACCAGACTTATATGATAATATGAATATGTCACTTACAGATTTTCTCACTACTAAAATATCCTGCATTTTTCCTATCAGCTAAAACCAGCAAAATCTCATTCTTTACTGTTGCAATTGCCTAAGCCCTTTTTAACTGCCTTCCTAAATGCATTTGACAGTGTTGATGATCTGTAAAAGTTATTGAGGCTAAAGCCTCCAAGAGATTTGTGAAAATAATACCCTGATTGTGAGGAAAGGCCCATATTTAGTTCTGTAGTCTCAAACCATGCATTTTATTTTGTACATGTAGAAGGAGCCATATGCTTCACTGAACGTAATGATGAATTAGAAACCACCCATGAAAACCAGCAGCAGTAAGGAAGTGAGAGCAAATGAGAAGTTAATACAAATCCAAAAGCACAGCTGAAATAAATTGAACCAACTGTGCCTTCATTTATGTAGGGTTTGCATTTAATTTTTATTCGCATGAACACTCAAAAATAGTTACCTAATTATTTTGTGTGCATTTTTCTTCATCTTTGTTTCACAAAAAAAGCATAGATGATTGTGTCCATTATTTTAACTAAACTAGCTACTTTTACATTAAATTTTCTATATTTTTATTGCATATTCTGTGTAGGCAAATACTAGAGGCTTTAAGTATGTTACTTATTTTCATATTTTGTGTAATTGTTCTTAGATGTTGATTACCTTGAAAATTGGTCACTTTTTCAGATAATTCAAATAAACTACTTCATAGTGTTCCCATATAGCTCTGCTATGAAATAGATGTATAGTATAGATGTTTTTTTTTTTTATGCACAGCTCATCAGCAAGGTTTTACATGGTGAACATTTGCAGGAAATTCATATGTATAAACTGGCAAAATTCCTAAATCCTGAGGACTCTAAGAGGAAGAAATTAATGTAATGTAAAGAAACTATACCAGAATTTAAATGAGATGTAATTAAGTGTTCTTCATTGTTTCTTAATGTTTATGCCACTTTTTCTTTAGTACTAGAAGTGAATCATAGGTATTAATAACTTTTGCTATAATAATTTAGAAGAAATCTTAATTTTAACTCTAATGTGGTTAAAAAATGTGAAAAAAAATCCAGAGCTCATGAATATCTTTAATGAGACTATTCAAATTATAAATTTGGCCTGCATTTGTACCTAAAAATAATATTTAAATAATTCCAAATATTTCTATTTCATCTGTAGGATATATTGCATCCCAATATTATCCAAAAAAAAATGATAGAAAGGGTACATTTAAAACTTTTGGAAGAAAATATAGAGAGTTGAGATAATTCTTAAGATACATGGCATCAACACAGAAGTAGATTTAGGGACTGATTATTGAGGTGGCCTTTCAGTATCTGTGCAGCTCTTTTGGTGTCTAATGAGGAATAGCTCTTAGACTTGGCTTGGCTTTGGGATTTAGGAGCTTTCCAGCTCATATATAAGAAGTCCAGACAACAAATTTCCCGATAGTTGCATGATGAGTAAAGACCACATGTGTAACTGACGTGATAGGCTATTTTTTAAAAATCAGAAAGGAAACACGTAACTAACAAAAGTGTTGTAAACATGAGGGGTTGAGGTACATGTAATAATTCAAAAAGAAGAAAGAACAGCTGGATAGGATTCCTATTTAAATGTTTGCTTGGAGGAAAGAGTTAAAACCATCATCATCTTTGTGTTTAGGCATGGTCATCTTACTCTTATGCTTTTTTTTTTTTAATTTCAGGGAAAATATTTGTATTTTAATTAAGTTTGGTGTTTTGTGTCTCCATCACCTAGTAGAACTTAGAGAAGAGTTTTTCCATAGGCCCATAGCAGACTCCACGCAGGCAAGATGTGAGGTCATCCATGCTCTTAAACTTAGAGAAGTTTGCAAATACTAAAGGGCTTCACCTGTCTGATGTTGAAGAGTTCGTAGATAATCTATAAATTGTGCAGGGAATGTTATCCAACCAGTTGTGCAAATTTCTCTTAAATAATACATGTAGGTTTATATTTAGACTTGTAAGTATTATATTTTAGATACAGAGATAATAATATAATTCTCTATGACATTTTTCGTCACCCTTGCTGTAACCAGTAAATTGTTACATAGACCTTTTAGTGAATCTTTTATGTACTACCTTCCTTCTTGTAGCCGCCAGCGGCTATGGGAACCGGGTTCACCTGAGAGGAAGCCTGGGAATGAAAGGGAATGGAGGGTGAGAGAAATGTGAGGACAAGACAAAGTATTCTGATCAAGGCCTGAAGTTTAATATTTTGCTTTTACATATAAAGGGGGAGCCCCACCCCCCAGAGTCTCTTCTTGGTTCAGCCCAGGGGCTGGGCGAGGAGATAGTAGTCTGGAAGGTGTCAAGGCTAGCTCAGCAGGCAGTTCATTCTTCTTAGCTTGGTAGCCGACTGCAGGACACCAAGGCTGGCAAGGCAATGCCTCTAATAGGTCCTACTGTTGTTCGGTCTATCATGGTAAAAGACTCACGGGCTTGCTCAGGCCTGGGGGAAGGGCACGCCTTCTTATGTACTAATCTGTTACTCCTTTCCCTAATTAAAGTCATCTTCATTATGCCTATCCCATACTTAAGATTGTTTTACATTAATATTCCCTTCTCTATTGTGCCCTAACTTCATGGCTATTACATTCCTGGTTTCTTGGCAATTACATAGGTTATATATTCAAATCCAGATTATTTTAAGAGTGATGAGAAAGAACATACTATAATTGCCTTTTGGGAACTGAATGACCTCATTTACACATTGTGTACATACTTCATGCTACATACTCCATTGGGTAGCTGAAGGACATTAAAGTTGTATCTATATACTGGCTATTATGAGCAGATGTTAATGAATGAACGTGGCTGAGAAATTCTCTGTAGAGTAGACTGTGAAGTCTTTTTGGTATCTTCAAAAACTGGTACAGTTAGACCAAATAGTTGATTTATTTTTATCTTCCTGAAGGTATTTGATATGGGTTTTCAGAGTAGCTTCACTAGTTTATTATCACACAAAGAGTGAAATACAGTTTCCTTTCCCCACACATTTTCAATTTTTGCTGTAGGTTATTTGGTTTCTCTCCACCATTCTGATTTGGATAAGATCACATCTCAAAGTTGTTTTTATTTGCATTTTACTAATTGATAAGGTCATTGAACATTTAAAAACTACTTAATCTCCGTTTTTATTTCTTCCTTTAAGATCTCTTTGTTCAGTTACATAGACTAGTGAATTTTTAACAGATTGTTTCAATTATCTATAGGTTCTGGATGGTAATCCCCTGAAAGATGTATATTTGGTAAAATTTCTCTTCCATCCTTTAGTTTTCATACTCAATAGACTGATTGCTTCTTTAGCTGAATAAAAGCTACTTAAAGTGTTATGAAGCCCTGCTTGTCAATTATTGGCCTTAATTACTGGTTAAATATTCTTTACGCCAAGAGTCTTTTCCTACACTTATGTATTGTAGGACACTGCTGAAGTTTTCTTCTATTGGCTTCAGTATTAAACATTTCACATTCCTTTATCCGTTTGTAGACAGATGTTAAGGCAGACAATACATATAGTTGTAATTTCAGTTTTCCACATGTCTACAACCAGTATTCCCAGAATAATTTGGTGCAGATTCTGTTTGCTATCTAGTGTTTGCTTTTCTATATTAAATAACTATACTTACATGTACTCATGTTTGGCATTTTGACTTCCATTGGTTTACATGTGCCAGGTGCTAAGCAGCCACACGTAATCCAACAAAAACATTAACATATATTAATGTCTTACAACCAAGATCTTAATATATCATAGCTCATAAAAGAATAAAGTGTCTTTCAATTATATATATATATATATATATATATATATATATATATACCTTTAATAGTTGCACAGTATAGTATATGATCTGCCTTTCTAAACATTGTCTCAAATACTTATGGGTTGATCTCGCTAAAAGTTTTATAGTAGAATATAAATTCAACAAGTCTAGATTAAGACCAACTACAAACGAGATCAATTTCTTTTTCATTTTATACATCAATTAAAATAATTTTGCAAAATGTTTGTTTGGCTACATTGTGACTACAACATATAACAGGAATGTTATTATAGAATTTTATATTATGAATATAATTTCATATTTTGATGCAATAAAAATTTCAGATTTCCAGTATATCTAGGCTACATGACATACAAGATTTGATTGTTGTTGTAAAATTCCCATTTTTTTTAAAAAAAAAAGTATTCATATAATGTACAGCTCTATGAGAATTACATAATTATAAGTTACTGTTTCAAAGTTTCATAGAGAAACATGGTTTTACATAGCTGTCAAAACAGGCTGTGAGTGGAACAACTTTTATATTTTCACAACTGCATTTTAAATTAAATCATGTTGTCTTCTTCCAATATGTTGTCAGATAGACAGACAAGATACAAAAACTGTGTTAATAATTACTAAATTGTTAAATCCATAAATTTGATATTAACTGTAGAATTCTAAATTCTCTTCACAGTAGTGATCTCAATCTTTTGCCAAGGCACTTGCAGAATGTTACAGAATTAGATTATCTATCTTGCAGAAATTTCTCAGTCTTCTCTGTGAACAAGTGACATAATGTACTATTAAAGATTGATAGCAAGTAGAAATATGTATGATATAGAACTATGCATGGGAAATTGTTTTATAGATTATTTTTAATGGAAAAGAAATTTACAGTGAAACTTGCATATTCTCGTTTGTGTGTGTGTGTGTGTGTGTGTGTGTGTGTGTTTGTGTGTGTGGATATGCATATAAAATTAAACAATAAAATTGATAAATATGTGAGGTCTTTAATATGGGGAAAACTACCATTCCAAAATTTCCAAGTACCCTACTCTTGGCCAGCTCTGATTGTGATAGCTACATAAATGTTCAGTTTTCAATTCACAAAAACTCAAGCAGGCATGCTAAAATCATTTTTTTTTCATATTACGCATTTGATCTTCTACACAATTGGCTATACACACACTGAAGTCATTTCTGAAGTAGCAATATTATATTTAAATATTACCACAAAAGTAAGAAAATTAAGCCAAAAGGTGCCTTTCTAAGTTCTTTTATCATATAAATTTTGTTCTTTCCAATAATTTAATGGAATTGGTACATTCAATCTAAAACATAGGCAGAGAAATATAATGGGTATTTAACTAAGATTTTATAACTCCAGATATGTTAGTTGCATATTTTGAAATTACTGAACAGATGTAAAACATAAAGGGACATATAACACCACTAATTTCTCAATGATATAAAAGTAATGATACAAATAAATATAGGCTATAATAATACAGAAAAATAGAGTGAATGCTACAAAATATTTCTCATGCAAATTCTTTGTCATTTGCACTTATCATAATTTTATATAAATATTTATCAATATTTATATTAAAGTGTTCTTGCTCTTGCAGACAGGTGTAGTTTTTCTTTTTTTTTAATTAAAATTTTGTTTCTTATTAGAAACTCATTTTAAGGCTTTAGGATAGAACCAGACATGACTCATGGGAAAAAAAACAATGACCTGATTCCTCATGATATTCTGCTATACTCGTAGACTGAAGCCTACCATAATCACCACTGTAGAGGCTCAACCAACATCTGATAAAAAAGAAGTGCAGAGAGCCACAGCCAAACTTTCCACAGAGCTGTGGATTTCTACAGAAGAGGAGGAGGGATTGTAGCTGCCAGAGGTAACAAGGGCACAAGAAAACAGAGTATCAACTAACCAAGGCTCAGAGACTGAAGCAAAATTAAAGGAGCCTGTATGGGTCTGGCCTCAGTCTATTGCATATATATTATGGTTCTATAGCATGGTTTTCTTGTGGTACTCCTACAGTGGGAGTGGGGACTTTCTCTGACTTTTTTGCCTGAATGTGGACCAATTTCTTCCAATAGGGTTGCCTCATTCAGCTCTGATATGAAGGTATGTGGCTAGTGTTATTGTAATTTGTTAGGCTATGTTTGATTGACAGCCCTGGGAGGCCTACTCTTTGCTGAAGGTTAAGTCAACAGTGAGAGGGAAGGGAGGTCTGAAAGATAAATGGGAGCAGAAGATGGAAGAGAAATTGATGTAGGGATGTAATATATGAGAGAAGAAAAATAAAAAATTAATTTTAATAAAGAAATTATTTGAAAATAGAACACATATTTTCTGGCTTCACAGCTAAAAGGGAACTCTGCAGGTTTTCTGAAGAAGGTTTCTGAAGGTTTCTAAAGAAGATTACTTCACTTATTCAGATCGTGAAAATAAACACTGATCTTGTAGCTTTATTTTCAATGTGAAACTTCTCTCTGTATGACTGAGAGGCAAAACAAAAGATATTTGTCAAATAAAATAAGAAGTTCCTTACTCTTTGCTATTTGCACTATTCAAATGAGGACATACAAACATACATTGCAATCTATCTATTCAGAAAATTGCAAGAGACTGGCATCTAATATATATTTGTACTTTTTCTCATAATAGTAAGTCTCCTGATTCACAAAGGAAGCTATCCTATAACTAAGATTTTACATCATGTATTTATAAAAATTGTATTGATTTTTGTCTTAGAAGTATTATAAGTAAATATAATAATCTGTTTCACTAAATACAGTTTTGTAATCTCCATTGGAAAGATATAAAGACTAGATTTTGAGGTTCTTTGTGTGCAATAGCTATCTATCTGGCTATTCTTAATTATCCATTTGATTTATTTAATAGTAATATTAAACTGGATGCATCAAAAGCATAGAACATGATTTACAACACAATGTGGACAAATAAAGGTACATATAATATGATATATATATATATATATATATATATATAAAATGTTTAGATGAAGCTTCCTATAAGGCCACTCCTGGCCTTAAACTCACTGTGTTATGCAAACTAGCACTAAACTTGCAACAATTCTCTTTTCTCACATTGTGTTTGCTAGCATTTTGGTTTGTAGCAACATTCTTGGTCATTAACTTTCAATTAAAATTGCTCCAAGACAAGAAAACATGTGAAACATTTAAGATTTTTTTTTTTACCTAATGAAATGTAAGAATTAAGGATTGTAACTAATAACATTTCTGTGGTTTGGATATGATTTAACCCACCTTAAATATTATAGAAATCTAGCTTCAAATGTAAGAATATTGATATTTAATGGGGCTTATAAGATATGACCAGAGAAATAAAATACAATAATATTCTTCTCACACAGATATACTATGTACTAAAAGAACAAACTGTTGTAAATACTGAATTGTGTGCTTTCTGTCTTTGACATCGACATCAATGATACAAAAATCACTCTATGAAGGACCATGAAGTTTTCATTAGAAGAAATTCTTATATGTGTGTATGAGTATGGTGTATATGTGAATAGACTGTGTGTATTTGTGTGTTGTGTGTCCACATAAAAACAGATAATGACTTCCAGTGCCCAATAGCAACTTTGTTCTTATCCCTAGGCAAAGCACTTCCCACTGCATCTGGCATTTTTCTGCATATTAACAAGCCCAACAATCCTCCTAAGTCTTTTTCACACCCAAAAGTATTGTTATATTTCTTAAGATTACAATCTTATTTAGACAAGTCTGAGTTTTTACGTGGAGGTTGGAATCTAAACTCAGATTTTTATGCTATTGTTTGTCAAAATGAAGGGCAAGTGTTTGTGGGTTTGAGGCCATTCACTCAAGGAAATAGAGACTCACATTCATCTGAAAAAATATCAAAGCAAAAATATCAAATATTTGTTTCAAAGCAAATTGATACATTGTAAAGAATACTGTCTGGGTCTACATTTAATGGGATCAAAATAAAGCAAGAGTTTGGTTGTTCTGGTGATTGTCTCATTTGTTTGATAGACTTAGTTTATATATCTCTTTGCTAACTTTATGTCATCTTTCTTATAGTGCAGCTGATTTTTATTATAGGTATTATACTGTAATAAATATAGAGATTTTTGTCAAAAGTTCACCTATAGAACATATTTGCTGTATTGAGCATATACCCCAAAATAATTCCAGTTCCACTGGCCACCTATCACTTCTACCCAAACAATAATAATGAATGGCTGAATATACTCTGTATAAATTCAGTAGTAGTTATTGGAAAACTAGTTTATTTTATTATTCAGATTTTGTTCTACAAATATCTCCATGTGGGTGTGCTCATACATCATTAACAGGATGTTAAGTTTATTGTTCAGATTGTGTTGTGTGTGTGTGTTTGTGTGTGTGTGTGTGTGTGTGTGTGTGTGTGTGTGTTATATGAAAAATAGGGTTTGAGATGCAAAATTCATGATTTAAAAAAAAGGTGTGTGTATGATCCAAACCAGAAGGAGTTCCATGTTGCTTAGCTATTTTCTGTATTTGAGTGTCAGTACTCTTACCCACTAAGCCAACTGTCTAGCCCTCATGTTCATACGATTTTCATATGCTAGATATCAAGTCTACAGAACTGTGAGTCAAAAAAATATACTTTTCCATTATACATCAGCCACACTTAAGTGCTTTGCTATAAAAGTAGAAAAATACGAGACAGAAATAAACCTAACAATGAAGTATATGTTTTACAAAGGTTAGTATGCTGAAAAAATGTAACACCTAAATCAATAAATAGGGATCCTTGGGCTAGTTTCAACTTTTCAATCTGTATTCCAGTTTCACATATGCAAAGTGCATTTCATCAATATAAGATAGAGTTAATACATTTGGAATCAATATGGCCAGTGATTATGTTGTTGGTGAAGGAAAGGGGGACATAAGACATCAATTCTTCAAGAAACCATGTATTTTGAGAAATTGTAATCAGGACAAAGAGATGCATATACTCCTGCATTCATCAGAATGGCACTGGCAAAAGCATTTTAACAGAAACAAGTGTCCATGTACTGATAAATAGATTAAGAATATGAAATATCTACTAGATTGGTTAATGTCATTTGTGTAAATATATAACATAGATATTGTTGTACACATGGATAGATCTGAGTTGCAAGTAGTACAATATCTAATTTGTATGCAATATTAGAAAGAGTCCTGCTCACAGAATTTAGATCAAAATTATTGTTACCAGTTGCTAGAGTTAGTTGGGGAAAGAAAAATTATGGACACCAAATCTAGAAAGGCAGAGAACCAAAAGAAACTGGAGAAAGTTGGTTGTGGCTGTGCACACTGTTAGTAGATCCTGAAAAAGAAAATGAAAGGAAAGAATTTGAAACTTTTACAAAGAGTAAATACCTATTTGAGAATGTAAGCCTCTTTAATCTGATAGAGTTATACATAAAATATGTGTACATTGAATCATTATATTCTATCTGTTTAACATGGGCAATTTTGTACTTTAAGTATCAGTTAATAAATAAGTAAATTTCAAAACACAACAAAAATTTGGTGGCAATGAGAATTTACTCTCTTAATATGGTAACCAGTTAAATTAGAAATGCAGATACGAAAACTTGGAAAATTAAAATATGTATACTTTATTAGAATTAAGAAACATTGTTTAATACATTTTAAGTTAAATTAACCCCAGCATTTTCTCAACTGAGATTTCCTCTTCTCAAATGACACCAGCTTATGGAAGTTGATAAACAACATCAACATTTTGGCAGCCAAAGTACATGTCTTGAAACTGAAAATGGACCCCGAGACAGAGTTATTAATTTAACAGGCTGGCAAGCCAAGGACAGGGAAAATTCTGCACAGAGCCTTACCAACCTAGGACAGAACTGCACTAGTGTTTGATAATGCATATTCCATGTCTTGTAAGGAAGGAATTTGTGTCAGAAAGATGTAAGAAAGACTCAGTATTGTTTATGAAAAAAATGGGGAGAGGCAGAGAGCTTTTGGGACTGCTTGGCAAGAATCTGACATTGGCCAAGCACAATGAAGTGGGCTTCAGGTAGCAATCTGACATTAAGCAAGAACAAAGAAGTAATTTCAGGCAGGAATCTAAATCTTAGGCTAAAACAAAGAAACAGGCTTCAGATACGAAAATGATTTTGGGCTAGCACAGGGATAGAGTCTCTGATATTTTGGTCACCCTGATAAGCCCTTAGAAATAGTGATCATGAAAATGATCGCATAACTGTGTTTATCACCTTGCTTGTACTTTGATTATTTGTGTTTCTTGTCTTGCTTTGTTTCTCAACTATTTTCATCTGTTGTATTGCTAGTTCCTCAACATAGAACTAACCTAATTCTTGCATGTAATTAAAATGGTATAAAAGCAAGAAGGAGGAGGGGCGATGGAATAAGGGATTTCTAGGGGAGATGGGGAAAGGTTATAAATTAATAAAATATCCAATAAAAAAGAAAAAGTAAAGAAATGATAAAAATAAAAATAAAGAAAAAATTTGCCTAAAATTTCTTTTAAAGATAGAGAGAAAAATAATGTTTTTCCTAAATGCTAAACATTCTCTTTGCCTTAAATCCCATATGGAATCATTTAGTTGTGTAATGAATGTCATTGTTCTCATCTCTTTAGTAATAACTGTATCTCACCTCCTTATGTAAGGTAGCAAACACCATTGTTATCAATGAATAAAAAATTAAAAAAAACATATTTAGTACACTGTTATTATATTTTCAGACTGATACTAGTCTTGTGAAATCCATTATCATCAAAAAGGGCAAATTAGTCCAGTGGTTCCTTTTTAGGAAAATAATTGCTAGATAAATGCTTCAAAACTGAGTCCGAATAAATTATTACATCCTGATTTAAAATACTGTGTCTTAACAAATTCTACACTAAATTGGTTTAATTTTGTTTCCAACTTCTATGTGTTACAATGTATAAGCAATTCAAAAAGTTGTTAATTCCTGGATGCAGTATTTTACAGTAAAGGAACAGATAGTAAAATCTAAAGCTATAAAACTCTTCTAATGCCTATTTTATAAAAATGGCATTCAGTTTTAACAGAGAAGTCATGAATCTAAAAAATGAAAATAAAGATAAAAATTTTTACTATCTAGATTAAGTATGTTTCACTAGAGTAGAACAAAACATCACTAATACCACCACCAGTAACCCTGAGATAATATATTGTAAAATTATTCAAGAAATGTTATCTTCAGAAGTCAGACAATTTAAATGATATCTCAATTTGATTGTTGGTAAACTTATGACCCAATGGGAAGAAGAAATGCATAGATTGATCAAGAAAATGCCAAATGTAAGTATGTTTAACTCAAAACATCCAGGAAATTTTGTATGCAATAAAAAGACCAAATGTAATAATAATAGGAATAGAAGGGGGGAGGATTCTCAGTTGAAAGTACTAGAAAATATCTTCAACAAAATCATAGGAAAAATATTCCCCAACCTAAAGAACGAGATAGCTATAAATACACAAGAAGTTTATAGAACACAAAATTAATTGGACTAGAAATTAAAATCTTCCTGGCACATAATAATCAAAGCAATAAATGTCCATAACAAGTAAGAATATTAAAAGATGAAATTGAAAAAGGCCAAGTAGAATATTAAGGCAGACCTATCAAAACTACAAATGACTTCTCAATAGAGATTCTAAAAGCCAGAAGATCTTGCATATATGGACTACAGAACTTAAGAGACCATAGATACAATTTCAGACTACTATAACCAGCAAGAGTCTCAATCACCATATTTGTAGAAACCAAGATATTCCATGACAAAACCAAATTTAATCAATACTTTTTTTAATTGGATATTTTATTTATTTACATTATCCTCGTTTCTGATTTCCCCTCCTGAAACTCTGTATCCCATTGTCCCTGCTTCTATGAGGGTGCTCCCCCACCAACCTCCCTGCCCTGGCGTTCCCCTACACTGGAGAATTGAACCACTACAGACCAATTTCTCTTGGGAACACCAATGCAAAAATAATCAATAAAATTCAAGCAAACCCAATTCAGGAATACATCAAAAATATTATTCAATATGATCAAATAAGATTCATTCCAAGGATGCAATTATGATTTAATAATCATCAAACTAATCCACTATAGACAAACTGAAAGAAAAAAATCACATGATCATCTCATTAGATGCTGTAAAAGCATTTGAAAACAAACAACACACCATCATTTTAAAATTATTAGAGATAACAGGGCTAAAGCACATACAGAAACATAAAGCAGTCACCAAACCAAGACACTATTGCTGATGCCAAGAAAATCTTGTGACAGGAGCCTGATATAGTTGCCCCCTGAGAGATTCTGCCAGATAAATAAGGATGCATATGCAGATGCATGCAGCCAACCATCAGACTAAGTGTGGGGACCCCAGTGGCGGAGTTAGGGTAAGGACTGAAGGAGCTTAAGGGGTTTGAAACTCCATAGGAAGAACAACAATATTAACTAACCATACCTCCCAAAGATCCCAGGGACTAAACCACCAACCAAAGTACACATGGGGGAACCAATGGCTCCAGCTGGATATGAAGTAGAGGACTGCCTTATCTGGTATCAATGGGAGGGTAGCCCCTTGGTTCTGTGGAGGCTCGATGACCCAGCCTAAAGGAATGCTAGGGCACTAAGGAGAGAATGGGTGGGCAAATGGGGTAGCACCCTCACTGAGGCAGGGGCAAGGAGATGGGGGTTTGTGTAGGGGAAACTGGGAAGGGAGATAACATTTGAAATGTAAATAAAAATTAACCAATAAAAATAATAATTAAGAAAAAGAAAAGGTCACCTCTTATAACCAGGCAGAACCCCCAGTGAAGGGATAAGAAACCAACTCGGTCATAAAATGTTTGTCCCAAAATTATCCTGTCTAAAATAAATAGAGGGACACAGATGAAGAGACTGAGGGAATGCCCAATCAAAAACCGGCCCAACTTGAGGCCTATCAACTGGGCAAGCCTTGATTATTGACACTGTTAATGGCACTCTTATGCTTGCCTATAGCAGCCTAGCATAACTGTCCTTTGAGAGGCTCTACCTAGCAGCTGGCTGAAAGAGATACAGATACCCAATCCCAATCATTGGCTAGAGGTCAGAGAGTTTTATGGAAGATTTGGAGGAAAGACTGAAGGCCTTGTTAGGGCAATAAATTCCACAAGAAGACCAAAAGTATCAAATAGCCTGGATACTTGGAACTCTTCAAGACTAAACCAATAATCAAAGAGCATACAGGGAAAAAGAAAAAGAAAAAAAGGAAAAAAATAGCATACAGTGCCTGGTTCGAGCGCCTACCCATTTGTAACAGACATGCATCTCAGTATCTATGTGTGTCCCCCAACAACTGGAGCATGGGGTGGGGTAGTGGCTAAAGCTGTTGCCTCACTGTGGAATTCATTCCCCAAAAAGGTTGCCTTTTCTGGTCTCAGTGGAGAGGATGTACCTAACACTGAAGAGATGTGATGCGGTGTCCGGAGTTCTTTCCCCTCTCACAGGAGAAGAGGATGGCACAGGGAAGAAGGAATGGTTGGGGAGAGGGTAGAATCAGAACTGGCGGCCAGTATTTGGGGTGCAAATTAATAAAATAATGTAAAAATGGAAAATAAACATTGAAGATGAAATAAATAAACACAAGGGTAAGCACATTTGTAAAAGAAATATTGCTAACACTTAAATGCAAATGGAACTCCACACATTAATAATGGGAAAATGCAACACTCCACTTTCACCAACTGACAGGACATCCAGACAAAATCTAAAGAGAGGAATATTGAAATTATGAGATATTATGCATTAAATGGATCAAACAGACATCTATAGAATATTTCACCAAATGTTCAAATACAAAAGAATATACCTTCTTCTCAGCACCTCATGTATCCTTCTCCAAATTTGGCCATATAGTCTGTCACAAAGCAAGTATCAACAGATACAATAAAATTGAAACAATTCCTTAGATTTTATCAGGCCACCATAAATTAAAGCTGGACTTCAACAACAGAAACACCAGAAAGCATACACGCTCATAGAAATTGTACAACTCTGTACTCAATGATCTCCTGGTTAGGGAAGACAGCCAACCAATTACCGACCCAACTTGAGACCTATCCCATGGACAAGCATTAATTTATGACACTACTAATGATACACCGTTATGCTTGAAGACAGGAATCTATCATAGCTCTTCTGAGAGTCTCAACCCACAGCAGCTGACTCATACAGTCACACCCACAGCCAAACAGTAGATGTAGCTTGGAGACTCATATGAAAGAATAGGAATAAAGATTGTGGGCCCTGGTAGGGATACACTACAGTAAGACCAACAGAATCAACTAAATTGGACTCTTGGGGCTTTGAGATACTGAATCACCAGCCAAAGAACATACAGAGCTGGATCTAGCCTTCCCTACACATAAGTAGCAGATGTGCAGCTTGGTTTTCATGTGTGTCCTGAACCACTGGAGCAGTGACTATTCCATAAGCTGTTGCCTATGCAAATACAAAGATTTATATGTGATAAAGATCATGTTCTTGAAGACATCTACCTGTTAGTCTCGTTACCTAATCTTGGAGTGACTCAAAGCTCTCATGAAGAATGAACATTTTAAAAGCAAGATTTGACAAGATTTACAAGCAAGATTTGCTTGCTCAGTGTTAGAGGCTTCTTCCTGCACCAGGTGGGTTCACATGCAGATCTATAGACAAAAATTATGTAGAGAAAGAGATCTTAGAACACACAGCTCTAAATAGATGTCTCCATTAAATTTCTCCACTCGCCGGGCGGTGGTGGCGCACGCCTTTAATCCCAGCATTTGGGAGGCAGAGGAAGGCGGATTTCTGAGTTCGAGGCCAGCCTAGTCTACAGAGTGAGTTCCAGGACAGCCAGAGCTACACAGAGAAACCCTGTCTCCGGAAAAAGAAAAATCTCTCCACTCAAAGATCAGTAAATCCTATGAGGTGAAAAGAGTATAAGAAGCAGAGGGTATGAAGAACACGGGGAGAACAAGACCCTCTGATTCAGCTTAGCAAGGCATGAGCTCACAAAGACTGAAGCACCATGCACAGGAAAGTCACTGAAAGCTAAGTCAGACAATGTTAGCAGACAATGCTAGCACAGAGAACATAGGGGACATCAGACATAGTCTTAGTAGCGATGTGCATATCCCAAGAGGAAGAGTCAGTTCTCCAGAAGTCAGACTCAATAATTGTAAGACACTGGTTCCAGCCCCAAAGTGACTCTGCCAAGCCCACTACAGGACAAGGACAGAGAGCTAATGTTTCCTTTGTTCTTTTTCAAAGTATCTAAGAAAGATTTGGGTCAGTATGGAACCCCACAATTAAGATTTTGAAAAATGTAAATCTATGAAAATGCATCTTCTCAGTGAATCTAAAGCACAAGAATTAAGACTTATTGTTATAAAAAAGATATGGTACTATAAATAATGTTACTCATTATTATATGATAGAGTAATAGAAAGAAATAACATAAAAGAACATAATTACTTGCAAAGAGATTTTTTTCTAGACTCTCAAGAAAACAAAAGAATAATTTTAAATTATTTTCAGAAATTGCCTAGTGCATATTTTTCTTGATTAAGCAAATTTTTTATTTGGTCATTATGTTACAATATGAGACAAGAATTTGTATTTACCCATAAAATGTTTAATTTGATCAGATTATTAGATGCCTCTCAAAGCTATCTTTTAGTCTAGTTTCTTACTGTTTTGTGAAGTATAATATTTTATAAGAAAGATATTTCTACAGTATGATAAAAACCTACAGTAGAGGTGATATATAATATGATTTAAGAATGTCAGAGAAACATTTTGCATTTTTAGTTTCTCAATGTCACTGGTTGTTCATAACCAGGTTTTGTTGTTGTTTTGTTTTGCTTTGGTGTTGTTTATTTTCATGATATCACTCTCCAAAATATGAAAACATTTATATGGTTTATTAACTATACTCCAAATGTCAAAGAAAGGTATGCATTTTTCCTTCAGAATCTAGAGGCTTTCACTTATATTTAATGAAGAGAATGCCTTCATTTCTGTTGACACTATGTTACTTCCTAATGTTTTCTTTGCAACCTAAGTTGAGAGGTGTTGGGTGGTAGATATGTAAAATAGAATCGTTAAGTTTAATTGGTCCATTGTTCTTACTAATGTGTGTTTCTGTAGGCATTGCTGTGGTTCTCTGAAATAATGACTTGTCTATCTGGCTTTCACAATCCTCTCTCAGTGCTTTTTATTCAGGTTGGCAACACACATATTCTTGTTTTATAAAATTGCTGTTGTAAGCTTTCAGATATCGTCAAAACAGATGTCACTTAAAATGATCCTATCATAACAGCTACACAGAACTCTATGAGCAGTATAAATTTTAAGACTCAAGAATTGTTCCAATTATTACAAAGAATCACAGCTATAGTCAAGTCACTAAGAGACTTCAGAATTTTCAACCCTACATTTTTCTTCTCTTTTATCCATCCACAATTTTGCCAAAGACAAATAAATCACTACTGACCATGTTTGTTCTTTCTTTTCTTTGTTCCTTTACTTTCTTTTTATTATAAAACAACTTGCAAATATCATACAACAAAATAAACCAGAAACAAAGACTGTGTGAGTAAATGAACTTAAAGACAGAACTGGTATTTTAAAAAGAAGCTGTAAACCTTTCCATTAGATTCTATAGTTTCGCTAATGATATATTTTATGTCCTTATGTACCAAAACCACAATAAAATCTTTAATAAAATTAGAAGTAGAAAATGTTTTATGTGTATTGCTTGTATTCACTCCTCAGTTTAGATACACAGATATTCTCAGGCAATGTCAGAAGTGAAGTATGTAGGTTTCCAACACTTCAGTGACATCCACAAAAGCCCTTTTTAGCAGACTTGAGGCGATAAAATGTCTTCATTCTTCATTTCCTGACAGCCACAATTGATTAGGGGTTGGAGGGATATTTGTAGGATGATAATAATTTTCTCTGAGTATATATTTTTAGAAAACCACAGCTTACAACTTTTCCTTAATCCTGTTTATAACCTGAAGGTGAAAAGGTTTTCAAAAAGTTAGAAAAAAGATCTTGCAGCCTTTTGGGTAGACATGTGGATTTTAGGCTATCTTCCAATTCCCATTGGAAGCTAACATCAATTCTGTCTCAGGAATTCACAGACAATTTTCAAATTAACACATCACCATGCTCGTTTCTAAGGTATCCTCCAAAACAAGGGGTAGAGAGAATGGAAGAGAATTTGCCAAATAATAAAGCAAAACAAAGAAAATGAAAAACAAAAGAACATAATGATTAAGAGGGAGGACAACTATTTTCTTCTTGTTATCAGTATCCTTACATTTAGGGCATAAACATAACTTGCTAAGAGAAAAAGATGACATATAATAATACACATACATTCATGTTTTTCAGTGCATTTTAATTATAACATGCATATAGAGAACATTATACATTATTATATAATATCGTATCATATTACATTATATTATATTGATTATATTATACACCATGCCCACAAAGCCAGCATATATTGAATGTTTAATCGGAATACGTATTTTCAGTACTTTGCTCATTGCTTCCATTTTTTACTGGCTTTCTACTTCAGTTTTCACAAACCCTGCCAACTGGAGAATGGTTTCTTCATGCATGTGACATACAAGAAATATCTAGAATAATAATATTAAGCCTCTTTTGAAGTACACTGATTTGAATCAAGAATTATGAATGCATATTTTGGTGTCACACTGTGCAGTCCACAGTCTTGCCATGAAAGTTCAAATGCCTTCAGATATTAGAAGTTTTTCTCTTTGCATTTATAAAGATCATTTTCACTCTCTCAAAGTCTAAATGCGCCTTACTAATGGCATTAGCTAAGGTTGACATTTTAAAATGCCATCAAATGTTGACCGTAAAAAGGATCTTTCACAGTTTAAGAAAATCCACACACAGAGTAGATTTGTTTTTGACCAATTAGTAAGCTTAGATATCTCACAAAACACAGGATCCCCTGCAGGAAGCGAACATCTCTAGGATGTGTCTCCAATAACATATAGTAAGGGAAGCTTCTGCTTTTTTACTATGTATATGTATGCATATTTAAGATTCGGTGAACATACCCATTTAAAGATGTGTCTTTCAAAACTTGAAGTGATAGAATTATTTTGAGATCATATTGACAGGTGTCTGTAACTGAAAACCAGCTAGACGTATTTGATAATTAAACAACTGCTAATTTATCATCAGAAATCCTGTTGAGAGGAGAAGAAATACACTGTAAATTACGTGAAGTAACACTGAGTACTTGACATGACAAATGTTGCAAACTTATGACTATATAAAACTTATTGTTGAGAAATTAAAAAATACTGAATATTCTAACTGTTTCAATTTTTTCTTCAAGTAAAATTATGTTTATTAATAACATATTGGGAGCAGCAAAGACAGTAATGTTGCTAAAGATCATGTTGGAGTGTCATGAGGACCTGAGTTCAGATTCTGTAATCTAAGTAAATAAGAAAAGGTAGTAGGATTATTTGAATTTACTGACTAGACAGTCAACTGAGTGTGTGAGATTTGGATTTCATTTGAGTTTGTTTTTCAAAATACATAGAAAGTAATTGAGAAAAACACCTATTGTTGACTTATAATTTCCTCCTCCACCCCATTGATGTACAGAGGTAAACATGCCAATACTTGAACATACACATCAACATAGACATACATTACATGTATGCATACAAAGATGTCTATGTGTCAAGTCAGGGACTAAGGAATCAATATTGCATAAATTTGAGGCCAATCAAAGTACTTTTGTGTTTTTTTGGGTTACAAGTGTAAAAGAAAAAGAAAGAATCATACATGCAAACAAAGCTAAAATATTCTTTGTACAAACAGTAATCATCCTGTTTATTCAATGTAAAATAATTTCTGGACAACTGTAATGGAATACTCTTTTTTATTATGGTCCATAATATGTTGTCATCATTAAAGTTACAATGTATTTTTTACAATATATAAGTGCAGAAAGAAAATATAACACCAAGAAATATATACTAAATCAATAAAAGGTCTAATTAATTGAAATAAGTTTCAAAAATCAATGCTAATTTCCAATATATGCCAGAAATTTAAATCAATTTACTTAGTCATTAAGAATATATAACTAAAACAAGTTTTGTGTGTATACAACCCAAAACAGAATGGGTATCAGGAAGAAAACAAAAGAGTGAAAGTTATGGTGAGACTATGGGGAAAAGAAAATGTACACACCACTGATTTTGAAAATGTAAATTTATGCTGTCACTTATCAAATCAGCATATATATTCTCAAACACTAAATCTAGAGCTGTACTAGCCTGGAATATAAACCTGAAGAATTCTTAAGTCCACATGTCATAGAGATGATATTGCACCAAACCTGATAATGTATTAAGCACAATAGCTAGCAAATTGAACTAGAATATAAAAATAGGTTTAAAATGTGAAAATGTATAAATGTGTGTGTATGTGTGCGTGTGTGTGTGTGTGTGTGTGTGTGTGTGTGTGTGCATGCACACATGTGTGCACATGTGCACGTGTACTTTATTTGCCCATAGAGGAAAAGGAAATCATGAAACTTAACAGGAATACAAATAAACATATAGGAACACACAGACAGTAGCCAAAGTGTAAAACAAAATAAATTTAAAGACAGAAACACAAAAACAAAAACACACACTTCATGGTTCTTCAAGGCTACAGAATAAATATTTGTTTATATATAAAGTAGTGTTAAGAGGAGGAGATAGAAGTTAAAATTAGTGCTTAATATAATGACACATGTAAAAATTCAATAAGAAAACTTTCTGTTTCTTAGAGTTTGTAATCAAAATAAGCAATCAACCGAATTAATACAAAATAGAATTAATACAAATTCACAGAATAAATAAATAGACAAGAGAACCAACAAATGAATATTGATGTTATATATGAACACTACAAATATACTAGATGAGACTTCAAAACATGATATTGGGCAAAATAGATATTCATATGTTTTCTCATAAACACATAGATAATAAAGTTCGACATAAAAGTAAAATCCATAGCAATTACACTGAAGAATAGAGTAGAAGAGAATCTTTATTTTGGTTGTAGTAGTATTTCTTGAATATTATTAACATAACAGGCCAAAGTTTAAATAGTAATATAAGAATAATACTGAGGATTCCCCTATCAGACAGAGCCTGATGTGATAATATAAGGCTTGAAGACCGTGTGAACACGACAGAGAGCATGCATGTCAACTTTTATGTGGAAACCAGAGAAAAATACTGAGACCGTTTTATTTTTTTGAGAAAGGATCTGTTATTAAATTTGGAACTTATTAATTAAATAACACTGGTCAGTAGGTCAGTGAGCTCTGTGAACATCTGTACCTGCCATGTCACCTCTGAGATTATTAAAATATCCATCTAAAACATGCTTTTAAGTACATTTTTATCTATATGGTATACATGTGTATGTATTGTCACAGACAGTGGGTGGATTGGGCATGATCATATATGTAAAAGTCAGAGGACAACTACAGACATTGTTTTTCTTTTTTATAGAATAAACATAGGAATGATATCAGGCTTCTATACACACTTGAAGAATCTCATTGGCCCCATAAATATACATTTTGCATGAATTTGAGGCACCTGACCACAGGTTTTCATGGAGAATGACAAGCATTTTTATTAACTGAGCCATCTCCACAGCTTAATATTTGTGCAGATTCCGGTTTGTCTTAGTAATGTTTTTGATTCTATGAATGGAAATTAGAACCAAAACTATAAGAGCATTTAAGTTGGTACCCAATGTTGTAAAGGATAATGTCACCTATGGCTATCATGGCAAGAAGCATGACAGCAGGCCAGATGCTGGCATAGTGGTTGGACAAGGGATGAGAGCTTCCATGTTAAGTCAGCAAACATGAGGTGGAAAGAGAGACAACTGATGAGATTTGGTTTTTTTGAACCTTAAAACACCCTTCCAATGACCTTGTTCCTCCAATAAAGCCACACTCCCTAATGCTTCTCAGTTCTAATAACTGGAGACCAAATACTCAAATATGTTAGCCAGTGGGGGCCAATATCATCCAAACTACTGTAGGATTATGCAAATTTTATATTCAGCAAAATAAAATTTTATTTTTTATACTTGTATTTAAAGAATGTTACTAAGTCAAGTATTTTTCTATGACACATTTTATATTTCAAGGAATTAATGCTTCAAGTCACAGAACACAGGACATAAGCTAGCATCTCCCTATTACAAAATACATTGGCATCTAGTGAATTGTAATTCTCCTTGATGTTACCATTGAGGATTTCCACAATGTAGTTCTATGTATATAATCAAAAATATCTTTTTGAGAAATATGACACCTCATATATGCCTATTTTATAATGGCAATTTAAAATGTGGGCAATTTTTTATGCCTGCTACAACTTTTTAAAATTTATTTATATAAGGCCAATAACTATTGGAAATGTTAATAATATAAATGTTGCTTTCTTATCCTTATGTTTTTATAACATACATGATCTTGTCAATCTCTGTGAATTCAAATGCTGTTTAAGTATCAAATATCCTCAAATGCGTACCTTCAAATCTGAATTTTTTATTTAGAAAATGGTAACTATAAGCACAGAGAATTTCTATGATTGAATAAATGTTTTTTCTTCAGATGATTTTAAAACAAGCATTAGAAATTCTGAGCATTATTTGGACCCATTGCCATGGATGGTGTTGATTCAGGCAAGAATTATCTGTGCCAGTGTAAATTACATGGTATGTGAATGTCTGTCCTATATACACCATTAAATAATATTCAAATCCTCATTAGCTCTTTCCCCTTCTTTGCTGTTTCTATTTATGATGGCCTCTTGAGTCCTGTGGCTTAACATCAGTCTTCAAGGACTGAAATGCTAAATTACTCATTAGCTTGAGGCCAGACTGGAGGGAATATGAGAGGGATGAATTTTGGCATAAATGTCCCCAACTTTCTATTTCAGGACCCTTTTATGAAATAAATACATCACAACATTTTAATTTGGGTTCTCTCTTCTGAGAGCTTCACATAAAAACAGAATAAAATAGGAAAAGAATTATTTAATTATGAATGCCATCCTCTAAGAAAGACGATTTTCTGGAGTAGCACCAAATGGTTCAGTAATGGTCTACAAATGATGATACATCCATCTGACGCCTTCTTAGCCCTCCTTCCTTCCCATGGTGCAAACTATGAATCAAACTAGCATAGACTGGACTTCCTGCTGTTGACAATAGATTAAAGATTAGGCATTAAAACGTGCCAACTGAATCATGGGGCAAATTGCCTCAAGTGTACAGTATCAATTTTTTTCTGTATTTACATATGCATTTCCAAATAAATTAATATAAAGATGTTTCAGAGAAAAACAACTGTGCTCAATTATGGTAGGGCATTTTCCTGATGTTACTCATACCTGCACTGATGTGGTATAGACATGAAGCTTGTTTCAACTTGAATTTTTTTTACTGTTAACACTAATCTTTACTTTTACATATGAGCTGCACACCAGTCCGAACCAATTGTTAGAAATGAAGTGGTTTAAGAGAAAAGTATGCCATGCTGTTGAGTCTGTTTATTGACATATTTGTTTATTTGATGGCTGAATTGGAGTTGAAGAAGTCTTCTTTTGTTTAAAATGCAAATTATATAATATGTTAGAAATACACATATATTAATCCCAGCACTTAGGAGGCAGAGGCAGGGGGATTTCTGAGTTTGAGGCCAGCCTGGTCTGCAGAGTGAGTTCCAGGACAGCCATGGCTACACAGAGAAACTCTGTCTCGAAAAACAAAAAAACAAAAACAATAAAACAAAACAAAAAAACAAAAACAAAAAAAAGCCTGTGAAATGGATACAATTCCTAGAACTATTTGTTTTTAGAGACTATGTTAAATCTCACAGACATTATAAATTCAATATTTTATTTCCAAAGTCACAAATGTGCTTTGTGTGTCTGTTCATATAACATTTATTTTAAAAGGTAATATTGGCTAGAATTCAGTAGTTTTCTTCACTAGATAGCTCAGTATCTATTTCAATTGGCTATCTATTTCTTGTCTAAAGAAAATATCCAAAAAAAAAAAAAAAAAAAAAGTCTTAGGTGATGGAGATGGTTGTTGTGGAACACAAAACTAATCACTTGGTTTGCCTGAACTCCTGGAAAATGGTAAGAATGTGCTCTAAAGTTACAAACCACAACTTAGAACTGTCTAGACTAAATACTATGAGCTTTAGAAGCAATACTCTGAAGAAAAAACTGAGAATCCCTGAGTTCATTGTGATTTGTTATGGGCCAAGGGAAGGATTGATTTGTTGTGGTGAAATTTAATTTCCATATGCAAGGCCACCTTCCTGTGCCTCTCAGCTTGAAGGATTTTAGCAGGACTATTAACTTATATGCCCAGTTCACTGTTCTGCATGGATCTCTCAGTGAGAATCTATTTTCAGAAAAAAAAAAAAAAGCTAGCAAGAAATTGTGCTATTTATGCAATTGAAGGGAAAATAAAAGTGACTGAAAATTATGTCTTAAGTATAAATAGAATGACATAGAACCATCAAATTTACAAAGCTATAGCAGAGCTACAGAGATTAAAGGATGCCTAACTAACTAACTATAGTTAGTATTGATATTGATATTGATATATATATATCAATGCAGAAGCTAAACACATTAAAAGGAGATAAGAAAGATAAGAAATTCCAATCAAAGGAAGTGTTTCAAAATATTCCACAAATTGTGCTTCTTGTTAATATTACCTGTAAGATATATTCATAATTTTGGCTATTTCTAATAATCACTACTGCTACCAGCCTTCATTGTCTGGAATATTATATAAGCCTTTTAATTTTAATTTCTGTGCTGCAAACATTTTCTTCCTCTACCAGCCATTTTTTTTTCAAAGTCAGGCAGTAATCCCCTTGTTCACGATAAACAGAGGTTCCTAGAACTCGGTGTCACATCTTATCTATCCTTTGAGTGACCTATCTACTCAATTAAACCAAAACAAAGGTGTTAAGATCTAAATTTCAGACCTTCACACCATTTCCTTACAAATGTTCTAAGCCCAAATGAATTACTCCCTTATTTTGTTTACATATTAAATACAATCTTCTTTTTTCTGAAGAAGTGTTGGGAGGACATTTATTTTAAAATTTATTTGTTTTTATTTTTAATCCTTGGACATCCTCTTGGAGACAGGGTTGGTGGTGTGTGGTATGGGATGGGGCATGGTCGTGAGGCAGACCATTAGGGACTGTAATGTTCTTGATATTTGGAAGTAGCCAACAGAAATTCCCAGATGCCAGCAAAGCAAGAGGCTACCAGGATTCAATGGGAATGACATTAGTTGGAATACGCAACAAATGGGACAAATAACCTGTAGAGATTATGTCCAGAGGTTAGGCATGGAGCCACCCACCTTTCTCAAATTTTTAATCCAAAATTGCTTCTGTCTAAAGGAATTACAGGAACAAAGAATGGAGCAGAGATTGAAGGAAAGAACAGTCAGACACTGTCCACCTGGGGATCCAATCCCATATGCAGCCACAAACACAGTAACTCTTGCTGATGCTAAGAAGCATTTGCTGACAGGAGCCTGGTATGGATGTTTTCTGAGAGGCTCTGGCAGAGTGTTACCTATACAGATGGGGATGGGGACCCCAATGGAGGAGTTTGGGGAAGGACTGAAGGAGCTGAAGGGGTTTGCAACCCCATAGGAAGAACCACAGTATAAATCAAGGAGACCACCCCCCCCAAGGCTCCCAGGGAGTAAACCACCAACCATAGAATATACATGGCTCCAGCTGCATATGTAGCAGAGGGTGAAATTATTTGGCATCAATGGGAGGGGAGACTCTAGGTCCTGTGAAGATCTGAAGCCCCAGCATAGGGAAATGTTAGGGCTGTGAGGCAGGAATGTGAGGGGAGGGAAATGAACACCCTCATAGTAGCAAAGGATATAGGAGGAGTTGTATAGGGGGTTTGGAGGCGAAATTGGGAAGGGAGATAACATTTGAAATGTAAATAAATAAAATAAAATAAATAAAATGTCTTTTGTCCCCCTCAAAATGATATTTCTGGGACAGTCATCCAGCAGTCATTGAGAGCAGATGCAGAGACTCACAGCCAAACAACAGCAAGAGTTAGAGGAACCAGACATAAGAGAAAAAGAAAGGATTCTAGGAGCCAGAGGGTTCTAGTACACCAGGAGAACAAGGTCCACAGAATCAAATAAGCAGGGCTCAAAGGGCCTCACAGATAGTGAAGTAGCAATCCTGGAGCCTGCATTGTTCTGCACTAAGTCCTCTACATATACCTTGTGCTTGTGTAGCTTGGTATTCTACTGAGACTCCCAAGGACAGAAGTGAGGTGTGTCTCTGACTCTTTTGACTATTTTTCTTCTACAAGATTGCCACATCCAGCTGTGATATGAGAGTTTGGGCCAGTCTTTTTGTATTTTCTTAGGCCCTGTCTGATGGGCATCCTTCAGATGCCTGGAGGCATATAGAGGGAGGGAAAATTATGGTTGGAATATAATGCAATGTATAAGAGAATAAATTAATAAAAACAATAATAAAATTAATTTCTGGGTCCCCACAAGTGTAATTGAAACCCACTCTGACCTAGGATTGTCAAATTTCTGCTTAGATATTAGAGTTTTCTATAGTAAGTCACTTACTTATACTCATTTGTTTAACCTTTGTCTTATCTCGGTCAATAAAGTTCCAAGATTCCAAAAGTTTTGCTCTTGTTATCATTATTTTGCTTTTGATTTATTTATTGATGAACTTATTTGAATATTTTTATTAAAATATAATTACATAGTTTCCTCTTTTCCTTCCTCCTCTTAAGCCATCGCATGGATCTCACAAAATTCTTGGACAGTTTCCTTAGCTCTTTTTTTTTTTAATTCTCTTTTAACATTAAAAGTTTTCTAATATCTTCTGCTGAGAGTTGTAATTTTTTTCTCAGATTTCATGTTGTTCATGTCTCTAATTGTTGCATGTTGGAGATAAAGAAGATGAAAGCAAGAATTTGATTCACACAGGTATTTTTTATTTATTTAAAAAAAAAACTACTTTTTGTTTTTTTGTTTTGTTTGTTTTCCAGGTTTAGTTAGGTTTCAGTGGAAATGTAAAGTGGACTCACCATCTCGATTTCAACAAGGACTATTTACCTGACCCTGATTTTAGAAGTAGTCATGTTGATGTTTATTTTAAAAAGAACTTCAGAAAGCCTTTCCATGGCATAGGCACAGGGACAGTTTCTAACTGGCACTCTCAACAGCCTGAAGAATCCCCCTGAACTTTTAAACACATTACCTTGTACCATGTGTGGGACTGTGGATTTGACATGGAAAAGAATTTCAGGAGTAGTGGAATAGTGAAAGAAATTGTATTGCAGATGATTTAGAATATGCTTTAAAATGAGATTTGAAAGAAATAGAGATTTAGACCAAAATAAGACACACCAAACAGTCAAAAAAAATGACAAAAAGAAAAAAAAAACTTGCCAAAATATGGGTGCAGTTGCCTCAAGGTGAATAGTCAGTCAACTATCTTAGCATGAGCCTCACATGCTATTTTGCTGGCTTTGAGCTCAAATCTCAGGAGATTGACAAGAAACCTATTCCTTTCCTTTCAAATTCTATTTAAGTAAGATACAACCCTGTCTTGCCCCTGATTTTAGTGGAATTTCTTTGGACAATGTCATCATAAAGATATGTTGGATTTTGTCAAGAGCTTTGTCGGCATCTAATGAGATGATTATGTGTGGGTTTGGTTTAGTTTTCTTTCTTTCTTCTGTTTTCTTTGGTTTTCTGTTTTGTTTTAGTTTTTGTCTTTAGATAATTTTTTTTTAATATTGTGGATTAGATTCATCAATTTGTATATGTTTGACCATTCCTGCATTTCTGGGTGGATAATCTTTTTCATGTGTTCTTGGATTTGATTCACAAGTACTTAATTTGGAATTTTTACATGCAAGTTAATAAGGGATATCTGTCTGTAAAACTTTTACTTTGTTGAGTCTTTATGTGATTTGGGTATCAGGGACAATGTGTGCTTGTAGAACTAATTGAACAATGGTTTTGTGCTTCTATTTTTGGGATAAGTTTGAAGAATACTAGCATTAATCCTGAAAATTTGGAAGAATTCTACTTTAAAACCAACCTGCCCTGGGTTTCTTATGTTTGATAAGTGTATTATTGCTTCTGTTTCAGTAGGGGTGTTAAATATGTTTAAATTGGATATCTGATCTTGGTTTACCATTGGTAAATTTTGTGTATTGAGAAAATTATCCATTTATTTTGGATTTACTAATTTGCTTGAGTACAAGCTTTTAAAACATGTTCTTATTATTTTCTGGATTTCATGTATGTCTGTTCTTATGTTCCTCTACTCATCTCTAATTTGTTAATTAAAAAATTTTGTTTTTGCTTTTAGTTACTCTGGATAAGGTTTTGTTAAGAGTATTGATTTTTGAAAGGCCAATTCCTTGTTTTAGTGGTTTACTGTGTTGTTTCTTATTGATTTTGTTTCTGTTTATTTGATTTTAGTCCCAGGTTGATTACTTCTTAGCATTGATTCCTTTTGAGTTTGATTTCTTCTTTTTTCTTAGAGATTTTATGTGTGCTGTTAAGTTATTAGTATGAAAATTCTCCATTTTTTGCATGTAGGCACTTATTGCTGTCCTCTTTGAGTTCCATAAGTTTTATATGTTACACATTCATTTTCATTCTATGATAGAAAGCCTTTAAGATTTTTCTTAATTATTGACTCTACTTATTTTTCATTCATTCAGTAGAAACTTGTTTAGTTTTCATAAGCCTATAAGCATTCTTATTGTTAATATCTGTCAGGAGCCATCATAGGACAAGTTAATAACTAGCAGGTAATCTTCCTGAGATGACCACCTTAGATCAACCTCTATAACAGAACTCTAGAGGCAACGCCCAGGAGCAAACCATTTTACAAAAGATTTATGCTATTAATATGCTTTTCCTGTTGTTATTAAACATATACCAATTGATGTGTTTATAAAAAGATAAAGAGATAAAGGGTATATGTTCTGTGGGTGTGTAGAGAGGTATGTGTGTGAGGAAGGGGATGACTCAGAAGGCCCATGCAGAGGCATCTTTTCCCCCTGAGGGGAAAAGTCACACACCATATAGTATAGAATAGAGTTTATTCAGGGCTTGGGGAGGGGAGCCAGGAGGGTAGTAGAGGCAGAGAGAGAGAGAGAGAGAGAGAGAGAGAGAGAGAGAGAGAGGTAGAGAAGCAAAGCCTGCCATGACCACGTGGTGAGAGGGGAAAGGAAAGGGAGGAGGGGTGAAGGAACAAAGAGAAACTAGAGGCAAGACATCAAGAGAGTAAAAGATTAAGAGAGAGAGGAAGGGGCAAACAGCCCCTTTTATATTGGGCCAGGCCTCCCTGGCTGTTGCCAAGTAACTGTGGAGGTAGAGTTTAAATAAAATACTAACAACAATTACATGGTATTAGCCCACCCATTTTTAGTAGGTCCTTGCAGATCTATGAAGATGTTCTGTCTTGTGGTGATGCTATATAGACAAATAAATGACTTTTTAATTCCTTATGGTGATCCTATAAGAATTTCTAAAATTATGTAAGTTTATTAAACTTTTATATAGTGGGACTGCTATAATATCCATTTCTGACAGTCAGAACTTCAATGAGAACTCTGTCAGTCACCCATGTGTCATGTCGAAGACCCCCACTCAAGGGAGACCCTCACTCTAGTCTCGGGAAGTTACAACCACCCAAAAACTCACAAGACACCAAAACTGGATGCAAACAGCATGAGGCAACATAGGCTTTAATCAGTCGACAGATGATCAATTCATAATCCATGCAGGGGCAGAGGAATTGACAAGACCACCTGGTCAGGGGTGGTCTTATATAGGGACCCACAAACGGGGTGAGGGGGAGTGAAGGGGTAACCAAGGAAACATAACATAAAAACAGTGGAAAGTCTCAGAGAGACTCAACCCAATTTAGTCAGGGTCATGTGGAAAACACCTTGTACACCCAGTTTCTTTAAGAAAGTGGCCTTGCCCAACCATTGACTTTATGGTTAACTATTTCCTGGTACCACCCAGATATCCTTTCCTTGTGGTCAATGGGTTCTGGAACCAGCTGGTCTGCATTCTTGGCTCGATTCAGAGAGAAATATTTATGTCCTTTAAAGAAAAGCCTAAAGAAAAGCCTGTATATATTTTATAAAATGATCTTTTATAATTTTTCATTCTTCACTGTCACCAGTTAATTGCTTCTAGATGGTATCCAAACTTCCTACTACTCGAAGCACATTACAAGAGGTGGCAAAACCATTAACCACAGGTCATAAAATGAGAACTAAGGATTTATTATAGATGCTAGGACAGAAGATAAAATATTGACTGGGTTTATCTATACAGAACTTCACTAATAACTTAGTTATGTTTTTCAACTTTCAATGAACCTGTGGAACTATGACAGGTGATGTATGTTTAGCCAGATAATTACTCCTAATTGATTTGTATGTAAACATTCACTGTTGTAAAATTCTTAATCGGTTTATGATTTGAATATATGTAAACTTGTGATGAATTTTTGCCATGTGATCGTGTACTCTGAAAGATGTATAAGAACTGATGACAAAGAGAAGAGCAGGAGGAATATTTTTTCCTTGCCATGCTCAGGATCTTTCTGCTTTTCCCCCTTTTCTTATAGAGCTTTCATAGGAAGCTTTTTTACAACTTACAAATAATTACTTTTCAAAGTGTTCTTTTTTCTTCCTGACTTCCTCTGACTAGCAGGCTGAAAGTTAGAGCCTTGCAGTTCCTACTGAGATAGAACAAAGGCCACATTAGTTAATTCCTTGCTGTTAGGCTACAGGTGTCTTTTGCCTAACCAGCTGTGTTTTACCATCAGAAAGAGCAAGCAAGGTTTTTGGACTTTTTGGAAGTTCTCGTCTGCATTTCAGTATAAATAGAGAGCTAGAACATTGGAGAACCTCAGTCTTTAAAGCCACACCAGAGTCTTACTCTGTCTCTCCTCAACCCCCTTCAGGCCCGGAAGCTCCTGGCAAATATGCAGATGTAATCTGAGGTGGTCAGACATGAAGCAGGGTTTTATTTAAGTTTTCTTGTATCTGTGGAGAGTTGTTTTGTGGCTAAGGATGTGATCACTTGTGGAGAAAGTTTCATTATGTTCCAAGAAGAAGGTGTATTCTTTTATGTTAGAGTGAACTGTCTGTAAATAAATGTTAGGCCCCATTTCTCTTTTTAGTTTCAATATAATGACCTATCTATTGGCAAGAGTGAGATAGTAAAATCTCCCAGTCTCAGTGCCTGAAGGTCAGTATGTGATTTAAGTTGTAGTAATGTTTCTCTTATGAACT
The DNA here is from genome assembly GCA_030674055.1 of Rhabdomys pumilio. NCBI lineage: Eukaryota > Metazoa > Chordata > Mammalia > Rodentia > Muridae > Rhabdomys > Rhabdomys pumilio. The sequence goes on from JANHMN010000011.1 coordinate 61,952,569, forward strand.
TGAATATCCTTTTGTTTGGTGAAGAGATGTTAATTACAATATCAGGTGCTGGAGAGATGGTTCAGTGGTTAAGAGCACTGACTGCTTATCAGGATGACCAAAGTATCTGAACCTACTTCCCTCTCTTAGTCCACAGTCATTTTCATGCCTGAAGCCTACTTTTTTGTTCTAGCCTAAGAATTAAATTCCTGTCAGAAATTAGTTCCTTGTTCTAGTTCCTCAAACTAGAACTGACTTTATACTTGGATGTAAATAAAATGGTATAAAAGCAGATTGGGAGATTAATTAATTAGTTAATTGAAAAAAATAAGAGCACTGACTGCTCTTCCAGAGGTCCTGAGTTCAATTCCCAGCAACCAGATGGTATCATACAAGCACAGCAATAGAATCTGATGCCCTCTTCTGGTGTGTCTGAGGACAGTGACAGTGTACACACATACATAAAATAAATAAAATCTTAAAAAAAAAAAAAGAAGAGTTACAATATCATCTGAGTAGATTCTTTCTCTAATGAGTATATAGTGTCCACACTTACATCTTCTGACTAGTTGTGATTTGACATCCATTGGGGAGCTGGAGAATGGCTCAGCATTTAAGAGCACAGGCTGTTTTCCAGAGGTTGTGATTTCAATTCCCAGAAACCACATGGTGGCTCACAAACATCTGTTATGGGATCTGATACCTTTACCTGGTATGTCAGAAGACAACTACCATATATATATATATATATATATATATATATATATATATATATATATAAATTAATCAATATATATTTTATAATAAAATATATATAAATATATATTAAAAAGGATATTAAAATAGGTACATCAGATTGCTCTTAGGTCCATTTGCTTGGAAAACTTTTCTTCTATCTTTTATTCTGAGGTAACATCTATCCTTGATATAAAGGTGTGTTCTTTTGGATGCAGTACAAGAATGCATCACGTATTCAAGTCCATTCTGTTCATCTGTGTCTTTTGTTGAGACAATTAAACTTGAGCATTATCAATGAGCTATGTTTACTGATTCCTGTTTATTTTCTTAGTGTGTGTGTGTGTGTGTGTGTGTGTGTGTGTGTGTGTGTGTGTGTGTTTCCTTCTTTGATTTGCTGGTTTGGTATTACTTTTTCCTTGAATGTGGCTAACTTCCTCATGTTGGACCTTTTCTTATACCTTTTGTAGGTCTGATGCTATAGAAAGGTACTCCTTAGATTTGGTTTTATCATGGAATATTTGATTTCTTTTCCATCAACTGTGCTGAGAAGTTTGCTAACTATAGTATATTGGGATGAAATATATGACTTCTTAGAGTCTGTAGAAAATCTGTTCAGGCCCTCCAAGCTGTTAGATTTTCCATTGAGAAGTCATATATTATTCTACCAGGCTGGTCTTTATATGTTACTTTGTCTTTTTGCCTTTGTACCTTTTCATAATTTTACTTTGTTCTGCATATATGATGTCTTAATCAGTACATATTGAGAATTCCTTTTTTAGTCCACTATAATTTGTGTTTTCCATGCATCTTGTGCCTTGATAGACATCTTATTATTTGGGGAAAACTTCTCCTATGATTTTGTTTAAAGTATTTTCTATGTTTTCATCTTAGTTCTATTCCTATTTTTCTTATTCTTGTCATTGGTCTTTAATTGTATCCCAGATTTCCTGAATATTTTCTGTCAGGATTATTTTATTTTTTGATTTATCATATTCTTTGATTGAAGTAATCATTTTTATTTCATGTCTTTAATGCCAAAGATTTTATCTTCCATATCTTATATTCTGTTGGTGAGGCTTGCCTGTGATGTTCTTGTTTCAAAAATTTTTATAAGCACATTGCCTTAATTAGTGTTTTCTTTAGAAATACTCTTTATCTTTTTCAGATCTTAAACTGTTTTTATATTCTTTCACTCTTTACTTTTGTTTTCATAGATTTTGTTGTGGAATTTATTCATACCACCTTCAAGGACCCCTATTATATTCTTAAATGATATATGTGTTTCATATATGTTAGTATAATAAGGACTGCTCTGTTAGCATTAATGGACTCCCATAGAAACTGTCTTGGCTGTTATTGATTGATGTTTTACTCTAGAATCTAGGAATTTGCGTTTGGGACGATTGTAATTATACATTCTGAATTTCGTCTTTTTTTGTTGTTGTTGAGTGGGTGCTTTCTTCTTTGTTTTTTATTGTCTTCTCTGGGTTTTAGAATGGTGTGGTACCTATGAGTTGCTTGGTAAGTAATTCTTCTGGAATTCCTGGCATAGCCAGTGGAGGTTCCAGGTATTCTGCTACAGAGGTGGTCATGAGACCTGAGGATTTCGTATGAAGAAAAGGAACAAAGTGAATATCTAAAATTCGCCTATCTGATTCCCTGGCCTATTTGCTTCTCTTGCAGCCTTGGCTGGATCTTCACAGGGCATGCTTGCTAGATTTGGTGGTTGGGGAAACAAGATGAGTGGAGTGGAGGGTTTGAGGAGAAGATCTTAGTGATCCTCTGGGGGAAAAGACAGAAAGCAAGGAAGCCACAGTAGGTGGTCTGCTACTGAGTTGGGGTGAGGCTGGGGTATTATATTTAGAAGAGGAGGAATGATAGGTGAAGATCCAGTTTGTTCTCTGACAGGGTTGGTCTGACCAATTCCAGGCATTGCCCATAAGACTTGGACCTGGCAACCAGTTTGAAGAAGGAAGATTAGAGGACAAGAAAAAGACATACAAAGGAGCCTCCCAATATAATCTACACAGTATTATAATTTGATAACTACAAAGCATTAGGGCTGCAGTTAATATTGAGTTCCTACAGTTCTTTGTAGATGTGTTTACTGGTAAGATTCCTAGAATATTACAAGTTTGTGATAAACAAGAGATAAAGCCTTTAACAGTAATTATAGTGGAATTATTTCATCTTTCCTGAGGAAGTGTTTAGCAGGATACCAGGACAAGTAGTTCTCTCTGTATTTCCACAGCATTCACCTTTTACACTTTTTTTTTTCTTGCCTCCATGCATCAATCACACAAGCTATCCAAAATGGTTTGCTGTTTCCTCTGTGTATTTTTTGGACTCTTGGCACACAATGATGTTTACATTGGAGTGTTAAAGTTAAATGTTTCAATTAAAACAGAAGCTATTTTAGAATCAGACAAGTGGTGTCAATTACCCAATTACCAAAATTGCAATAAAGGCAAATGGTGAGTAAATAGGAGTGTGTATGAGGCCGTGTGGAGTGCCTTCATGGTGGACTGCAGATTTGTTAAAGAAAGAAAGACACTGAAGCAAACTGTATGACTTAGAAAGGTCAAGTTATAATATCTTCCACTACATTATAAGAGACAGCTGGATCATGAAGAGCACTTACTACTGACTTCTATTTTACTTGTGAGGTTATCACCTTGTTTCTCGCACTTACTATGAGAAGTTGAAATATTTTCATAACTTTCTAGGACCTTGAATCTTTATGTTCAATAAAGAGGATATCACGTACCATATACATGACTTTTTTACCAATGCTCAAATAATATATGGAAAGAGTGTCTCACACATAAAAAGATTCAGACTCTCTTGCTATTTTGACTTTGTTCATCCATCATTTTTATATTATAATAATCCTCCTCCAGAGGCAAATGGACTTATGGACACAGTGATGTGACCCAGACATAAGTCTGGACAGTACAAAACCTTCAAGACTGAGAAATGTATCTGGGCGCTGAAGTACTGAATATATCATATAAAGGCCAACATAGAACAGGACCAAGAAGCAGCATTTCACAGGAAATAAAAAGCTGTAAAGAAATTTGAGCAAGGCTGCTATTTCAAGCAATATGATGATGATAAGAATGAAGTATCATTTATATTGAGAGGAAATAAAGAACACCAGAGCTCGTTGTGATGTGGAGTTCTTCTGCTATATACCCATTCTTTTTCTTCTGGCCTTGTATAAATATCAACTTAGCAAAACTAAAATGTATTTTGATTACTGAAGTCTATTTTGCATACTTTAGTAGCTGAAGAATCTGCTTAAAATGTTTCCCTGACATTTAAATGACAGCAACCCATATATATATATATATATATATATATATATATATTCAAAAACGGGCTGATAAATTAGGTCTTTTTGTGATCATTTTACAGTCACAATCTTTACTTACCAGATACTATGGGAAAGAATTGTACCCTAACTATGAAATTTAAATACCTAAAGACTAGAATGTTATTACATTTAAACATAATGTCTTTAAATATGTCTAAAATAATACTTCAAAATCTGTCACAATCAAGATCTTTTAACATTACATCTTTTTAATAAATGTGACATGTTGTTTGTCTAAAAAAGACTTCTCTTTGCTGTTTTAATTTATTCCTACTTATATTTGAGAGATGGCTAAACATAACAAATCATTTTACTCAAGATCTTTAATTATTTAGATTTACACATGAATGTATTATAGTTTCTGTAAATAGAGAAAGAAATAAAAATAAAAACCAGGCTATAAGATTTGGCCATTTATTTCAAATGGTATCCTTTTAAGAGGAACAGTGAACACATATAGACACATAAACGTGCATACACATAGCAAAGTATATTTTGCAGACAGAAGACAATGAGCATGGTACAAAAGAATCTCAAACAGCTACTCTATCCCAGTATGCTCTCTTAAGTCCTAGAACTATGTAGAAGGGAATACTTTTGTGCTGTTAAAGTAATCCAACCTGTGGAATTCTGTCCTTATCACATTAACTCCTTCATACAAAATATTGTTATTAACTCAAAGATACACAATGAGGTCTTCTTTAGAGACTAAGAGACTTTTGACTATTCAGTTCTAAAGGAGATATCTTTATCATATCCTTCCCTTTCCACTCCAAGATCAATGCTGAAGAAAATAAAAAGATTCTCAAAAGCTAGGAGTGGTAGATGACTTCAATGAAACCATATTCATATACAGCAGAGCAGATATTCATATAAATTTAGAGATTATTAATCATGCCTAAGCCATATGGGTCCTGAAGCCAGACAAATCTCAATAAGGAAAGAAGCAAAGAGACATTAGTTTCCATTACTCTTTGAGGACCCAGAACTAGTGACATTAGATTCCTCCTGGGAGAAAAATCAGTGTTCTTCAGTGGTATGATTTGGGGTATATTAACAAAAATCCCTGGGGAGAGAGAGAGGCAGAGAGACAGAGAGAGAGAGAGAGAGAGAGAGAGAGAGAGAGAGAGAGAGAGAGAGGTTTGAAAGAGGATGAGAAAGAGAAACAGAGACAGAAACAAAGACAGAGACAGACACAGAATCAGAGAAAGAAACAGAGAGAGGAAAAAGTTACCTTATCTAGAATATATTTTAAAGGAGATAAATATTAAATTATAATGCTTTTGATACTGTATGAAGTTCTCAGAAAATAAATAAAAACATTATTTAAAAAAAATCTCATATGAGAGCAAGAAGAAGATATAGAGGGCTATAAGTCTCTATTTAGTATTCAAGAACTAAGAGTAGAAAATTGGGCATTCATACAACTTATGAATGATTCCTTAATCATGCAATTTATATATTTTTATTCTTCCATATGTGAGAAAGTTGCATGTTGTCTGTAATCCCTATGCATTTACTAAAATCAAACATTTCTCTTTAGGAAAGTATTATCTTCAAATTCCAATATGAAAACTGAAACCAAGATATGAATCCTGCATTTTCATTCAACATTTAATAGAAAATATATGTATGCACTTTGCTTCTGTGGGTCAGCATCATGACTTAAAAGATATTTATGCCTATAAAGGAGTCATAATGTTGAAATGCCTTTAATGTACTAAACATGGAAAACATTACAAAATGATAAACCCCAGTGATATTTGTGCTGTCATACAGAGAAAAGTGATACACTAAAAATATGTAAAAGTCTGAGATAAAGTTCCAGGAGTTGTAAGTTGACATGTTGTATTACCTCAAGAACATGACAAGGGTGAGAGTAAATTTATGTAAGCAAATGTATGATTTGGGCTAGGAAATGTCACTTATTAATTGATTATAGTCTATGTATAAAGTAATTCGTTCAATTTCATAAATTTGTGCTGTTTTTCTATCTAGTAAGAGTAATTTGGAACAACAAAAACACCTTCAGCATACATAAATAAAATTATCACTTAAGTAAAATTTTACAAAGCATTAATCTTTTATTGCCTTGATAATATTAATCAACTTCTTAAGCAGAGTTTATACAAACTTTAGTAAATTTCAAGGAACAGGGCTCAAAACGATATTACAAATGGAACTTATCTCTGAACCCCCCCTTCTTCTGTATGTTGCTTCTACCAAGAGGTGGAATGCCTACTTATTTTCTGCATTGAAGACTAAGTCTTAGTCACAAGAATGGTATTGATAAACAAGTGACAATTTTACCAGAAAGAAGAGGTGAAGATTTTAATTCTAAACCTACCGAAGAAATTTACCCTCCCTTCTTGTTCTCATGGTCTGTTTCTCCAGGATGTCATACAAAGTTTCATTCTTTAACAATTATCATCTGGTATCCACCAGAAACAAATACAGATACTTCACCTTGGGTTACCCGCCAGCAGTACTGTTAGGAGGGGACCCTAGGGCTCCAGGGATGACTTAAGGTAAAACTTGCAGGAGACTGACCCATTTAAACCTACTGAAAATTGCTGATCTATAGGATTATAAAAAGAAAAGAATAAACAAATAAATTGGTTGTTTAAGCCCAGGTTTTTTTTTTTTTTGTGTGTGGTAGTTTGTTATGAAGAAAAGGATAAATGGTAAATCTCCAAGACATCCACTTTCTGAAATAAAATTAAATCTGCCGAGCATACCCTGATATAATCTCTTTGAATAATAGCTAATAATAAAAAAATAGCAATATTTACTGGTAGGCCCTGCACTAAATATTTTACTTTTATTGCTTCCAATAAGCCTCAAAGTAATAAACCTAGTGCTTTCCTTAGGCCTATGGTTGCTGAAACTCCAAGGGGTGTTTAAAATGCTACTCAAAGTTCCACAAACTAGAAAAAAATGTGCAAAAGATTATGAACTGAATTCTAGATCTTAAGGCAATTTTCACAGCTGTGTGTTCTATCAGGGTCTACTATATTGTCTCATAACTTTCAAACTGTCAAGTCACGAACAGAATAAACCTTGAAACAATAATGCTTCAGTTTTAGATGACAAACAAATGTAAAAACAATTATATTTATATCATATATATATATTTTTTATATTTCTTTCTATCTGCTCACAGACTCAGAAATAAGCTTTTGGGTAAGAGTTTTGATAGTTATCCTTGAAAGATTTAAAAAAAAGTTTTATTTATGTGACAATTTGAACATATATAAACAATAGCTACCAAATTCAATTAGTCAGAAAATAAGATTCAACTATGTATGAACTACTGAGAATCAATGGAATGTTTTACAGAAAAAAAAAAAAATTTTTCTTATCAAAGCAGAAAAATGAGGAGGAAAGAATATCACTTAAATATAAATGACATTTGAATACGTTGTTAATATAAGTGGAAATAATTCAACTATCAAGTATGCAATACTAATATTTTAAGACAAATATTTAAACTTACATAAGAACGAATAAAATCAATCATGTCTCCTTGTCTTTCATGACTTACCACCACTATAAACTACTGAAAGTAGCAACATGAAATCAAGTTATTTGTCTCTGTCTCTGTATATACATCTACATATCTATATGTTCTTATAAATGTGTATACAAGACAATACATGTATAATCTATGTCATCATGTATGAGTATACTACATACAGAAGTTATAAACAAACCATAAATATGTATAATTAAAATATATCTAATGCTAATACATTTTGAAGACAAAATATGATCAATTGATGTTAAAAAATGAGAAATGCACAATGTTTATGATTTAGACAATTCAAAATTCCTAAGATGTGCATTTTCAACAAACTACTCTCATTTTTAAACACACCCTAGCATTGTCCATAATTATCTTTTATAGAAATAAAGTGGTGGCTAAAATGTGCATTAAAAATACAATAAAAATTAATTTATTATTCAAAATTGAAAAAAACATTGACACTGCAATTAATGAACTAAGCAAGGAATAAAATGCCTACAATCAAAAACAAACTAATACCAAGTACTGAGAAGACTCTGAAGCAGTTCAAAAGATTTTTTTCAGGGATGCTAAACACTGCATTTCTAAAGCTGTTGAATAATTATTTAGATACTATACACATTCCGATCACTATTACTCAGTCATTATGCTTCCAAATATTTTGATTTTGTAATTTTCTAAGAGAAGGAATTTGGAAAGTGAATAAATCTATTATGTATTTTTTTCTTCTATGGAGAAAACAAGCTAAGATAAATGTATGGTCTAACAAGCAGAATATAGAAAAAAATCATCTAGTACATCAATGTTACAAATCATATTTTAGGATGTGAATTTTAATGAAAAAACAGTTAGGTCAAACCATAATATACAAATCTATTATTGCTTGCAAAATGGAATATTGGAGAATATATGTGAGGTTTTCTGAGGGCATAGCTACATCACATGGTTTTCGGGTAGTGTTTGTTTCTTCTGCTATCAACAAATGTTTCATTTTAACTCCAGGTCACTCACTGATAATTTTATTGTACTTTTAACTATTAGTTTCATTGAAAATTATAGTAAAAATCAGTAACTTATAATTTTTTCTATGTTCCTTTCTCTGCTTATCCTGAATATATTGTGAATCAGTTTCTATTTCTCAGCAATGTGTAAACTCAGTACACATGCAAAACAGCAATTTTTAATTATCATCATTTTAAATAAGCCAAAAATATCTAAGATTTCACTTGTGTGAAACCAAAACAGGAACAGTATAACTTATTGAAAGACCAAAACAAATCATATACATTGCAGATTTATGTTCTGTTTGTAGTTTTTTATTTTTATTTATTTATTTATTTAAGGAAATTAACAGATAATTCATTTTTATTGGATATTTTATTTATTTACATTTCAGATGTCATCCCCTTCCCACATTTTCTTCCCTAGAAACTCCTATTCCATCCCCTCTTCTTTTTGCTTTTATACCATTTTTATTACTTGTATTAAGTATTAAAGTTAGTTCTAGGTTGAGGAACTAGCAATACAATAGATGCAAATAATCAAGGAACAAGCAAGACAATAAACACAAATAATCAAAGATCACACAAGGAAATAAAGTTCTGTGAACACTCCTGTAATCACTGTTTCTAAGGACTTATCAGGATGTTTGTGGTTAAAACAGTTAAAATAAGTTCCAGTTAGTCCTAGGTTTCATCTTGCAAATTGAAAGTTTTATTGTAAGTAAGAAGTTCTTGTTTACGTTATGTTATGTCCTAGTTAAAGAATAAGTCTATGTTTATCCTGTGCTACTTAAAATTAAGAAGGAAGAAAGGATGGAAGATAGGAAGGAAGGAGGATAAGAAGGAAGGAAGATAGGAAGCAAGGAAGCAAGGAAGGAAGGAAAGAAAGGAAGGAAGGAATGAAAGAAGGAAGGAAGGAAGGGGTCTTCCCTCTGAAATAAATAATGTAAACTTTAGTGTTAGAATTTTTTGAACACAATTTTGGCATTATAGATGACTTCTTGGCTTATTTTTAAATCAAAAATTTGTGTCTTCATCAAGCCTGAATTTAGGTGGCTTATTTAGGTGCCTAATTTATTATTTAATTAATTTAGGCTGATTTAGGTGGCTAAGTCTTTGGTAATCTGAGGGTATACATTTACATTCTTAGACTAAGTCAAAATCCACAAAACTAACCTCCTACAGTGACATATAACAACGTAACTAATAAAATGTTTTGCTTCTGGGAAAGTAAAAAGAAAAGTTACTGTCTCTTGGATCTGACAGAAGCTTGCAACCTTATTCCAGAATGCGTATTCTTGCCCTTGCCCTGTTCTTTCTATTCCATCGTACCTTTCTAACAATGGACAACAATTCACCTTCCCTCCATTCCTCTCTCTCTCGCTCCCCCAATCCCCTGTGAACATCTTATCTTTCCTATAAAAAGGACTTCAGGATGCCAGAATGGGCTGCTCTCTCAAATCCTAACTTACAGTATGACAGCTGGCTGCCTGGTCAGTGCTAGTTGCACCAAAAAACACAGCTTGTTTTAATTGGCCAATCATAGTCTGGGTCTTTTCTCCTTATGATTCTCAAAAAGTAAAAGAAGAAAAACTGATCTCAAAATCTTGAAACTCAAGGTAAATTTTTATCTTTGAACATTTACAAAAATTAAATCAAATTACCACTTCAAAAAAATACATTAGGCAATGATTATCTCCACACTTAAAACATCACTAAACATAAGCCATTTTAAAGTGAGAACCTAAAGAGCAAATGTAGGTAGTATATCCCCACATTAAAATTTCCTTGAAAATATAAGGTTGTTAATGCATAATCAGGAAGTCATTTTCCTAGAGTGCTGCTTGGCCCCAGCATAGAAACCTTCCTCTGTTAGCAACACCACCTTTTATGATGGACAGATTAAGTGTAATGTTGCAGGCATTTATTTTCTTTCATTTCCAACTAGTATGATGGCATGTAGAGTTATTCTAACTTGACATTTACAAGAAATTGTTACTTTAATAAATAATTTTTTAAAAAAGCTTTATACTCTATGGGAAAGCAACCTTGCTTCTAATATATACAAAAAAAGACATAATTTATTTCATCATTCATGAGACATTCCTGTTAATATTAATATCCTAAGTTTAATTGGTTCCTCTGGACTTTCAATGAACTCTCCACATTCAGTTGGAAGGAAAGCATAACAGTGATTATATTCAAAGTTTCAAGAGCACAATGCTAACGGTACAGATGGGAAATTATGATCATTAAGTCTCAAGCAGCTCCAGCTACTTTTGAAAGTATTTTGACGTCCGGTAAATATATTATAGAATCATTGACACAAAAATTGTGTGTTAAGTTAAACTGTATTATTATTATTATTATTTTTAAAGGCATGCATTCATCCTTGACAGGAGTTAGTTTCAAAGGAAACTTCTTGCTATGACTTGGGAGACTTGTAAATATGTGTGAGCTGTATATCATTTATCTGGGGTTTTCAGGGTAATATTCTATTTCCAATTTTAAGAATTTAAGGATTTAAAAAAATTAGATAGAAATATTTATGTCCACATCTATTCCAGAGTGCAGTGCATAAAGGAAGGATAAAAAATTATTCAGATTTAAAGGATAAACATGGTTTCAGAGTTATGTCAAGCATTCTCCATAAGTACCAATCTTTCTGCCAGATCATAACACATTCATACTAAATTCATCAAAGCACAGGGATCCTTGATTCTTTCTTTGTCCATATATTACATACACAGACATATTGTTTCTCTCTGTAAATATATTACAAAACACATTCAGCTCCACACTGTCTCACTCTTTGTACCTGTCATCCACACAAACACTCTTTGTATGTATATATTACACACACGCACTTATAAGTTGTACATTTGATTTAACAATTGTATTATGTTAATTGGGTTCCCCAAATATTACACAAGAATTTTGCATGTACGATATTGAGGGTCCCTGCCCCTAGTTGGTTCTATTTGGTAAATAAAGTTGTGAGCACCCT
>JANHMN010000011.1:61964205-62011929 GCA_030674055.1 Rhabdomys pumilio
GTGTGAAATATATATCTGTAAATTTCAGCCTCAATTTTTGGACTGGCAGGATCATTTGATCTTTTTATCTTTGTATCTTTATAGGAACAAAGCTTAGGCAGGAACAAATCAACAAACCTCCAATATTCAAATTACGAACCCTGAAACAACTAAAATAGTGTGTGATCATTATGCGGCATTGACCTTGAACTTATAATTAAATGGGATTAAAGAATAAATAAAAGACTGTAGTCAATTATTAATTGTATAATTATTTTAATTTATCCACACAAACTGATTTCCTTCCTTTCCTATTTTAAATTTAGTTTACTTGTAATGAGATGGAATTGCAAGTAATCTTAATTGGAGAAAAGGTAAATAGTATTAATTTAGATAAGCCAAGTTATAATGATTAAGATTTTAGAGGCAGTAAAAAACATCAAGAGAATTATTTTCAAAGTAATAAATGATAGTTTCTACTTTGTTTTTATTGTTTCTTTTGAGTCTATCCATAGACATGTATTATGGCCTCTCTGGATTACTATAAAACATTGAATACTTGAATAATTCTATTTTCATTTAATGTTTTTTATAGCTCATAATGAAATTTAATAGATAAGATTAAATACACAATAATAGTCTTTTGTGGTGGGATTCGATACAATGAAGAAGAATCATAACAATATAGTAATCAATGAATAATATTTATGATATACACAATACCAGTTTGATAGAGACAAGGAAGAAAATATAACTGTTACATGTTGAAATGACAACTATATGTTATTGAAAAAGAACTCTTAAATTTAGATCTGTGCACTATTAACTTGTGTCATGAGGCTATTAAACTAGTCAAGTGGTGGCTAGCATGTTGGCCTATCAGGACCAGAGACCTGCTGCCAAGCCTAAAGACTTGAGTTAAATAAATACTAGGGATCTATAGAGTAGACAGATAGAACCAACTCTTACAAGTTATTGTATAACCAAACACCCATTATGACAGACAGTCAGGCAGACAGTCACATAGGCACCAGACAGACAGACAGACACACACACACACACACACACACACACACACACACGCACACAACACACACACACACACACTCTCTCTCTCTCTCTCTCTTTCTCTCTCTCACACACACAGAATATTAGTGAAAGAGAGAGAGAAAGAGAAAGAGAGATGAGAGAGAGAGGATGAAAGAGAGAGGGAGAGAGAATTAATAAAACTATAGTGTTTTGGAGAAAAATCTTATAATAATAGGAATTAATAAAAAATTAAAAAGTTTATACAAACTATTCATAAATTCCACATCAAACTTATATTATTAATATGTCAGTAGAGACCTTTTGGAGATAAGCAGATGTGACTCAAAAGTTAGTAGAATGCTTTTCCAGAACACCTAGCTTCCATTCCCAACACCAATATGGTGGCTCAAAACCAATTTGTACTTCCAACATCAGGGAATCTAATATCCTTTTCTGTTTTCCTTGAGTACATAGGTATACGGCAAATATAACACTCAAAAACATAAAATAAGTTAAAAAGATAAGGAAATTAGTGTGTAACACAGTTATTGGGTTATAATCCATCATTTTAAGTAAAAAAAAAGGTATTATTCTAATGAAATAGTTTTACTTTCTCTAAAAGTTTCCTGTTTATAATATCATACATTTGATTCAATATTATCACATCTTTTCTCCAAACAAGTAATATAACTTGTTATTATTACAAAGAATAATTAAAACTTTATATCATGGTAAGAGTGTATATATCAGACAACATAGAACTCGATGGAGATGATTCTCTCCTTCCAACAAATGTTTCTCTAAGATTAGATTCAGGACTTCAGGTTTGGCAACAGGCTTCTATGCATGCTGGTCCAACTTCCTGGGCATCATTCAATCAGGTCAATAGTATAAAGAATAAAACAATTCAATAATAAACAGCTATAAATTCAAAAATATACTTTTCAGTAACTTCTTTTTCTTGTTTCAGCATTTTATACAAAACAGATAATATTTGCACAATATAACTGTTAAAATAGAATTACAATTATTTCAGTTTTTTTTATTACTTGCTAGACAATCATAACTGATATTCTCTGTATCTAATACAACTGCAAAATATTGGTATTCTTTGTGAAACCTGACCTTTCAATTATTTTCAGGTTTAGAGATATCATTAAGAGAAAATGAATTTATTCAGGACATACAATATTTTACACTGATTCAGAGTGATCATAAAAATATCTAATGATGTATGTATCTGGAAAGACAAAAATGTAAACTGTAGAAAAAAAGAAAATTCTGTAGAAACTTTATCATTTTGAAAATAATTCTCATGATAATGTTTTACTAAAATATTTATAACTTGACTTATTTGAATAAACAACTTTGAAAATTTTATCTGTTTTTCATTTGGCTTTTTTATTGCATATTTTCTTTATTTACATTTCAAATGTTATTCCCTTTCCTGGTTACCCCCTGAAAACCTCTATTCCATGCCCTTTCTCCTGCTTCTATGAGGGTGTTCCCCCACTCACCCACCCACTCTGGCCTCCCGACATCAAATTCCTCTACACTGGATCATTGAGCCTTCACAGAACCAAGGGCCTCCCCTCCTGTTTATGTCTGACAAGGCCATCCTCTGCTACGTAGGCCGCTGGAGTCATTGGTCCCTCTGTATGTACTTCTTGGTTAGTGGTTTAGTCCCTGGGAACTGCAGTGGGAGGGGTCTGCTTGGTTGATATTGTTGTTCTTCCAGAGCCTGACAAACACAGAGGGGATGCTCTCAACATATTTTATCTTATTGATATAACTTGTAATTCTATATTATTACAAATTTATTACAGAAGAGTGGGAATTTTTATATGTTTCTATATATTTTTGAATAGATACACAAATGCCAGCATATAGAATTCATTTGCAATTTTCTTAAATTATCTATTTACAGTCTTATGCTAACAGGTACCTGCATATCTAAAAAAGAAAAGCTTCTGAAGCTAATGAACTATTTTTTCTTAGATTTTTTTTTGTTTAATTGCTTTAGATATTTCTTTATACAAACTTTGGAGATTTGATTCTTATTTCTCCTTTTGCACATTCACGATACTCCTACTTAGACATTAGTGGAACAAATACTGTTCTGTTCTATGTTATACACCTAATACTCTTCGACACATGGCTCAATTCATGGTAATTTTCACAAATGCCTGTCACAGAACTTGATATCAGAACTGAAGCTATAGCTTTAATCTAGAAAGCTTTTACATTCTAGTTTATTAGTAAGTATATATAGTGTCCAGTGTCCATGATGATGAATTATATGATACTAATATCTTATTTACATATAAACTTGTTTTTACAAAGTCTGAACATCATTATACAAGTATATTTACACTAAAGTTGAAAATACGTGTCATATTTTACACAATAAATAGGATCCAGCATTTCATTAACTGGTGAAATCAGAGTAATAAAGAGACATTTCAGAGATGTAGGACTTTCACATAAAATAATAATAATTAAAATTTATTAAGAATGAAAAAAACTGTGGCCCCATGGGAAAGCGACAATAACAACTAACCAGAGTTCCCAGGATCTAAACCACCAGCCTGGGAGCACATTGTGAGAGACCCATGGCTCTAGCTCTACGTATAGAGGAGGATGGCCTTGTAGGGCATAGGTGGGCAAGGCGGTCCTTGGTCACCTGAAGGCTGGATGCCCAGTGTGGGAGAATTCAAGGGTGGGGAGATGTGAGTGGGTGGCTGGAGGCACATCCTCATAGAAGCAGAAGGGTTGGATGGGATAGGGTGATTCTGGGGGGTGGGAGGAGAAAAGGTGATAACATCTGTAATGTAATAGAATATCATGAAGACCAGTCTACTCAGGCTACTCTAGAACTCTCTACATAGAACATGCTGACTTTGATTTTTTAAGCCTATTCTCTGTGTCCTTAGTGCTGGCTTGCAAGTGTATGCACTAGGATCTGCTCAAAATGAGACCTGTAATGGCCTCCAGGACTTTATGCATGTGCCCTACAGACTGAACACCAACATTGCACTCTGATATTATGAAAAGAGATACTTGAGTCCATTAGTTAGAATACTATAATAATGAAGAAAAATTCATTCTCATCTTCTGTTTTTTATAATTGAAAATCCTACCAGCCTAGAAGGTTTGTTCAGAACATAGTTTTGTTTTGAATTTGCATTTCTTATGTGAATATGTTTGCAATATTCTCACACATACCAACATTGTCGGTTTCTAAAAATCTAGCACCACAGAATGAAATCAAGTAAACACTAGAATCTCTATTTTTTATTTTCATTACATTTGAAGAAATCACTCACTATAACATGACTAAATTTAAATTCTCTCAGGAGAATAGTTACATTTAGCCAAAACATTTTAAAATAAAGGATACATTCATTGATAGAGGTGGGCTCTTAAGAAAACTAACTCTCAAAAATTTATCTGTTTGATTTGCTGGGTATCCATAAACAAGCCTACACAAAAGGCTGTGACAATATGGAGGATTGTGTGTAGTTTTGGCCCTAAGATGATCACTGTTTTGCATATATCACCTGTAGCATCAATTTTACATTCATGGACTGTAGCACTGTGTTTCCATGTGTCATCACGACCATCAGTTGGTCCTCTTCTTGGTGGAATATATGGCTTATGGAATGTACTTCACTTCTACGCTCATCAGATTGTATTCAACAGCACATTCTCCTCTTTTCTCTGTAAAATTAAAATAGGCTCTTACTATTATAATTGCTCATTGTTTAAAACACAGCTAATTAAAAAACTGTGTTTTTTTTTTAATTTGAGAAATTGAAGCTCTTTTGAAAAGATATGTCAGTGGAACATTTATGTCTTAAGTTTATTGTTAATAGTGGGATACACACTGAAACAAAGCTGAAGAGAAAAGGAAACATGTGACAGATGGTAGTGACTATTCCATTACTTTTGAAAAGTCTGTCTTTGAGTATTACAGGGTAGCTACATACTGTTAAAAATATATTAGCTGGAAAATTATTACAGGGGAGTCCTAAAGTTTGTGCTTTCAAATTTCATTTCTGCCTTTGCAGAGTGTCAAAGCAAGTTGTATTTCTTTAGAAATGTGCATATGATGAGCCATGGGCTGAGATGAATTATACTCCTGTCAGGAGAGATCACTGATTGTGCTCAAGTCTCTCTGGGAGGATTTACTCTTTTGCCTTGACCGCACAGACTGAGACTGAAGCTCACTGTGTTATCCATTTACATTCTCCTCACTGCAGTGATAATAGCTATATGATATCTCAGCAGAAAGCATTTCTTTAAAAAAGGGGGACAATCTTTCACATCATAATAGTTTTCATTGTGAAAGCTGAAGGTGGATCTTCCTCAATTCACCCTTTCAGAGAACTGTTATTAGTGGAGTCAAAACTTTAAATGGCTTTTGTTGTAAAAATAAACAATTGGTATATGGCATTCGATGAGAGGGATGGTCTGAGAATGGTTTATTGTGACAACACAATCACTTTTGGGTATTAAATTTCAGGGTGAAAACCATACATCATTCACCTCGGCAAAGTGAAGTCTGACTTATTTCTGTGGTCAACATGGTTTATGGATATCAAGGACAAATAAGTCAAAACAACTTGGTGAAGGTTGTTATATAGTGAAATATTAAGTTTTCTCTACTTGCATGATCAAAAGTATTAAATCATCTATACTGTTGATTTATTAACGATGTTAAGGCAATTATTATTTTTGTTTTCATCATTTATTTAATTACTGTATAGTATTACTAAATGTAATCAGCAAAACCAGATATACGTAATGATATTGTAGTTGTTCATTAAAACATTAATATGTGTACATATGTATACATATATGCATACACATACACACACACACACACACACACACACACACACACTACATACATAGTGAAAAGCACTTGCATACAAGGAAAAAGATCTTCATAAAATTAAAGAGAAATTCCAGGTTGAAAGTTCTTTAATACCACTGCTATGAAGGTAGACTCAGGCAGAGTTAAGACTCCATGATTACCCATCCCGGACAACCTGATAAGTTCCATGACAGTGGGAGACCCTCTCTCTCAGAATGATGATAGTCACCTTAGAAATGACTGCCATATGGAGTTACACATGTGTGCACACATGCACAGTCTCACATAAACATACTAATTCATGGTACTTTTATATTTTATCATGAAAATAGTTTAAGAAAATGCCTGTGTCAAACTTCATAGCAAATATTAAACTAATTTTCACCTGGCATTTTATTTTTAATATTCTTAAATTTGTCGTTGAATGCATGTGCTTTTCATTATATAAATATACATGTGTGTGTGTATACATTTGTGTTGATATGTGTATGTCTTATTAAATAATTATAGTATAACTATTTGTATCTATAATTGAAAAATGGTAAATCTACAATAACATCACAATAACCATTTTTGTTTAATAAAGTCCATGGAATACTTTATTCATGCTTCATAGCTTAAAGTATAATTATCAACATACTAGAGAAATTAACAATAGAGGAGAGAAAATCTCTTGTGTACTTTGTGGAAACATCACCTGTCAATAAAAGTCTGATGACCTATTAGTAGAAGACAGTAAGTAAGAGGTGGGAGTTTTGGTAAAGAGATAAGAAGGCTGAAATTTATTCAGAGGTGGAAAAATTTGCCCCCTGGGCTCTGAGGAGACAGATTATAAAACTGAGGAGCAGTATCTAGCCATGTGGCATACATACAATAGAAGGGTTATATAAGTTATGAGATACCTGATGAAGAAGCCAAACTTAGGGCTTAGGCATTTATTCATAAATAATGATTAAATCTCAGAGTCATTATTCAAGAATTGGGACATGGGTAGATAAGACTGTGGTTACATACTATATGTTAATAAGTAGATTATCAGTGATTGTCAAGACATAGTTTCTGAAGGTAAAATTTTACATTTTTATCTGAATCTGACATGCTAACTTTCTGTTAAGCACAGTCTAAGTCCTCCACAGTATGAGAAGGTATGGTTTTCAATATCAATTAATAAATGAAATAAAATTAATTTTCAATTAAATTTTCAATTAATTTTCAATTAAATTACTTGTTAATTTCAATTATGAGTTTTGACAAGAGGAAGCATTTGAAATATAATAAATAGCAATTTTGTGTTATAACTTTTCATGAAAATACAAACAAACATTATTTCCAAACTGGGAACACAATCCTCAGTGTAATAACCAGCCATACAGCTAAACACTCGAGCAGCAGTTACCGCAGTGAATTGTTCTTTAGCAGTTGTATCTTTTCTTAATTTCATTTTAGTAATTCTCTTTTTATGTCCAGGAAGTCTGCAAGATCTTTTTATCTTTGACAGCCTGGAACCAGGAGCAATAATAAATACTTAATATTAAATAGAGGACACTCAAAGTTATTAAATATATGTTTCATTGCTTAAACTTACTTATTACTTATTATTTTATTTAAAACTTAGCAGTATTAATAGCTAATCTATATTTTCTCATAATCTTGTGATGATACCTAAACTATTATTCAGAACAAAAATTCAAAAATTTGAATATGTTTCACTGGGGTCTGCTGTTGTAGTGTCTACTCTTTTAAATGTACCTGATAACAGAGCAGCAATATAGAAAATATAAAAAATAATTTCTATATTCTGCCCAGTTTCTAAATGACCAGTTTATCAACGATTAACACAAAGTATAATGTCCAAAAGTTTGAAGATTTGAAGTTATTTACTATGAGAGGTCTTTTGTCTAATGTTCCTGACAAGTACCAAAGGAAATAGTCCAGTTTTTGGCAATGCAAGATGAAGATAAAGCAATACATTATTAACACTTCCTTAAAATTATATACTTAACTAAAATTTAGGCAACAACACGGCTCCGCAGGAGTAAGGGACTGTCCAACAATTTTGATGTATATACAAGTTTGATATCTGGAATCTAATTGTGGCAGGAGAAAATCAAATTCATAAAACTGTCCTCTGACTTACAGATATATGCATGATTCATGTGCCCACATATGCATATAAGCATAACACACACTCAGAGTCAATAAGAAAAATCTGTTAAATTAAGAAATAACTATATACCTCACTAACATCAGAGAAACTTACCTTTAAATCAACACTCCAGAATTATGTCACCTGCAATGATTTTGGAATTATAATGCTGGGTTTCAGTTTAATCACTTTTATTTCTATTTATGTGTGAGAGAACAGCTCCTTGCTGATGAATAAAACAAAAAAATATATGCCAAAATAGAACTTGAAATTCATCTCATTCTCGTGGACTTTTAATTAAATTTCAGAAAGAGTTAACTTTTCCTATATAATTTGAGTTCTTCTAAAATGACAGGACAGGATAATTGCATAGCTCACATGTTCCCAACCATACTAAACAGAAGAAAACATGCAAGGCATATAACACAGGTGTAAATTAAATCTATTTTTATATATTTGGAGCCCAGCAATTTTCGTAATGCTATTTAACCATGGCATAATGTGAAAACTGCACTAATAAATTAGAGGGCGAAAAATGTGCTTCAGGTGTTACTCTAGAATTGATGCTGGTGACAGACATTATTTTCTGCATTATTGAGCAGCAATTATCTTGCTGCACATATTACCACCATATTTTAAAGTTTTGGGATTATTTTGAAATGCTTTTCCATTACAATGAGAGTTAGAAGCACAATATGACAGCATACTGTCCTTGCTAATTAAACAGAAACTAGTTACACTATTAAGACAAGATTAGATGAGTCTATGGATCATTCCTTTACCAAGAATATAAAAGTACAGATGCATTTGTACAATAATGTTCACCAGCATTAATTTAAGTCATCTTCTAAAATACAAAGAGAAAAGTTAATTAAACTTATGTATGTATATTCATATGCAGTTACATGTGTTATAGCTTTTTTGAGATTTATAGTATGTTTCTTTATGATATTTTTCAAACACCCTTATTGTTACTTTACCATCCTCCATTTGTCTTTTGTGTTTCCTCCACAAGCTCTTGCAGGGAGAGCCTTCTCTTTTCTAGTTTCTTTGAACAAATCATGTGTACTCAGCTTTCTCTCTCATGTTGCCTGTCCACCCTATACCATGGCTATGGTTCCCCTTTAAATTCTGGTTTCCATAGCTGCTCCAGGATATAAACTCACAAATGACAATACAAATCTTGGAACCTCCATTGGGAGAAAAGAACATGGGTACTTGTATTTGTAAGTCTGGGTTACCTCACACATGTGATCTATTCTAGTTCCATCCATTTATCTTCAAAGTTTATAATTTCATTTTTCTTCACAGTTGAATAGTATAGATAGATAGATAGATAGATAGATAGATAGATAGATAGATAGATAGATAGAACAGCAGCAATAATCATGATTAAGTAAATATCTGTGGAATAGAATATCAAGTCTTTTGACTAGGATAAAAATGTTTTAAGCATGTTATATGGTTGATTAATTTTAGCTTATTGAGAATTCTACATATTGATTACCATAATGTTTATAGTAGTTGTAATCCACCAACAGTGAAAAGTGCTTCCCTTTTCTCTTTCACCCCAGAATTATCAGGCAACAAGTAAACAGAATGGTCATTTTGAAGATGGTTGCAGGTATCTTTATTTTACACACAATTGCTAGAACATATCACATATAATTCTTATAAAAATTCATGACACTAAATTATATTTAATGTTGTAAATTATAATATATCTGGACATATTAATAAAATATATTAAAACATATTTTATTTTGTTTAAGCTAGCTCATGTAGAATGTGTGTGTGTGTGTCTGCTTATAAATTTATTTATGATTAAAATTATTAGTAAGACCTTCTTTCTCTCCATGTATTTGATATTCACAAATTGTGTTTGAGATAAATATACACAGTACATATTTATAAACAAATATAAAAGTATACAATCAATTAAAATAATTGAGAAGGTTAAGTTTATAGTGAATTTAAAATTGAAGGACAATTTCTAGATCTTGAGTAACTACTGAATATTTAGGATTATTAAAATAGTTCAGTATTAATATTACTACTTTTACCAACACTTTTATTAGAAGATTCACAGACGTCTCTCCATATTCTAGATTTTTACAGTTTATCAAACAAACTTTTACAATTACTTCATCCTACTTTGCATAGAATTGTTTCACAATTAAGCCATGTACTTTTGAATCAGCCAAATTTATCTAAATATACTTTTTTTCTTTTTGATATGTATAGTAAAAGCACAGGACAAATCACAAAATAACAATCATAAAAATTCAAATTAGTTATGTATAAGATTAAAATACCTTCATGCTTTAGCATTAGGACTTTCAACCAGAATAACATTCAAAAATAACATTTGTTTCATTTATTCATTGAAAACAAATATACATAAACATTATTCAGTATGTTATCCTTTTACCATTAAGGTTTTCAATTTCCCTTTAGTCCCCCCTATTAAGTATCTCCTCTTAACTATTCATCATGTTGTTATCAATTTAAAAATACTTTTATGTGTTATTATTAATAACTTAAATCTAATTAGCACATCCCATCCGGACATGAATGAGAGGTTACCCACTAAAGCCAGGGAAATCTACCAGTAGCCTTTTGTTCAAAGAGGAGTGAGACTCTCCCTCTGTAACCATCAACTGTCTATACCAGTTTTACATAGAGTGGGGCCATTGAAAACCATACACTCTTTTATTTTTGGAACTCCATAGGTCTTCTGTAGGTCTTGTACAGATATTGTAAACTAACTGATGTATGCAACAGTCCATGTTTGACCTAGTATTGAGAGAGTTAGAGTCCTACTGCTCTTTCTACCTACTGCACTTCCATATTTCCTGAGCTTTAGAAAACAGAAAGCAAAAAACGATAATTCATACATAGCTGAACACTTATAGTTAATTGCCTTTAGTTCTTTGGCCAATTATGTATCTCTGCATTAAACACTTCACACTGAACAAAGGTTAAATCCATCAAGGGGAAGATATTAACATAAATATTTATGCACCAAACACAAGGAGATTCAAGTTCATAAGAGAAACACTACTAACACTAAATATCACTTATTGATACCCACACAGTAATAACGGATGACTTTAAGACCCAAGTCTTTCCAATAAGCACATATTCAGTTAAAGACTAAAGAAACCCCGGAGATATAATATAAATCATTTAGACATAGCTAATATCTACAGCATATATCACTTAGACACTAAAGAATCTCAGCAACTAATGAAACTTTCAAAAAAAAAAAAAAAAACAAAAAAACAAAAAGGACCACATATCCACATATTAGGGAAAAACAAAATCCAAAAACCAAAACTGAGAAACCAACCAACGAACAACAACAGAAACTAACAAACAAAATAACAACAACAACCAGCAACAATACACAACGAAAATTGAAATACCACCCTGTATCTTATCTGACCAGCATGGATTAAAGATAGATATCAACATCAACAGAAACAGCAGAAAGTATACTACATAAATCACTACTGAATAAAAACTAAGCCAAAATGGAAATCATGAAGGAAACTGAATACTTTCTAAAATGCTATTGAAAAGAAAACATACAGAAACTGTTGAAACACAATGCAGAAAATTTGGAAAGGTAAGGGAATAGCACTGAGTCACTATATCCAATACTGTAGAGATCCTAAGTTAATAGCACTGCTGAAAGTTCTAGGAAAGCAAGAAGAAATGGCATCCATGTGTACATCAACAAAGGCTATTTACTGTGATGCATAAGATCTATCAGCTCATCAGGGCTTTCAATGTCCTGAGAAATAAGCTTGATATTTATGTCCTTAAGCTATTGACAATGGAGGGTAGAGTGGATTTGAATAAACAAGACAGGTGTTTTTTTTTCTTTTTTCGTGTGATTGTGATTGTGATTGGATAATAGAACTTTTCTTTTTTTCTTCTTTCTGAGAACTCAGGATCTTCTACAAATTGAAACTGTTACTTTAATAAGTGATCACATACCGTTAAAGATAACAAAAAATAGTTAAGATTAGCAACCAGCTGTCACAAGGATACAACTATTATCCTTCTAATAATAATTGGGAAGAAAGAAGCAGAGAGGATGTATTACATTATAAAAATCATAAATATTCAAGAAAATCCTTTAGCAGGTAATATTTCTATAGCAGGGAACAATATTAGAAAAAATAATTTAACAGTAAAACTGTACAAATTGTTATGCATATTAAAATTCAGAGAAATGAATATAGCAATGAAGAGATTTAATTAAAATGAAGCTGTATTTGGTTTTACATAAGATGAAAGTACTGAGATCTCTAATATGATAAATATGTGAGAATAGATCAGTTTGATTTTTATTGATTACTTATTGTTATTTTACTAAAATTTAGGTATTTTATTGCTCTTTGAAACATACAAAACTATCTAATATTAGATGGTTTTCTACATTGAGGATATTTCCCACCAGTAGTAATTAATTTTTGAGTGATTGCCAATAGCTGTGTAGTTCTTTGTGTTTCCTTCTTTCACTGCCACATTACATTTATTAGAATGAGTATAGAAAAATGGAATTTCTATATACACCATAATAAATATTTTGATTGTGGATTGTCTTCTCAATGAATGTCATAAAAAAAATAAGTTGTTATAAATGAGATCCCTTAGCCTGGATGATTCTCTCTGACCACCACAGTTGATGTTTCAAAAATGTATAGTGAATACTGAGAAACATTCATGAGTAACTATAAGTATTTTTTTTTACTTGGCTTAAATTAAAAAAAAATTCATATATTCTAGGAAAAGCCGAATTATCTAAAATTATCACCACCAAATATCTTTGTTTGTTTGCTTGTTTGTGGTAAAAAAAATTAGTAAAACAAATCACATTATCATTCCTAGTGAGTTGATATATTTTTTTAATTCACTCACTTTTCCTAACAGTATATTTTTAATTTCTGCTATTTTGATATGGTTAGGAACTTGCATGATTATAATAAAAAACTTTTTTTTATCATGTTTGTTGTGACCAAATTCCTGTCATTTTATAAGCAGCCAACAAGACAATGGTAGGAAGTTTATTTATCAAGTAGGTTACACCTGTACAGCAATGTTACGCTGCACACTAAGGAGACTTAGTAAATTAGCATGTGCTTTTTTGAGAAGATGTGGTTTGAAAGCTCTGAATACTATTATTTTGAATTCAGACATAAGTCTGAGCATACTACTGGCAAGTCCCTGATTAGGATGATAGTGATTGTAACATAAAAATAGATGAGAGCTGAGAAGCCGAGAAGAACTCTGTGTCTCACAGTCATGTATTTGTGAAAGTAACAGCCCATGAAAGTGCTGATTGAAACTTTTAAGAGCGATCCTGGTTCTTAATTTTATCATCTGGAACAAATGAGGAAATTCAATACACTTGTATAAATTAACTATTCAAAGACCAAACCACAATTGTTAGAGGTTTCAAACACACACACACACACACACACACACACACACACACACACACCACAATTTAATTAATTTATTTTACTTAAAATATAATTATCTCATTCTTCATTTTTCCTTTCCTCCCATGTAACACTCTCATTCTTTATCAAACTGATGACCACTTTTTATTTGATTCTCATTGTTACAAATATACAAATACATAAAATAATAAATAAGTCTGAGTCTAGTATTGTTATAGATTAAGAATTTACAGAGGATCAGTTGCATTGCATAACAAATATGGGGCTGCTTGCTCAATGAGACCAGTTCCTATAATGTTGATGTAGCATGGGTTTAGCTGTAGTATTATTAATATTTTAATAAATCCTCTCCCAGTGTTCCTTCCCTACTCAGACCATTTACACTTTTGGACGAAACACACATACATAGCCTATATATTTTAATATGTCTTCAGCAGCACAATAGCTGGGCAACTGCCTAACCTTAATGCTGTTAGAATCTACCTCCTACTAATAACTCAGAGTTACTACTTACTAATTTCAATGTTCTATCTTGGCTTATCTTGAGTTAATTGTGGA
This sequence comes from Rhabdomys pumilio, assembly GCA_030674055.1. NCBI lineage: Eukaryota > Metazoa > Chordata > Mammalia > Rodentia > Muridae > Rhabdomys > Rhabdomys pumilio. Next base: position 61,978,274 of record JANHMN010000011.1, read on the forward strand.
GCCCTCTGGGCCGCATTCTCTTGGCCACTGTATATGGTGACTCTTTTTCTCCAGCACACTTCTCAAGCATGATTTCTCTCCTAATTTCTCTATCCTTGCAGTTCCAAACCATGGAAACCTAAAACCCCACCTCGCTCCTCTACCCGGGGTACTGGCTGCTGGCATCTTTATTTACCAATCAGAATTAACTGGAAGAATGTCCTTGTCCCCAAAAAATATGTGTACACCCTTTAGTGCAAACAATTTGGGGAGGACCTAATTAGCATTAGAATACAAGCAGCTATATTTAGCTACCCTGGATTTCCTAGATACAACATCAGCTGAATTTCTGGTCCTGTAAGTCTTACAACCTTTCTGTTCTGTTTCTTTGCAGTTCCCTGAGCAGGAATGTGTTAAAGATATGTTGTTTGGGGCTGGGTACCTCACCATCATTTAATACTGTATTTCAGCCTCTTTTGTTTATTCAACATTTTCTGTCTGCTCAAAGAGAGCCTTCTTTAATAGATGTGATCTATACTAAACGTCTGATAAAAAAAAGTTGTATAATTTAGTTAGAATTTATGCTAGCCTAGCAAGTTGGTATTTGGTTCTCTTCTAATATCATGATCTCACTTGTCCTATGGACTTAAGATAATTATTCAGTATTGATTTTGATCATGTGTCCACATAACTAAATGCCATTTGATAATAAAGAAACAATAATAATCATCAAAATTCTCATGTACAGAATTAATATAACTGCAAACATATAAAACCGAGACTATGTGGAAAAGCAAGTTCAATAGCAGTTTCTTCCTATTATTTAAAACTGTACTAAGTACCCCGTTTGTAATGAGATTTATCATATACTGGCATATAAATGAAGTCTTATCATTATCTAAAATCTACTTATAAAAATACTGTTTTGTAATAATTATGAAAGATAATTAAATTGTTGGCCAGTGTTTTGAAAGACCTGTCTTTAAACATAGAATAACTTTGTAGCAGCAAAAAAGAAATACTCTCATTATGGGTTAGCAACAAAACGATGTAAAGTAAATTACTGTAATGCTGAAATACTCTCAAAAGCAGGTGTTATATCGTATAGACACTATTGTTAGAAGTAACAAGAAATTTTGGGTAGTATATCCTTATTTCAGGTTTAAAAATAATATATCTACATTTTAATAAGAGTTTCCTATAAATAGGATTTTTTCTTTTCATATTTATATATTACACTATTTTTTAATTGTGTTTTTCCTTATCCAAATTTAAGTGCTTTAGAATATTATATGAATATTATTTTTACTCTACCTTCATCTCTACAACTCTCTGTCTCTCTGTCTTTGTCTCTCTCGGTCTCTCTGTCTCTGTCTCTCTCTGTCTCTCTCTCTCTCTCTCCACAGACATACAGAAGAGTAAGCACATATCTCTAGTCAATAAAGGGAAGCTGTAGAAAAATCAATGGTATGCCAGACATTATCACAAGAAACTTAGGACCAATTTTTGAAAGAATGATTAAAATGGCACAGAAATTCAAAGTGGCATGAGCTGGAGGTAAGCTTTAAAACCAAAGATAGTAATTATAGCCTGAAAAAAATGAGTTAATTAGTCCACGAATAAAATATTAGATATTTAAAAAGTGATGAATTACATATTGAATTAGAATTACCTGTGCATGGATTGCCCAATTATACATCCTTATTTATTTATTTATTTATTTGTTTGTTTGTTTTTTGAGACAGGGTTTCTCTGTGTAGCCCTGGCTGTCCTGAAACTCACTCTGTAGACCAGGCTGGCCTCGAACTCAGAAATCCGCCTGCCTCTGCCTCCCAAGTGCTGGGATTAAAGGCGTGCGGCACCACCACCCGGCTTATATATCCTTTAAAATGTCAACTACAAATTTCTTTTTCCCTTGTTAGGAAATAGATTTTCTAAAATTTGAATCCTCCCTATGTCTGTTTCTCAGTGGAAAAAAACAGACTTCAAAGACTTCAAAATAAAAGTAAAAATTAAGGCACCGAAGAAGGTCAATATAAAGAAGAAAAAGAGCCAAGAAAACAAAACAAAACAAAACAAAAACAACCCTAATGTACACTAAGAAATCCATATGACCCCAAAACTCAGAAATCTCATAAAAATATTGAGTTGGAATCCATAATATAACCTATAGGATAAAGAGACAAAAAGTAAATAATAATAAACAAGTGAATAAATAAACCATCACAAAATCAAACATCTATGTTAAAAGTAGTTGATTTCCCCAGTGATGCAACCTTAGAGAAAGCTCAGTTTTCATTGACAAGTAGTTAATAATTGGAGACAGCTTCCTGATTAAAAATGGAGGTATAAGTTTACATCTCCTTTCAAATCTAGGACCACAGCTGCTTCAGACCCACGCAAGTCTGCATCAAAGTCCTGCTTATTCTCACAGTTATAAATCCCATAAAAACACTAAGCTGGATATATGTGTGTGTGTGTGTGTGTGTGTGTGCGCACACACACATACACATATATATATGTATATATATGTGCGTATATATATTTATATATACACATATATGTATATCTGTGTGTATATATTATATACATACATATACATATGTGCCTGGTTCCTCTGTCTCTATGAACATGTATATGAGCTTTGACCATGTTGACTTAGATGATCTTGTTTTTGGTATGCTCTATCCCTTATGACTATTACACTCCTTCTGCCTGTTCTTTCACATGGTGCCCTGAGGACTTAGGCCAGGAATTTGATAGAAACATCCCATTTATGTCTTAGTGTTTCTACGTTTACCACTCTAAATAGTGATGCGTGATTGTGGGCCGGTGTATTTGTTATGATCACCTGAAAACAGAACTTTCTGTTATGATGATTGAGCATGGCAAAGGTCTGAAAATGTTATTATGAGTCATTTATTGGTATGTTTTTAATAACCCTAGTATTTGATTTTACTATTGCTCTTTGCATTATCTACTTTCAAGTTCTTGGTCACCCAAGGTATATCTAGCTTTTTTTTTTTTTCTCACAGACTACACCTTAAGTTGAATCAAATGCTAGTTGGTTACTTCCACAAGCTTTGGACCACATTTCCCCAGCATATACTGCAAGCAAACCACTATTGAAGATCAAGAGATTTGTGGCTGAGTGTGTATTTATCTCTCTTGGTGGCACTTAGAGTGCCTTCATGTACCAAACAAGCTAGAATGTAGTCTAAAGGCTCTAAGCATGCCCAGCTAGAATTCTCCATGATCAATGAGTTGTGTAGACGATATAGTCAACAATATGGAGTTGATGTTAGCTTATAGCTTATGGCAAGTGACCTATAGTTTTGGCAACAGCCTGAGTTGTCTGGGATTCACATGGGATCCTTTTGGCTAGAAACTGAACTACATGTAGCCCAACCCCATGACTAGAAGCTTCATTTGGTGACAAATGGTGTCCAGTTGGGGCTCTGTGTTCCCCATTATTTGGCAGTTTCACTTAGATTGCCTTCATTTAGGGATATATGTTAGGACGTTTCTACTATATTAAGTTTACATAGCATCCCTCGAATGGAACTTCATTTTAGCTGTCTGTTCCCATATTCTCTCTTTTTATAAAGTGCTCTTCTGCTTATAAAATATGTTCCTTTCATGCTTCCTCTTCCAAAATTGATAGTATTCTACATCTTACAGTAACTGCTTCTCAAGACTGTTCTCCAGATTGGTACATAATAAACGAATTTACTCAGACTACTATAATCAGACATTTCAATGACTCATTAATATACTATAAGTGATATGTTTTATTGTTAGTTTTAACTACAGTTGTATTCATTTTGTCACCTTTCTTGGAAAATCTAGAGACATTGTGGTAAAATGAGTCTGCTATGATGAAACTAATCATATTCTAAACCTTGATTCTTCTAGGAATTTTTTTTTCAACAAACTGACAAGAATTGACTGTCTCCCACTTTTGTTTTTTAAATAAAATCACGATAGACTGAGAAATCGATGAATTTCTTCTGTTGATTGAGAAAATTAAGTAGGGACTAACTAATGAGCAAGGTTACCTGTTATTTACTAATGTGTCATGACAATAGTGCTTGGCTTAAACACACAGAATCATTTTCAATAATTTCTCATGTTATAGCTTGCATTATAAGCATCTGTATTACAGCATTGTTCTGAACAATAGGTCTTCTAAAAGAGATTACTTCATTTTTCAGTGGTTTTAGCCTTAGGAATCCAGATGTACTCTGCTTTCTTAAATAGAATCTCTAGCTGTGTTTATGTATATATGTATGTGTCCATATATGCATATGTATAGGTTTATATGTATGTACATGTATGTTTGTGTATGAATTTTCATAAATGGTGCATGTTAGTTCTAATGTGAGTAATTTATAACTAATAACTAAACTTAAATATTGATGATATACAGTTCAGTTTTCACTTAAAATCTGCAGACAAAAACCACTCAAGTTCTTATTTGAATCAGGAATTTGATGTAGTGTTTCTTGATATCATCTTTCTTTTTCAGTACATTAAGCAGTTCCTTAATGCAATTAGAACAATAAGAAAAAAAAATTAGCTGTAATGGCAAAAATATTTGTCATAAGCAATTTCCACATCTCATTTGTTTTGGTGATCTTTAGCTTCTGAGCTTAAGTTAAATAACAAAAATTTAATTGTGAATAATTAAAAATGCTATGAACAAAAAATATTCTGTGACTCTCTACAAATATAGTGTTTAAATTATCATTAATTTTCCAAGAACATATAATGTTGCTTATTTTATTCTCAATCTTTATTTTAGCACACTGCTCTTCTGTTTAAAAAATTGAAGCTTCGTTGTAGTTTTCATCTCATAGTGGGTCTAGTATTGGCCATCTCTTCTGTAGCACTCATGTCTCCCAGAGATTCAAATCTGTATTATTTATCTGGCAAAATAAATCTCATATATCATTTTGATTGTAATACATTTTAATCTGTAACATTACACTTAAAGAAATAATTTACACAAATATCATTCAAGTTACCTATCTCAAAATATTTTTTATTTATAATATTGTTGCTTTTTACTAAATTATGAATGTTAGTCCTGCCTGATAGTATATGAAGTATTGTAAGCAAGCCTTGGAAATAGAGCCCTTTGGCATGTTACACTAAAATCTGGAACATTTGTTAGGAGGGACTTATGGAAGCTTTCCAGTCTTAAAAATATAAAACTTCTGTGTCCTTTAGTTAGATGGATAATTATTTATCTATCTTGCTGATTTTCTCAAAGTACTAGCTTTTGGTTTTGCTATTTCTTTGTATTGTTCTCTTCATTTCTAATCAATTGATTTCTGCCCTAAGTTTGATTATTTTCTGCCTTCTACTCCACTTAGGTACATTTGTTTCTATGTATTCTAGAGGTTTCAGATGTGCTGTTAAGTTGGTAGTGTAGGATTTCTTCAAATTCACTTAGTGCCATGAGTTGTCCTGTTAGTACTGCTTTCATTATTTCCAATATACTTGGGTATGTTGTATTTTTTCTTTTCATTGAATTCTAGAAGGTTTTTAATTTTAATTTCTTTCTTTATTTCTTCTCAGACCAGATTATCATTGAGTAGAGAGTTATTCAGTTTCCATGGATATGTGGGTTTTCTGTCTTTGTTTTTCGTGTTGTTGTTGTTGTTGTTGTTATTGTTGTTGTTGTTGAAGTCTAGCCACAGACCAAGGTGATCTGATAGGATACGTGGGATAACTCCAATCTTCTTGTATTTTTTGAAGCTTGTTTTTGGATGGAATATATGGTCAGTTTCGGAAAAGGTACCATGAGGTGCTGAGAAGAAGGAATTTTTGTTGTTGTTGTTTTGTTTTAGGGTAAAATATTCTGTAGATATTGGTTAAATCTATTTGGTTTATGACTTCTGTTAGTTTCACTGTGTTTCTTTTTAGTTTCTATTTCAATGACCTGTCCATTGGTGAGAATGGAGTGTTGAAATCTCCCACTATTATTGTGTGAGGTTCAATGTGTGTTCTGAACTTTAGTAATTTTTTTTTTTAATAAATGTGGGTGACATTGCATTTGGGGCACAGATGTTCGAAATTGAAATTTCCTCTTTGTGAATTTATTTTTGATGAGGATGACATATCTTTCCCCATCTGTTTTGATTATTTTGGGCAGAAGTCTATTTTACTGGATATTAGAATGGTTACTGCATCTTGTTTCTTGGGATCATTTGCTTGGAAAACCTTTTCCAGCCTTTAACTCTGCAGTAGAGACTGTATTTGTCACTGAGGTATGTTTCTTGTATGCAACAAAATGCTGGATACTGCTTGCATTTCCAGTTTGTCAGCTTGTGTCTTTTTATCAGGTTATTGAATCCATTGATGGTGAGACCTTCTAAAATCAAATGATTGTTATTTCTTGTTGTGTTTCTTGTTATACACAGTAGTATGTGTGCCTGTGTGTTTCTCTTCATTTACGTTTGTTGTGAGATGATTAGTTTGTTTTATACTTTGTTATAGATACCCTCCTTGTGTTGGAAGTTTCCTTCTAGAGTCCTCTGTAGGGCTGAATTGCTGATAGATATTGTTTAAATTTGGCTTTATAATGGAATATTTTGTTTTCTCCACCTATGACGATTGAAAGTGTTCATGGGTATAGTAGCATGAGCTGTCATTTATGTTCTCTTAGGGTCTGCATGACATCTGTCCAGGATTTCTGGCTTTTAATCTTGTTGAGAAGTCTGGTGTAATTCTGATAGACCTGCCTTTATACTTGGCTTTTTTCCCTCACAGATCTTAATATTCTTCCTTTGTTCTGTGCATTTAATGTTTTGATTATTTTTGTTATAGTTGTCATTTCCTCACTAAGGATGTCTACCTGGTTGCCTGTGTTTTCATGTATTTCTTTAAATTAGTTACTTATATACTCCTTAATGGATATTATTATCATCATGAGGTGGGATTTTAGATTAGCATCATGCTTTTCAGGTGTCTTTTCCTGGTCTTGCTGTTGTGGGAGAACTGGGTTCTGATGGTTCCAAGATATATAGGCTTCTGTTGCATACTGAATATTGAAGCCATCATCCTTGTTTTAACATACATTTTAAGGTATTTAATTTACCTTATAATTTTATTACACATTATTTTATTAACAATTAATAGGCCTTATTTTTCATACTTCTTCTCTAATTGAAAATATTCTTTTCACTTCCAAATTTCCTGATTACAATTCCTCTAGATTCCCCTCCTTTTATCTGAGTACTTCAGAAGCAGTGGCAGATGAACCTGTATATTCCAGGTCAGCCTGGTATAGACAGGAAGTTAAAATACAACTAGTGATCCACAGATAAACCCTGTCTAGTAATAGAAACAAACATACAACAAACAACAATAAAACAAAACAAACAAATGAAAAAGAATGGAAAACAGTTCCAAGCAGATTCAAAGGAAAGGTGAAATGTGTAGTTTAAAAGCCAAGTTTCAAAACTCCAAGATGGAGTTTGAAAACCTCATGCTGTGCTCATTTAAACCACCTCTCACATCCTGCCATTTACTCTCTCCTATAAAGAGTTATCTTTTAAAAAGGTAAATATCTTGTCATGTCCAAATGTTTACATAGAAATAAAAGCTGAAATATAGCACTGAGTTTTAGACTATGAATTGTATATGGGTGTTTGTTTGAAAATTTCAAAAATTATCTGGCAAAATGTTTGTAACAGGTGCTTGCTTCTCTACCAAAGGTCCTGAGTTCTGCATGAACACTCAAACAGGGATCTCTCAATGTTTGCTGACTTCGACCAGTGACTCCAAGGCATTGGTGTTTTCTTCTATGACTCAAAGTACCTTTGAACATATGTACATTCACACACATAAATAGAATAAATATTTTAAAAATCTCAATAAAAACCAAGTACCATTGAACATGAGTACATTCACATACAGAAATAAAATAAATATTTTAAAAATCTAAATGAAAATCACCACCAGCACATAGGTCAGATCTGATATATATTTCCTGCCAAAGATGTCAGTTGGTAGGACTTTGCAATACCTCATGATCACTTGGTAAGAGTGACAATGATAAGTAAAAGTAGAGGAATTGTTGCATGCTTATAAGTTATAGTCTAAGAACTTCAGAATGTCTAATAAAGAATTAAAAATTACAGAAAATGTCTGATGAACATCTCAAAAATTCATTCTATCCTGCATGTGGAGTTGGAGAAAACTGTCAGAGTATCTTAAATTTTGATAGCTAAAAATCAACAGTTATTTAGATTCTTTTAACATATAGATGCTAACTCGGCATGCAAATGTCCTATTTCAGATGACTGATAAACATGTGTCTCATCATCCAATAGTTACCATATGATAGATGTATCTGACTACTACATTAACTTCTAGACTTTTAGGTCTTAATGGATAATAACTGTTTCTTCAACAACAGTCCATATTCTGACCAAACCTTTAAGCAACAAAAAATAACAAATTAATGTCACTTGGCAAGAATTTCCTGTTATTTTATGATGCTATGACCTTCATAGCTGTCACAGAATGCAACATAAAACATATAGTATTTAGATTGATAAGCTACCCAAAGCCTCAAATGCTGTACCTACTTCTTCTCACATATTACTTACCAGAAATCAGAGATAAAGAATAAAGATAATTGCAAGAAAAATCTGAGAAAGTCTTTCATCAAAGTTTTTTGTATGGAAAATATAACTAATACCTAAGAATCTTTGACTATCAGTTTTCAAGCAAAGAAAGAGTTCTTTTCAAATGTAATTTTATCAAATGTTATTTACTTTGTGAAAAATACTGTAAATGACACAGATATCTTATAAAATTGAAAATAATTACCCAGAACAGTTATATTATAGGAGACTATAAAAGGAAAATCTGGAAATAACATCGTGTTTTAAGCTAAGAAAGATTTTGAAAAGGATAATGCTATATTGCAAGTATTTGGACCATGACATTGTGTTAGATAAGATAATCTTTTCTTAACTACACAAATCAATAATCTGTAGTTTCATTATAGGCTAAAATACTTCTTTAGAATGTTACCTAGGTGGAACATTTGGATATTAGTTAATGCTTGATAAATCACTGAGAGCATTAGTCTATTAAAAGGCTATTCAAAAGAAAAATGAAATGTAGCAATTTTGAAAAAAGCAGAGAAATAAGAAGTTACAGTATTTATGGGGTCAAGAAAGAGTTTTACTACTCTTACTTATTGACAGGGTTAATTCCAACAAAAGAGAAAATGTCAATTATAAGAGAATTGAAAAACAAAAGTGTAATTTAGTGATCAAAGATATGCTTAATAAAGTGGACGGAATTAGATATATAGGACAAGATATTAGGTGGGGCCTCAGTCAATGAAGAAAATTTTTGAATATATTCACTATAGAGAAATAGTAAATTAAAAAAGTCATATGCTAAGGTGGTGTAATTCTAAGATAAAATATACAAAAAGTGAAATATTAGGTCTAGTGCATGCTTTTATGTACCAATTAAAATAATTATATTTTTTAAAAGGAAAAAAACTATGATTCAGTTAGATTTGCAAATGGATTTTTTCTCCATCTTTGTCCTAGATTTTCTGAAACTGAAAAGTGTATAGATTAGAGGGACTCATAGCACTCTCAGTGAGGTTAGGTTACTGAATTTTGGATATCACTGAGGAGACCATATACTAAGCAGATAAGATAATCAAAACATTTTTCTAAAAAGTTAATGACTTCTGAATGCATAATCTATTTACATATATATGTAAATATGTTTTATTTTCTAAATATTACAGAGAATATTTCCTTCGAAAGAAACTTCATAAACAGTCCAATTTGGTCAATTGTGTAAACTAAACAGTATAAAATCCTTATATGTTATGTTACTAAAAACATATCCATTTGTTCTAACAATAAGGGCAACAAGATCACTGGCTGGATTCAGGATATATTCTCTCCATGCACACGTTATCAGTTCATAACCATCTGTGATTCCAGTTCCAGGTGCCCTCATATTCTTGTTTGGTGTTCGTTTGTCTTGCTTAAACAAATTGTCCTTCTATATATGCATCCAAATCATCCATAGCCATAAAATACATAAAACAGTTCTTCAAAAATACACCACTAAAACCTTTATGAGAAATACTTTATTCCTACAGAAAAATATGTAATCATGTCCCATATACACAGGGACATCCTATGCTAAGGGAAAAAAAACTCATTAGTAGAATTGGATTACATCATGTTAGTTGTTGGTCAGAGTTCACCAAGTATTAGTTGCTATTACTCTTGCTAAAATATCATCCAGAAAGTGAGTAAATCCTTAATTCTGAAGACTGCACACACTTGAGTTACATAACATTGAGAATATAAACTATAACTTTCCAGGAAATTGATCACTACTGTATAGTAAACTTGGTGTAGATAAATCTATGTACAATGTTGGAAAAGAAATTAATCCTCAATCAAATCCATATATGAAATTTGTTAACTATAGCAAGACTGACCTGACAAGATATATCTATCCATGCAGCAATCACATGAATTTTATAAAAGTAACCAATAACTTTCTGATCAAACCTAGGGCCCAGTCCATGAGATAGAACCTGTACCAAACACTGTTAGAAGCCAACAGATCAGCAACTAGATAGGAAATTGTTCACAGTGGAAAACCTAAAACTACCATTTTGCTAAATGGCCATAGTATTCAAATCACTCTTAGTGACTTACTGCTATACTCATAGATCAGAGCATGTCTAGATGCTTATCAGAATAAACAAACAAACAAACAACCCTGCAGTAGCTGGAAATGAACTCAGACACCCCATCTGCTCAATTTGCAGAAAATAAATGACTACCAATTGTTTATCCCCAAATTCATCTTCCTGTCTCACCTCTCCTCTGAAATTCAAGGATATTTTCAAAGTGGGCAGAGGAAATTTTAAGAGCTAGTAATGGTTGATAATATCAAGGATACACTGTTTTCAGACCCAACCAGGTGACTGACTACACATATGAACACATGGTAACTGTGACAGCTGTGACAGCATGCTCACAGCCTACACAAGCCCAGCCAGAGATTATGTTAGTGTAGAGATCGGAGGGAGGGCATAAAATCCCATCGCTAAGTCAGGAGCCATTGGTGTCTTATAGAAACTGAGAAAGGGTGTCAAGTTTTGTTTTGTTTGTTTGTTTGTTATTGTTGCTGTTTGTTTATGTTTGTTGTTTCTAAATGATGTGACACCTGGTAGGTTGACAACATACCCTGAAAGCCAATTGCCCCAAAGTAACTGAGTAATATGAGCTGAACTCAATAGTGGGAGAAGAAAAAAAAAACCTAAACCTAAAAGGGTATAATCTAAAATTGGGAGAGAAGAAAGGAGTGTTTTAGCCAGATCACACTGTTTAGTTACTCCCCTCCGTTAGCAACTTGCATAGTATTTTCTGGAACAAGGAAAGCTAACAAATAAATGGAATATTTTAAATCACACTATTAAATAAAAGAAGGAAGTAGCACAAAGGGGGCAGAGATAGAGACAGAGAATTTGTGAATAGAAATTTTAATTTCAAGAGAAATGATGGGATAATACATTAACAATTGAAAATCCATGGGAGAGCTCAGCTCACTGTCTTCCAAAGCCAAATGTCTCCACGAAGGCTGGTATTTACATACAGTGCCACAGCATGATGAACTTAAGGGTTAAACTCACTAGTAGAAATAACTTCATTAGAAAGGCTATATTTTAGAAAATGGAAGACCTTTCCACCAGTAATGTTAAATGGAGAATTAAGGCAGTGACCCTAGTAATTAGAGTAAAACAAGCCTTCTGTATCTGAGAAAAAATAGAACGTCTTGGCTTAAATCATTACAAATTACTGTCTACATACATCACAATGATTGTGCAATTACTCAGCTTGCAGTTTAAATACAATGTATGATTTCAAACCAATGTCATTTCTGTAGGCAGACATGTACTAATTTACTGATTTTAGACCATGTTTTCTTTCTTAATACTAGAATAATTATTGTAATTAAATAAACAAATTCTGATGTTGAAATAGGAACGAATCTTTTGTTTATACTTTGTTTTTGAAACTTTTGTTTTGATTTTGTTTTTATTTTTTAATTTATTTATTTACATCCCAAATGTTGCCCTTTTTCCCTGTCACCCCTCACAGATCCCCTCCCCTATCCATCCTCCTCTTCTTCTCTGAGAAGGTTAGAATCCCCTCTGGGTATACCTCAACCCTGTCCCATCAAGCCTTGCAGGATTAGGCACATCATCTCCCACTGAGGCTGAGCAAGACAGCCCTGTGGTGAGTGAATTTCAGTCAATCTACAGTTTTAGAGACAGCCCCACTCTAGTTGTTGCAGGACTCACATGGAGAGACTGAGATACATATCTGCTACATATGAGCCAGGAGCCTAGGTACAGTCCTTGTATGCTCTTTGGGGGGTGGATTTTTGATGTATAACCAATAGAATCTAATTTATGTTTTAAATTGTGTATATTGTATTAGACAAATGTTGACATTATAGCAAAAAGAGAATCTGAATAAGAAAAATATACCTATCTGAAACATCTAAAGTATCTTTTATATTTGTTTGGTTTTTTTTTTTTTTTTGGTTATTTTATTTATATTTTAAATATTGTCCCCCTGCCTGGTTTTCCCTCTGCAAATCTCTCATCCTATCACCTCTTCTCCATGCCTAAGTGAGCATCCTTCTTGACCCACCCACCCACTCCTGCCTAATCATTACCCTAATAACCCCTACACTGAGACATGGAGCCTCCACAGGACCAAGGGCTTTCCCTTCCATTGACGCCAGATAAGGACATCCTCTGCTACATATGCATCTGGAGGCATGGGTCCCTTCATGTGTACTCTTTGATTGATGACTTAGTCCCTGGGAGAATTAGGGAGTCTGCTTGGTCAAGATGGTTGTTCTTCCTATGTATCTACAATTCTCTTCAGCTCCTTCATTTTTGAGAAATATAGCATCATGAACCTGCATATAGTTTGATTTTTTACCATTCTTTGGAAACTAATTCTAAGTAACTCACAAGACAACATGTTGGTTGTTGCCATCTTAGTACACATGTAAGTGACATCTGTACTATTACTTCTCTCTGCTTTGTCCTCTTACATTACTTTCTTCCTTCTCTCTCATTCTTTCATTCTACCTCCTCTCCTCCATGTTATTCCACATTTCTTCCTCATACCCTTATCCTTCCCTATAGAACTTGTTAATGTATCTGTCGTATACTTTCTTTTATCTCAATAAAAGATAAATAAGGAAACTAGGATGGAGAAATGAACAAGTTCTCTATAACTGGAATAGACTTTTGGGAATTTTCTACTTAACCAAATTATATCACATTAATATGTTTTAAAAAGAAAATTTACATTTTATATAATTCGTGGTAAAAATACAAAATAATATATTCTTCTCTAACATTTTTGTCACAGCTTTCTACATAGAAATTTGGGGTGTAATTTATATATGGCTCCTGGGCTGGAAATTTGCAGGAAATCCTTTTTGTCTTTATTCTCTATGTTTTATGAAAATGTTATCTTCATTGTCATAAAGTTAAAGCATATTTACTGCTGATGAGGCATAAGTACAAGAAGAGCATTGAGTCCACTAAAATACTGGAAGGAGGAATGCCATTCAAAAGAACAGTAATATTTTTATGTAACTTCTTTAAATTCATATATGCAAGACAGCAGGTTTCAACAGATATATTATTTTGTATGTCTGATATTTCTCTTACTTCTTGGAATAGTAAACTTTAACTCAATGAAATTACATAATTATGATGTTTGCTCTTAAACCAACGAGATTTGTCTGCATATCCATATGTTGTAAAAATTCTGTGCTGGAAGAGAAGTTATACTGAAATGGTAAATATTCAACTACATATTTTGTTGAAATAAAACTACAATTCAACATACTTATATTTCTCAAATTGATGATTCTAATAGGAACACTTAAGTGTGATTAAAATATACTGAAGCACATCTCAGTTGAGCCACTGTACAAGTTCCCAAACACAGCAATTTTAACCTAGAATTTTTAACATATACAGCAAATAAATAAATAAAATATGGCAAGAAAGAACATTTACATTTATAATTCTGTTTAGAGACTATTATTTATATGCTTTAGGTTTATTATAAATGTATCCTATACAAATGAATATGAAGAAAGAATATGCTTTTTTTGTACTATTTAGATAAAACTCAGAAATGCCTTATAGTGGAAACTAAGGCAGAAATATGGATTCTAAAAGAAGACAGGAAGGTGGGTGGTCTGTTCCTGCATTGACAGTGGCCTGAGAAAGGAGAGTAGGCATGAGTTTGAGATCCATGTGGAGTAAGGTAGGAGCCAAGGATCAGTGCTGGTCATGGCACAGAGAGATTGTGGTAGAAAATGGGAGAAGGTCTATATCTCCTAGTAATGTCAGGACCTACACCCACAAAATTCCATGAAGCAGTATTTCTGTCTAAACATGAGCTGAACAAGCTACACAGTAATAGATCTGTTAGCCTGGAGAGAGGAAAGCACACATGGCTTCAACCTAAATCAAAAAAACATTAAGAAATGCTCAGAGTGGAAGAAATAATCTTTCCCAAGGGGAAAAAAAAAAAAACATCAACTAGCTCTTCAATACCAAGTGGCTAACCTTGAAATCACAGTTACATTACATAGACTAAGCAGATTATATTTATGTATTGAGGAGGAGTATCCATGAATGCATATATATCTATGGAAAAATATATGTAACAACAATTAATTTTAAATGAGACTGTGAATTTGAGAAAGAACAAAAGAAGGCATATGGGAGGCTTGGGAAGGAGGAGAAAAAAAAGGAAGAAATTATGTAATTATATTGTAACCTAAAAAATAAACTCAAAATTAAACCATTTATAAAAAGGGAAAGGGGGAAGAAAAAGGAAAAAAGGAGAAAAAAAGAAAGAAAGAAAGAAAGAAAGAAAGAAAGAAAGAAAGAAAGAAGAAAGGAAAGAAGGAAGGAAGGAGAAGTGGAGGAGAAAGAAAAATGAAACAGATCCCTTTGAGAAACTATTTTTGAATAAATTGTGTTTATTTTTATCTTAGTGGTACATTACTGTACCAAGTAACACCAAGGTGTTTTTTACTGTATTTAACTTGAGAATAAAATAAATATCATGGATATAATTTAATAAGCAGACAGAGAAATTTGTTAAGCTGAAAACAGTGACTGTCTTGTAAGCTCGTGCCAAGAATAAAAGATAAAGATAGTGAAGTAATTCATGTAGTATTTTATTTGTTATTTTAAGTACTACCAGTTAATTTACATATGTAAAACAACATTTTTGAAGGTTGCAAAAAATAAATTTTATTAGAATCAGTCAAAATACTGAAATTTGAAAAAAATATTTATTACACACTTTGGTCAGAAAACGAAGCTTTTTAATGATATTCTGTTATTCTGGAAGATAGGAACCTAGCATAACTATCCTCTGAAAGGCACCACTGATCAGCCCATAGAAGGCGATGCAGAGACACACAGACAAACATTAGATGGATCAGAAAGTCTTATTGAAGAGTTAGTGGAAATATTGACGAATGAGAGGGAATAGGAACTACACAGGAAGACCAACAAAGTCAACTACTTAGACCCTTGAGACTCCCAGAGACTGAATCACCAAGCAATGAATTTACATGGGCTAGACTTAGGTCTCTGCCCATATGTAGGAGAAGAGCAATGTGATCTTCATGTGAGTCCCCTAAACAACAGGAGGAGGTGTCCCTAAGCCTGTTGCCTGTGGATTCCATATGCCTAAATGGACAGCCTTGTCCAGCTTCAGTGGGAGAGTATATGCCTAGTTCCTCAAAGACTTGATATGAGGGAGGCGTTGATACCCAGAGGTTCCCCTTGATATGAGGGAGGACCTAAATGGGGGAGTACTGGAAAAGGAAGAGAGATGTTACTGGTTGTAAAATAAATAAATAAATAAATTTAATAATAAAATGATAAATAAATTTAATAATATAAAGAAAAAATCAGTAAAATAAAACAAAGAAACCAAAAACTCACAAGGCTTTCAGGGAGAAGAATTTTGGTCTCTAAACTTTATGATATCTGGTACTTATTTGTCATATCAACCAAGGCTGTCAGAGAGGGACAATGGCAGCCTATTTTCTAATTTGAAACTCATCTTCCTTAACCAGGGAATTGACCACGAAAGAAAAGTTTCAATTCCACTTATCACACAGTGAATAAAGTGGTCCTGGTGTGAGTCTCAAACAAAGATAAGTCTCCAACAAAGGTAATTACCTTAGAGAGGGGTGAAGAGAGGAGGGTGTCAGGGATAGGGTGATAGAGAAGAAGAAGGTAGAAGAAAGATTTCTACTTTGTAGAAACTATAAAGTAACAAGATGTGTGTGTGTGTGTGTGTGTGTGTGTGTGTGTGTGTGTGTGTGTGTATGGAGAGAGACAGAGACAGAGAGAGAGAGAGAGACAGAGAGAGAAGAGAGAGAGAGAGAGAGAGAGAGGAGAGGAGAGATCTCTCTACATTTCATGACATGTAGAATTGAGTATACCTCTTTGTCTACACTGGAACTAACATATAATCCAGTTTTGCTTATCGGTTGTTTTTTTGTTGTTGCTTTTGCAGAATGTACTTTAGGCAAATTATATGGTAACTCTTTATCCCATAACAAAAGAAGAAACAATTCTAATAACCTGGCACCTTTTATGCAGTAGCAGAGTTGTAAGAACAAATCCCATTCACCCAGAAAAACCAATATCTGTGTCAGAAAACATAGGTCAATGATTCATATCCCTGAACAGAGTGAAGTAGGAATATTCGGTGTGCATAGACAACCTTACAGTAAGAGACAAGAACTGGTTTTCTTTGGAGGATCAACACTCAACTTCTATGTCTGCTCACCAAGTTGCAATGAGAGAATTTTTTCCATAAAGCCAAAAAGAAAGCACAAAGTTACCAGCTGCTCTGAGTGAAGCATTCAGAGTAAATCATACCTCAGTAGCATTACAAGAAAGTAAAATATTTTATTTTGTAGAAACTACACAGTAAACACAACCAGATCATTGCATACAGGGTTTTATGAGGTTCATATATTTTCTAATATATTTGTAAAGTAAACAGAATAGAACAAAAAAATCACTTTACATGCTAAAACACCAGTAATCCATACCATCACTGAGAAAACTCTACAAGAAATCAGTGTTTCATTTAGATATTATTATGTAATATGTTTATGCTTGTCTGATTTGGATTAGATCAGCTGCCACTTTTCTCATCCCTGGACAAAACCGATCCATTATTTCTCAGCATCCACCCATTGACTGTAGATCTTCACCTAGGGCTAGAACCTTGTGAACGGTTTTTTTTTTTTTTTTTTTTATCTATGTTGGCATGTCAATTGGTGTTGCCATTAAGTAGGTCTTATTTTGGTAACCAAGTTGTTAATGTATCATGAGGGCGCTTCCTTGTAAAACTGAAGACATACAATCTAACTGCAAGCATGCTAGTTTTTCTCACTACTGAAATAATTTTGCTCAATTTTCACAATTTTTTTCCTCAGCCTTAGTTGCTGAAGTTGCCCTGCAAATGTATCAAATGACTTAGGCATGCTATGATGAATTAATTTTTCTCATTAACCAGTTGTGGATTTTGTTATAATGTAACTTTGGGACAAATTATCTATAACCAAGATATAACTGGCTTCACAGAGATTTTGAGCTTCAGTTTTCAACAATCTTTGATCTTCAAACTTTAGAGCATTTGGGAACCGTTGGAGATTGGATAATCACAATTTATGTTATTAAGATGAGTATGGTCTTTCAGAGAATAGAAATTGAGTATAGGGGACAAAGTATGGAGCAGAGACTGAAGGAAAGGGCATCCAGAGACTGCCCCACCTGGGGATTCATCCCATATACAGTCACCAAACCCAGACAATGCTGTGGATGCCAAGAAGTGCATGTTGATAGGAACCTGATTTGGCTGTCTCCTGAGAGGCTCTGCCAAAGCCTGACAAATACAGAAGCAGATGCTTGCAGCCAACCACTGGACTGGGAACTGGGTACCAATGAAGGAGTTAGAGAAAGGACTGAAAGAGTAGAAGCAGTTTGCAACCCCATAGGAAGAACAACAATATCAACCAAACAGATTTTCAGAGCAATCAGGTATAAGCCACCAACCAAAGAATACACATGGAAGGACCCATTTGTCCAGCTGCTTATGGAGCAGAGGATGACCTTGTTGGGCATCAAAGGAGGAGAGGCCCTTGGTTCTGTGAAGGCTTGATTCCCCAGTGTAGAAAAATTTGAGAATGAGAAGGCAGGAGTGGGTGGATAAGAGGGGAACACCCTCATAAAAGCAGGGGGAGCAGGGATGGGATAGAAAGAAGGGTTCTGGGAGGGGGGACCAGGAAAGGGGACAACATTTGAAATGCAAATAAAGACAATATCCAATTTAAAAAAAAAGAAAGAAGTAAAAACCTTCACTAAAACAAAATAAGAAGTATTATGTGATTTTATATTCACTATTTCTCAATGTCCAGAGCAACCTTGCTTATACACTGAAGGCCTAACTCAGTCATAGGCCTAAGTCAGCCATACATGCCTTCTAATACAAAGTCTTGTTCTTTGTGGGAAAAACACTGACCATAGAACAGATAGCTATAGAGTTTGTAAACAGGCAGCCTTGGTGGAAAACTTCCAGCCTGGATAAGAACAAGTAGTCATAGACCTTGTGAATAGGTAGCCTTGGTGGAAAGTACTAGCTTAAGTAAGAACAAATGAATCCTAGACAGAATCATAGTGACCTGTTCCCTGCTTCTTCACCTAACTGATACCCTGTTCTGGAAGATATCTGCACGTATTCTCCCTGAGAACACCTATGCTCCTACATCATCCTCTTCCCCACATCCTGCCTCTATGTGTAGATAACCCCTAGGTGATAAAATAAAATTTATGATTTGATCAGACTTTACACAAGCCATCATTCTTTGTGTTCCTCTATCCTCTAGTTCTCTCTTCCAGGTCGACTGGATCCTAGTTTACCATCCCTCAGGCTGGAACATCTCAAAATGTTCATATGTTTGTTGTTTGATCCCCAGTTGGTAGGTGGAATCATTAGTATTTAGATCTACCTAGATCCTTAATCATTATTCCTTAAACTATTTAATGTAAAAAAAAAATCTCTTGGTGGATTGAAAATTCTGTGTCGTTTTAGGAGGGGGACTTTGTATAGATGGTTGTGGGTTCAAGAAACACATATCTTCTCTGTTTTCCACATGGCATGGCTTAAGCTTTTCTACTACTGTGTCTTCTTCTACAACTTAAATTTCACCAACATCCAAAAATTAGAGAGCAAGCCTACATGAACTGAAATCTGTGAATAAATTTGGACTTTAGTTTTGTTAGGCAGTTTTTTTCAAATGTTTGCCACAGTGATGAAAAACTCACTAACATACCTCCACCCCCAACCCCAAAATTGTCACATACCAAAAGTATTACTTTGATAATTAAAGACAATAAAAGTCTTTAAATCTGCACGAACAGTAACTTACTTCCTGAGAAGAACAATAATTTAAATGAGAATAGATTTCACACTTTAAATGCAAAAAGTACAACAAAAATAAGTAGGACAAAGTTTTCATATTCTGGCAGTAAACAACTGTCAATTTAGAATTTAGCACATATCAAAACACAATTCATAATTAAGTAACAATTCAAAACATTTCAAATTTTGAGGAAAATATTACTATTTTTACCCATGATGTATTTTTAAATTAATACAATATGAATCTCTTTAATATCAAAAGAAATTATTAAATATTGGATTTAGTATTTAAGAAAAAAAGAAATCAACAAAAGAATAAGTATAAACAGATCTAAATACAGTAAAGGTTTTTAGTTTAACTTAATTGTGTGTGTATGGGGTATTTGTCAGTATATACTTCTGTGTACAACGTGCTAGTATTTATGAAGAAATAAGGCAACATCATGTGCTCTGTAAGTGGAGTTACACATAATCTGGAGTCACAAAGTAGCTACTGGAAATCAAACCTGCTAGTTCTGGAAAAGCTGCACATGTTCTTAACTACTGAGCCATTTCTCCAGACATATTTACTTTTATGAATTAACTTATATTTAATGTTTAAAGTGAATATACCAAATTATAAATGGTGTTATGTGTATATAGCAAAGTGAAGAATTATACTTGAAAATGAGGAGATTCAATTCTGTATTTTGATTGATATGAGTTTCATGAAGATACATACTTGATATAATTCAAAGAACTACATGAATATGTATGTCATATACTAAATGAATATTTACATTGTTGAAAATTGCTAGAGTTTTGCGAGGGAAAGTTTTCAGTTCCAGGAGTACTGACAAACAGTGCAATGAATATTGATCTTCCTGATTCTCTCGCAAAGAGAGGAACAACTGCCTAGTTCAGTGATTCCAGACCTACTTTTGAGAGGCTGACAGGACACGAACTTAGAGATTACATAAAGTGGAACACAGATGAGGGTTGGGTTAATGAGCATTAGACGGAGTTGGCAATTCTGGACAGACTCTGCAGTCTAGATTATCTTTGTCTGAGAACAAGATCTATGAGGCAAACTGACATGATCACGGTTATCACTAAAGAGCTAGTCAGTTCTCCTAAGATGACAGCTGTTACTAAAATGGGAAACAGCAATTCTATTGTGAGATAATTGTTTTCATTCTCATGGAAGTACTTTCACCATAGGTAATCTTCCCTGTGAGGTTTAGCATTATTTAGGATGATTTTAGTTCCTTTCCATACAGACAGGCATCAATCAACCTGAACATTTCTGAATAACTGAAGCAGAAGTGACTAAAGAGGATTAGAAAAATTAGAGAGGCAGGATGGATTTAGAGATCAAATAGAATTAGTTAGGACAATGAATCAGCCCCACACCAGAGTGAATAATCATACTAAATATTGCAAACTCATTAAACTACTTTTGTATTTGTTCTCACTCTAAGATGGGTATCCGTAATGGAGAAAGGGTACTGTTAGGGTAAAATGGACCTCACTTTATATTTATTCTGATTTCATAAATTTTCTAACATTCAATAATTAAATATCTCATAATGTAAACAATATTTATATGATTTACAGCACTTACCTAAATACATGCTGGAATAACCAGAGATAGGTACAAAAATAGTGAACAGTATGATGAATGATCAACCATTTTTCCAAGTAAATAACTTTCCTGGGACACACAGCTTGTCTGAGGAGATTGGTTGCATATAAAGTACTTATTTTGAAAGTGTGAAGTCTTCAGTTTGCATCCCAGATGAATATGTAAAAATCACATTGTAGAATATGCCTATTACTCAAACACTGGGAGATGAGGACAGGCTAAACCTTGGGGCTTGCTGGTTAACCTGTCTTTCCAAAAGAGTAAGCTCAAAATTCATGAGACCTTATCTGGAACAATATGATAAATAGTAATAGGAGAGACACAGCTGTTGACTTTTAGCCTCCATGCATGCACATGTGTGTAACACTTCTCTAGGCATCATTAGAAATTTTTAGGAAATTAAATCTATAATATTCATTATTATATTTTCATAAAAGAATAAAATTCTCATTCATTCCTGTTACCCTCTTCTGCTTACTATTTGTCTTTGTAACCACTAATTCTTGAAAATAAATAGGCTTACTATCATACATGTTTTCTTTAAAATACAAATATTGCAAGTTTCTTTACTTTTCTGTGGGAAGTCAAAATATACAGTATTTGTATTTCAGAGTTTGGCATAGTTTACCATCATGGTAACCTCCAGTTCCACTTATATTTATATAAATTATAAAATTCCCTTCTTATTCCTAACAGGTACTTTGTACATGTTTTACATAATCTACAGCCATTCATCTACTGATGAACACCTATGCTGAACTTTAGGCATGTGATTAATTGAATTTTATTAAAATGATGTAACAACATAGCAGAATGGTAAAGACAAACATGGAGTCAGAAAACAATGCCTAGACTCATGGAACACAGTAGAAAATCATGTACCAAGATTCTTCAAGTAGTTTATTACAACAATAAGAAAGATAAATAGACATATATTGTAAATGATATAGACTTACTTATTGAAATGCTTCCAATTTTTTTTGAGATAGACTCTACTAATATAATAGAATTCACATGATATGGCAATAAGTTTAATTGGAGTTTTTTTTAAATAGCACAGATAAATGTTTCTGTTTTCCAGACCTTCATTACATAAATCTTATTTTGTGTAACTTCATGTATATATAATGAAACAATTCCAATCTACTTCCCATTTCCTATCTCTGACTCTCCTCATGCTCACCTAATCATGTCCCCAACTTCATGGTTATTTACTTTTTTCTTTGTTCTTGAGAATTTTATTCTTATTGTTTTAGAATTTCATACAGCACATGAAACATTTTAATCATATACACTGCTGCCACCTCCCATAAATTCTTTATTCTCTTGTCATTTTTCTCACCCAACAGCATATTCATTATTTTCTATAAAACTACTTTTTATGCTTAGAACCGCCTTTATGTTCCTAAATGTATTAACATCTACTGGGTCAAAAACCAGCCATTTAAGGACCCTGAAGCACTATACATGAGGGATTTTACTCCATCTTCTTCAATTTTATGTAAGTCTTTAGTATGCAGACCAGCTGCTGTAAACCCAAGTATCCATTGACACTATGATGCCCAGTAACTTCGTTTCATTAAAGATATATACTACTACTGATTCTCACAATCTTTCTCACACTTATTCCATGTTGATCTCAGAGCCTTGGAGGAAAGTGGGTAATATAGATATAGCATGTATAGTGTATTGCTCCATAGTTTCTTATTATCTATATGTTTTCCACTTTGTGTGTCCCTGTATTACTCTACTGCAAGAAAAAGCTTCTCTAATGATTCTTAAGAAATGTCCTAGTATGTGGGTATAAAGATTGAAATGACGGAACAATTTAATTGTATCTCTATTTAACAGAATAGCAGTACCAGTCATAAATTCGAGACATAGCTAATAGGTTCTATGTCATTCTTTTAATTACAGATAAAAAAATTCTTCCCATAATGTTCCTTCTCCAAGTGGACCAATGGGTATATCTTGAGTGTGCATTACCAGAACACGCAGTGTTCTAAGCCAGGTAAAACTGTTAAATCACTTTGACTCCCAGAACATTCAAGCCACCACTTTTGCACCAGTGGCAATATCTTGCCAGCCCAGTCGCTGTCTCAATGAGTTAGTGTGAAGTAAGAATATTAATACATTTTAACCTACTTGTTAAAGTGGAACCTATGCAGACTGTGAAAACTAGTCAGAAGAGATAAGACTTCTAAAGAAGTAATGGATTGATATCTATATTCTATGACTCAAGCATGTGTACTTTCCACAATAGACTCTCAGCATCAAATTCAGGAGAAAGAACAATGAGATACATTCTTTGAGTTGGTGTTCCTTGGCCAACATCTTGAAAAGAGGAAGTACTTACCTGATACTGGTCTTTTCACAAGAAAACATATTATATCTGGGAGAGAAATAATACTCACAAGATAACTACATTTGAACTTTTTAAATTAATATCCATTTTCACACATTTTAGAAAGCTTCAACAGCAGTCGATTTCATTGTGAAATTTTCAAGGAATTTTAATATTTATTTTTTTAAATAATCCCTCGTCTATTCTAATCTCTCATTGAACAGCATGTTAAATGTTTCCTGTTCTATTATTCATCTATGTTCCTTCCTACCATCTATGTTCTGTCCTATATAACTTAGAATCCACTATTATGGATACTTCCTAGTTTCCTGACTTCTATATGGACATCAATTTAGCCACACATATTTATACATTCAGAGTTAGCATTTATATTCAAGCTAGAGAGACGATGGTGTTTCTCTTTCTGTGTCTGGGTAATCTGTCTCGAAATGATTATTTACTGCACCATTTATTTACCAACAAATTCTATAATTTTATTTTTTTACAGAAAATATTCCATTGAGTATGTGCATCAAATTTTTTATTATCCATCCAAGAGCTGATAGACCTTGGGCTGTTTTAATATTCTGAATATTGTGAATAAACAGGAATGTACTTTGCAAGATAAAGCATGTATCTATATAGTAGGTTACAGAGTCATTTGGCGCTATTTTCTGAAGAGGTATAGCTTAATAATATGGTAAATACATTTCTATTTTGAGGAATACCCATACTGATTACTATAGTAAATGCTCTCATTTCTACTTTCATCCATAGTAATCAGAAATCTTTATACCCTAAACCATTTGATTTCATTTGCTTGTAGTTTGAGTCATTTTGACTAGAATAACATGAAATAGCAAAGCAGTTTTAAATTCCATTTTTTCTGGAAGCTAAGAATTTTGAACTTAAGTATTTCTTAAACACCTTTATTGTTATTTTGAGCATTGCTTTTATTTTTATGTTCTATTTTTTAATATATATATATATATATATATATATATATATACACACATTTTAACAGCTACCCTTCCTTCTAGTCCTCCCTCCCAGAGTCCCTCATCCCATTCCTTTTCCTCCTTGCCTCCTACAGGGTATTGCTCCTCTCCCTGTTACTAGACATACCCTTTTCCTGGGGCCTCAAGTCTCTAGAGATTGGGGCATATCTTCTCCCACTGAGGCAAGACCAAGAAGTCCTCTGACTAGCCTGTGTATGTTGCCTGGTTGGCGGCTCAGTCTCTACGAGTTCCTAGGGGTCCAAGTTAGCCTAGACTGCTGGTCTTCCTATGGGTGTCCCTCTTCTTCAGTTTTTTCAACCTTTACACTATTTCAACCATAGGGGTACCTGACATCAGTCCAGTGGTTTGGTCTAAGTAATATCTGCTTCGGTCTCAGTTAGCTGCTGGTAGGGCCTCTCAAAGAACAGCCATGCTAGGCTCCTGTTTGTAAACACACCATAGCCTCAGTAATAGTGTCAGGCCTTGGTGCTCCTGGCCCCTGAGATGGATCCCAATTTGGGCCTGTCACTGGACCACCTTTCCCTCAGTCTCTTCTACATTTTTGTCTCTGCAGTTTTTTTAGACCTGAACAATTCTGGGTCAGAAATTTTTATTGTGGATTATTAAATCTATCCCTCCACGTGAGGACCTGTTTACCTACTGGAGGTGGAATCTTCGAGTTCCTTCTCCCCACTGTTGGGCATTCTTTGCTAAGGTCACCTCCACTGAGTACTGAGAGTCTCTTATCTACCAGGTCTCTGGTACTTTCTAGAGAGTACCACCACTCTCATCCCCAGAAGTTACATATTTCTGTGCTTTCTCCTGGACCTCTTAGCTTCTCTCCATGTTCTAATATTTACTATGCCATTTTGTTTTCTCTGTAACTTTTACAATGATGGCCTCTTCCATCATTAACTGTTATTACAAGCTAATAAATATGTGTGTGTGCGTGTGTCTGAATATAATACACTTAATCTGTATATCTGTATAATGTCACTAATACATATATTTTCCAGGCAGATCATTTGACATTAAATAACTAGGTGATGTGCTTTTCCCTGGAGAAGACCTTCTCATACTTGTAACAATCTTTAGTTGCTTGTAGTTCTTAGCCTAAAGTTGAGGCCACCTGGGCTTTTCCATGTACACTTTAATATGGACACTGGTGTCATCATAGTTCCCTTCATGCTTGGGCAGGCAAGTTGGTGAGACTTTATAAGCTTAGTTTCCGACTTTACCATGAGACACACTCAGCAAACTCTCTGATCTTCTAGTTTTTACAATTTCATCCTATTATACACAGTATTTCCTGAACTTTAAGTCTGGGATCATTATGTAGATATGCTCATCAGAAGTGGACTCCAATACTGTGATTTATTGTGGTTTGTGTAACATTCGTAGTTTCTGAAAACATAGTTTTGAAAAAAGAAATGAATTTCAGATATTTTTATTTACTTTAAGCATATTTTATGTAAAATTGAGGGTATATTAATAAGAAAGCTACCTTTGTTGTTTAGAGCCCTGGATACTCTTGCAAAAGACTTGGGTTCTGTTACCAGCACACATCTGATGGCTCACAACTGCTTGGACGTCAGTTCTAGGGGATCTTATGCCATCTTCTGGCCTCTGGAGTCACCAGGGATGTATGTGGTACACAGACATACTTGCGTACACTCTCATAAATAAAATTTAAAGTCCAAACACAACTCGGGTTTTCTGTGGTAATAATGAAACTGGGACAATACTGTAAAGAAATCTTAGTTGTTATCATAAGCTCAGTCAGATGCTACATAGTACAAAGGGAGCTGGATATGCATCAGGAACCTAGACACAGGTCTGGTGGAGAAGTCACATTCTAGGACAGCAGGTAGCAGGCTTGATTAAAGGGCCAGGCTGGTTACACAGTAAGTGGGAAAGCTTGGAGGTGTTAAAGGAGCATTTAAAGTGCTCAATGAGAGGTAAAGACTGAAATTTTGTGTGCCTGTAAATACAAATGTTTAGATGGTAAGAAATTGTGGTTATTGTGGGCACTTCTTTAATATCCATGCGTTTTCTAATATTGACGATGTAGTTGGCTAGATTTCTAGTATCAGACACAGCTTCCTGTGGGAAAATGTGGCTGGGGAACCCAGGGTTCCTCCCGCCATGCTGTGTGTAATCCGCTTGGAAGATCTGGGTTCCTCCAGCTGGAAGTTAGGCCCAGCTGCTCATTAACTAAAAGCCTCACTGTTCCTCACTGTTCCTGCGGCCCCAACACACGAGGAAGTCCTTGGGTTTCCAAAACCGGTTTATTGGCATGGCGGATGGTGGATGGATCTGGATTCATACCCACACAAAACCCCAGGCCATGCCTGAGTGAAAAGGGAAGAGGGAAAAGGGGGGGAGGGGCTGGGGAGGAATGCTTAGTTGGCTCCACCCTCTGGTCTTCAGGTACCTCATTAGTATGTAAATTTCTCAGGGGCCTGGGGGCTGTTTATCAAGCCCACCTGTGTACTGTGACTGAATAGTAAAGGTGGAACCTGAGATTAGGCCTCATGTCAGGAGCCTGGGTTCTGGGGACATGGCTGAACCCACAGTCCAAGAACCAGGATACTTTTCCACAGCCCAACAGCTTCCTAATTGCTCAGTGAGTCTTAAGTCCACTAGGTTACCACAAAGCAGTCTGTGTCACTGTTATACCCCTACAGTTACTGTGCATGCTAATCCTTGTCATGGTTCACAGGAGTCAAACCTAGATAGAAATATTGATGGTCTTACTGTTTTTAGAAGCTTGCCTGTCACCTTTTGTTACCAACCCATGTAGATATTACTCATAAAAGAGGATTTCATGTCAATCCCAATTTGTGAGCCTCTTAGCATTGTGTCTGGCATGCATGATATGTTCAGCAAATAATGATATAGCTTCCATATCTGGTTAATAACCAAAGACCAAGGCAATAGTCTATTTGTGTTGGTAGCATCTTGGACAGCTCTGATGAACAATGGGAAAAAAAGCATTCTCATGTCTTGTGTTCTTTTTAGATGATCTTTGGATCTTAGAGGGAACAGTGTCCTAGATCCAGAAAGGCACATTGTATTTTGTTTCACACTAGAAGCCCTTAGATACCAATCATCATATATAAATATATCTTTTCAGAGTAACTACAGAAAGCATGAAATAAAAAAAAAAAGAACAATTTCAGGGTAGAAGAGTTCGATAAGTAGTATATAGTGAAAAAAGGAGGGTGCAAGTAGAAGGAAGGAGGCACATGCAGAAGAAGAAGGGAGATTGAAGGGGAATTGTAGAATATAAGTTATGTGATAGAAGAAATGGGAAAGTGGAGCTTTTTAGGATGAGTGGAATTAGGAAAGAGTGGAGTAAAATAAAATAAGTAAAGTCTGAAAAAGCCATAAGGAAAGCTATTATCTAAAATTAAGTTATAGTTTACATAACATTAAACATTAAACATATTAAACATTTTTTGAATATATATATATATATATATATATATATATATATATATATATATAATAAACTACATATATAATTTAAAGACAAAACAGAAATTCTGGGACAATTATGGATCAACCTATTAAAATCTGTCTTATATCTCATCTTTAGTTAGAACATTATAAAGTTGGATGAAATAAAGTCGGATGGTCATTTCATAATTTACTGTTGTTCTTCTGGTCAAGAAAATAGTTTTGTGTCTGATAATTATTGTAATAGTGTTCTTGTGTATCTGTTTTTATTCTCTGTAGTTCAGGAGTTGTCCATAAACCAAGGTCATTGTGCCTCATACTTGCCAGTCAATATTTGATTATATTATTAATATGTTAACTTGTACCCCCCCAAAAAAACATTAATAAAAGGTATGTTTTGGGCTATTTACAATGTGAATGTGCAGATTCCTTTCTACAAAACAAAGTGCAAATTTATTCCAACAATATAACATATAAAGTGTCCCTGTCTGTCTACTCTTATGACAAGTCTGTGTTCTGCAAAATGAGTACATTTCAGAAGGAAATGTCCCTAAAAATGTCAAAGAAAGCAATATGGCCTGTACAACTTTGATCTGTTGCAGCAGATGTCACAACTATAGAAGTTTTGAATGCTTGAGTTTTAAATGTAAAAATTTAAAACTTATAAGCAGATATAATAATAGAGGAAAAGTGAAATTGGATCAACTGAATGGCCATAAACACAAAGCAAGAAAATATAATGAATATTAATAACTAGTAGTGATACCGGACTAAAGATATTTTGATTACTAGAATTTATACATCGCCATATTAAGGAAATTTCAGTGTTACTAATGTGTTACTAGCATGAAATTTCACCTAGTATTAATATTTTATCCCGCTGTTGTGTCATGAGCAAAACCAACTGAAATTTTATTGACCTCTTAACAATTTATATGGAACAGAAAATATGTCAAAAAATCTTTATAACTCTAAGGAAATATGTGACTGTAAGCTCAGAACACAAATGAAGAAATGATTTATTATAAATTATCGTTTTCAATATATATGACATCAAATGCCCTGAATACAACAGGCTAGATACATATTACCTAAATAGAATGAGATGAAATATGGCAGTCAGACTCAGTGGTTGATCATAGACAATGTTTTTCATACACAATGTGGCACTGAACTCATGAGCTTCTAAATTCAATCCACACAAAGGCATAGCAGACAGACATGAGTCGAGAAAAAGTCTCATCTCTGGATAAAGAGCCTGGGAAACTAATAGTTGATGCAGCAGGGAATGTTTTTTGAATAGTGTAGCTTCTGGTATGAATGCTACAAGAAAGTCTCTGGTGAGATGGCCATAACACAATAGTATGTATGAGAAACGTTTCTTGAACTTGATGAATATAAGATAAAAAATAATGAGAACACAAACTTAAGTAGGTACGTAAGTGAATTGGATCTGGGAAGAGTTGCAGGGGTGTTGAATATGCTCTGAATCTATTGTGTGATACACTCAAAGAATTAATTAAAAAAGAACAGCATGGTTAGAAAATATATAAAGTAAAAGACATCTCTTTTGGCATTTTATATTTAGGTATAAAAGTTACAGAATTATAAGCAAAATATCTGTGTAATGAATAGCATGTAAAATTAAGTTTGATTTTTTTTTTAATGTCTAGAATTGTAGGAATTTTACTTCAGTGTTTTCCACATGCTTTCTTACTTGCTACCAAATGTAATATAAGCAGCTGGGAACAAGGCTGCAGGATGTAATGACGAGTGATATAGAAACATTTAAAGTTCAAAATTCCTATTAACTTTCCAATTTCAGTCCTCCAAATTGTAGCTTCTTTCATTCCACCCGATGATTGCCGATTTGGGTCTAAACCTACATTCTCCATTAAATGTCAGATTTTTAACATTTTTATCATGTGCCACACAGATAAAGCAAGCATATTTCCTGACAGCCTAGCAAGAATAATTCTATTAACAAAACAAGATACCAATTAGATTAGGCAATTCAAATCACTACATAATGCACACTATTGTTTGGGTATGTCAACGTTTTAATATACTGAAGGTATACTTAAAGAGAGTTTGCATGTAATTTGTGATGAAAGGATATTAGTATGAAATTCTATTTATGTACAAAAGTATCTGTTGCTCCATAACTAAATTTCAAAATTGAACATAAAACATATGAAATATTTTCCTGGGTGATCTCTTCCAAAACAGTTAGCTTTTATTTTTATATGTGCATATATATATATATATATATATATATATATATATATATATATATTTATGTGCATATATTTTGATTTATCATTGCTATAGGAAAAGCTAGCGTACAGTCTCAGTCAAAAACTCTATCATAGAATTTTTTTTTTAGGACGTTAGTGAGAGAAAATAAAACATCTCTGGCAAACATTAGAAAAATTTGATTTTAAATGTGTTTCAGTCATGATAGATGCTTATGTAATGACCACCAAATGATAATTATTTGTGAATTCAGTAAGACTGACATTTTACTTTGAATTTTTGAAACTGTAATCTCCTAAATAAAAATGATTGAGAATTATTGCAATTTTTAATGAGATGAAATCTATACATTTTCTGTGAAGTTCTCATGATCTAACATTATACACATTTCATTTGACAAATACAACATTGTCTTTTCATTTAATGATCTTCAAATATAACAAGTATACAGCAGTCACAGGACAAGTTAGTGTGTTGTTCCTCTCCCTCCAATTTCTTTGAGGCAGGATCACTTATTTGTCCTGCATAAGCCATGATAGATGCTTTTAGGGCTTGCATGGATTCTTCTGTGTCTTCTTCCCCTACTTCTCATACAGAAGTGCTTAGATTCCTCCCACAGTATCATGTTTTCAGTGCATTTCTGTGATACAAACTCAAGTCCGCACGTTCACTGTAAACACTCACTCAGTAAGTCCTCTACCCATGCCCATTTAACAATTTTAATAGTTTTTAATTTAAATAAAATTTAAGCTCAAGTAATTTCCCATTTAGCATAAACATAGATGCAACAGTAAAAATTAAAAATCCATTTCATAGTCTTTACCTCCCTATTACCCAAATATTACAGTATTGTGACTTTAATTATTGATGTGTGCAAGTTTCTCTCTCTCTCTCTCTCTCTCTCTCTCTCTCTCTCTCTCTCTGTGTGTGTGTGTGTGTGTGTGTGTGTGTGTGTAAGTTGTTGAATATGTTTCTGAGTAAAGTCAATTTGTCAAATATGAAATGGCATGTTACTGAACTTATTTGAGATTAATTTGTGTTACATAGCTAGATCATAGTACATTGAAGGATTCCAAGCCAGAAATAGCTCTAGGCAGGAAGTAAACTGAGCTATGGAGGAAGAGTGCTTCCTACAGAGGTGTGTTCGTCTTATCATACAAGAGGTGTGGCTTGCTTATCATACGTTCTTAGAAATTTAAGTGCTGCCTGAGTGACTTGTGCTACCCAATAGTAATCACTGACCAAGAAATTGACCCTACAGGCTTGCTTACAGGAAATTTGGTAGAAATTTAATTTTCCCAATTAAATCTAGCCTTTGTCAAATTGATGGAAAAAAATAGGACAAGGTGGTTATTTATATATCATAATGACTTACCAAATCTTTATTTTAATGAATATAGTAGTAGTTTGAGAAACATGCACCCAAACACAGTTTGTTAGAAATAAATAATATTTCAATATCCTCCTAAAATTGAGTGGATAAAATTTACAATAATATATTTTATATTTTATTGGTGAATAAACTGTAAACAGTATAAGGCTCCAAACACATAGATATTAAGACAGTAATATTGTGCGTTTTAAAATATCATATTGCTCATGTAGCTGTGTATGATTCTTTAATGTTATTAAAAATTTAAACAATATTTAAGGAGTCAGGACTGAATAAGCTCTAAAGAAGATTTTTTTAACAGTGATTTTTATAAACTAAAACAAGATTACTGTTTTTTCTTATCCAAGACAGGTGCATGTTTGGTTTTGAAACTTAACCAGTCTTATGTTCTGATTTTTTGATTATTTAGTTAAGATAAGTACATTATGATCTCAATATAATTCCTTTATCTAATGTTCACTACTGATGCTCAACTGCTAGAATGTCTTGGGGATCATTGTTGTTGGAAGCTCATGTCTCTGTCTACGTCCCTTCTGATTTGGAGATTTATTTTATATCTAAGAC
This sequence comes from Rhabdomys pumilio, assembly GCA_030674055.1. Classification (NCBI taxonomy): domain Eukaryota; kingdom Metazoa; phylum Chordata; class Mammalia; order Rodentia; family Muridae; genus Rhabdomys; species Rhabdomys pumilio. The sequence goes on from JANHMN010000011.1 coordinate 62,010,474, forward strand.
AAAAGCACAACCTTTATAACTCAAGTCTGGCATATCCTCCAGCCTATAACCTTAACCTTTATTATTTGCAAAAAGAGGTTATTTTATTGTAGCTCTAAACTTTTGAGTTCTATATACATATGTAATTTTAAAATACCTCTTATATACTGTAATTTTTGTCCCATAATCATTTTTTCAAACATTGTTGAGTTTCCTTTCTTCCCTCATCATGATTTCTCAATCATGAAGCACCACACCTGCCACCAATCACTCAATCAAAATAGGTAAATGACCAATGAAAGAAATATTTAATCTCCTAAGGAAAGGCATTATTTCAAAAAGCTGTTAAAATACCCACATTTACCACATTCACATTTGTGATTAGGTTATAAACATTCAGTTATTTTGTCATTGTATAATGTTAATACTTCTTACAAAAGGAAGAAAGGGAAGGAGGATGATGAGAAGGAGGAGGAAAAGCAGGAGGAGGAAGAGAGGAAGAAGAAGGAGAAGTAGGAGGAAGAGGTGGAGAAGAAGGAGGAGAAAAAGGAGGAAGAGGAGAAGGAGGAGAAGGAAGAAGAAGAAGAGGAGGAGGAAGAGGAGAAGGATGAGGAGGAAGAGGAGAAGGACGAGGAGGAGGAAAAAGAAGGTTAAAGAGCAACAGGATGCATGAAACATAAGGATTCTATTGTGTTTTCCTCTGCCATACACACATGCACATATATGCGTCTGAATGCACATATGACTATAGTCTCACGCCATACACAAACTCACACAGAAAGCCATACTGTGTATTATTACAAAGCTACGCATATTTAAAGATAAAAATTGCTCTTCAACAAAAATTATTTGAATATTGAATTGTAGAACAGAAAATTATAATATTTAAAATTCTAAACTAAATTAAATCATAATTATTCTCATATGAAGACTCTTGGGTAGATCAGTATTTCAGTAAACACACACCCAATGGAAAAATTCATTATCACCGTGACATATAATCTCAATGAAACAAATTAATCTATTTTAATGTAACGTTGTCTTGAAAATGTATCATATCATGTAGAAGACAGACAGCAAAGTTCTGGAGTGAGTTCTTCATGGTTTCATATTCCCATTTCTTGGCCACATGGGAGCATGACACTCCCACATCATCTATCTTAAGGATTAAAATTTCAACTAATTTATGTGAAAAAAATAACAATTAATTATACTCTCCTGAAATCTTGCCTGAGTATAACTCTACTTGTTTTGATGAACACTGAAAGAGATAGTTTTTTTCCTACAAATTTATTGTTCTAGTTTAGAAAACATGGACTATAATATGATTTTACTACGTTTTTTTAAATAATAGTTAACTTGAAGAAGGTAATGTCAGAATAATATGTGTAAACTGATTATTGAAGAACGAATCTTAATTGTACTTGCTGGATATATATATATATATATATATATATATATATATATATATATATAT
>JANHMN010000011.1:62011939-62037927 GCA_030674055.1 Rhabdomys pumilio
ATATATATATATATATATATATATATATATATATATATATATATATGGCAGGTTAATGGACACAAATTCAGTTCTCATTTCTTCCATGTATAAATAGAAGAGGTCACGGGAATCTATTTAATGAGCAACTGCAAGGGACACACGAGGTGAACACATAATTTGAAAATTCTTAGAAAAGTTCTGGCATCTAACGTTAATAGTACAAGTATATGTTATCATTCTTACCAAAATAATGATTTATTACTAGTGCTCAATATTCAGGCATTTAAGTTAAAATTTTAAATTTTTTGCCCACTTTTATTCAAGTACAATTTATTCAAATAATCTGTGTCTGTTTTATCTAACTGGTAAAGTTTATATTTCTTTCCGGTTCCATTTATTTTGTTATGCTTAGTCAGCTTTTTCAAAACCTTTGCAGTGCAGTAGAGGCTTAGCCATCCATTATGTTAGCTCTGTTATTTAGGATCACTGGTTAATGGGTTTCTGATGCAGATGGAAGTTTTTGTGTGTCTGAGATATCAGTTTGACAGATGAGGTCACAGTAGCTGTAACTGATGTACTTTCAAACATCAGGGGTGTGTGCTTACATGAAGACAGCTTGGAAATTTCAGAGGCTAAACCTGATGTTGAGGAGCCTGTATTATAATCAGCAGACATCTCAGTATGTTTTAAATATTGTTTCAGAGCTTTTAAGAAGCAGGGAAAAATCATCATAGCAAAAGTTTGTTAATAAAATGGAATTTTCTTATTTGATGTTTCAAAGGGTTAGACACATTCTGTGAAACAATGTATAGTTTTTGGTGTAATTCTTTTTTCTAAATATTTGAATTCAAATGCATTACACTTTTCCTGACAAACAAGTGCCATTTCATTTTCTAAATAAATAATATGAAAATAAGTACAATTAAGAAAATTGGATTTTACTAGAAATGTCATTTTTTCTTTTCTACAAAATACACATTTATTTTCACTGTGATTGTAATTTAAGGTGTAATTTTCTTTAGAAAAAATAGTGAATTGACTTGTTTTTCTAAGAGTATCTTCTTTTAAAAAAATTAAAAACTATTATGTAAAAATACCTTTTAAAGTTATAATTTGACTTGAGACCTACAGCTTTCAAAACACAGAGAATATGATAATTCAGGTACCCAGTGTCAATTGATATATTCACAGTTCAAGTCTCATGCCTAAGGATAAGGTTAAATCATGGAAAAGGAGGCAAAAGATTGTAAGGGAAATCGAACCAGGATACCTGTCCTTAAACGATGCCATCTAGAAATGATGGGGAAGCCATTCCCTTGAATCACAACAAAACTGTTACTTATAAAATGTCATCATATGACTGGGCATGATAATGAGGACTAAGGAAAATCCTATCGGAATTGCAAAACAAAGAACTATGCATAGAGTTGCATGCTTAAACATGTTGCTCACAACTCAAGCATGGTGGTACACAAAACACTTGGGAGGCAGAGGTAGGAGGACCTTCTGATATTCAAAGACTGTTGGTACTATATAAATATTACCATGGCAGTAGAGTGACATGTTATCTTACCACCCACAGCAGAATAGGAACATTTAGCCTGTGCTATTGCATATCAGAGGAATCCAGTTTGTTTGTTGCATGTTTGTTATTTTATTTTTATTTTTAAATAGGGGCTCACAGTTAAAAGATTGCCATGAGACTCAGAAGAGACTATGGACTTTGGAATTCAAATACTGTTGTAAATGACAATAGATATTCAACAAGTATTTCAAACATTTGCCACATTCAGTCATTAAGCAATTAATTAAATATTTGAGACATTATATTTGTATTTGACTCTAGAATATGAAAACTTAGTGTTATCAACAGGTGTAAATAGTACATAGACTTTTATGAATAGTTGAGGAATTGATACCTACACTTCACATAATATGATGTACTTCCACCATTATTCAACTATTATTTGTTATATTTTATACACCTTAAATAAACATAGAGATTAAAAGTGGCTAATTTTCTTTCATTATCCACTAGCTGCCAAGACATACATTATAAATGGCACAAATCTCTTTATCCTGTAAGACAGAACATGTTGTTGAATGGCAATTGTACTGATCACAATCAAAAATAGTGAATGTAGAAACTATAAAACATTGCTTAACAATATTTATGCATTTTCTAACACGGTTCATAGGTAATATTCCCAAAACTATCATGGGTAGCAAGTAATTATTGGAGATGTCTTCTAGTCTATGAATTTTTGAATAGTATTTTCTGAACAGTATAGTCATTCTGTTATGACAATGCTGATTGGATAATACTGTATTGGATACATTTTTATTTTCATAGATTTAAATTTTGTTGAGACATTAAGCATATATTAAAGATATAAAAAACCCATTTATGTATCCCTATATCTGGTTTAACATGGATTATTATATTTGAAATGAAGAATTCTCAGGCAAAGAATTTTGTTTAGTACATAGGTGATAAGAACATAGAGTACTTTTGTAAAGAAACATTGAATACATGGCTTAAATAAGCCATAAAAATTGATTTCATAAGAAATTTCCCCTGGCAACCAGATGTCAAATATCTGTATCTCAAATGTCTGAAATCATGTTGACATTGAATGACACAAGCAATTTTTATTTTTACCAGTTAGGTGGACATTCAAAAAATGAGAAAAGAAAATCTTTGTTTCTAAATTTAAGTGTACAGTTATATTATTTTGTCAGACAAGAAATTAATACTGTTTAGGCAGAATGATTATAAACCTCTTTAAAATTTAAAATTAATTTAAATTAATTTAAAACAGAACTAACTGTATTTTATCAATATATTCGTACACATGATTTTGTGTCTGTCATGATTTTGAACATGTCCCTCATACACTTTTCATCTAGCACACAATGTCTCTACAGATACCTGAAAAAAAAACTTCTATTCAATATAGATGCAACAAGAAGAGTTCAACAATGTTGATTGCAAGATGACTCAAGATATTAAAGATAATCTCAGTGCAGCAACTCAGAAATTTATGAATGACAATATAATTACAACTTCAAACCTTCTCTCAAGGATATTATTTTTAGGTGTCTTTATGCATCTTGAATTCACTGATAATAATTCTTCTAAAACATTCCAATACATCCAATGAATCACCTGTACTTTAATATTTAAAAAGCCTGCAGAAACATGAAAATCTCATTGTAGACTGATGATGATCTTTATGTACTTGGAAATAAAAATTCTTAATAAAAATTAGCTTTGAGTTTGGTGGTTAATGCCTTCAATGACTCTCTTCAGCCAGCTCAGCTCAATAGTCAGTGTTCTACCTGTGGCAGGGCATTATGAATCTTGTAAGTTTCATATATACTAAACATGGGTCATTTGTTTATTTCCTGTGATTGTTATTCCTTAGAAAAGACTGTTCAGTTTAGAGAAAATTTTTGTATAGCAGTTGATAAGATTTTATAAAGAGTAACCATAAGACTGTACATGATCACCCATTTGTATCTGCATGCGAGCACGTGCGCGCGCACACACACACACACACACACACACACACACACACACACACGACACAAATTGAGCAAGATGTGAAAACTCAATATAAAAAAGTACACTGTATGTTTATATGTAAGTAATGAACATTATAGCAAGCAAAAGAAGAAAATTCTTTCAAAATAGAAGAAAAACTGAAATTCTTTGGGAATCATACAATGAAGGGGGCAAAGAAAAATATAACAATATATATGGAATTAAAAGGAACAAAAACAAGAACAAATAAAAAGGTTATTCATAGGTTATCTGATACCTATATTCAGTTGTCTGCTTGACTACATCTGGAATTAAGTAAAATCCTAAGATCTGAGTACACCTGCCAGTGGTTTCTTTTACTTATTTTGTAATAAACATCACATAAGGTGGGAGAAGATACATTTTTAATCCAGATCATTGTTGAAGGAAGATCCTTCTTTAATCTGGGCAACATGTTCTGCTGTCAGCCAATATAAAGTACATGGTGTAAGTATTACAACTCTCAGCTGAAGAGTTTCTCCAATGTGCTACAAATTCAATGAAAAATGTTTTTCTGATGCAAATGTTGCAGCTCTGAAGAAAAAGGTATCCTGGAAGTCAAGAGCCAAGGAATACCACAATGTCACACTACACAACAAACCTGACATTGGAGATACTATGGGAGAAACACATGAGGGTTGGAGCCTCAGCTTGTGGGAGAAGAAACAAATTAGATGGAAGGCAGGCTAGCATAGTGATTTTAGTCAGTAGAGCTTTCCAAGGTGAGGATTGTTTGAATTTTAAGCTCAGGTATTGGTATGTTTTCAAAATCAAAGATTGGAGGGTTTTCAGTATCTGGAGGTGAGCTCTGGATTTGACTCTACACCTGGAAGAAGCTCGATTTCTTTGCCTACATATCTCACATTCACTGGGGAATTTATTTCTTCACTAGCATTATTGCCTGTTGGGCCAATTGGATTTCATCAAGCAAACTTTGGCCCTTCTGTCAACCAGTTATGTCACAGTTCCAATTGCATTTTTAATGATTTAGCAAATACAGTGCTTTTTGAACTATTTCTCTAATAAACCCTGCAAAATTTTACAAACTTGTAGTTATAGATCTTAATATCTACATAACACATTTTCATGTCTTTTATATCCTAGGAAACAACTACAACAAAAAACTCTGTTAATTTGAAATTGTTTAAATACAACAAAGTGAACAGTGATGAGGGAGATAAATATACCAGTTCCGTGCTTTGTCTATGAAGTATTTTTTGTTTTACAATGCAGAATTTGTGTAATTATCCAAGAAATTTTTACAAATTGTTCTGCTCATTTTTTTGGTTTTGTTTGTTTTTTTGTTTTGCTTTTCATGACTTGGTTTCTCTGTATAGCCCTGGCTCTCCTGGAACTCATTCTGTAGACCAAGCTGGCCTCAAACTCAGAAATCCACCTGCCTCTGACTCCCACGTGCTGGGATTAAAGGCATGTACCACCACTGCCCAGCCTTTTCTGCTCAATGATTATTGATTGAATTGGCATTCGTAAAACTTTTCTGAATTTTCATATGAATTCTGAAATTTATATGGCAGTGATATGGAAACACTTAACTAAATATTCATGTTGAAATATTGCCTTATAGTTCTTTACTACACTCTCTGAGTTCATGTTGAATAAATTCACATAATGCTAACTTTAATGTATAAAGATTGGTACTGTAGTGTATGTTCCAAGATGGTATTGTGAAGTTCATATATGAATTTCATTTAAGAAAGGCAGGGCATCTTGAAAACTATTTAAGTGTTCCTAGTTATTTTCTCTACATTTGTGCTTTTGGCATCTGTCACGTAGTCATGTTTTCTTGGTCCTCTGTAAGGCAGACCTAATTTTCAATTCTAGGTGGTATTTTTACATAAAGGTATTTTCAAAGGGAGAAAGTATCAAAGAAGAAAAATAGAAGAGACAAAACAGATGAGTTTGCAAAGTATAAATTTAAAAACTGTACAGGTGATTCTGTGGGGTTGGATATTTGGAGAGCTGCTTCAGTGATATCTTTTTTCTTTTTAGATCTGCAAATTGTAGAAAATATGGTGATAATATTATCCATGAGACAGAGCCGTTGATAGAACAAAAGTGTACACTTTGAGAAAAGCTACACATTTAGTCTGCCTCCTTATTTCATAAACTGAAAGCAAACCAAAAATTGAATCAATTGTCTTTTCTATAAAACTGCAAAATTTATTTACTATTATAAAAATACAGATACTTCGTACATTTAAAAACTGTTTTTGTAAAAACACATTTATTCTAGACTACTTCTTTATTATAGATTTTAATATTTAAATTTCATTATTTTTCATCATATTATAGTTTTAATGGAGATTTTTAGTGACCCTAATTGTACTGTGTTTATCTTGGGAAGGTGATACTTCTGTATCTTTAATAGGAATTAACAAGGGACTTAATTACCACTTCAATCTGGATTAACTTAATTCTATTCAAATGAAGGTTGATTGGCATCAGTATTATAATTAAGACATTTTTCATAATGAACACAGCCTGAAACCTGTCCTTTCTTTATCCACCCTATATTAAATCTTCTAGTAAGATAAGAAAAATTAAAATATAGAATAATTAGTGTTTATTTTCTTAAAGTTAAACATTCCCATAACTTCAATAAGAAAATGAAGTGGGGCTTTATGTATTTTAGGCAAGTTCTTTGTCTGTCAACTACCCATCAAGACTTGTGTCTCAGAAATAGTCTATTGATGTAGTATAGACAGGCCTGGAGCCCTCAATCTTTTTTGCTAAGTGCTGATATTACAATTATACCTCATCACATCTGGCTTAATGCACATGGTATATTTTTAAAGGAAGTTTCACAATAAGTAATAAAAAGAAAAAATATCTATTTGCCACATTTTGTAACAGACTATGTCTTTATATTTACAATAAATTACTTTGAATATGATCATAATGACATTAATTTAACTACAAAGAATATGGTCAGGTACTAAAAGTAAATTCATGTCATTTATGCCTTTGTGTTAAGACAGGACAAGTGTTAAGTAGATTTTACAAGATTTAACAAGTAAAGAATACAGAAATATATAAATTTGGGAAGTAGAGATTAAATTCCTTATTGTTTCACATTCTTTCTTCTCTTTTAGTTAACAACATACAATATGTAAAAATATATTTACCCAATAAGAAAACAAAACACAGAATTAAAATCCACAGATTAATTCTATTCTGACTCAACTCAAGACATACCACTTTATCTTAGGGGAACTATTTGCAAATGTAGCAATATTACTTCATATACTCTTTATAAGATCTGTGCTGTTAGCTATTATTCAGATAAACATAACATTTCTATGATCTAAATGTACTCTGGAGTGAAATATCCTTTACTCTCTGCTTTTTTATTTCATGATACTTTATTACTTACTATTTTGAGTTTGGTGACTGAAAGACTAAGTTAAGACACTTAATAACAGGAAAAAATACCAGCTCAAAATATTTAATTCTCAAAGTATTTATAATGAATTCTTTTCCATCTGTCATACCAAAAATAAACAAACAAAACCTACAAAAAATCTAAGCCAATGACTGTTCAAAAGACCTAAGCAAATTCCTGTAGTGAGAGGAAATAGCCTCTCTAGTGTTTCTGAAATGCTCTATTACTAGACTGAGACATTAAATCCATCTTTCCTATAATCATTTTCACTCAAGTGTTGCTTTTTTCCCCCACTCCAACCTATCCTGAACAGCCCACTCAATGATGGAGCAATTCTTTGTAAGAGACCAACTGCTTATGTCCCTAATTCTACACTGGATATTTTGAGTACCCAAGGCCATAAGTAAATTAGTTCAATGTCACGTATTTTGATTAATTAAACCTGATTGATATTAAAGGGCAAGTAAAGAAAATCTCCTGAAATCGAAAAATCTGAAACAAGAAGGGAGTTTGAGAAGAAAAGATATTTCAAATGTAGAAAAGGCTTAGATATTAAAACCACTTGCTTAAGAATGAAATGATTACAGTAATTTGAAAAAACAAAATGTCCAACATGGCTAAGAGTGTATCACAAAGGGACTAATAGAGAAAATATTTGATGTCAGTGTAACAAGGATCATGAAATATATGAAAAAACTTTTAGCATAGAGATTACCCAGAAATGGAGGAACATGATTCTCTCATCCATCCATCCATTCATTCATTCATTCATTCATTCATTTTCTCCTTCTTCCTCTCCCTTTCGCACACATGTGCAGGCTTGTGCTTGTGTGCACTCACACACAAGAACATCACTGTGTGAGTGTGCAATGTATGTGTGTGTGTTGTGTCTATGTGTCTGTGTGTCTATCTCTCCTTCTCTCCTTCCTGTTTTCCTCTCTATCCTCCAACCCATTCTCTCTCCTTTCTCAGGTTCAAAACCATAACTTCCTGCATACTAGATAAGCTGTCACTGAACTATACATCCAATGTTATCTAACATTTGAAATTGTCTACAAGATTCTGGAGAATTGATTTTGGACAAGAGCAAAATGTAATGAAGATTTCAACATATGGTTACATCATGTAGGAGACAATGGAGAGGAAATTTCTTGGCCTCAAAATGTCATTATCAGATAGGTATAGACTTAATAGACAATTGAAAAAATAACAGTTTGTAGTAAGCAAGTAATAAAAAACACAAAATGCTGATGATTAAGTGATTAGAGTTACTTATATATATTTCAGGAGATAAGTACATGCAAATTATACCAAGAAAAGACATGGAATATGAAATAAATGGAATTTTTGTAGATGGTATTCTATAATCTGGTTGTTGACATATTTATTCTAGCAAATTCTATTATACGTGGGCCAAAAATAATTCCAGATTCATTTAGTTATTTGTGGTTAATGACAATTTATTAGAAAGGACTGTGTAGATACACTAGGTATTTTTCCTAATGTAATTTCAAAATGGATGAAATAAAAAGTAGGATTTATGCCATGATGCATAATAATATAAATATTTCAAGTTTGTTCTCTATTCATAAACTACTTGATTTGGTGACTTCTATATTTCAATCTAAGAGTACTTATTTTGACATTTTTGTGAAGAAAAGTTAAAAATGTCCGAAGAATTTATAGCTTCCTTTTCCAGTTTTATAGGTATATTTATAAATAATGTAAGGGTTTTTTTTATGAATTTTGTGTAAATATAGTTATTAGAAGGAAGAAATGTTTTATTGACCCAAAGTCTGTTTTCATATTTAATTTGTATTTTTATAGTGACTGATGACATATTCTGTTAAAGTTATTTATATTTTCTTTTTCATCAGAGAGTATCAAAATGTTCTAATTAAAGTAAGTTAAATTGGACAAGAATTTTTATTTACAATAAGTAAAAATACATTTCCCAAGAGGTTAAGTATGTCATCATTTGTTTCTAGCAATTAACATTAAGTATATTATTGTAAATAAAAGTATGAAAGGCAGAAATGTTAGAAAGCTTTGAAAAACTAATGAGGAGAGAAACTGTAAATGAGACAGTCTCCATCCAAAATGATGGAAAACTGTTTTTTATTAGTAAATTCAGTTCTCAAAATAGCTAAACAAACGTTCCAACAAAAGGGAGTTATGAATAAGAAGTTCAAAGTAGAGCATTAACCTTAATATTTTTTGTGAAGGTGTTTGAAATGACACAGGAAAATTAGTCTGTATATATCTTTCTGTGTGAGGGAGTAGGGGAGCAAACAAATCTTGGTAACATGTTGCTTTATGGAAGACAGAGAAGGGCACCATTTTCTTTTCTCCTCATCCCATAGTACAGTCTTGAGACAATATATCTCACTAATATGGAAGCTTGCTCTCTTGTCTTAACTGGCTGACCAGCTAGAATTAGAATTCAATCTCCTGATGTTAGGACAACAAAAGCAAATCTAGCTTTTTTTTTTTTTTTTTTTTTTTTTTTTTTTTTTTTTTTTTTTTTGCAGACAGGGTTTCTCTGAGTAGCCCTGGCTGTCCTGGAACTCACTCTGTAGACCAGGCTGGCCTCCAACTCTGAAATCCGCCTGCCTCTGCCTCTCAAGTGCTGGGATTAAAGGCATGCGCCACCACCGCCTGGCCAGGTCTAGCATTCTAAAGATTTACATTCTCAGTTGGCTTCCTTTTGATTTTCTCTTATGTCAAAAAGACTTGAACCACACTGTGATCTCTGTTTAATACTTTATGTGTATGTAATTAAAATATTGATTGTTGTTTTGTTTCTAGTGACCTATTCAAAGGAATAAGCACCACATTGTATGTTTTCTTTAGAAGCCAAAGTATATTGTATGTACTAAAATATTGGATAAGAGGAACAATTTTAATGTAATTCAATAAAAATGTAAGTATTTTAAAACTCATGTGACTTACATGAGTGCTTAATATGTCAAACAGTTCACTAGTTCTAAAAATATAATACTTTTCATATGTAGCAATTTTAGCTCAAAGAGAATTTAATATAATTTTAATTTAATTAATATGTTGTTTAATTGTCACATGTTCAGTGTATAGCATGATTATGCAAGTGTACTCTCATGTTTAAATTAACATTTGTTGTGAGAAAAGAAAACATATTTTACCCATCATACAATTATGACCATTCCTTGTCTCTTCAGTGTCTTCTATTCTTCTCTTCATATAATAAATTTAATAATTTTAAGCATACTCAGTTACAAAAGTAGATGATGAGACATAATTTTAACAAATAACTTTCATGAAATTTTGCATTGTGTTCTTAATAAAAGTGAATTAATTCATAGGAAATAATTTGTGAATCTAGAGACAGCTCAGATTAATCGATGCTCTCTTACAATGTACTATAGCAAGGCTTGACCAGAAAAACGCAACCAGAATGGATCTCACATCACACTAAAGCTTGAGCAAGCTTCTCTAAGTGCCCGCTTGTGAATTACACTTATGCTGCATTTGTTTCGCTTTATTCACATGAACTGAATGTGATAGCCTGAAAATGATTCATAAAATCTATGATTACTCTTTGACATTCCATTTCCTCTTCTCCAGGAAGTTTTTCAATACCCCTTCACTTGAAGTCAAAGTTATGCTTATGTGCATGTGTATCTGTAAGAGAAAGATATAGAGGGGAAAGTGAGAGCATGAAGGAGAGAGGAGAAAGAAAACGAGTTGAATAAAAAAATGAGGGTTGTATGTACGGCTGCCCTCTGAGAGGCCCAATATACAGCTGACTGAGACAGATGCAGATACTTAAACACCCAACCAATGGAATGAAGTCGGGGGCCTCTATGGTTGAATTAGAGAAAGGCTGGATGAAGCTGAGAAGGAGGGCGATCATGTCATAGGAAGACCAGCAGTCTCAACTAACTTGGATCCCTGAGATCTCTCAGAAACTTAGCCACCAACCAGGCTGCATACAGAAGTTGATATGAGGCCCCGACGAATATATAGTAGAAGACTGCCTGGTCTGGCCTCAGGGAGAGGAGTTGTGCCTAACCCTCAAGAGACCTGTATCCCAGGGAGTGGGAAGGTAGGGCAGAGCATGGGGATGGGGGTAGGGGTGTGTGGGACATTCTCTTGGAGACATGGCAGGCGAGGAATGAGGAACCAGGAACCATCAGAGGGAAGACCAGGAGGGGAATAACGACTGTACTTAAAAAAAAAAAAAAAAGATTAAAGATAATTTTAAAAAATGAGTGCCATGTCTGAGTATATTTAAAGATTAATGCGAATTGCTTTCTCTGTGACTTTATGGTTCTGTTGTGCTCCACCTTTGTGGATCATTTTAATATATGTACATCTTTATATCATGCCTTTGCTACTGAAATTCTTTTAAGTTGTATTTTTACTTGTATGTATATGTATACTGTATATATGTGTGTGAGTGTGTGCGTGTGTGTGTATGTGTGTATGTGTGTGTGTGTGTGTGTGTGTGTGTTTTGACCTAACCAAAAGCAGTCATTATTCTACTCTAATGTACTACCAAAGCACTAAGACTTAGCACATTTTACATGTCTTAGTGTAGTCTTATATACTTTCTGAATTGGCTTTACATTAACTGTTATTTGAATTTTTGATGGTTTTTTGTCAAATAAATAACTATAATCTCAAGAAGCAATTGTAATTTTATGTATACTAAAACAACTTAAATTTCATTAGGTTTATTGAAGAATATGATTTTTGGAAGAACTCTAAAAGTTAATTTTGATATGAAGATTTCTTACCTTTATCTATTTCCCCCTAAAACTTAAATTGGCTTATTATTCTCTCTTCATTTAAACGTGCTGGATGCTCAAATAGTTTCTGCATAAAAATTGACAATATCCGTAGTGACAGGTCCTGAAGAACTCATATAAAATTCTAATATCCATGCAAGACAGAAGTCTAGTGAGCAGGTGGTAAGATACAACGGCTAAATGTGCATCTTAAATGCATTAAGAACATCTGGGTTGGAAATCTAAAGAAAAATTATACCAGATAAAAAGAAAACAGTCCATTAGATATACATTTACTCAAAGGCTAATTATAAGATGTTTATGTTTAGCACAAAAAAAATTGTCCTTAAGAATATAAATACATTAGGTTTGAAATAGTTTTTATTTCATTTTTATAAAAAAAAATGATCATTGATATATATAGAATTATTTATTATGTTTAGAATAGAATAGGTATGAATATCAATATAATATTATAATAATAATATTATATTATATTAATATAATAATAATAGAATATTAATATAAAAATTTAATAATTTTTCCAAAATATTGAATTTATATAAATTTGTATTTGTATAAGTTCAAAAGACCCTCCACGTTGTTGCCAATCACGTTAGTCAATGTTTTTGAGTATAGGTATAAGGTAAACAATAAAACAGCAATTTATTCCAATGACCAATAGTACTCATTTTCACACACTTGCATGAGAAATATGCAATATTAGAATGGAACTCACTAGAAATAAAACTTCAATCATTCCATTCTTGTCAAATTCTCATCATTAACTTTGAGATAGTGTTAGCTCTGTCTAAAGAAAAATTATCCCTAAATTTATATTATCTACCATTAATATTGTGTTATTTTCAAAAATGCATGGGTAAATAATTCATTTTCTGATATATATATATATATATATATATATATATATATATATATATATAATTTTCATTTAAATATTATTGTTTCTTATATTGCTTCTCTTCTCCCTTATTGTTATTGTCATATTCTATATGTATAGGCATATTGCCTATGCCCCCCAACTCTGTTTCAAACCTGCAACCTGCGGTCGCTTTCATGTTATGATATATACATATATACATGAATAAATATTTTATGTATGTCACATTGTGTGGGACATTAGATATACACATATAGGTCTGTATTTCTGGAGCAAACTTCTCTTCTTTACTGATTCTTAAAAAACAATATAATCTACCCTAAAGAATAGCTTTGTATTTTAGCATTTAAATCATCTCTATTTAGTGAAAGGGATTCAGTATTTCACCCCCAACATAAACTGCATAATCTTTCTCATCTCTGTTTTATTCCTCATTGCCCAAATGTAATTGACTAAAATAAAATTAGTTCAGCAGATCTTTCTTCAGATTGTTGAAGTCACGACCATTGAGTCCTGACAACATTTTTATAATAATGAAAGATAAAGATCAGCATCATTAAATTATAGAAGAGAGCTGTCTCAGTATTCTTAGTGAGCCAAATAAATTGACAGTGGTTATTAAGACTCTTCTCACCACAGCTCCTAGAAACCTCATAGAACATAGACTGCAAACTCGGATGCAAACCATTACTTTTGCTATTAAACAATCTTATCTTAAATGTCGATAGTTTAGCGCATTATTTTCTCATTACATACAATGTTTATTTTATGTACTGCAGTCCAACCAGTGTTCTATCAAAACAAAATATAAACTACAAATTCTAAAGGCAAAATGTTCTCCAAAAGGAAATAAAATTTGTATGAATGAAAACTAAGTGGACAAAACAGTTATTGGTGATACTATTTGGGAACTTGTGTATATCCAAAGTATATAAGTAACACATATAACTGAATCAAGAATAGCTCAAGAAACCATGGATAAGGATAAACTACATTAAAATTTCAGTGTGTTTGCTGTAATTACTGGCGAACTAATTCAAGTGTTCCCTGTCAGCAAAGGACATCCACATTTTAGTTCAGATGCTAAATTGTAAGGAACAAAAATAGAAATATGAAGCAAGAATTTTATTCATTTGCATGTAGTGACATTACTTTTGCATAAAGTGACTTTATATTAAGTCAGTCATTAAGTGATTTGCTTTGCTTTGCTTTGCTTATTCTTGACTGAAGAAGGAAAGCTCAGAAAAAATCTATTAAGTAACTACCAAAACCACCTAAATCTTCAAAAATTTCCTAATGATGTTCCATATAAATGGTCTTTGAAACTTAATAGAAAAGTGAAAGAAAGGAACAAAGAGGGGGTACTAGAGAGATAATTCAGTGGCTAAGAGTTTATTGAATTTCTATAGAGGACCTTAGTTTTCTTCTCAGCTATCACCCACCAATAATTCTACTTCTAATAATATCTAATGTCTCTGACCTCCACAGAAATCAATGCTTATAAGCACATACCCACATAGACTCATATACAATAAATTTTTAAAATAAAATAAATGTATCTTTAGAAGTAGAAATAAGTATCTATATACACGTTTATATTTTTTACAAATGAAAAAAAAATATTTTAAATATAGTTGGTGATAATAATAAAATTGAACTACAAGAAGCCAAGTGAAGTTCTTACTCATGGATCACAGACTTATGATATCTAAGGTCAGGAAAGACATAATTAATTAAGTAGAGATAAAGTTATCCTGAAATACAATGAGTTCAATTAGACCTTTCTAAGATGAATGTACACAGTATGACACTGACATGTCAAATCAGAGGGTGGACTTGATCTCTTCCAGGAAAGCTGTGTCAAGCAATGTAACCTACAACATGAACAGGGGAAGAGTCCATAGACAATTTTTGGCATGCATTCAATGGAACATGGCATCTCCAAACCCTTGATTTTAGACTTGTTGCAACCAGAGCTACAAAGCAAGCACTTATTTTTTTTTTTATTACTCCACCTGCAATTTTATGGTAACGTGGTAATAACATTCCCATTTAAGCAAATAATAGCAAGGGTGTCTGGTGCACATGACAGTTCATACCTGCCTAATTCCTCTAGATTTGATTTAAATATTTCTTTGATTGACTTCAGGTCATTATATGTAGTTTACTTGAGAAAGGGTGTTTTCATGATTTTTTGCTTGCCATTAATTCAGTATGCTGTCCAGGCTGGCCTTGAATTTGCTGACTTCCTATGTTTGCTTCTCTACTTATGGAAATACATTTCTTAGCAAAAATATTCCTGATAAAACAGACTCATGTTCTTATATTTTATCTTTCTGACAAATTCTCCTGAGTAATGACATTTACTTTAGAATTTTAAAAATTACTGCCTCTGGTTTAGATTACTCTAATAAAGACAAGAGTTATCAATCAGTGAACGAACTGTATCACTTTCATAGGTGTACGGTAATCCTGTCAAATTTAACACACTCAAAATTATACTCTACAATCCCAGAAGACTTCTAAGATTTTTCATCTTATTACTTCATGACAGCAGCTGTGGTCTTGTCATTGCTAAGTTATGAGACAACAATCATGATCTTCACCTCTGCTTTCTGCTTCACATTCCTATACCTTTAGGTCTTGTGTGTGTGTGTGTGTGTGTTAAATATCAGTATGCATATTTTGTATTAAAATATTAATTATATTAATAGTGCATAGTAATACAATACCACATGAGTATATATTTCAATATACTCATATAAAATTCAAATTATTTAAAAGTTGTCTGAAATCAACAATATAAGGTTTTTTAAGAAAATGCAAATGTCACACTCAATGCAGAAACACAAGTAGTTAAGTGAAGCCAGAAACAATTATTTTGAGTCTAAAAAGCCAGACTCCGAATGCCAACGATGGTATAATTTTCCTTTTTCGTGGACATTAGCTTTTAATTTTCACATACATATACTACATTTGAAATACCTATCATAATCAGGAAATAGATAAGAGGTCATAAGATTTCAAGATATGGAAGATAGAGTCAACTGTTTATAAAGTGGCAAATTGTACTAACGATACAGGGAGGTCTAAGTTGCATTTGGACAATGGGAAAGAGAACAGAACATAAGGATGGCCGAATAAAAGAAATGAATTTAAAAAAAACATGAGAAATAGAAAAATTGTTTTCAGATAAATTTTGACTAAAAATATGAGAATATTTGATATATATTATCACTATAATGTTTAAACACATTTATGTTTTATTATATAACATTTTATTCATAACTTGTTTGTTTCTGTTAGTATATAGTCAGTTGCTTGAATACATACTAGATGGCAAATAAAGTGATCACGAGGAGAAAACTGAATATATGAATTTGAATTTTGAAATAAGATAATTGGCATTCCTAAATTAAGTTTAATGTTTCATTGCGAAGTTGGATTCATCCCCAGATTTTTCTTTGTTTGCGTACAACTGTGTGCTTTGTTAAGCATCTTATAAGCTGAGGCAAGATATTTTGCTTAGAAATTCTCAATCGCTACCAAATTTTAATGATCTAATTCAGAAAATATCAAGCACAAGTATTAAAAATTTGATACTAATTCTATCTTTTTATATCATTAAAAAATCCAGTTTCAATGGAAACTTGTGAAGAACGATTGCAACTTTGGTCATCATTAACCAACACTTGATGTGCTGAAATCTGTATATGAATAATGGTTAATTTAATGTTCACTAATAAAAATCAATGAGCCACATTAGTGAAATATACATCCAGTTGAGAAGAAACATTTTAATTTTAATTATGAATTAAATAATGCTTGACCATATTGTAATATACATAATACTAGTCAGATTTTTATCTTCCCAAATTATGAAAATGGCTAAAGAAAAATTTTCTGTAGCCTTTTCATTAAGTTTAGCGCCCCCCTTTAAAAAACCTAGTCTCTTAAGCAAAATCAATCTACAAAACTACAGTAAAAATGCTTGTTCCTAAACAATTCCAGCTGAATCCTGAAAACAGCAGAATTTTAATACCTGTAATGAAAATTTTGTTTCTGAACTAGGTGGGTTGAAATAGAAATGAAGTTGAAGGTTACTAACTCGAAGTTCTAACTTTCTGTGATTTGCATGTCCCAGAAATAGGTAGTTTCTTTAAAAGGGTCCCCTTCACTCATTTGACATGGCTTCTGATTCCTACCTAGTTTGACTACCCACTGATCATAAATTAAATTTCAGAACACAGGGTGTTAATGTGTAACAATTCTGCTGATGTCCTGAGTCTCTTGTGTATAAACCAGTGCAATAATATCACCAATTGTTACCATTCATTTGTGTCTCCACAGTAACCACACTCATCTACAGTGATAGAGCTAAAGTCAGGTAAATCATTTATAATAATAAATACAATGCACACCAGAGCTCTACTACCATAGAACGCTCTATATTTACAATTATTTTTTAACTTTTTTTTCCCCAACACTGTCACATCTGAACACTAGCTGTAACCAAACCATTTAAAGTAAAGTCCTTCTAAAATTAGCAGAATTTATCAGGATAGAGTATCACCTTGTTAACCCCTTTATATACGAAAAAGATGAGAAAAACTTCTTCACTATAGTAACCACATCTAAGTGAACTAAAGTCTCATTGATATACCTTGCCAGATGTTACCACAAAACATGATACTATTAGTGAAATTGAGATTTAGATTTCATTTGAAGAAAGAAAAAGATTGTTACTAAGCTTGCCACTATTGTTTAGGTTTTGAGGATTTTAATATTTTATTTCTCAAAATTTAACTAAAATCTAATTAAATCAATTCCTCCTCAATCTCTTTCATCCCTACCTCTCCTGTGTCTCCCACTAGTTTCCAAATTCATGGGGAAAGTCCCTCATTATCAGTAGTATATTTTATATAAATTATTATTTTATATGTGTTGTGAAACAGATTTCTAGTTCTATCCACACAGCCAGGTACTGATCTAGCTGAGTAATATACATTTGAAGGTTCACCTTGACATTCAACGATTAACTATTAAATATAATCGAGTATAATAAAGAACTTCTGTTTTAGAGTAAAAAAACTTAACTTACTAATTTTTTCTTGCTTAGATACTTATACATTTTACATATGACATTACACATTCAAGTACTGCACATGTTCAATAATTTGTAGTGATAATGAACATGATTTCAAATGGTTTTTTAATCCTTTTTTTTTTAAATCCATTCTGTTACAAATCAAATCATACTTTGCATAACTGCAAGGTTAATATCGGATCAGGTTTAAGCTTGATAATTACAGTTCATGGCAGCTCAGGATTCAGAAGCTGAGAAGAGGCTGCATCCGTACAGAGAGACCTCATTGATTTCGAAAAGGCTTCACAGAACATGCTGCACCCCTTCTGGTTGCTCTCACAAGCGCTGCTTGCCTATATTGATTACTTCCTCTCCAGTGCGGTACTAAATTGCTATTGTGGGAACATAATGATGCTGAACGTTTGTGGCACAGATGATAGGGTAATGTTTAAGGACTGTGAGCCCTGTTCTTTGTAGATGTACTAATAACCTCTTTAATCATTTCTGTTCAAAATACCACAGAACCTCAAGCAGAACTGGCCTAATGATAAACTAATATGTGGAGCATACCATTTAACAATCTGAAAAGAAATAATCTCAATTATTTTTCCATCCGTTACACTGTATGCCATCTTTTCCTCTAACAACGTTTCTAATAGACCTGAAATAATTCTTAAACTCTTTAAGTTTGTGTTGTCTTCACTCTCTCAACCATGTTGGCCCTGGTGATTATGTTTACCTTGTAACCTAGAATGTATGCTTAATGATCTTTTGAAAAATAACCAGTGCTTTAAAATCAAGTACGTTTTCGGTTTAAAATGAGGACACGTATGTGTAGGAATTGGTACTATTTAAGATAACTAGAGTAACTGCTCTATAAACCGTATCAAGTTGTAAATTAATGTGACACTATTTCTTTTTTGGTTTTATTTTGATGTTTCACCAAATAATCATCAGGATGTCATGGAACACAGTGGTATAATCTGACGCAGTCGAATTTACACGCGACTTCTGGAACTACCTCATATTTGCATGGGAAATACTTTATTGCCTTCACCACCTCCCAAGGCCAGTTTCATACTGAGCGTGTCTCACTAGGTAACACAACCTAGCCTTGAACTCATAAACCTGCTACATTACCTTCACAAGGCCTGAGTTTCAGACTCATACTAATATACACAAGTATTGCAGTATATTTGATCACACTGTGAACCGAAAGATTGTGTGGTTTAATGGAAAAACGTGTTTCTAGTTGTTGCATGGCTCAGCCTTAGCATACATTTTTATTCGCTCGGGCTGGAATAAAGACATGACTTTAGTACATACCCTTAATCCCAAATGATGAAGGTAAAGTTAGTTTGTAGAGGGAAACAGCAGTGTTTGAAATTGAAGTCTAATTGAATAACGGACAAAATAACAAATCAGAGAAAGATTTTACCGAAGAGGATATGCCCAACTCTCACTAGAAACGAGGGAAAAGGGAAGAGAGCCATCTTTATGATTCTTCTGCTTTTGTCTTTATTTCAAACAAGAACTAAAATCAGAAAACAAAACACAAAACAGACAACAACAAAATAATAAGACAAAAATATTAAAACAAAACAGTTTACGAAACACAACAATAACATCAACAAAAACTAAACAACCACAAGGTAGAATCTGATCTGTGTTGTCAAACTTCTCTTGGACATGGGATATGTCTATATATATAAGTTTTATAATAAATGACAATGTATTGTGTAAAACTGAATTTCCCTTTAAGATGCTTAATAGGTATAGTTGGGACTTTGTATCCACTTTCCATTTTCCTTGCTGGTAGTATGTCTAGCTTTAACCTGTTCAGATATTGTTCGTTTTATCATAGTTGTTAGGTGACTCATCTAAAGAGCTAGCTTTGTTTGCATCTACTACTAATGTGCCGAGGGCCTAGAACTGTCCTATGCATGCTCTTTGGTTGATGGATCAGTCTCTGTGAGCTCCTATGGTCCAAGGTTAATTGATTCTGTAAGATTTCCTATAGTATTCTTGACTCTTCTGGCTCCTTCATTCTTCCTCTCTTCTTCCACAAGATTGTTTGGCTGTGGGTGTCTGCATATGTTTCCACTAGCTGCTCAGTGAAGACTCACAGAGAATTGTTGTGCTAGGTTCCTTTCTGCAAATATAGCAGAATATCATTAACAGTGTTAGGGTGGGCTCTCTGCATGGCATGGGTATTGGTTAGGTTAGTCATGTGTAGGCCATTCTCATAGTTTCTGCCCCATCTATAACCTGGAACATCTTATAGGCAAGACAAATTATGTATAAAACGTTTTGGGTTGGGTTGGTCTCCCCATTCATCAACTGGAAACACTCATTGATTATAGGATGTGCCCTGTTCAGGTTCCATATCACCTACTACTAGGAGTCTTAGCTAGCATAACCCTCATAGATTCCTGGGAGTATCTCTTGGCCTAGGTTTCTAGCAGGTTCTAGAGATAACCAGTGCCAGTTCTTTCCCCCTTCTTCTCCAAACTTGATCCCTCCTGGTCCCCTCCCCAACCACTCGCCCAACTAGTTCCCTTTCTTTATCCAGCCCTGATGTCCATTTTGTTTCATCTTCTCTGGGAGATTCAAGCATACTTCCTTAGGTAGTCTGTGTTATTTAACTTTTTTGAGTCTATGGATTTTAGCATGGTTATCTTGTATTTACACCTAATATACACTTATGAGTGAGTCCTTGCCAATGTACTTCTAGGTCTAGGTTACTTCACTGAGGGTGGTATTTTCTAGTTCCATCCACTTGTCTGCAAATTTTCTAATGTCCTTGTTTTTAATAGCTAACGAGTATTTCATTGCATAAATGTACCATGGTTTCTTTGTCCATTCTTCAGTTGAGGTGCAACTATACTGTTTCCAGTTTCTAGCTATTATGAATACAGCTGCTATGACCATAATTCAAAAAAAAATGTCCTTGTGGGATGGTGGAGCATCTTTTAGGTATATGCTCAGGAGTGGTGTAGCTGTGACTTGAAGTAGAACTATACCCAATTATCTGAGAAACAGCCAAATTGATTTCCAAAGTGACTGTACAAGTTTGCCCTCCCACCAGCGTGCTCTCTTTACTGAGGGCATGCTCTCCTTACTCCACATCTTGGCCAGCATGAGCTGTTGCTTGAATTTTTGTTCTTAGCTATTCTTAGGGGTATAAGATGGAATATTAGTGTTACATCCTTTTGCATTTCCCTGATCACTAAGGATGTTAAACATTTCGTCAAGTCTTTCTGGCCATTAGAGATTCCTCTGAGAGAATTCTTTTTTTCACTCTGAACCAGTTTGTAATTGGGTTAATTGGTTTGTTGGCATCTAGTTTCTTGAGTTCTTTATATATTTTGGATAGCAGATCTCAGTTGGATGTAGGTTTTGTGAAGATATTTTCCCATTTTATAGGCTACAATTTCATATTATTGAAGGTGAACTATACCTTACAGAAGCTTTTAAATTTTATAAGGTTGTATTTATTAGTTGTTGATCTTAGTCTCAGTACCTGAGCTGTTGCTGTTCTCTTAAGAAAGCTCTCTTCATAAAGTTTTGAGTTTGTTAGGACATCAGTCCTCTTACATCTTGATGACACTATTCCATTTTAGTCATCCACCACCTCAGGCACTCACAGTCTTCCTGAGTCCTTTACCACATGAAACTGTGACTCTTGGGTTTTAATAATAACATCTCAGTTAGTTGGGACTAAGTGATTCAAAGTCTTTCAAACTATACATTGTCCGTGTGTGACTCCATGTTAATTACAACTTACCACAAGAAAATTATTCTTTGATGAAAATTAAATGGTGCTCTGCGCTATAGATATACTAGGATATGGTTAAGAGTATAATCATTTTTTGGTTGGATTGGTCGTCCATTCAATGAGATGGAACCCATGTCTGACACTTAGAATATCAAAGAACCTAGGCATAAACAGTTCATGCCACAAGAGAAAGCCTACTATATTATTTTTTGTGTGTGCTAGAAAACTAAACCAATTATATTTTTCATGTGTTTAAAAAGTTTAAATGGCCTCCTTTGAAACATATTAAATTTCAGTTTATTCTAGTGTCCATTGTCTGAATGTCAAGTTTCCATCAAGAGTTGTCTGTACGCTTATCCCCACTGTCACAATATCCATGCAGTTATCAATAGTCTCAATTGTCATTTAAGTGCCAGGTAAGAATGTGGAGCTAATGCTTTACAAAGCCTGTATTAATACTGATGGTGTTGTCAGATTTTCAAGAGCCTCTTAATATAGTAACTGACTCTCAATATGCAGAAAGGGCTGTTTTAATCATAAAGACTGCTGAACTTACTCAGGATGATTCTGAATTGACTCCACTATTATTCAGCTACAGCACATGTTCAAAAATAGGAGTTATCCACTATTTATAGCACATATAAAATGCCATAAATGATCTACCAGGCCATCTGGCACCAGGTAATAATGAAATTAACCAACTATTGATAGGAAGTATACTAGAGGCTTTGGAATTCCATGAAAATAATACCGTGTTAACAGCAAAGATTTAAAGAAAGAATTCTCTATCACTTAGCAACAAGCCAAGGAAATTGTGAGACAATGTCCTATTGGCTCATTATATAACCAAATTCCATTGCATACAGGAACTAACTCTAATGGTACCCCAGGAAATGACATTTGACAAATGGATGTCTTCTATTTTGCAGAGGTTGGTAAACTGAAATATTTCAATGGACAACTGCATCAGAAAAATCTGATTGCATAATCACAAACTTGTTAGAAGTTATGGCCATTATGAGAATACCCATACAAATTAAAATGGACAATGGCCTGTCATATATATCTAATAAGATGAAACAGGTTTTTATATATTATGATAAAAACATTACTGTGGAGAGATCTAATAGAACTCTAAAGAAGAAGCTTAAAATACAAAAGGGAGCAACAAAAAACCCCAAAGATAGGTTACATAGTGCTTTATTAACCTTGAATTTTTTAAATGCTAATGAACCAAACACCACAGCTGCTGAAAAACATTGGATTGTGGAAAAAAACTATTGAACTAAACTGGTTTGTTTATATTAAGGATAAGGAAAATGTTTTTTGCTGGGAGAGGGTTTATATTTGTGTTTCTACAGAGAAAGAAAACCTACAGTTCCTTCCAAGTTGATAAAACTCAGACATGACAAAGGGAGACCTCCTGAAGACCTTGACAATGGAGAAGAAAAGGAAGACTAACACAATCAACAAAATCGATGATGTATGTGGTGATGTTTATATCTGTATATATAGAATCTGTATATATAGAATCTGTATATACAGAAACAGATCTGGAATTTGCTGACACACACACACACACACACACACACATATCCAATTACACTTATTGGATACAAATTTCTCATGACTTATTATATACCATCCTTTAAGATGGCATGTATACAAAGTTATATTACAGTTTGATTATTTAATCAGGCTAACCCAAAGATAGGTTTCTTTATTGATCTTCATTAACCAATCTGTGTACACTGCATGCTCCATGAAAATGTCTTTAAAAGCCATATGTTGCTTATAAATTTTGTATACTACAGGATAAAAGAAGAGAAGACAACTCTGAAAAATGTTCACACTCCAGGATGCTGAGATTCTGGTACCATCCATTCCAGCTCTGTGGTTGATTCTCCCTCTACTACATTGAAACTGATTCTTTTAAAGACTTGCTTTCCAGAACAGCTAGCTTGCATATCCAGCCTTTGAGACTTCCATATGTGAAGATATGAGCTAAACAGTAAACTTTCTTGGCACTAAGTTACTTGAAGGCAAATGATGCCAGCTAGCTTTCCTGTGACAAAGCCAATTTTCCTATTTCCCTTTGGGCTCTCAGTAGGAAATTCTTCACCCAATTCAGCTAGAAACAGACAAAAGACAATTGTCGTTCTCATTCCTTATGTTGCTGTAAATGGTTCTGTTTATTTTAATAATTATAGATATGTTGTAATTTAAGGGATACTTTACAAATGTAGCTTTGGACAGGGAGGGAACTAGAGAGCTTAAACTCCAAGATTTCTACCTTTCCTTTCCTCTTCTCAAGGCTTCCTTCTTAGGTAAAGAGGAAGTGGGTAGAAGAGAAAGGGTGATAAAGTAATATCATAGAAGTTATAGAAATAGACAAATAGGGATAGGTTATCAAATTTACTCTTTAAACTTACATAACTATCTCTTACATTGGTAGAAATATTTATAATTGATACAAAATTGAAGTAATAATCCTTTCCATTTGGTACAGAATTTATTTGATACAAATTTAAGGTTTTTATTGGTATGAATTTCTTTTTGATATAAAATTGGAATTAATATCGTTACTCTCATATAGGCATTGTGCTTCTACAACACATTTAAGAATACAAGGCTTAGACATAGTCTTTAGGTAACTTCTACTATAAACTGATTCTAGGTGATTAAAAAATATAAGTTAAGGACCAGAAAGTAAACTCATGGTTCTGAGTTAATTAAAAGGGTGTTTTGAGTTATTTCAATTAGTAATGGCTAAGAATAGTGAAGGGTTAACAGTTCATAAATGCTTTGCATAGATAAATAGTCTTCAAAGGTGTCAAAAGCCAACAAAATATGACATTTGTTGACATTTCTTTATTAATGATCATTTGACTAGAGACCTGTCTGCTTTTGACAGTACCCCCTTCTTGGATTCAAAGAAATTGAACATCAGTGAAGTTGCTCCACTTGTGGCAAGACAGCCACTAGGCAAGATGTGCTTCAATTCATCTACAGACAAAATATTGTCCAGAAAAAGGACCCACTATGCAAAATAGTTGATTGATAATGTCTGCCTATATGGGGTAAGCAGTTCTTCAAAATCCTCATTACAAAGGTCTGTCAGATGATCCTGGACCAGAAGGATAAAGACTGATGCTCCAATGTTTTGAAGAATAAAGGACTGTCCAGGTGATAACCAGGCTCTATAAATTGGCTAAGTTTTGGGAGCTATGTTTTCTGCTTCTCATATTTTCAGGTAATATTAGTCATTCTTGGATTTCTGATGGGGATGACACTAGTTATACTCTCATAGACAACGCAACCTGTTTAACATTTTGAAAGATAATATAGATTTGACAGGATGGTTTTCAGATGACATACAATCTAAAATCAAGACATAAATCAGGTATAGACTTCATTTATCGACAAAATTGATGGACTGGGTATTAAGTATATCTTATACTTTATAAATTGTAGAATGGTAATATTTGTACTTAATTTGTATCTGAGAGAAAATAGCCTTTAAATAGGACAGAAAGGGGGAAATGTTGTGAATTGCTCTGGTGCTGTTTGTATTTTGATGCTAATTCCATTTCCCCAAGAGAGGCTGCCTAGGAGGAGGGGTGAATTACATACTCATGTGAAGCTTCTCCCTATTTTAAATCGTAAAATAAAGGCTAGAGCCTGTGATTAGGCAGTGGAAGGAAAGTCAGAGCTGAAAAGTTTTAGAAAGAATGAGGGGAGAAGGAGAGACAGGAAGACAGAAGAGGAGGAGGCAAAAGGAAAATGGAGCAGAAGCACTTGGCCTGGAGAAACCTTAAGTTATAAGGAATCTCATAGCTGGAGAATATAGGAGTGTAGTGGTCCAATCTAGGTGTGCAGCTTGTATTCGTATTAATTGAGTTGAAATTTCCTTTCACAGGCTTATTTGAGTTGGAGATTTACAGAAATGTTGTACACTTTCTTCCTTTTGTGTGTGTGTGTGTGTAAGCTGATATTAATTCTCTATCCCTATACATTTTCAACAGGATAATTCATATTAATGATCCTTAACTCAAATATGTATTTTTCAACAACTGACTTCAAGTATTTAGCATGAAAGTGAGTTAATTATGTCTACTGCAAGTCCTTAAGAAAAAATTTATAGTGCATAAGTCTCACACCATTTGTTGTATTTACTATTCATTCTATTTTGAGGTTTTCATTGAAGTATATCATGAAAAGAAAGAAGGAATGAACACTTTAGTGTCAAAATGTTTTTGGGTTTGTAGTTTAATTATTGTTATAAAGACATAAAATAATTTGTTCTTATCTACATGAGAATTTTACCTTCTGTTTATTTTTTACGTTCTCTTTCTCCCACTATTTAAAATAGATATTTTTCATGCATACATATCCTGATTACAATTTCCCTACCTCCTTTACTTCTCCAAGTCTCTCTCTCTCTCTCTCTCTCTCTCTCTCTCTCTCTCTCTCTCTCTCTCTC
>JANHMN010000011.1:62037937-62077487 GCA_030674055.1 Rhabdomys pumilio
CTCTCTCTCTCTCTCTCTCTCTCTCTCTCTCTCTCTCTCTCTCTCTCCCTCCCTCCCTCTTTCTCTTGTCTCTATCTCTGCATATTGTCTGACTGCGAGTCTCTATATTTGTTCTTATTGACTGCAGGAGAAAGTTTCACTCATGATGGTTGTACTGATTGATTTTGTTTGTCATTTTGACACAAGCTGGAATTATCACAGAGAAAGGAGCCTCCCTTGAGGAAATGCCTCCATGAGATCCAGCTGTAAGGATTTTTCTCAATTAATGATCAAGGGTGGGAGGGTCCATTATAGGTGGTGCCTTCCCTTGGCTAGTAGTCCTGGGTTCTATAAGAAAGCAAGTTGAGCAAGCCAGGAAAGAAATTCAGTGAGCAGCTCTCCTCCATGGCTTCTGCATCAGGTCCTGCCTCCAATTTCCTGCCCTGTGCGAGTTCCTGTCCTGACTTCCTTTGGTGATGAACAGCAATTTGGAAATATAAGCTGAATAAACCCTTTCCTCCCCAACTTGCTTCTTGGCCATGATGTTTTGTGCAGGAATACAATCCCTGACTAAGATAATGGTTAAGTAGGGTATTGATCTACAAGTATAACAGTATATTATTAAGAGTAATTTTATTGCTACATTTAAAAAGTTATTTTTATTTATTTGTGTGTTTTTAGAACAATAGTATTCAATTTTGTCCTGGGGGCACTGAAATATTTATCTCAGGTGCTTGCAAACCCAAGAAGTACTGGGTACGTAGTCTGTCTCTTGGATTAAATCTGATATTGGTTGGTTACCCTTATGAGCTAAGAGCTACCATTGCACTAGCATAACTCATATACAGCATACCTTAATAGATCAAAGCATTTGTGGCTGGGTATAGGTGTTTTGTCTCTCTTTTGGTAGCATGCAGAGTACCTCTCTGTCACCAATATACTAGCAGTGGAGATGGAGGGCTTTATGTAGGTAGTAGCTTAAATTTCATGTTCAATGAGTTGCGTAGGTGTTGTTTTCAGCTATGGTGTTCCTCTGGCAGTTTGCTTAGAACAACCCATGTGTCTTAGAAACAGCCTGGTTTGTTTTGTGGTGGTTCCCATTGGACCTCTTTGGCAGACATCTCAGTAAGATATAATCTAATCATTGTACAGCAAATTTCATTTGGTCACAGGAGGAACACATATGGGATTCTGTCTCTCCTATTATTTTTTAATTTTACTTACATCACCCTCTTGTATGTATCTACTGTTAAAAATTTTCTGCTGTATTAAGTTTCCATATTACCACTCAAATATTCTTAGTTGCAGCAGAGCGTGAGGAAAGGTCACAAATGGTATTGTTACAGGATTTGATATGGAAGAGAAAAAGGAGATCTGAAGCTTGTTGAGACCCGTACTCTGCCTGGCTTGGGGGCCAAAATATCCTGGCCTGCGCTGCTGCTCTGGTCCACGGGTCAGGGTAGCAAAGAATGCAGACAAGACAGAGGTTCTGGAGTCAAGTCTCAAGTCTCTCACATCTCTCACGTCTCCCTTTTATTATCTATCTCATTGAAGGGCTCCTTTCTTATTTTTCTCTCTTATTTTCTCTCTCTTATTTGTCCTTCTTTGAAGGGAAGTCTAGGTTATTTATAGGCTTTTGCCACATGCCTTGTAGGCAAGTGGATACCACGTGCCTTGCAGGTGTGGATATGACATAAGCCTTACAGGCGTGTATAGTGTGGATAGCATGTGGATAGCACGTGGATAGCACATGCACCACATGCTTTGCAGGCGTGGATACCACGTACTCCTTGCAGCTGGGGGCACTAAACAGCAAAACAAGCTATGTGGGATAAACAAGATATTTATTAGAGTGTGCTTCAACTGTTGTAGGCTATGGAAAAACAAGTCTCTCATCAGGGTATATAGTTCCAGATGGCTGCAAAGCTGATAGCTGCTTTCTACCCGCTTTCTGCTTAAAGCCTGCTCCCAACAGAAGCTCACCGATTCTTTTGTTGACCTGCTTGTTATTCTGTTTGGATTGGCTGGTGGGTTCCCAGCGAAAGCCTGTTAGAGACACTGGCATAACAGGAGGACTGCAAAGAATGGTTGGAAAAGAAGGTCCGTGTGTTCTGTGGGAGGTGGAGACGAAGAGGAGGAGCAGGCTTCCACACATAATCTACTACAGAGATAAGAGTGTGAATGGAATATTCAATATGGGTGAGAGGGAGAGAGGTGCAGTTCTGGAGTTAATCCACCTGCTTCTCTGGCCTGCAAAATGTCAGTTCATTTTATTTGCTTTATATTAAGCAAAATGTTTAAGGATGCTGTCAACTATGTTAGTAAGTAATGATAATTGGTAAGTAACTCCAGTTTTAAATATAGGCCAAAGCAATTTTTTTAATAATTATCTGGTTTAGAGTACCTGTGTGTGCTAACTTTAGTAATTGGACATGCAGTGCACAGTGCTTGAAATATCTTTTACTTATGGAGTTACTTTTGAAGATGTTGGACCCTTGGTGATGATGTGAAGTTCTTAATGAAAGCTGTACTTTGTAAATTTTATCTTATATCTGAGCTATAATCTTAGAAGACAGTGGCTCACAAATGACTTTGAAATTTCTATAAGGACCATTTCAGTTGTTCTGTCAAGAATTGCAATGGAAAGGTCAGAGTTTGGAGAAACAAGAGAGAAGGCCAGAGGGGCAGAAGGCCAGGAGAACGCATGGAAAACTGTAGCTGCCAGGGTGGTATGGTGGTTAGAGAAAATCTTTAGGAAGCCCCAGAGACCTGGGATCTGGGAGGATCCCAGGAGTTAATGCAAGTGACCTTAACTAAAATGCCTAGAAGTGGGGACATGAAACAAGAAGAGGTCACCTCCTGTACCCAGGTAGGACCCCCAGTGGAGGGATAAGAACATCAATCCAACCAAAAAACTCGCTATCCAAAATTTGTCCTTTGAAAAAACAAAACAAAACAAAACAAAACAAAACAAAACAAAACAAAACAAAACAAAACAAAACAAAACAAAAAACAAGGATGGAGCAGAGACCGAACGAATGGCAAATCAATTACAAGCTCTACTTGAAATCTATTCCATAGGCAAGCACCAATCCCTGAGCTTAGTAATGACAGACATGAGTCTAGCATAACTGTGTTCTGAGAGGCTTCACCCATCAGCTGACTGAAACAGATACAGATACCAACAGCCTAATATTGGACGGAGGTTTGGAACTCTTAAGGAACAGTTGAGGGAAGGACTGAAGACTGTGAAATGACTGTGAATCGCATAGGATGACCAACAGAGTCAGTTGACCTGGACCCCTTAGAGCTCTTAGAAACTAAGCCACCAACCAGAGAGCATACAGGGGCTGGAAAGAGAACCCTGGCACTTATGTAGCTGAAGTGCTACTCAGTTTCCATGGTTTCCTTGTCTGACCTCACTTCCAGAGAATGGACTTAATCTGGCAGAGACTTGATGGTCCAGGAAGATACACAGAGGACCACACCTTCTCAAAGGAGAAGTAGAATGGGGGAGGGACACTGTGTGGTAGGACCAGGAAGGGGAGAAGCATTTGGGATGAAAAAAAAAAGAGGCAAATCTTAGGATTCCTCCACTGAAAAGAGTTAGCTTACATAACTTTTCCCAACTTCTCAAAATCAAAGCCCAGATCATCGATTTGTTTGGTATTTTTGTTGTTTTGTTTGGTTCTGTCTAAATTATGCTTTTGGTGATATGCAAAAAATAAAATAAAAAACGATATAGCATAAACTAGAGAATTTTACCGTTGTAATTTTTTATATAGAGAAATATTACAGTATATATTTTTATACAGATTGTAAAGTAAAGCCTAGAGAACAGGAATTTGGAGAAAGATGTGTAAATATCTCTAAAATCTATCTGTGCAATAATAGCATATTTCATGATTAGAGTGTTTTATAGAAATGACAACAGATTTTAATTTCATGAAGAAAATTTAAATATTAGAAAACAAACATATTCAATAAGTTGAAGGTTTTACTAATCTATGCATAATAAACCATCTGGTTACTTTATCTTCAATTAAACTTTATTAATTGAATATATGTGTTTTTCAGTGTTCATTAAATTTTTTTTCTGCATTTCCAAATGTGTGTAGAGTAACAACATATGCAGAAAATCTAGGATGTTTAGAACGTGTTTAATAACATTGTCAAAAATAATCAAACTCTTAGGCAGTAAGATAGCTCAGTTACTGTGACAAATTGAGCATGGATTTATTTTCTTTTAATTAGTAGAAATCTTATGGTACAATAATTAAGGTTATCTTTAAAATTGACAATGTGTTTTCATTTTAAAAGTAAATTTTCTTTACAGAATATCTATAGTATAATTAAAATTCAGAATCTTTTACTAAACAATATTAAACTTCTCTTGAATTGGCTCTCATGTACATTTTTACTTTAATTACTAACTTTTTTTGCAACTTTCTGACCAAATCTTACAAAGAATTCATAAATGTAGCCATATGCAATTCTGAGTTTCCAAATCACAAATAATTAGGATAAATATTTGCTAAATTTCTGGAATCTCTGCACAATATATCATTTATGCTCGCCAGTGTAGATATAGTTATTCACTCAGCATTCTCATAATATTTAGAGATATTTTACATAATTATTTTCCACACTAATAGTATGTTGTTGGCATTTTATAAATCATAAAAACAGAAGTACCAGAGATTACAATGTTTTAGTATTAAATTTTCTTAGAGTATTTGTTTGGTTTCCAGAACAAGAATTACTTAGTTCATTTTATCTCAACCTATGATATGAAAAAAATCAGA
Organism: Rhabdomys pumilio; assembly: GCA_030674055.1. Taxonomy (NCBI): domain Eukaryota; kingdom Metazoa; phylum Chordata; class Mammalia; order Rodentia; family Muridae; genus Rhabdomys; species Rhabdomys pumilio. The sequence continues at coordinate 62,042,722 of JANHMN010000011.1, forward strand.
TGTAAAGACATCAAAAATTGGATTTAAGAATTTTATTTAAACCCATTAACATGCATTTCAAGATTTCTCTTAAAATGCAACTAGTAGATCTAATAAAAGAATATAAATTTATGTCATAACTGATAGAAACTATATTAACACTTAGAAAAGTTAGTAAGCTTGTAACTAACTGAAGAACAGTCTATGTTTTGAATGAAATTTAAATGGACTTATTTTTAACATTAATAGTGGTATGCAAAAGTATATTTCTTTATTAAATGTTTAAAATATGTATGAAATTTTATTTTCACTATATAATATTTACAAAACCAGATTTAAATTTTATCAAAATTCCCATTTCTTTAAGAATGTTTTTGAACTAGGTAAGCCTCTCATAAGTCTAACAGAAGCAGAACACAATACATGAATGTAAAATTAGAGAGAACATTAACATTATTTTTATTTCTTATATTGCACATGTGTGAACTACTGAAATTAAAATTTGTGATCTGATTTTCCTTAAATCTGCTAAGATCTGTTAATATATTACATACATACATAAATATGTATATATACATTCATAAATAACTATATATGTAAATATATATATTATTATTGAAATGGAGAACAGCAGGCAACTAGAGAATGAAGTAACATGTGGAACAACATCTCAGATAGTAAGAACTTTAATAACAATGATTATTTAAAATATAAAAAACATGCTATCACCAACCATATATAGCAGAGTAAAAATGTTATACAAGACATGAATAAATGAAGTCACTAAGAACTATAAAAACTAATGACAGCTCCAGTGCATAAAAAATATATCACTGTCTTTATTCAACATGCAAAATGCACTAATATTTTAATTATTTTATTTTCAGACATGCAAACATTTATAGGTAACAAAATATTGTTCATGTTTGCATTTAACTGCCCAAATTTCATACTTATGTAAAGTAATAATTTCATACTAAATTGAGGTTATTGCTATTTGGTTCCTTTAATTATATACAGTTTTATTAAGTTTCATTGAATGGAGAAATAATATGTATGTTGTTAATGTTTGTGTGTGTGTGTATGTGTGTGGGTGTGCATATCTATCTATATTGAAGTCAGAAGTAAGCCTGTGAACCTTGCATTTCATTCCTTCTTAATTTTTGAGAAAGGGTCTTCTACTGTCCTATGCTTTCCTTTTTAGCTTTGTTGGCTAACAACCTTAATGTTTTCTGTTTTGTATTTTTTGTTTGTTTGTTTTGTGTTTTATGGTTGGTGTTTTGGGTTTTGGTGTTTGGTTTTCCCGAGAAGACAATCCTTGAGGACAAATGATTCATAACTCATTCTTTGAGATATTTGTGATGTAATGGTATCATCACATCAAAAATAATTGCAAAATAGCAATGCACAGAGTACAATTATAAAGTGTGTATGCACCCAGAAAATCGGGAAATCAATAACATAAACTACTTGAAAGTATATATGAGGACATGTTCAAATGAATAAAACCTTCCCAGTCCCAAGGTCAATATGACTAGAATTCAAATGAAAGACTCTAGAGCCTGAATGATATTGATATGGTACAGCTCAGTGAGTTCCCACCTCTGTGTCATTTGAAACCACAGCATTTTCACTCAAGTGATACCCTGGGAAATTTGTTATACAGTAGATTCTGAACAGAATCACAGCAGGTTGAAAACTTAAGAGCTATAAGTCATTTACCCATATGAAGGAATATTTCATTAGTTAAGAAGAAGAATCGATCAACATAAGATGTGTTTCCTACAAAGGTCATTTAAAGTCTTTCTTGAGAACTTTATGAATAAATGTTTCATTTTACTGATATACAAAAATTAATTAATCAATTTAAAATTTTTAACTAAAAGGCTTGCAGTGGTAGTGTGACATTATCAAGAAATTTCAGACTTATCAGAAGAGTTAAAAGAATAAATAACATATCAGATTTATCAAACATTTAATGACAGACATGATACCATGAAAAAACATAATATGTTAATTTGTATAGGAACTTATAGAATCTCCTATTATTCATTAACTTATTTTTAAACATATTTAATATTTACATATGTCATAAATGTTGACTGTTTTGTATCATTTGTTACTGTGGTGGTTTGAATGACATGTTCCTCTTCCTTTGCAGTATTTAAATATGGGGATTCCAATCGGTGAAGCTGTTTGAGCATATTTACAACGTGTGAGACTGCTGGAAAGGAAGGGTTTATCACTGAAGGAGAGCTTTGAGAGTTAAAAAACTCGTGCTATTTTTCTTGTGTGCTATTAAGTTTTCAAATAGTTTATATTTTTATTCACGTCACTTCCTAAACACAGTCTCCCTTTCATCTTCTCCCTGTCCCACCCTTCAAATCCCTCTCTCTATTGTCCTCTTCTCTTCTCTTTAGGAAATGAGAATCCCACTTGGGTAACAACACAATCTAAAATATCTAGTCCCAGTAAGACTAGATATAAAGTCTCCCACTGACATCAAACCTGGCAGTCTGTTAGGGGAAAGGGAGCCAATGACAAGGAACAGAGACAGACAGGCCTCCAATTGTTTGGGGGCCCACATGAAGACCAAGCAGTACATTTGCTGTAAGTGGGTTGGGGTTCTAGGTCCAACTCCTGCTTATTTGGTGATTGGTAGCCAAGGTTCTGTGCTCATCCATGAGCCCTGGTTAATTAATTCTGTGGGTCTTATTGTGATGTCCTTGATTCCACCTGTTTGCTCATTTCTATCCCCACTCTTTCACAATACTTGAAAACCTCCTTCTGATGTTTGGTTGTGGGCCTCTGCATCTGTCTCCACCCACTTCTCAACGGAGACTCTTGGGAGATGGTTATGCTAGGTTGCTATCTGCAAGCATAGCAGAATATCATTAATAGTGTCAGGGCTTGGCTCTCTTACATGAAATAGGTCTCAAGTCGAGGCAGTCATTGGCTAAATGTTTGGTAAGTCTCTGTTCCATCTTTATCCCTGCACATCTTATAGGCAAAAGAAATTTTGGATTAAACATTTTGTGGGGTGGATTGATATCCTCCTTTCTCCTCTCGAAGTCCTACTTTGCTAGGGGAAGAGACTACTTTAGTCTCTATCTTTTTAGCTATGGTCATTCCCATAGACTTCCATTATTCTCCCAATTCCCAGAGATGCCCCCAGCAGTTTTCATTCTCACTACATGGCCTTCTCCTGACCCCCACTCCCCACCTTGTTGCCATCCCTGTTCTCCTCATTTATTCTCCCACCCAGTTCCCTATCTTGACTCACCTCCAATGTGTATTTAGCTTTGCCTTCTGAGTGAGATTATTGTATCCTCCCTTGGGACCTCTTATTATCTAGTTTCTTTGGGTTTCTGGATTGAAGCATGATTATACTGCACTGTTTGGATACTGTCTACATAAATGAGTACATTTCATGTGTGTCTTCTATCTGTTGGTTGACTCACTTAAGCTGATGTTATCACCTATTTGCCTACAAAATTTATGATGTCTTTGTTTCTAATAGCTGAATAGTATCCCATTGTGTGAATTTACAATTTCTTTATCTGTTATTCAGTTGGGAGAGAACTAAGTTGTCTCCAGTTTTTGGCTATTATGAATAAAGCTGCCAATGAACATAGTTGAGCATGTGTCCCTGTGATATAGTGGGGAATCTTTTGGGGTATATGCCCAGAAGAAGTATAACAGGGTCTTGAGGTAGAACTATTCCCACGTTTTTGAGAAATTGTCAACGAGCAGTGTTCCTCTTGCTCCATATCCTCACCAGCATGTGCTGCTACTTGAGTTTTTTTTTTTATCTTAATTATTCTGACAGTTGTAGAGTCATTTTGGTTTGCATTTTCTGATGACTAAGGTCACTGAAGACATTTTAAATTAATTATTGTATTTATTTACATTCCTGATGCCTGAGTCCTCTGTATGGTCTGGCATCTTCTTGGGAGCAGTACATGAGAAAGCACTGGGTCAACAGCTCAGACTCTGGAACCAAGTGGGAATGCTGCAACAAGCTTGTTTATTGATTCTCAATGAGCACCCTTTGTGCCCTCCACCTGTGTTACATTGGTCTCAAACAATCATGTCCTCTAAGTGGTAGTTCCAGATGGAGCAGCCTCACTTGCTGTTCACAGACATTTATGCTTAAATGTCTACCACCTGTCATTCCTCCTCCACAAGCCAAACATTGCCCCCTACCAGAGTTCTACACCTCATCCCCCATCCCCTTCTTCTCTGAAAGCATTCCCCCTCAGGAATCCCCCTTCCTTGGGGAATCAAGTATTCACAGGATTAGTCACACCTCCCACTCAGGGCAGACAAGGCAGTTCTCTGCTCTACATGTACCATGGACCTCTTCGGTTGGTGGCTTAGTCTCTTGGAGCTCCCAGGGGTCCAGCTTAGCTGACACTGCTGGTCTTTCTATGAGACTGCAATCCCCTTCAGCTCCTTCAATTCTTCTAACTCTTCCATAGGGGTCCCCAACCTTGGGCCATGGTTGGCTTTAAGTGTCTACATCTGTCTCAGCTACTAGTAGAGCCTCTCAGAGGACAGCCATGATAAATTCCTGTTTGAAAAAAATAACATATCGTTAATAGTGTCAGGATTTAGTGCCTGCCCATATAATGGATCCCAAGATTGACTAGTCCCTGTCGGTCATCATTTCCTTTAGTCCTCCTTCATTTTTTGTCCTTGCCTTTCTTTTAGACAGTACAATTTTGAGTCAAAATTGTTGAAGCTGAATTGGTGTCCCAATCCCTTCACTGGGGTGCCCTGTTAAACTACTAAAGGAGATCTCCTCAGATTCCACCTTCCTACTATTGGGCTATTCAGTTAAGATCACCCCACTGAGTCCTAGGAGCCTCTCACATCCCAGAGCTCGAGGACTTTCTAGAGGTTCCCTCAACCCCCACCTCTACCCCCAACTCCTGTCAGCTACATATTTCCATTCATTCTCCTGGCTTCTCTCCTGCCTCTTCCCATACCTGACTCTGCCTTTTTCTCATCCCTTTTTCCTCTCCCACCCAGGCCTCTCCCTGCCTCTTATTCCTGTCATTGTTATGTTCCCCCCTCTAAGTGGGATTAAAGCATCCTCACTTGGGCTTTCCTTCTTGTTTAACTTTTTTAGTGTTTGCAGGTTGTATCATGGGTGTTCTGTACTTTTTGGTTAATATCCATTTATTAGTGAGTATATAACATGCATGTCATTTTCAGTGTAGGTTACCTCAGGATGATTTTCTAGTTCCATTCAAATGTCTTAAAAATCATGATATCCTCGTTTCTAATAACTAAATATTATTCCATTGTGTAAATAAACCACATTATATGTATCTATTTTTCTATTGAGGGACATCTGGATAACTTCCAGTTTTTAGCTATTAAGGATAAAGATGTTAAACTATGAACATAGTTTAACACATTTTCTTGTGATTTGAAAGTGCTTCTTCCCCATTCAAGATTGTTTGTTGGTGAAGGACTCTCAGGACTCAAGGAGAGGGACCTTAGATGAAACGTTCTACAGTCATTAAAATTGAACCAACCCCCAAAATGCCAAGGCCAGATGCTTTAGTGTAGAATTCTACAAGATCTTCAAAGAAGAGCTAACCCCAATACTCCTCAAACTATTCCACAAAATAAAAACAAAAGGAACACTGCTAAACTCATTCCTTGAAGCCACAGTTATCCTGATACCTAAACAACACAAAGACTCGATGAAGAAAGAAAATTTCAGATTAATTTCTCTTATGGACATTGATGCAAAAAGATTTAATAAAATAATGGCACACCAAATCCAAGAACACATCAATGCACAATCCAGCATGATCAAGTAGGTGTCATCCGATTCAGGAATAGTCCAATATTTTAAAATCCATCAACATAGTCCACCATATATGTCATGAAATAATGACATATAGTAGTTTCATTAGATGCTAAAAAAAGCCTTTGACAAAATCAAAATCCATACCTAAACAAAATAAAAGCAATATACATCAAGCCAGAAGCTAACATCAAATTAAATGGAGAGAAACTTAAAGCAACACCATTAAAATCAGAGACTAAAGAAATCTTCAAGTTTTCTCTTTCCGCATCTTGCTTGTGAATGAAGATGTGAACCCTCACATTGCTTTTCCAGCCTTCTGTCTGCCACTGTTTCCCCTCGATGCAGATCAACTGTTAACCCTTGGAAATGTAAAGTCAAATGAAGTTTCTTTCTAGACGTTGACTTCTCTTGATGTTTTATCACCTATACAAAAGTAAATAATGTAGTTATTAATTCCATACCCATGATGAAATTATTAAAAAAATAAAGATGTAGCATTGTATATGATAATGAGCTTTATTTTGAATTTATTACTCTGAGAAGATAAAATATCTTTCAGGTTTGAGATTATTATATTATTCAGAAAACTATATTTTTAACTAATGCCATTGCATTGCCTAACTGTTCTGTGTACACTTGTATGATTTCATTCCATATTACTTTTAAGGTAGATATTCTGGCATAATTCTTTGTGTGTGTGTGTGTGTGTGTGTGTGTGTTTCCATTTCTTTTTTTTCTTTTTTTGTATTGGATATTTTATTTACATTTAGATGCCAATCTCTTTCCCCATTTCCCCTCCCCAGAAAACCCCTATCCCGTGCCCCCCCTTTTCCATTTGGCTTTTATACAATTTTTTTAAATGTTAATCAAAGGCTTTATAAGTATGGTATTGCTCAATCAGAAGTGTAACCTAATACCCAACCTAGCTATGTAAACTATCTTTGACTAGTGGAGACACGTGAACATCTTTCTCCATGTCCCCTCTCTCTTTCTCTCTCTTTTTATCTCTCATTACTGAGCTTGTCATCTACTTCCTCTTCTCCTCTCCTTACTCCATCTTTTCCTCTTGGTGCTCCTTTCCTCTTAGCTCCTCCTACATATTATCCTTCCTGTTAAAATAAAGCTTTTCTCTCAGAGTACAATTAGAGCATAATTATTCCTATTTGTACCAGTGAGGTACAAGATTTTATGCTCCAACGTTCGGTAGTATAAGGGGTTGTCCAGGTGTTCAGCGGTCTCTATAAATTGGCTAAGTTTTAGAAGCTATGCTTATTGCTTCCCATAAATTCAGATAATTTAGTCATTCTGGATTTCTAACGGCATTGAAGACCTATAGACTCATAGCCAATCCAGGCTATTTACCTTGAGAGAAAAAATATGAGTGGAGGGTTCTCAGCTGACATTCATTCTAAAGCCAAGAAAAAGCCAGGTTCAAAACTAAGTGTTCTAGTCAAGAGACACGGCAGAGGTTCTGGCTAGTCAACAAAAGAATGGACTGGGTATTAAGACTGGCATAATTCTTTGCTGGATAAAATATTTCAAATATATTAAGTTTGTGTTTATGAATGCTTAGGTAAATTTCATCTCAAAATGTTAATTTGTTTCATGAACTTCATAAAAAAAATAATCATTCCTCTAAATCTGGAGGTTGACTACTCTAATAATATTACTCAATGAACAGCATTTTACATCAAGCATAATATAAAAACTTTAATAACTTTTTGTAACAAAATATTTCTTAACTTGTTTATCTTAGCCAAATAAGTGTAAACACTTTCTTTTGCAATTTTATTTTAAATTGTGTTATGTGCACATTTACAAGCACTGCGTATGCCTGTGTATGTGAATGTGTTTGTGTGCAAATGCGTACCTGTGTGAATGTGCATTGTGCAGGTTTGTACGGACATGTGTGTGTGTGTGTGTGTGCGCGCGCGCGTGTTGTGTGTGTGTGTGTGTGTGTGTGTGTGTGTGTGTGTGTGTGTATGTGTGTGTGTGTGCGTGCAGAGTGGATGACAGAAGCTTCATGCCTTCTGAAACTTGTGATAGTAGGGTACTTGTGAGTCACCAAATCTGGATACCTCAGCTAAGACTCAGAGCTGTTTCTATGTTCTGAATCACAGAGACATCTCCCTAGGTCAACATCATTTTCTAATAATCTTATATTAAATACTCTTGAAAACATGTATTATCTATCCCTTGGATTTTGTAAATAGTCAAAGCTGGTACAAATTTTAGGCAAAGTGTGTGTGATAGCTTGGAGTAAGTGATGCAGAAATTGCATTCTTTACCCAATTTTTATCTTCATACCTTTTATAATAGTGTTTTTGTGAGGTTAATATTTCATACAGAAGTTTCTTTTGAATTTGTAAACTTTGTTATTAAAATCCTTCAAACAAATTAAACCATTGGACTTCCAAATAAAACATATTAATATGGCAATTTTATCTTTATCTACATATAGTATTTTTGATCAAATACTTCTTCTTACGATAGTTATTAGAATAGCAAAACCAGATAAAATATGTGTGATTGCATAAGATTCTGACTTGTACAGATACTAATAAAAAAGTATATTGTAAGTAACTTCCATCCTTCCCTCCTTGTACTCCTGCAGTAGGCCTCTAATCTTTAGTAAATAATTTCTTATCTTTTTGATGATCATTCACTCTTAAGTTGCCGGCTGCTGCATTTCACTGTTAGAGACAGCTATAGAGTAAATCAAGCATCAAATAGACTGTAATTCACCCATATTCGCTCTGGAACACTTTTACCGCAAGGTTATATAGATGTCATAGAATTCCTTGATTAACATTCTTTTGGGGTGAGCAATATTTCAGTGCAAACTCTTGAAGCTGAACTGAATCAATGAAGTTCAGTTGGTATGAAAATCAACTTTACTGAACCCTGAAAAGCAATGAGCATGACAAAATGCACTCAGAAAGAGTGGTTATTTCTTGTTTCATATTTTACTTTGAGTAATAATACTTGAGGATGATTTTATTATGTCTCTTTTCACTGAAAAACAGTTATTACCACTCTGGCATAGAATATCTATGATAGTGATAACACACCAACATATCTGTGAAATGTTAGGCTTTACGACTCTTAGACATCAAGAAAGCAAGGATGGTCAGGGACATTTAAAACTGCCTTTTAATTTAAAATCCCCTCACCCCTTAATCTCTTATGTCAATTTTTTCTCAATATTGATTTCTTCTTCCTTACTTCCCACTAGCTTTATTAACAGGCTTAGTAAAGTTGACAATAAAGAACAAAAAAATTGCTCCACTTTAGTCATTTTAGGAAAAGACTGACACAACTTTCAGTACTGAACTGAACAGACAATGAGTTAACTTTTCCTCAAATCTGTATCAAATCTTGATGATTTATCTGTTCTTTCCCCTTTCCATGCAACCATGGATATTAAGCAAAAGGTACGACAGTTTACTATCTCACTAAAAATATCTGATCGTTTTTAAAAAAAAAAAAATTAGATATTCTGTTGCTGTCTGAATCTGGCAACTACCTTTTGTCCCTCTGGGGACAAATTGAAATTCCACTGAGGAAGACTTCTTCAAACTTGCTCTGTTTACCAGAGACTAGAATCTTTTCTGTAAATAAATAAGTTTCTACATTTAATGTACTAAAATTCTTTTTAATACAACTGTCTCCAGTGTTATATGACTCACACTGTAGAAGAGTTGATTCCCCAATAACTTCTAAGAAGAAACATCCAGTTTCCAGCCTAGACATGTTCATTTAATAGTTGATGTTTTCTGGGAACATCACCGTCGATGCCCATAGTAGAACCTCTCTTCAAATCGTTCCCCTTTATATCTTAATTACTCCACAAACTAGTACAAATGAGTATAAATGAAATGTACAACTATATAAAAATTATAAATGATAAGGAAAATTGCATATGTTAAAAGTACTCTACATTTGATTTCACATGAAAAGCACTGTAAGGTGATCACCACAATTGATGTAACGACTACATGGATCAGTTTACACAGCTACAATTTATGTTTGTGCCTACCCTTGTAGGGTTTCAGAAAAAATACTTGTAATCTATCTTCTGCAAGCTCATTGTATAAATACAACATTTCTAATATGATACTTAAATTCACCACACTCAATTACCAGTGATGGAGAGTGAGACTTTCAAACTTCTTTTTTTAAAATATTTTAATTGTACTTTTGTTGTTTCAAATATGCATACAGCATAACTCGATCAAACCTACTATTAACTCCTCCTCTCCAACTTGATCTTCTCACTCTTGTAAAGGGCAATTAAAAAAAACCCTCATAATATGAAATGACAATAGAAAAATATAGGGAATTGATGAGAACAGAGTAAAGAGAAAGGACAAAGAAACAGATAGAACAGGTAGGGTGAATGAAAGAAACCTACAGATACATAAAGAAGACATAAAAACACTAGTTTTCTTAAGGTAATTAATATATAACATACAAGTTAATAATATGCTTTATAAACTAGTAATATACACAATAACAATATGCTTTCAACAAACCTACACAAAAACATAAATAGTAACTGAGTGAAGAGATCCTTCCCATGAATTATTTGTGAAATTAAATGTAGTATACCATATATATATATATATATGTGTGTGTGTGTGTATATATGTGCAAATTTCCTTTTCCTTTATACTTTTTAATATTTTTTTGTTTTGTTTGTTTTTCAAGACAGGGGTTTCTCTGTGTTGCCCTGGCTGTCCTGGAACTCACTCTGTAGACCGGGCTGGCCTCGAACTGAGGAATCCGCCTGCCTCTGCCTCCCAAGTGCTCGGATTAAAGGTGTGTGCCACCACTGCCCGCCCTTTATACTTTTTAAACATTTATACATTTAATTTATATTCAATACTTTAGATATTTTATTTTTCTACATTTATATATCTATAGTTAATATATATAGTACACTTGATACTTTAAATATTCAGTTCCTCAAAGTGAACATCTCTTATACAACCTTCAACTATAGTCAGTGTAATACTTAAACAAATATGTTCCATTTACTGTTTGGAGAAACAACTTCAGTATCCTTTATAAGAACTAATATAAAAATCAAGGATATCATAAAATATTTCCTATTTTATACAACTTCCTAAAAGTTGTATAAAAAAGGATTTTACAGACTGTCTCCAAATCAACACTGTTTAATTTCTGTTTGTTTTCCTCAGAGAACTGGCCTCCTACCTCCAGAGTCCTGATTAGAAGCAACACGGGCATACTTAACTGTCTCCACATAATTACTCAGTGGTTTCTTGTCTTGACAATAAAATTCTAAAATTGTTTTTACAAAATGTTTTAAGGTTGATAATGGGAGATATCAGATCTATCTATCTATCTATCTATCTATCTATCTATCTATCTATCTATCTATCTACTTACCTATCATCTATCTATCATATATATATGTGTGTCTGTATGTAGCATGTTTGTATGTGTGTTTCTCTGTGTGTGTGTGTGTGTGTTTGTGTGTTCATGTGTATTCATATCCAGAAAAGAGTTTTGTTCACTACAATAGGATCTCAAGCTTGTCTATGTTTGCTGACCTGATACAATGTAACCAGGTATCTTCACCTTCTCAGTGTTAGATTACTAAAACATATCATCATGATGGTTTTCTTTGGTTGTTGATAGTGTTGGTAGTTTCATGGGCTCAGTGGAGAAAACTCAGGTGCTTAGAGCTTTCAAAACAAATCTTCATATATGTTAAAAAACAAACAAAATGTTTTTAAATGTTCAAAATGTAATGATGACATAGGGAATAAGATATATCTAAGAAAACTTCATCAAGTTTAGTATTAACAGTGGCTTTCTAGTCAAAAATAATTAGTTGGACCAATGTCAAAATAAAAATCTTTGTAACTCTGCTTTAAAAATTTCAGCAATTTGTGATCTGTTTCTCATTCTCAGTTAAATTTGGAGCAGAGTTGTTGCTTTGTTCTATTGGATTAATGTGAGGAACGCTAGTACAAATTTCTAATCTCCTATCAGACATTGTTATCCAATGCCAAATGTAGTTCCATTTGAAAAATATTCACAATACTGACTTACATATCATTAGTTATTTTATAGCAAGTTACTTGGTTTATTGTTCTAATTAGAACATAGATATGACACAGATTAATCATTCTTCAGATTCAAATAATTTTTTGATTGTATATTAATATTTCCTAAGATATCCATTACCATTACTGTCTTATTCCATCTGTCTGCTTAAATTATGAAAGCATGATGCTTTTTGCCACGTAATTTATTCTTCCCCTTAGCCTTCTCTCTTTTTCTCCCAGCTATCTACTTTCTTCAACAATGAGAACAACAAACATTTTCAACTCTGAGTCGCTATCACAAAATTAAAAGAAATAAAAATTAATTGGCATATTAGATACTTGAATGTAAATCAAAACTGGGAAAGGAATGATTTAATTGTAGATCATTTGAAAAAATATAAGCAAAACAAGATTTAAAAACGCCAAATAATCTCATCAACTTTATCTTAAAATGAGATCCTTGTTTGTGTTTATTTTTATTGATTTTTTTTGTAATTTCCCTAAAAATAATCAATAATATCATGAAAAAGATAAAGAGAACCACCTGGAGAACACTGAGCAAGTGACACGCAGGTAAGTTAACTGAGAATTTCCTGCTGGAAACCCACTAAAAAGAAGTGATCATAACTTAAATATTTGCTTAATGTTACTACATAGCTACATGATTTGTTTCAAAGTGGTCAATTTTCTATTCTATTAACTTGGTTATTGATTCTTTGTATAGTTTTCTGTTTCTATTTGTGTGATTACGAACCAGAGTTTGACTGTTTCCTGCCATCTACTCCTCTTGGGTGAGTTTGCTTCTTTTTGTTCTAGAGCTCTCAAGTGTGTAGTTAAGTTAGTGTAGGATGACTCCAATTTCTTTCTTTTTTCCTTCCTTCCTTCCTTCCTTCCTTCCTCCTTCCTTCCCTCCCTCCCACCCTATAATTTTTATTAGATATTTATTTACATTTCAGATTTTACCCCCTTACCCCATCCCCCCCACCACCCAGGAACATCCTATCTCATACCCTCCTCCTGCTTCTATGAGGATGTGCTCCCACCTACCCCCCTACTCCAACCTCCCCACTCTACTCTCCAATTCCCCCCACCCATTCACTCAGAATTCAGCCTTCATGGGCCCAAGGATCTCCTCTGTCATCTATGCCCCACAAGGCCATCCTCCCTTACATATACAGATGGAGCCATGGGTCCCTCTCTACGTGCTCCCAGGCTGGTGGTTTATACCCTGGGGGGCTCTGGGTGGTTGGTATTGTTGTTCTCCACATGGCATCACAAACCCTTTCAGCTCCTTCAGTCTTTTCTCTAACTTCTCCATTGGGAACCCCTTGATCAGATCAGTGGTTAGCTGTGAGCATCTGCCTCTGACTATGTCAGACTCTGGCAGACTTCTAAGAAGACAGTTATAATGTTTTTAAAGGTATGGAATGCTTCACAAATTTGTGTATGACCCTTTGCACAAAGGCCATGCTTATACTTTCTATATCATTCCAAGTTTAGTTTTGAAATGCTTAAATGGTCACTGTATTTAATTTTATGCCATACATATTTGGTGAGACAACGTTAATAAATTAATTACTTAGGGCTTTTCGTATAGCCCAGTGGCAGAACGATATGCAGGAAGAAATAAGGCTCAGTGATTGATACAGAGCATTAAAAAAATCAAACAGCAAAAACAAAAAAGGAGAATATTTACAGAATATACATAGTATTTTAAGGAAATTGGACACATAAAGAAGTGTGAATATTCAAAATTATTTTCTTTCTTTTCTGGATCATGGGACTCTATATCTTTCATAGAAAGAAATCTGTACAGTTTATTAAATTGATGAGATATGTATTGGAAATAGTTTTCAAAGTTACTTGAATATATACATTTTACCCTGAACTCTCAATCTCATTTGAATATACATTTTATATGAATTTTCAAAGACAGTAACTTCATAGAGACATGACTAAGTGACAAACTGTTGGAATAATATGAACTTGCACGGTTGGTAATCTAATAAAGGATTGTGAAAAAAGTATGGTAATGTCTAGAATCAAAAAATATCAAAGAAACTAATTTCTAGATCCTCATGAAGGAGTATGGCCTTCTTAATATCATTTTATGACAGAGCAATATTACAATGTTTACAAATGGAAAATGATTCTTTTCTTGTGACAACACACTTAATTGGTGATAATCTGCAAGGAAGCAGTGGATAGCTGTTAGAATGAGATTGGTAATCACTTTTAAGATGATGGAGCAATGTTTCTTAGAAGGAAAAAGACAAATGCTCTGTAGTTTATGATGGTTTGATCTTCACTTATGCTTTACGGGCTATAAATTTGACATATATTCTATATAAACCACATTTCAAATTTTGAATTTTGATCATTTATACACCCAGAGACATGCTGCATAACATTTCTCAGGACATTAGTATTAGTAAGATGCCATAGCAACTAGATGATCTATATTGCAAAATATTGATTAGCTATTATGATCTACAGAGGTAAGAAAAAGGTTTTCTAATTGCAATTCTATCAATTTAATTATTTTGTTGTGATACAGATTCATTTACCTCTTGTTTGACATGATTAACTCTGCAAAATAATTTCTATTCGTAATTTACTATTTACTTTACTTTAATGTATGTTTGTGTACATGCCTGAGTGTGTGTATGTATGTGTTTGGGCATCTGCATGTATGTGCATGTACATATGTGTGTGTACATGTGCATGCTTGTGTGTGTATGGATGGGCATCTGTGTGTCCACGTGTGTCTATATGTGAGTGTGTGTATATGTATGTGTGAGTGTGTATGTTCGTGTGACTGTGTGTGTGAGTATGTATTTGAGTGTGTGTATGAGAGACTAAGTGTATGTGTGTGTGTGTGTGTGTGTATGTGTGTGTGTGTATGTGTATGTGTATGTGTATGTGTATGTGTATGTGTATGTGTATGTGTGTGTTGAGGGGTGTGCATGTAGATGTGAAGGAGGATAGATGGTGCCTGACAATCTGTTTCTGGAGTTAGAAACTCTAGATATTCCACTGTGGGTGCTGAGTATATGTAGGAGTGTTAAACAATCTTAAGCACTGAGCCATCTCTTCAACCCAAGCTATTGTTCATTTAAAAGAATATTTAGAAAAGAAGCAACTAGTATATCAAAGATATTAAAGGAATAAACACTTTATACATCAAAATTGAATTACCCAAAGTAAAACTCAAGGCAATTGTATTATAGAATTTACCAAGGCCTACTCCATATTTTGATTAATTATTATTAACAATTTTTCAGTCTTTGAAAATAAGGTAATATAAAAGGGAGAGACTAAGTCCAACTCTCTGCTTCTTACTGCTATTGGTCAGGCCAGTTGCTTTTATCACAGTCGTGACAAAGGCAGCTAACAAAAGCAACTTAATGAATGGTTTCTTTGTCTCCTGATTTAACAATCAGGCAAATGCACACAGTGAAGAACAGTGGAAAGTGACTGCTAAAGTTCGCTCTGTACTTGAGTGGGAAGGCAAGATGAAGTAAGATGCTCCCTTATCCTTCTGCTTCTGCTAATCCTAGACCACGGGAAAGAACTGCCTGTGCACATTAAGCAATAACAATCATTCCCTAACATGTTTTTGTTTGAAACAAAGTGAACACAGAATAAAAACATACAGAAACTTAAAGAAAATCTTCGTTAATTTAACATCTCCTATATACACATGAAATAAGACAACATCCTTAAATTTTAGGTTCTCATCTCTAAAATGTCAGGACATAATACAACTAAATGTTGTCTATGTTGTGTGCGTGCATAACCATTTTGAATATTTCCTGGAACATTTACCATATGGACGACATACAATATTAAGATCTGTATGCTGCACTAACTAGCCACTATTGAGAAAAGAATGATCTGCTTTTATCGTAAAATTTGCTCTGTACATTAATCAGCTTAGAACAAACATAAAAGCATTTGCTTCATTTAACATTCTTTGCATGGATAACCTCCGAAAATTCTAATTACAGAAACCTTTTTTTGCAAGGTTATACAAGATCCATAATGTAATTTAAACGAAAAATATCATTTCAGATACAGTCATTAACACAGTAATGATAAACTCCTTAATTCCTTTAACCTAAGAATTTCCTTTGTATTGGAATGACAAATGACATATTATGATTATAGTTATCCACTGACATACTTGGAGAGATTATTTAATTTTGCTATCATCTACATTTTCACATGAATGAATTAAGAAAGATGTTGTAGCCAAGTGCATAGCGTTTTTTCACAAGCTACTTAAAGAAGTAAATAAATCAAATAATTATTTCTGAATCACACGAGCAACCATGAATTTCTCTAGAAATGCCAACAGAGGTAGTAATCAACTTCTTAGGCTAGCTATTTAATTTATCATGCTGGCAGAATGAAATGCTAGTCTTCACACAGACTTTCAGAGAAATGGACAAGGCAGTGTGACCTGAAATCATGGAATATTAGTAAAATAATGTAATAAGTTTCAAAAGTGCTATTGAAGTGATCAACAAGAGCTTCTCATTAAGTGTGCATGATACTCAAAAAATTAAAAAGTTAGTTTAAAAAGTTTATGTGAAATATGCATGTTCTTGATTCATAATACTAATAGTGAGAAATAGTTATGCTAAATATAAAAGTAAAATTTGAAAAGCACTAAACCTACCACTCCCAGACTTAGACTTCTTAAAGAAAAAAAAAAACCATGGGAAGATATATATTATGCTGACACAATTTGACATCTGCCATATATCTAGACAATTGTTCTTGTCACATTATTTTTCAAATGAAAATTAATTGTAAACATCTGAAATGCAGTTTATACTATTTATAGTTTTTATTTGTTTTATTTTGAAGAGATACATACATTTACATTTTTTAAATTATGCGTGTGAGTATTTACCTGTGTTTATGCATGTGCACTCTGTATGTCTCCTGTGTTTACAGTGGTTTTAGAGGTATTGGATACCCTAAGACTACAGTTACAGTTGTAATTCTCCACGTGTGTGCTGTATATTGAAGCCTGTTCCTGTGAAAGAACAATACATTGCAAATTTCATCTACCAGCTTGATTTCAGCCTTGTCTCCCTTACCCAGAGTTTCTGCTTGATGACTATGAAGAAGCACTTTCCAGAAGATTTTTACCTCAAATGATGCTCATTTTCAGCCTTAACTAACAAATTTCCATAGGCTCAAGAAAGCAAAGGCTTTGCCTCATAAATTCTTAATTCAGAATGCCATAGGAACAAACCTAGTAGAATATTTGCTTCCTTCTGAAACCTCACAAGCCATGATTTCTATCTCTGCATTTCTCTTATCACCTTTCTATTCCATCTTCCACAGAACTGTCCATTAAACTTTGAGATCTCAATGAGTTTTCCACTCTAAATTTGCAAATGTCCCTCGAGCATATTTTCCTAAAACAATATCATCACGTTCTTCTGATTAACCAGAACAGCATTACTTCTCTTGTAGACATTTCTATTCAAATTTGCTTTCCATTGCTTTTGTAGATGCAGTGATCAAAAACCCACTGAGAAAGAAAGGGATCATTTTACATAACAGGTTAACTGTCATCTACTATAGATGACTCAAAGAAGTTCAAGGCAGCCAACTGACAGAAAAGAGACTAAGGAATGCTGCTTATTGGCTCGCTACCTGGGTCATAGGGTCATATGCAGCTTTCTTTATTATACCGCCAAAGCCCAGAGATGGCACTGTCCACAAGGGTGGGCCCTATTATATCTAACATTCATCAAGAAAATGCCCACTGAGACAAATACATAGGTCAATCTGATGGAGGCAATTCCTGCAGTGATATTTCACTTTCCAAGTATATTCTGTTGGCCATAACAGACTGTAACTGAGAAAGATACAGACACTATATGTTCTTCCTAATAGCCTTCTTGGGAATCAACAGAAATTTACTATAGGAAGTTGAGGCAGGCTCCGCCTTTCTAAAATTTACAAGCACTCAAAGTTTAGAATTAATAATAGGAGGTAAGAAATTCCTTAATATAAGTAAGGAATTTATATTAAGGAATATAAATTATTGAATTTATATATTATATAAGAAAATGCTCTGGATGCATTTTCAAGTATGTTTTTAATTAAAACAGAATTACATCACTTTTCCTATCCCTTTCTCCCTTCTGCCTTTTCAATGCATAACCACTCACAAGTCATGTTTCAATTAATATAAGTACGTTAGTTAATTTGAAGTATGGGGAATTGTTTCATTCTAAGATGCTTTTAAGTTCTCATTTGAAAAATAGACTATTTTCTACAAAGCATGATTCTTGTCCTCAACATAGTTTTCTTTAAATCAATGTTTATGCATATCTGATATAAAACAAGAGACTTTCATATTAAATTCCATAATCTTGTATAGAAATGATTTATTAACACATAATTACCTAAAATCTTGTTACTGTTATATGATAAAGCACAAATTTCTGAATAAACACATTTATATTATGACAACTTCATAAAAGTATTCTATAGAAGTTATAAACCTGTTTTTGAATGACTTCAAATGACATATTAGATAAAACTTCTAGCCGCAGGGCAGAGAGTTTTTATATTATGTTTTCTGTTTCACCCTATTTTATTATCCTTTGCCAAAGGCAAGTGATATCATTTGATATTTATATTTGTTTTCACATTTATTATGCCTAATTTGAAATGACTCAAAGGCTAACGCATTGAGCTGTCATGTTCTGAAATAAATCTAAATTATTAGAATGCTGGGAAAGAAAATTGTTTTTGTAATATATATATATCTAAACCATCAAGCCACCTTGAATTTATGCTGACTTGTCATATAAATTTAATGAGACAAATATGTCTATCAAGGACAATATAAATTAAAAAAAAAGTATTTCATTCATTCCGAAGTCAATTTATTAATTAAACTAGGAATATGTATACTCTATTTGTTCCTTGAGACAACTGTAAGCAATCAGTAGAAATCGAGTTGTTTTAATAAAAGTACTGCAAATTTATATCATAAAAGCTGTGTTACAAATCTGGAATTGGGGTTCCCAAAAAGCTGAAATTTATGCTGTTTTGAACCTTCTATAGGTTGTGAGGGAGAATGTGTCATACCTTTCTCATGGCCTTTTATTGCTCACCATCAGTGTTTGACATTCATCTGATGCTTGCAACATGTTTGCCTTCAGAAAGTGTCCTCTCTAGGTATCTGTATCTCTCTCAATGTTGCTCCTTCCTGCAGAAAGAACAGTCACCGGTAGCATTAGCTTTACATTTACCAAAGAGCCTATTTTTGTAGTTGTTATCTATGTCTAGTTTGAGCAAGCTAAGCAACCCACTGAAAACAGTTTGACTTCTGTATCTGCAAGAAATGTTTCCATAAGTGATCTTTCTGCTGTCGCCAGAAGAATAAAACAATATACACTGCAATAGTTAATGGCTACATATATGTCCAGGGAAACAAGTAGGCAGATGATAACAGAGAAAATGGGGGTTTGAAAAGCCTGTTGGTCCAGGTGTCCAACATGACCAGGTAGTCTGCTGACTAGGTAATTATTTTCCTAAATATTGTATATATACAAGTTCTGATTTAAGACTTGCAACCAAAGAGGTGACACAAATAATTGAGATAAAAGGTTCTGGTTAGTCAACAAAATGATGGACAGGATATTAGGACTATCTTGTACCTCACTGGTATAAATTAGTATAATTATGCTCTAATTGTATTTTGAGAGAAAAGTTTTATTTTAACAGAAAGGGTGATATGTAGGAGGAGCTAAGGTGGGAGGAGTATGGAGAGGAAGAAAAGGAGTAAGGAGAGGAGAAGAAGGAGAGGAGAAGCTAGATGATGAGAGAGAGAAAGAGAGAGAAAGAGGGGGGGACATGGAGGCAGATATTCACGTGTCTCTACCAGTCAAAGATAGTTGATATATCTAGGTTGGGTATTGGGTTACACTTCTGATTGAGTATTACCAAACTTATAAAGCCTTTGATTAATATTTTTAAAAATGTATAAAAGCAAAAAGGAAAAGGGGGCATAGGATAGGGGTTTTCTAGGGAGGGGAGATGGGGAAAGAAGATGGCATCTGAAATGTAAATAAAATATCCAATAAAAAATTATATAAATCTTTCAGTAACTTCAGAAGTGTAACAACAGTAAACAAGAACATACAGTGAAAATATTTAAGAAGAAATTAACATGACCTGAGACTCTAAAATATAGTATACCTAGTCTAAATTCACTTGAATATTTTCTTATGTATTCATAATTTTTTTCACCAATTCTATCTAGTTTTAACAAATCTATGTCTTACAAACATGAGTTTTAAAATTAAATTGTAGATATTAAAACAAGGAAGTTAAACAAAGATGAAAATTGAGAAACTTCATTCTAAATTATTAGTGTAAGAGAAAACAAAACTCAGGAAACCTATTTAGGCCAATGAAAACAAATACATAAAACCAAACCTATGGGATACTGACATATTAATGTTTACATAGACAAATAGATTAGATAGATAGATAGATAGATAGATAGATAGATAGATAGATAGATGGTGTATATAAATATGAACCTGTGTGTTATAGTATATACATATATATATACATATATATATATGTATATATATTTGGTTTTGTATATATAAAACCAAAACAATGTTTAAAATAAGATCTTTTACCTAAGTTTATATGTTATCTCACTATAAATAATAAAATATTCCAGTAATTTTAAAAGGGACTACAAACAAGTAGAATTTGTCCAAAAGTGAATTATTTGAAAATTAATACAAAATAAACTTATATATTAATTTTCAAATTCAGCATGTAAGAATAAATCTGTATAGATTATTCAGTAGACACACAAAAAATATTTGATAAAAATCTAGCAGTATTTCAGTGTAAAGAAGCTAACAAACAAAATAAATAAATTATCCTCAATGATGATAATGCACATTTATGATGATTAAAACCAAATTTATCAGGTATAAAAGAGAACTTCGTTACATGATTGTATGCAAACCAAGACTCTATACTTCTAGCTGCCAGGAACATTTGTAAATGTATTAAGGACTTCATGATTATTTAGAAGTATATCTAACCTTAATTTATAGAGCTGTGTAATAAATCACAGCCTGCAGATAAATTATATCATTTTTATTCTTCTGTTGCATGAGTTAGAACCTGTAATGTAATGAAAATATCTACGACAGTTGCTTTCATCTTGTCAGGACGAAAGGCTCACAGGGAGGGACATATACAACATTCCAAAACTAGCACAATTCGTTCCTGAAATATAAAACATGGAGGAATGATCCTAAAAGGACAGGTTTTGATTGATATTATCCCTTCCAGGAAACCAAAGTAAATTAGTTCATGTTAGAGGCTGCCACATCCGGTCAGTTAACACAATTCAAAATCTTAAAGCAACAGATACTACTACAGTCTTCAAATCATGCATAGCTTCACTTTCATTTTTTTCCTGACCCTCATATATTTCTCAGAGTCGATAGTTGTTAACTTTCCACTTCTCAAGCAAACATTTGTGAATGGTCCTGCGGTTATTCTATGCCAGACACTTTGAAAGGCCACAATGGAGGAGAAATTGTGAAAACATGACCACTAACATGATCTATCACAAGAGACAGTCCCAACCAAATCTTGTTAAAAAGACCACTGTAATCTTACATACACAAAACATTTACATCACAAGAGTATCAGTTACAGACTGTCCTTCAAACTTGGACTGATACCTCGTTCTTCACCCAATAATAATTATTTTGAAATACTGTTTTAAATATTCATTCTGTATCCTTTAAAGATCTTAATTCTATATGCTTCATTCTCCTTTTCTTCCAATATACACAAAATACTTATTATGTTATGGTTGTGACTATCACCATTTTAAGTGCTGAATGAAGTTTCTGTTCTCAGTGTATTTCCATGTTTTTTAAATCACAATAGACTTTTTTCTGTGTATGAGAAATTTGCAGATTAAGTAGTTATTAAATGTAATTCAAGTTGAATCAGCTTTAGAAAAGTACACTGAAACCAGGCATACCCAATTGCCTTTAGTTGAAGGAACGTAACTCCCTATTGCTGAATCCACCAGGCAAATAAGACACACAGCCTAGAAACCCCTGAGCTGATAACTGTCTAGAAAGCCTTCTCCCTGACGTTTGGTTTTCATTGTACTAGATGTTTCCCACAAACTTCCAAAAGACAGAAGTAACCCACATTACTACCCAGCTATGATGCCTATAACACACAATGAAAGATACAGCACAAACTATTATAGGATTCAGTTAGGGTATACATATGTAGCCAGTAATCAACACATCTCTAATTGGATTTAGACCCTGAACAAAAATAGGGAAATCATGACTGATATCAGAAACCTAACCAATTACACAGGGCCACTGAAGTCATAGATCTTGAAAGAATCCCACAGCCACAAATATCCTAAGAGAGCATAATCCCTACATTATAAATGTATGTCCTTACACCCAGAGCTAAGTATAGTCAGTCATCCTACACCAATGAATCTTCTTGTTCAACAGAGACAATTACAGAAAAATCACAATCAATTAAATTGCAGATTTAGGAAGACCAGTTTGAATGGATACACTACAAAACAGCATCCACATTTAGGGTTAAGGGATTTTTCTTTTCTTTTCTTTCTTTCTTTTTGGAATGGGAAGGAAGTTGTAAGAGCCAATGGAACAGAGAGTTTTTCTGTGAGATTGTACATCATAACAATATGAGAAATCACACTCATAAAGTCTTTCCATCACCACTGTCTGAATATGAGCTGAACAGGGACCACAGCAATAGCCATGCCAATGTGGACAGAAGCCTCCACCCTAAAAAGGAATCAGGGAACTAAAGAAGTATGAAGAGTAGGAGAAGAAGTCTTTCCAGGGATGAGCACACCTATTGGTTATCCAATACCAAATAGTCAGCCCTGCAAACATAAATACACATAACATTATATGAACTGAACAGGATATATATATATATATATATATATATATATATATATATATATATATACATATATATATATATATATAATTATATATATATATATATATATATATATATATATATATATATTAAACTTACCAGCAATCAACTAAAAATGATGCACTGATTTTGAAAGAGAACAAGAAGGGGTTAGTGGGTGGGTTTGGATGGAGGAAAGGGAAGGGAGAAATTTTGTAATTATATTATGGTCTCAATACATTAAAAATTAATTAGAACAATTAGGATACCTGGACAATACAAGTTAGACATACTGAAAATTAAGAATGTGGAATTATATTTAAATTGACTTAGTTAAATTTTGTAAAAGACTGCATTCATTTAAAAAAGATTTTGTCCAAGATTATCACAGAGTGATAACATACTCTAGAGTTCAAACTCACACTCTTTTCTTCCATATATTTCCATTTGCTGAAAGCTGCCTGGAAACTATCAGTCTATTTCTTCCTTGGTAAAATTCCTCTCAGAAAATATTTATTATTTTTTACTTTTGTGAATAAAAACAACTCAAACTATTTCTTAGTAATATAGGAAGTGTAGCCAAGGATCAAAGAATGTGAAGAACCCAGCAAGAAATTAATTCCAAAGAAATCTTAGGTTTAGATTTTTTAAAATTATTTTATGATGTGCATATTTAATTTCATTCTTTCTAATGAATATTTGTCTTCTTAATATCTTGCAAAATATGATTTCTGACAAATGCCAGGTTAAATCTCTCAATTACCAAAATTTCAACTCATGTTTTTTTATACAGAAATCAAAAACACACTCCATAGGGAAAATTTTTATTTTCTTACCTTTGAACATACCAAACCCATTGATAAACTATGTAGGATCATCACGCAGTCTCAGGCCAACTGCCTGTGTAGACGGGTGTAGATAAAAAGAGGAGGAAAACCAAACTACAGTACTCTGGAAGAAATGGATAGTTCTAATACGAGAAACCCTCTAACCAAAGAGAAATATGCGTGTCCTCTAGAATAGCTCCCTGCTACTATTGACTGTGATATATCTTTTTGGAAATTTTTAAAATATAACAATGAAACTCCAATAAATAGTAAAGCAAATTAAACCAATGAAATTCCCAGTGTTTCTTGGTTCTGAAGTCTGGAGATGTGGCTGTCGTCATCTGGAAATGAGCCCCATACCTTGAGCTGATGTCTGTAGTCATTGCATTCACACTGTGGCCACCTGTTTCCTCTCCTCCTGAATGTACTCTGCTGTAATTTTAATTCCTTTAAAGTTGATGCTAAGAATTAGAGAAAATTCTCTAGATATGCAAAAGAACATGTATTAGATTAGAAAAACTAAGCAATTGTTTTTATATGACTACTACATTTCATTAATTTTTGGCTAGGCTTTTAATTAAACATATGGTTATGTCCCATTCCATCCTTATATTTATTTAAATTTTCATGTATCTTCACATTAAACACTGTTCTTTATTTTTCTCTAAGAAACAATTTCAATCATGCTTCACATAGGCAATTCCAAATACTCACACTTAAATAGTGACTTTTGCTGGAGTTTATTTGATTTGATTGAATCCATTACACAAATGATTGGAAACTTATTTTTTAATTTTAGTTTTATTTTTAATGTAAAAAATAAATTGAATATAGAAATACTTAGCAAAATTATTGGTTAAAATCTGTCCATCATCAATCAATATAACTCATCTAATAATTCTCACAAAAATAATTTCAAGGTTTGAATAAAATTTAATGTAAAGACATCATGTGCAGAATATCTGGTTACCTCTAGTGCTAATTGACCTAGATGTCTCTTACTGGATCCTGTCCCTCCTATGAGCCTGGTTGTGTCAGAACTCCTGGGAGTCCAGCTGTCTCTGGGATTCTGTGATCTTGATATAAATCATTTCAGATATTGCTATAACTATTTCTACTTCTAGTTTCCTACATTGGAAAATTTCACTGGATAATTAAATAAAAATAAATAAAAATGTAAAAGAAAATACAATTTAACTATACACACACACATACTCACACACACTCACACACACACACATAATGACACATATATACTTCTATATTTCACAAACTAAAATAACACAATGTAAAACTTGTTTCCATTTTTTTTAAATTTTACTAAATTCTTGATATTATGATATAAAGACATTGTTCTATACCTCCTGCGTCTTTCATTTTTCCAGCACTTCCCAGGTATCTGCTTTGCTCTTGCTCTCAAATCCATGAACTCTTTTAAATTGTTGCACACATGCTTGTGTGTATGTGTATTCCTAAATATATAAATAAGCCTGCTCACTTTGTATAATGTTTCTTGTTTGCATCATGTTATTTTTTTCTAATTTTCCTATTTTTAAATTATTTATTTATTTGTAGTTCATGAGCATTGGTGAATTTGGTGTTTTGTTTGCATGTGTGTCTGTGTGAGGTGTCAGATCCCCTGGAACAGGAGCTACAGACAGCTTTGAGCTGCCATGTGGGTGCTGCAAATTGAACCCAGGTCCTCTGGAAGAGAAGACAGTGCTGTTATCCATTGATCCATTACTCCATCCCCTATC
The DNA here is from genome assembly GCA_030674055.1 of Rhabdomys pumilio. Lineage (NCBI taxonomy): Eukaryota > Metazoa > Chordata > Mammalia > Rodentia > Muridae > Rhabdomys > Rhabdomys pumilio. The sequence continues at coordinate 62,068,205 of JANHMN010000011.1, forward strand.
ATGCTCTTTTAAGAAAAGGGGATATAATCAACATGGAAACGCATGATATTTTAGTATGGAAACTCATTAAATGTCATAAATATTTAGAAAAAGATAAAAAGCAAATTAATATTTCATTTTATAATTTTTCTTCTTTCTTTTCTTTTAGGATGTTTTGCAAGGTTTTAATCTCTAATAAAATTCAGACAATACTACATTGGTTTTATTTTCCAAATTGATTTAACTTTTAAGCCATCTTTTGATTCAAAGAAAATTCAGTATTCTGCTGACTGTAGGCAAATGTTATTCTCATAAATCAGCAAAGCACATGTATAAATCACATGAAAGAAAGTACCTGCAATTTATACAGCTGCTAAAATTATATCATTAGTAACTGTGTATGCACTCAATTTAAGTGACTTATTGTAATGAGATGTGTTTTGTGCTACAATAATTTAAAAATCTGAGACTGGCATTTAGAATGTTACAGGCTCATGTGAACTGTGAACGGCATTAAAGAATACATTAGCAATTACCAAGAAATGTTCTGGTTTATAAGTGAGTGTGTGTGTGTGTGTGTGTGTGTGTGTGTATTTACTATTGTTTGGTGGTTTTGTTGATTTCTATAGTATGTTTTAATCATTTTCTTCGATTCTCCATTGCCATACCTCCTTTCTCTCTTTCTAAAATGTTTATTATCAGTAAGTGTCCTCCTGATTTTAATTTAGCATTTTTGTTTTCTCCTTAGTTCAGTTAGATTTTTTTCTGCACATGATGTGTGGAGACTGTTTACTATAGCAAAGGTAATCTTTCAGTGGTCATACCACACAGAAAATTGACACTCCCTCGGCAACTACCATTAACAGTGAGTAGATTCTCTGTGAGGTTTAGGGTATCACTGGTACCTCCCAATCCAACATAGAATGCTGAAATGTCCAGTTTTGTATTTTGTCTGCTGAAAAACCAATAGTCTATGTCTACCCTGATTCTATGAATGCCATTTATTTATATTTAATATTTATTTATATTTAAATAAATATAGATTTGTTTATAATCAATTGTTTTACCAACATATGTTTAAGTACAGTGAATGTGCACTGTTAGTGGAAACAAGGAAAAGGTACTCTGAACCTGGAGTTGTGGGCAGTCCTGAGACATGATGTGGGATTGACTCCAGATCATCAAGGGCTTAACCACTGAACCATCTCTCCATTTCCTTATATACATTTTCTATCTGTTACCTATTATCTAATGTTATTTTAATCAACTCACTGAATATTAAAATAAAACAACATCAGTGTTAATAAATCATGAGAATTAAAACGAGAAACACTAAAATCTGGTTTAGTTTACATGCTGACTAAATCTTTATTTTATGTTGTATTGTCTTTTTTATTGGCTATTTTCTTTCTTTACATTTCAAATGTTATCCCCTTTCCCATTTTCCCCCCCAGAAACCCCTTATTCCATCCTTGCTCCCCCTGCTTCTATAAGGGTGCTCTCAGACCTTCCTACCCACTCCTGCCTCCCCACCGTCTCATTCCCCTACTGTGGCATTGAGTCTTCACAGGACCAAGGGCCTGTCTTCCCACTGATGCCAGATAAGGCCATCCACTGCTACATATGAGGCTGGAGCCATGGATCCCTCCATGTGTACTCTGTGGTTGGTGGTGTAGTCCCTGGGAACTCTGAGGGTTCTGATTCATTGATATTGTTGTTCTTCCCATAGGGTTCCAACCCCTTCAGCTCCTTCAGTCCTTTCTCTAATGCCTCCATTGGGGCCCCTGTGCTCAGTCCAATATTTAGCTGCAGGCATCTGCCTCTGTATTGGTCAGGCAAAGTAAAAAATTTTAAATTTTATTTAATTATTATTTCTTTGCCTCTTAATGTTAAAAAAAAAACATAGACCCAACTTGGGAGATAAAAATAATGCATATGTACTCTTTAGGATTATGTAAGTTGTTTTGTATTTTAATCTACAACTAAAGTATGAATGTCTTCTACTCTTTGGTAGAAAATCAATCCACTGTATTCATTCTCTAAGATTTGCATGATACTTGAGGCATTTGATATTCTTCAACCGAAGCTACATGACCTCCATCCCCAGATTACCATATGGAGTTTATCTCGCAGTGCTGTGTGTCAATGACTTCACATGCAAGAGTGTAGGTCACATTATATAACAACACACAGTAAAAATGTCATCACTACTTAATTGCACCTAGGAAAACCATGTCTTCAAATAAGGACAATGGAAAATATGATGTTAGTAGGCTTTTAGTAGGGTGGCTTCAGAAGATATAGTCTTTATAATTCTATGAAGCATATATTTTTTAAAACGCCTACCTTCCATTTACATCACGCCTGTTCTTTGATTTTTAATCAGGTATCCTCCAAAAATCTCTAAAAAAGGGGGGAGGGAGAAAAAGAAAAAAGAATAAAGAACATCTCAAATTACAAATAAAATTAAATTAAATTAAAAATTTTGTTTCAAGTAATTCTTCTCCTAAAGATGTCCTGGTTTCTTTCTCCCTCTAGTTTAAAATAGAAATGATAATTATATACATTTTGCTCATTTGAGTTATTTTTTTTTTGTTTTATATACTCACATCATAAGAGCTATTAAGATCAGAAGCTATTGAAATTCATTATTCTATATCTTCAGAGAAATTTATGAAATTATTGAAGTGTTGTTAGCAGATGACAGACCCACCTCAAACCTCACATCTCCTCTGGTTAGCTCTATGGCTTTAGGATAACTCTAAATCTCTGAAGATAGTACAGCTGGTAATGGTGACACACTCCTAGAATCACAGCCCATGGGAATTTGTGATGCACGAGTTCAAAACTAGCCTTGAGTACTTAGTCCAACCATGTTGTTAAAAACAAACAAAAAAAAATAGGAATTATAATTTTTAACATTTTGATGAAGTCCTAGAAATAAACATGATGAACATAAAACACATAATATATAATAAGTGAAAGTCAGTAGGGGATTAAGTTATTTTATATATGTATATTCCATTTGTATATTACTAATCTATACTATTCTGTGTTTCTTCTGTTGATTGTTAGCTTCGGAATAAAAGCCTTGAAAGTAAAAGCTCTGGAAAGGAAACAAAAAGAAACAGTTTATCTTCATATCATGTAGGATTCTGTTACTAATTGATTTGTGTTTATTACACAAATATGATTATGAAAGAAACACTTTGACTCTAGGATGAGTTGTTTACTGAGCTTTGAACCATATGGGATGTATTAAATATTTTAGAAACTAAAAGTTTGTCTTTTTCCTTCAATATTTGATGGAAAGAAAACAAAACATTTCTCCCCCACTTTGATATATTGTGTCCTTTGAAACAGCAGTGAAGTGAACCATTAAAAAGTAAAACTCTCCACTGAACTGAAAAACCAACTCTGATTGGGAACGCTAATGCCTGAGGAAAAAGCAGCTTCTGCAATCTCTGTTTTCATGTCTCCTGTGTCTTTGATGGATGGTAAAAATAGCTATGAAGCTAAATATTAAACAAAGTGCCACACTGACTTAAATGTTATTACTTGTTTGTTTGCATATCAACCAAAGTCTTAAAGAATTCAGAAAAATAAAGGCAAAATATCAAGCATCAGGATGGTAAGGAAAAGTAATCCCATTAAATATTTAATTGTATAGTTTATTTCCTCATAGCACATTGGATAGAGTTCATAAGCTTTCAATGAACTTGACAAAATGCAAAATAATAAATACCCTTGAATTACACAAGTTGATTTTATTTAAATTCTCAGAGCAATATCTAATTTGATAAAAGAATTGATAATATATATTTAATATAAATTTTAGCTATTTTGCTGTGTCATGTTACTAACATGTCAATGTATATATAAAATTGTCAAAAGGTAATTTATTAATGAAATTTGTCTTTTTTTTAGAATGTGTTGGCTACAAAGAATGATTTTAAAACGTTTGTATTTTGAATGTCTGATTTTTTTTTAAAAAAATAACAGTTCATAATACTAACTCCATGGAGTACTGAAACATAAAATAGTACAAGGAATAAAGCAACATAAAGAGAAATTTATAAGTCAAAGGGACAAGTATAGAAAGGAATATTAAATAAAGTAAATTGAGCTTATTTGAATGTAGAGATATATTTGAGAAAGGTGTGATAGATGGTAGTAGATTAGCCAAGGCTAATAAATAAACAAACAAATCAAATCAAATAAAAAAACCAAAATGAATAGTTTTCTAAATTAGGAGATCTTGCTGGACTGTATGGAGTCCAAAAGATGGGAACAAATAAACAAGATGTAAAATCCAGCAGAAATATCACAAAAAAAGGCAAGTATAAGTTTATATTTTAAGAGCATTTTGGATCTGTGTTTTTTATCTTTGAAAATCCAAACTAGGAAGTCTTAGCATTTTCTGTCTTGCTTACATGAGCAATTTTCCTTTCTGTAATGAAACTATGTTTTATGGAGCAATAAACAATATATAAAGATTTATTGGAAACATTAGAATAGATCCTAGAGAGTACTGGTGGTAAACTATATCACCAGAGTAGATATTGAGAGGTTTGTAGTATCATTTTATAGATTTGCTGGCTCTCATGTTCTGATAGAAGAGATGCTACAGAGGTGCAAGGAAGGAAAATATGTTATTTTCAGGTCTGTACATATGTGTGTGAGTTTGTGTGTGTGTGTGTGTGAGTGTGTGTGTGTGTGTGTGTGTGTGTGTGTGTGTGTGTTAGAGAGAGAGAGAAAGAGAGAGAGAGAGGGAGAGAGAGGAGATAGTGGAGGAGGGATTATAGAAGTGAGGGTAAAATGAAAGGAGACAGTAATCATAGTTACCTTTTCATTTCATTTATTTCATTTCATTCATAGTTACCACACATCCCTGAAGTCTATTAGTTGAAGAAGAGAAAATAAAGCATATAAAATATAATATGATATTTTATATTTTATAATACAAAAGGTGAGGCAAATATACACAAGACTTAAGAAATCTGAGACTTATTAAAAGAATATATACTTGAAAGAGACACATAAATGGATAGATCTGTAGAAAATGTCTTTTATCAACAGAGACATGGAAAGAGGTAATAACAAAATAAACACCTATAAGTACACATTGAGGGGGATGAGCTGGAAGAGGAGATGGATTCTCTGTTGTTATAGCACATCCAGGATAACATGACCACATGAAATATTAGAAATGGCTGAAACAATAGATTTTTGGAATACCATATGATCATACAGTAGCAAAATTAGTTCAAAAAATACAAAAGTAGAAAAACAGTAATGTGATTATATTTTTTTATGTTAAAAAATATGTTGCAAGATTTAAACAGGAAAACAAAATGATTACCTTCTTTCACTCTTCAATCAAATTCTTAAATGACTCACCCTAAAATCTTTCTCTCACATTGATGTCCCTTTCTTTGATTTGGGAGAGATGCTATCTGTATGTACCTGAGTAAGGTCTTATTCATAGAGTTCATTAATGCAACCCTTCTATCATGTGCAAAAGATACTATTTCTTAGCAGTACTTTTTTTTTTTTATAATATCTATCAACTCTCTTAAGCAATGTTCCCATTATATCATTATAGGGGTTGTTTTATGAATGCCCTGTTTTGAGAAAAGCAGTCCACGGTCATTATTAGCTCTACTCTGACTTGTTGTGTTTCACTGTGACTGCTTCTACCTAATGCTATAAGGAGAGTGAGAAGATTCTAAATAGTGATAATAGATACACAAATGTACATGTATAAAGATTATTATTTCAAAAAGGCTGATTTTATATCAATTTATGCAACTGTAGTATTAATTTTTTCTTTAGTGTCTATGGCCTCTCCGGTCATTAGATTTTTGTGTAGGTTTACAGTAGCAGATAAGAGTTAACGTATACACACACACACACACACATATATATAGGTCTGTACATATGTGTGTGAGTTATGTATATATGTGTGTGTGTGTGTGTGTGTGTGTGTGTGTGTGTACATGTGTGTGTGTGTATTATGTGCGTGTGTATGCCAGTATACACATGGGCATGATAATCTTCTTTTGTCACTCTTCATTTTATTTTGGCTAAAAGGTCTCTCCTAGAAAATGGAATTTGTCAGTATTGTCAAGCTCCCCAGCCAGTGAGCTGTAGGCGTCCCGCTGTCTCTAATCTGTTCACTGATACAAATACATACAATAACTTATATTATTTTAGTGGATTCTAGGGATCTAAACTTTCGTCCTTATGCTTGTGAAATGCTTTCTGTAAAGAGTCATCTTCCTCACTACCAATTCTTTTAATTTTGGTGTAGAGCATTTGTTCTGTTACTAACATTTAATACGTGTTTCCTCTTCAACACTAATATTTTAATATGCTTAATTATATATAACTAAATACTGTTTTCTACTAAAATATATGAAAAACACTATAGTGCATATTAACAAAAATGATACAGTCTGAGGCTTATCGATTAATATTAGAGCACTTGCTTGTAGGATAAGTAGAAGCGTGTCACCAGGCAAAATCTGGGAAGGTTGAATGGATTCAGAAACCCTGACAAATCTCCTATCTGAGAAAAGTAGGCATTTCTTCTACTCCTGACCTTCTTCCTGTCCTGGAGTGTGTGACCACGACACCAAACATGAGGATCTTAACAACTAGTCAAGTAGCACAGAGCACAGAATTCCCAATTCTAATGAGATATCAAAATGCCTTGTCACAAGAGTTTAGCCAGCCAGCTTCCTTTCCTGGACATTCCATCCTACAAAAGGAATTTAATCTCTGGTCCACCAAGAGATTAGGTTGTATGAACCCTTTGCATCATGAATACACAGTTTGGACAAGCAAGTACTGTCTCTCTTATCAAGAACTATGTGTGTGGGGGGTGGGGGAAGCCTTCTTCATTCAGAGCTTCACCACCTAAATCTCAGAATCACAGAATTCCCTTACACTCACTCCTGACTGAGCTAGGCCATCATAGCTCCTGCCCCTGGCCCCAGGCTCATTGCCAGCACACAGGCCCCCATCATGCCCAACTCCTTGCTTTTCCCAGTGGTGTCTGGGTGCCCAGCAGTTTGGAAACGACAATTTCTACCCCAGCCTGTGACATTTCTCATCCCCAATCTTAGGCTGTGCTCTGCCACCCACACACGCAGATGGTGGTGACTGCGAGGAGGAACTGGGACTCATACTTCTTTAATATGATGATCAACGTATTGGTTTTATATCCAAAATAAATTGAAACAAATGCATATATGAGTTACACTTTTGGGGAAAAAAATCTAACTAATTAGTAGAAAAGTTATAACTGATAAAGACCTTGCAAATAAGTAGGTCTTTGGGGAATGTGAGTTAGCCGAGTTAACTCTACCTATCATGAAAAGCAACAGATGAATAAGAGGTCAAAACAAGATACCAACAAAAAATATACCAAAAGAAAATGGCATTTTGGGGAGATCCAAAAAGTAAATGAATAAAAACTCCAATTCTCAGAAATCTTTTTATGAAAACTAAATCTTAGTTTTGAATTGCCATAAAATGGAATCTAACGTTCATGAGCTCATGTGCTATCAAAGTCATCAACACTTTTCACTCGAAATTTCAACATGAGCTGAGCTTCTGGAATGCTGACAGAATTAAGCATAAGCACAAAGTGACTGGAGAAATTCATTTTACAAAATCCTTTCAAGTAAGATGCATAGAAGAAATTTGAATAAATATGAACTTACACATCACTGAAAAGCAATGTGCAAACAATTTTATCCAATAGAAACAAAACGAAACACAGAATCAGATCATTTAAGCTTGTTTATGAAAAATAAAACCAAATAAAATCAAGCAATAAATAAATAAAATATGACAAGTATAATTCAAAGAAATATCAGATTCGAGGATTTTAATACTAGTATTACACATGTAATATAATACACCTCCATTTCTAGTTGCAATATTAACTGCTATGAAAATTGTTTTGGGCTAAAAGAAGAAATCATGAGTCATGATATGTCTGAAATGCATTCTTTTGAAGAATACATCTGTAAGGAAGCCATCAAAAATGCCATGGACACAGTGGAAGATGTGATGAACCACTGTGGTACAAAATATTCAGAATTTATTGCTCTTAGGTAAGCCAGCTAAATAGAGCAGGGTTTACATCAAGATATAGTAACTGAGGTCTGAGGAAAGAAGAAGACCATGGATAAAGAATGCCTGAAGAATGGGACAATTTGGTAAAATTCACAAAATAAAAGCAAAGGTTTGGGCAACTGAAGTCAGAGTAACCAATTTTGTTTGAACCATATTCTGACAAAAAGAAAATGATTATAAGTAAATCAGTTAATAGAAAAAGCTGATAAATCATATAAATGGATGTGATAATAAAGTCCTTGGTAATTCAAATTATTCTGACTAAATTGTTGCTTTTATAGGTTGACTCATAGTTTGTGAAGGCTAAAAGTTCATAAATTATTGTAAGAGACTCACATATGTTTGCTTACTTCATTGATTAGAATGTGTAAACAGATGCTTGAATCTGAACTGTTTCTAATTTAGATAGACTGAGACAAACTTTAGGCAATTTTGGAAAAGTATGAGACAAGTTTTGAAGTGATGGCATGTCGGTAAAGACTTATTGTAGACATGTTGGATTGGGATTTAAAATTACTAAAGACCATTTATTATTCCTACTATGAAGAAATTTTATTCTGCACCCTTTAAATGTTGGTGAGCCTTTATATATATTTTATTTAGAACTTAGAGGATAATAAAAACACTGTGTCTGCCCTAGAATTTATTTACAAGAGTCTTTGTGAACATAGATTTTATATATATATATATATAAAAGGAGAGGAAGATGGAATTGAAGAGATAAAAGGAGAGTGGTAATGAATGGGGTATATAAAAGAGAAAGAAAGAAGAGGAAGAAAAAACAAAAAAGAAATGATCTGAACTGGCTATAACGTAACTTTGCAGTGCCTCAGGCTTTCTAGCCAAGCAAAAGTCATGATAATCGGCTAAAATCCTTCTGTCCTTCTGACAAGGTGATGACAGAGAGTGAGAAAAACCCAAGAGATATTCTTATACCTAAATCATGACCAGTGTCTTGACTATGGTTGACTGAAATGATGGCAGTTTTAGACCATTGTGATTGAAATTTCATTTACAGAACTCTTGTTAATATAAATCTTACTTTTAGTGACCTAGAAAGAAATGCTGGTCTCTAGTCTTTAGAAAACAGTGTGGTGTGTATGAGAGAGAGAGAGAGAGAGAGAGAGAGAGAGAGAGAGAGAGAGAGAGAGAGAGA